>JAPDVU010000013.1:28078009-28790509 GCA_026230045.1 Corynorhinus townsendii
GTCACCTATCTTGCTAACTCAGTTTTGGGGAGTATCTAACTTGCTATTTACTACTCAATTTTTATTTTACTTTCTATTGTAGTAAAATACACATAATATAAAAGTCACCATTTTAAGTGTATAATTCTGTGGCATTAACTACATTCCGATTTTTGTGCAACCATCACCATTTATTTCCAAAACCTTTTCATCTTCCCAGACTGAAACTCTATACCTGTTAAACACTAATCCTCCATTCTCCTCTCTTACTAGCCCCTGGAAACCACCATTTCACTTTATGTCTCTGAGCTTGAGGACTCTTAGACCTCATAAAACTAGAATCAGAGCATTTGTCCTTCGGTGACTGGTTATTTTACTTAGCATCATGTTTTCAAGGTTCATCCATCTTATAATATGTGTCAGCATTTCTTCCCTTCTTAAGGCTGAGTAATATTCCATTGGATGTGTAGACCATGTTTTGTTTATCATTCATTCACCAATGATACTTGGGTTGCTTTCCTTTTGGCTATTGTGAATAATGCTGCTGTGAACATGAATATGCAAATACATGTTCAAGTCCCTTCTTTCAATTTTGGGGGTACATACCCACAAGTGGAATAGCTGAATCATGTGGCAATTCCAAGTTTAAGTTTTTGAGGAACTTCCATGCTGTTGTTCGCATCAGCTGCAACATTTTATATTCTAACCAATAGTGCACAAGGATTCCAATTTCTCCACATCCTCACCAACATTTATTTTATTTTATTTTTGTTTGCTTGCTTGCAATAGCCCCCTTAACCAGTGGCTATTACAAATACTGATTGTGGGATTTGGAAAATTGCTGTAGTTCATGTTGTCACCATCTACCATTAAAATGAACACTTAAATACTGGTTACATTAGCCCAAGAGGGAGTATATTGGTTTACCATATGTTCATGGGTACCTAGGAGAGTATGTGATACATACTGGGTACTTAGTATACATAGATTACTAGAGGCTCAGTGCATGAAATTCGTCCCTCAGCCCAGCCTGCACCCTCTCTAATCTGGAAACCCTTGGGGGATGTCTGACTGTCGGTTTAGGCCCAATTGCACAGGGATCGGGCCTAAACTGGCAGTCGGACATCCCACTCACAATCCAGGACTGCTGGCTCCCAACCACTCACCTGTCTGCCTGCCTGATCACCCCCTAACCACTCCCCTGCCAGCCCGATCGACACCTAACTGCTCCCCTGCTGGCCCGATCACCCCCTACTGCCCTCTCCTGCTGGCCCGATCGCTCCCAACTGCCCTCCCCTGCAAGCCTGGTGGCCCCCAACTGCCCTCCCCTGCAGGCCTGGTCCCCCCCAACTGCCCTCCCCTGCCGGCCTGGTCACCCCCAACTCCCCTCCCCTGCCAGCCTGGTCACCACAACTGCCCTCCCCTGCTGGTGATCTTGTGGCGGCCATCTTTTGAACACATGAGGGTGGCCATCTTGTGGGAGGGTGTGACAGTCAATTTGCATATTACCTCTTTATTATATAGGATATAGTAAGAGATTAGATTAGAGTCAAGGAGAAAGCCTGGAATGGAAAGATAAGTTTGTATTTTGTCCATTGGTTAAGTGGAGTCATTATAAATTTAGAAAAAGTAATGAGGTGAAAAATGGATATTTGTTTTGGGAAATAATTTTTCTGAAGATGAGTCCAAATAGGAAATGGTTGGACCAGTCATGAGTCCATGAGAGAAGAGAGTAAAACCAATCCAAGAGGATTTGATAAAAGAAAAGAAGTAAAAGGTGACTCTAAGTTCAGCATCTGGGGCAATTGTCAAGCAACAGTGCCACTGACAGACACATAGAATAATGTGGTGAAGGCCTGGGGCAAGGGCAAGGGTGGGGAGAGGCTAGAAGGGGTAAATGCGGGGGGCGGGGAGGACACATGTAATACTTTTAATAATAAAGAATTTTTTTAAAGATATTTTAAAGTTTAATGTAAACATAATGTGTTTGTACTCTCTACTCTCCTGCGATTATTTTTAGGCGAATTAGCTCCCTTGTTCTATCTATTCTATTTCTGCTGATGTCCTTTCTCACGGTTATATTTTGGATGAGAATGTGCTCTTCTTTGTGCTCAAAAATGATCAGGCTCTTTTGACTCTATCCCTGACCCAGCTTATAAAACTATAGCTCCTATAGGAACCTTCTCAAGTTTGTTTTCCTGCCCATTGTTTCCTGAACCAGCATCTCCAATAAAACACCGTCTTTGGATCAGCCATGCCCACAATGTAATTAAATGATTTCTTCAGTACTTATTCCTTTTTCTTTATGTCCTATGCATGTCTTCATAAATATTGTTTGTAAAGCTGTGAACTCCCACAGAAAATGAGACCATTCTCTTAGTATATGCTCTTGAAAAGCCTCAAACCTGATATTGTAGACAAGTTTAACAGGCTGTGTCCCTTACTGACTAAATTACATGCCTCAGAATAGACTTGTGAACTCCTTGATTTATCTGAAAATCATTCACGGCTCATGTAAACTAAAGAATTCAGCACACAGTTTTGAGTGGAAGTATCTGCTTACAACTCAATGTTTTCAGCAAAATAATATCAAAATTTGACTATGTGTCATTTTCTTATGTCAATTTTAATGGTACATAGAATCAACATGAACCACAGAAAACATTAAAATCCCATTTTAGGCAAGGGAAAAAAAAGTTGGTCTTTCCTATCACCTTGGATCAGAGTTATAAACAAAATTATACATTCAAGTTTCATTTCATTTCAGTCTCCGAGCTCTTCTCACCAGCTAACTATCAGTTAGCACATAGCATGAGCCAGACACTCTGTTAAGCTCTTTACATGTGTATGTACTCTCATATTGAATTATACTATCATATTTAACTTTTGGAAGTGGGTTTTTTTATTATTATTATTTTCAGTTTACAGATAAGAAAACTGAGGTTTAGTGAGGAAAATGACTTATTCAAAGTAAATCCCTAAGAAGTGGCAGAGTCACTTACATTAAGCTCCAAAAATGTAACAAGATAGCAAAATGGAATGTGGCATAATCCTCTGAATATTTGGTTCCTGGAACATTGACCGCTGATGCTGAACATCTAATAGTTTTCTTAGTTCAGCTAGAAATGAGATGATAGACAAGGAAGGAAGGTGTGAAACATACAAATGCAAAAGTATAAAAAGAAGACAAGCCCTGGCCAGTGTCACCCAGTTGGCTGAGCTTCATCCCAGGCACCGAAAGGTCCCCCAGGTTGATTCCCAGTCAGGACACATACCCAGGTTGCAGGTTAGATTCCCAGTCGGGTGTATGGGGGGCAGCCAATCGATGTTTCTTTCATACATCAATGTTTCTCTCTCTCCTTCTCCTTTCCTCTCTCTCTAAAATCAATTTAAAACAAAACAAAACAAAACCAAAAAACAAGAAGACAAGCCTGGATCAGAGGTCCAAGGCTTGTTCAGACCCGATTGGTTGGCCAGTCTGAGTCAGGAGGGATGGCAGAGCTGTCCACCCAGAAGACAGTCCCCTCTTATCCACAGAGCACAGAATCTGTGCAATCAGCAGTTTCATATCAAATGTTTTATTTGATCCTCCAACAGCCTTCAGGGGTTGACATATCTGTGGATATTGTTCTTACCTGATGTAGTGCTGGCGGCCACTGAAATGGATAGCTGGCTGAATCCCAATTAGACATGAGAACACTGATATGTCCAAGACCTCACAGCTAGCAATAACCACGCTGCGTCTAAAACGCCAAATGGCTTCTTGTCGTCATGCCAGTTCACTTCTAGTGACAGTGACTCCCCGCTTCATAAGCAGAGACTTCCACTAAATGGGTTGATCTTATTTTATATTAAGCCCAGGATCCCCACTCGTCAGACAGTTGTGTAAATGGAGGCCCGGAAGGGTTAAGTGTCTTTCCCAATATCACATTCTGCCTAGAAGCAGAGCCACATCTGGTAGAATAAGAAAGTACAATGTCTTCAAAGTCTAACAGCCCTAGGTTTATATTCCAATCTTTCCATAGAAACCTGGACCAGCTATATAACCTAACCATCTGCTTTGTCATCTGTAAGTAATAATAGTACTTTCTTTATAGGTTTATTTTAAGAAGTAAAGGTAATTGCAAATATTACGGAGTATTGCTTATGTGCCTTGCCACAAGCCGGGAAGGTAAAAAGAGCGCTGTTTTTCTACCAGAGAAGAGTGAGAGGCAGAGCTGGGTTAATTAGGTTGCCCAACATTCCATAATAGTCATAGTAAGTGAGGAGTGGAGATTCAAGCCCAGACTATATGGCTCAAAAGCATCATATTACTGTCATCTACTGTAAAGTACTTAGCAGAGGAACTGGACTTATTAAACACTCAACTCAGAGCTCCTTCTATTACACCATGATTTACCCAAGGAATGGCATTCCATAATGTTGTGCAAAGTGACTCAGCCGGATTGCTCAGTCCCTACTTAACGGCAACGTGCTGCAGAAAATCAGTTTTCCTCGGAGGCAGCAGACAAGGATAGAAAGAGCCTTCATTCATTCTTTCTCTGTCCAAAACACTAAAATCTCAGGAACCTTAGAGTAGATGAGCTCTCCAGAGTATAAATAAAAAATTATTAGAAAGCAAATTGTATGTGATGGCAATAATCCAAGTACTAAACTATTTATAGCCTAAAAACAGAAAAGCACTTGTGGAAAGTGAACTTAAAGAGAAAAGTTCCAGAACAGTCCAGTAAATAGAATTGTGTGTGGTTTCTGACAATCATTTCTAAAATACCTTGAAGTAGCCTGGCTGGTGTGGCTGAGTGGTTGATCCCCCGTCAGGGCATACTTTACAATTTAAAGTCTCAATTTACTTCTCTGCCATACCCAATGTTTATTTGAAAATTATTTATTTCTAGTTTGGCCCTGGCCAGTTTGGCTCAGTGGATAGAGCGTCAGCCTGCAAACTGAAAGGTCCTGGGTTCCATTCTGGTTAAGAGCACATGCCTTGGCTGCAGACTCGATCCCCTTGGTTGGGGCCTGTATGGGAGGCAACCAATTGATGTGTCTCTCTCACATCAATGTTTCTCTCCCCGTCCCTTCCACTCTCTCTAAAAACCAATGGAAAAATATCCTCAGGTGCGAATTAACAACAACATCAAATAAATAAATAATAAATAATAAATAAATAAATAAATAAACAAATAAATAAATTTTTGTAGTCGCCCAGCTGGTGTGGCTCAGTGGTTGATCCCCAGTCAGGGCATACTTATGATTTAAAGTATAAATTTACTTTTCTGCAATATCCAATACTTATTTGAAAATCATTTATTTCTAGTTTGGATGATAATAGAAACATAACCATGGATGGGTTTTGTTAGAAAACTAGAAAAGAGTATCCCAAATGGAGACTCCAAGAAAATTTGTATATAACTCAGTGGCTCCTGTGATAAATGGCTGATCAAGCTACCCTTCATCTTTCAAGATTAATTTTGTTTTCAAATTTTATGAGCACATGAAACTGTCCCCACCTTGCTGGAAGAATTATAGTCTAAGTTATGGGTTAGCTTGTTAAAACAGGAGTATATTCAGGTTAGAGTACTTGTGTGTAACTCAATGCAGTTGATAAATTTAAAAACAGAGTATGACACTATTTTTAGCTTTATTGTTTGGGCAAAACTCACACAAAAGGCTTATAGATAGTCTTAAAACAAAACGACTAATTACTAATTTATATCTTGTTTTCCTTCAGGAACAAATAGTAGGCATCTTCTCATTTCTTCTACATTATCTGTTCAACCTAATTTCTACCCTAGTTGAAATCTTACTTCTTTTCTTTGATAGCATAATTGTTTCCATGGCAACAATCAAAGATGTGAGAGTATTATCTGCTGCAGGTGAAAATAATCATAACATATTGATAAGCCATCTTAAGATACCATTTTCATGTAAATGACCTTATAATAGAAGAGAGAGAGATGAGCTATAGAAGCAAAGTGGCGTTCAAAAAGCAGAAGTGCTTAGAATTAAATATTTTTCAGAGTTTTCAGTGATAAAGGGTCAAACTGAGAGTGAATGTCAGATAATCATGCCTCTTGATTAGATATTGTAAATAACAAACCATTTCTTTAAAACTTACTGAGAAACAAAGGGAAAAGCTTCTTATTTCAGGAGGACAATCAACTGATTCGGTTTCTCTGTCCCTTTGGGGATGGATCAAATATATGGAGATAAAAACTAAGAAATGATTCTGAAGCTTGTTATAGTAAAAAAAAATGTGAGAATCTATAAACAGAGCCTTCTAGACAATGTTCACAAATTTAAATTTAAAGAATAAAATTTGGCCCTAGCTGGTTTGGCTCGTGGGTAGAGTGTTGGCCTGAGGGCTGAAGGGTCCCTCCTTCCATTCCAGTCAGGGGCACATGACCAGGTTGTGGGCTCCATCCCCAGTGGAGGGAGTGCAGGAGGCAGCCAATCAATGATTCTCTCTCCTCAATGATGTTTCTCTCTCTCTCTCTCTCTCCCCTTTCCTCTCTGAAATCAATAAAAAAATATTTTTTTTAAAAAAGAATGAAGTTTGGACACTGAAATGAAAGGGGTTATCACCTTAACACACATCAACTCTGTTTACCATCAACTCTTAAGTAACCATTGTCTCCTGAGGGACCAGCAATAGTTGGTACCAGCAAGCAAAATATGCAAGGGGGGGGCGGGGAGGAGGGAGGAGGAGGAGATAAGTAAATGAGTAGTGAAACTAAAGGAAACTTTCATTGGGCAATTTATATAGAAGTGAACACAAGGCAAGTAAGATCCATCAGATATTTTTATAGCTGAAGTCTAGTAAAGAATATAATATATACTATTTCAGACCACAGGAAATATGGAAAATTTCCCAATTTTATATAAAGCAACCATAAATTAAATATCAAATATTGATTGAAATAGATCAATCTCACTCAGGAATGTCAATGCAAAAATTCTAACTAAAATATTAACAAATAGAATCCAGCTACATATCAAAAAAAGTCCTGAACGAAGTAGGGCTTATTCTAGATGTGCAAAGAGAGGTTTGAATTAGAAAATTTATCATCATAATTTAGTGTTTCAGCAAGTTGAGGGAAAACAACTCATATGACCACATTAATAGAGTTGAAATGACATTTGACAATATTACCAGCCAATCTCAATAAAAATCTTTATGTGCGATAGGAAAAGGTAACCATTTAAATATTTACTAAAACTAAAAGTCAGAAGTATTCTCAATGTCAAAATAAAAAGAAACCAATAAAACTCAGGAATTAAGCAGAGATCTTGGTATCGTATATTCAATATTAGTTTGGAAAGTCTAGTGAAAACAATGAGATAAGAAAATTAAGTATTTGGTATAAGAATTAAAAATGAAGAGATAAAACTAACTCTATTTTATTGATTATATGATTTTGTACCTATAAGTCCTAGAGAACTTAAAAAGAGAAAAACCATGAGTATTGATAAAACAATTTATGGAATGGCTGGATACCAGGAAAGCAGACTAAAATCAATGGACTTTCTCTACTCTAGTAACATGCACTTTTAGGAAAGAAAAAAAAAAAAGAGTAAACATTCCTTTTAAACTAACAATATAAACTGAGTTGAATAATATAGGCATAGAACCTATGCAATTTATGAATCTTTTTAAATTTCAATTATTTATATTTATTTATTTATTGTTTTATGGATTTCAGAGAGGAAGGGAGAGAAGGAGAGAGAGATAGAAACATCAATAATGAGATAGAATCCTTGATCGGCTGCCTCCTGCTCGCCCCCTACTGGGGATTAAGCCCGTAACCCAGGTATGTGCCCTGACCAGGAATAGAACTCTTGACCTCCTGGTTCATAGGTAGATGCTCAACCACTGAGTCATGCCAGCTGGGCAATTTATGAATCTTAATCTTATTAATCTTTGACCAGGGTATAATTTAATTTGGGGGAGAAAAAATATTCACAAAATTACTCCCCAAACTGAATATTTATCCTTAAAAAAATTAATATAATAATCCTATCTCATGTCATATACAAAAGATAGGTAAAATATTTTATATAAGTATTATTTCAATGTTTTATTAGAACTTCTAGGGAAGACTGGACAGAAGCTAATAAAGAACTACTTTGTGGTAGATGATACTATAAATAAAGGCAGTAAGCAAATAACAGATTTAAAAAACATGTTTGCATTACAAATGACAGGTAAGGGTTTAAAAGCTATAATTATCTGAAGAACGCTTTAAAAATTGACAAGAAACAGACAACAGCCTAAGAGAAAAATGAGCAACAGATATAAATAGGCAATTCACAGATGAACAGCTGCAAAAGGCTAACAATTATATTTTTTAAATTCACTAATGGGGAAATGGAAACTGTTAACAATAAACCATCTTAAACCTATCAGACTGGCAATAATTTTAAATAGTGGTCATACTGTCAGTGGGGATATGTGGAAAAGTCTTTTCTGCATTGCTGGTGGAAATGTAAATGGATACAGCTCCTTTGGAAAGCAATGTGGCAACATTTATTAAGATTAAAAATACATAAACCTTTTGACCAAGCAATCTCTCCCATGAGTATATGGCCCACAGCAATATAACCATCAGTAAATAAAAATATGTGAGCCCAGATGTTTACTGCAGCATCCAAGTTGACAAAAATGTGTACACAAAGAAAAACATTATATTAATCTACAGAACACAATATTCTTCAGATAATTCAGAGAATAATGCATGAAAACAACATTATTGTTTATATCTGCTAAGCTGGAGGGATTTCCAAAAGCAATAAGTGAGAAAGGTAAGATTCCCCCTCCCAAACATATGTGTATAGTATATAGTCTCACTGTTGTAAACAATGAAAATGATTTATGTGTGTATATATGTGCATATGTGTATATTATATGTATATGCTTACATGTGAGATTTGGTTTGATAATCATCAGGGACATTACAGAACAATACATAGAAGACTACATGAGTTAAGGGGGTTTTTACTTGCTAATATTTTGTTTGTTTTGGTTTATTGTTAATCCTCACCTGATGATATTTTTCCATTGATTTTTAGGGAGAGTGAAAGAGAGAGGGAAAGACAGAGAGAAACATCGATGTGAGAGAAACACATCGATTGGTTGCCTCCTGCATGAACTGCAACTAGGGCCAGGCTGGGGAGGAGCCTGCAACCAAGGTACATGCCCTTGACCAGAATCAAACCCAGGACCCTTTGGTCTGAAGGCTGAGATTCTATCCACTGAGGTAAACCGGCTGGGGCCTTGCTAATGCTTATGCTACTTCGAGTGTTTGGAGTAGGAGAAGCAAATACGGAGAGAAGGAAAAAAGCAGAGGGACCAAAAAAACAAAAAGAAAGAAATACTATTCTGAAATGAAAACCTATGGTCATCTCATTTACATAAATCGATACGTTTGTGTGTATATGCATATTTTTCTAGCCTGTATCAGCAATGTATAGCTACATGTATTGAGTGTGCTTCTCTGCACACTTTGTACATACTAACTTATTTAACCTTCACAACAACCCCATGGGATTCAAACTCTCATTATCCTCATTTAACAAACGAGAAAACTAAGAGGTTGAGTTACTTGCCCGAAGTTACAGGGCTGTTTAGCTCCAGGACTTGGCTTTGAACTCGGGCAGTGAAACCCTGAAGCCTTGCTCTGCACCCCTAGACATACTGGCTCCTAACCAGTTTATGTCCAGGACATATCATTCAGCCAAGTACACACTTGCAATGTAAAGGGCATAATATGATTTTATTTCCGTGAAAAAAGAAACTCCTAGAGGCACGTATATTTGTGTGAGCCAGAAGAAAGACGCCGAAGACCAGTCCGCTGGCGAATTTATTATTTCTGGTAGGTGAGAATGGATATAAAGACAACAGTGAGACAATTGTGATACACTGTCTATCACAATTGGTCTGAGTCTCTTAAATGGTATAAAAATTTATGAAGCACTGAGATACATTTCCTCATTTAGGACTCTTGGATATTCAAGTAACATTTGTTCCGTGGGAATTTCAGGCCTGAAAAGCTTTATGAAGAAGGTGCCTAGGTCAGATTCGGAGAAGTCAGAAGAATACCGTGAGAAAAGCTGAGGGCAGAAAACCACACATCATCTCCTAGACGTCCTTTGTTTTGGGTCCCCGGGCTAGCACAAGCATTTTTGTATGACAGTGGTGTTAGCAGGCCTCAAGCGGCCCAGGTGCACATGGCCTGCAACGCCGGGATTAGAAGCGCATTGTTCTTTGAGCAAGTGGACTGGGCACCTGTGACAATGGGCCTCTTAACCTTGTGAACTAACGCTGTAAGAAGCTGACACGGATGCCTGCCGTGCCGATACCTGCCACAGCCCTAACCTTGGCTCCAGCTTGCAAACACTGGCCCCATCCAGAGATGGCTTTAGTCTGTGCGGCTTGTCCTCTGATCCAAAGGACCCCTCAGGGTGTCAGGGTGGGAATGTGTCTGCAGAAGCACTCTCCCCAGCAGGTCCCTCTACCTGCCTTAGGAAGCTCATGCCGTCACTACTTTGCCAGAAGCTGAATAAATGCCCCCATCCACCAGGGGCCACATCCCGTTTCTCCTGCCCACTCTGGGCAGCTGAATAAGAAACTCCCCAGAGCTGGTATGCAGCTGGCCCTTCCTCTCACCTGTGTCCTAACAGCAAGAACATCAAAGGCAGCAGGAGTGGGTGCAGTGGATGGGAGTCAAAGCCAAACAAATAAAACAGAACATCATATAAAATTTAGAGTCAGCTCTCTGGGGACAAGCATCACATTGCTGCAACTGATCAGCAACTTCTGTCACCTAAATTCTCTCGCCTAGAAAGCAGGGCCTTGCAAACTAAAAACTACTTGTTAGGGTTGTGATTGTTTTAAACCACTCCCATTAGTAAAGTAGATGTTGAAACAAATCTAGGAATTTGGTGCTTATTAAAATACATTTGCTGCCCTAGCTGGTTTGGCTCAGTGGATAGAGTGTCGACCTGCGGACTCAAGGGTCCTGGGTTCGGTTCCAGTCAAGAGCATATGCCCAGGTTGTGGGTTCGATCCCCCAGTGGGGGGCATGCAGGAAGCAGCCAATCGATGATTCTCTTTCATCATTGATGTTTCTATCTCTCTCTCCCTCTCCCTTCCTCTCTAAAATCAATAAAAATATATTTTAAAAAAATAAAATACATTTGCTGCTTGATGGACTTTAGCTGTATTGCATACCCTTAGATGCCAACTCTGTAACATGGCCAGGCTCACTGACTAGGGCCTCCACTATTGACTGTAACTGCTGTGGAGTCATTTAATCTAAAATATTGTCATCTCTCCATTCTCAAAATGCTTCCCTATAACTGAATTCAAACTATGAAATAATATTAAAGTGACATGTTTATGGCCAGGGGACAGATATTAAAAGGTGATTCATTAAAGGTTCAGTGAACTGACTCGTTCAGCTATACACAACTGGCTAACACAGCAGGGATTCTCTTTGTCACATAGGGACATAGAAAGATGTCTTTATAGTAAGGGCTGGCTGGAGTCCAAAGAGCCCATGTATTTCCAAGAATAGTTGGCGGGGGGGGGGGGGGGGAGGATACAACAAAAATACAAACTGAGCCTTAAAGAAAGTTCATATAATGCAAGACTGATCGTTTGAAAGGAATATACGCAGCTATTTCACAGTTGCAATAGCTCCATTAAAAGGGAAGGCTCACTCCCTGCAGTTTAAAAATCTGTAGGCTGTGGGAAGCCATGTGTAAACAACCATACTATTCATACATGAATATGGTATTGACTGAGCTCTTTCTCTTCATTCCTAGGGATTCTTGTGTGTTCCTGGGACTCTACCCCATTGATAAAGCCACTTCCAGACTCCTGGGCTCCGGGAAGGAAAGAAGGATGAAGTAAGTCACTGATTTTGCAGTTTCAGAAACAAAAGTCCTTATGTAAACATAAATTGGAAAAATAGTAACGTATAAAATCCAAGGTTTTTTCTTTCCTATTTTAGAGAACATAAAGGTTACCTGGGCTGGAAAAGGAGAGAAAAATCAGAGAGAGGAAGAGAGATTAGATGCTCCTAAATCCTTGTGAAGGGGCCTGTACCCTGTCTGACCAGGGGGAGGATGTATCTCCCCAAGCAGATTTGGGATTCCAGCAAAGCCTGGGACCCGAAACTTGCTTCAGAAGACCCCAGTAAGGCAGCACATTTCTTTAAAATTCACTGTGCCCCGCTCAGCACCGTGGTGCTAGAGAAGCAATGGCTGCATATGGTATCTGGCCAAAAGGGGACCAAACAGCATCAGAGAACCCCCTGTGGACCCAGAACGCACAAGGGAACAAATGGGAACACCACACATTTCTGGTGTCTCCTGAGAGGGGCTCAGGAACTGCCAAGCAGACTTGAAGAGGCCTGATGTTTAGGACAAGGAAGATACAACCTATGAGGACTCAGTGATGAGAGATGACACAGCAAATGCTACCAAGGCAGATGTCATGACAAGGATATGAACCACAGAAAGCTCCAGAACCTAGAAGCAACCCCGGGATTTGGGAAAACACTGAATTGACTGAAAAGACCCTGAAACAATGAAAGAAACCCCAAATTGCTCATGATTAAACTTCTATCTGGTAAAATAGGAAACTTGAAACAAAAGTCAAGTTTGCTTCCTAGAAAAATCAAATTATATTCCTTAAACATTCAGGTTTATAGACTAAGACTCATAAGCACTTCACATGACTCTCTCAAGCATAACTTTTTCACTGTCCAAAGACAGATGAGAATTTCTATAAATTTAAAAATACATTCTTAATAGCCAATAACCATCTATCACCTATCCATGAAAATATACATTCTGTGATTTAAAAAAAAAAATTAGATCATTTAAAAATCATTAAAATGATTAAATCAAATCTTTTCATCACTATCAAAACATGTTTCTTACAGAAGATTAGAGTTAGGCAGATCAGGAGACTTATAAAATGAAATTAAGAAGTGATGTCCCATGTATGACATTTTATTTGAGGTTTCTTTAATCCCATTTATTTCTTTGAGTGAAAATGATAGGAACACAGAATAAAGTAGAAAGCAAACTTTCTAGAATTCACACATCCAAATGAGTACATCTCACAATAATCACACTGGAAAGCCATTACAATCTAAGGGTACTAATACTGAAAATATTTTTGGAATTCTCTTTTGGAAGTTGGCTTCTGAGATGTAAGTATTGTCCCTAGGTTTTAGCCAATTTACAAGCTATTCAAGAAAGAGAGCTAAATGCCTCTGTCATCAGGCTTTATCTTTCATTATTAATATTTCAAAGCTAGATACACTTATTCAATAAATTTGATCCCAAACATTATTAATGGTGTTCCCAGCACAAAACCATCCCTAAAGAATGTCCTCACAGCCTGGACAGTTTGGCTCAGTGGTTACAGCAGCGGCCCAAGGACCGAAGGGTCGCTGATTTGTCAAGGGTGTGTACCTAGGTTGCAAGCTCAATCCCCAGCCCCGGTTGGGGTGCAAATGGGAAGCAACCAGTTGATGTGTCTATGATGACTCCTATTGAACAAAATCCTCCTGCTACATCCAGTTTTTTATAATAGTAGAATAAAGATGAAAGGGCTTGTTTTTATCAGATACTTAGGACAGAGATTTTACTCCAGAGAGCAATAGGTCTTTCTTAGATTGCTCTTTTCATGTTGAAAGAGAATGGAATTCCACAAGTGCTTCTCAGACCTGGCCAGTTTCATCTCTCGCTTTCAGTGGCCCCTAACTCTCTCTCTAATTCGATCTCGCATTCTCTCTCGCTTTCTCTCTCTTCATCCTGCCCTTGAATTTCTCATCTCTCATCTCTTATCCCTATCTCTATCTCTAAATCTATTTCTATCTCTATGTCTCTCTGATTTTGCTCTTGACTCCTCCAATCCATTGGCCATATAGCAGCCAGAGTGGTCTTTTAAAACTGCAAATGTGATCACATCCCTTCCTTGCATAAAACTTTTCAAAAAGTTTCTATTTTGCATTTAGAATAAAAGATCAAGTCCTTAGCATGACCACCTGGTCCTGAATGATTGGCCCTGCGTATTTTTCCTACCTCATTTTGACCTCTCTCCCTTCTGCTCACTATCTTCAAGCCACACAAGACTGAGTTCTTCCATCCCCTGGGGGTACATCTATATTCTCCCCATTGTCTTCACTAGCTCTTTCCTACTTATCCCTCAATTTCATAAAGAGGCCTTCCATGAATCCCTGGTTAACTTATTTCTTATCATTATGAATTCATGGTTTGAAACATTTGAAGAATTTCAATTTCTTGCAATTATTATCCTACTCAAATTTTCCCAATTTCATCTAATAGTACCCTTTTAAATTTGATGAACCAATGGCATAGCCTTATTAGTCTGAAGCACTTCTTCACTATATGATATGATAAGATGCTCCAGCTTCATCTTATCAATTTTTAGAAATTTTCCAAAGCAATTTTTAGAAACTGCACAAAGCACCAAGTGCTTTGTTTTTTAAAGAAGTGTGTCAAAGTGTGAACTTAGGAGTCATTCCTTTCTAGAAGAGAGCCCTAGTTCATTGATTGTGAGAGTTCACCACTTGGTCTAGGTCAGTGGTCGGCAAACTGTGGCTCGCGAGCCGCGGTTTGCCGCTCTGTTGATTGAGAGTTTGCTGACCACTGGTCTAGGCCATTGCTCTAGTCCTTTCGATCTTACCATGAGCCCCTTGCTCTTGACTGCTACTGGTCTGGGCAAAACCCCTCCCAGTTCACACCAAGGATTATTGCAGAAAGTTAAATCTTGTAAAGTGAATAATTCCAGAATGTAAAATTCAGGAGTCCAATATACAGAAGACAACCCAGAGACTTGGAGCCCAACAAAACAGAGAATTCACACCCAGGAAACCAGACATAAGAGGAAAATTGGAAAGAAACTTTAAACTAGTTCTTTTTAAAATGAACAATGAGAGGGTTAGTAACTTACCTAAGTTAACCCAGCTGTAAAGTTCAAGCCAGGCAATCTAACTGCAGAGTCCACAACCATTGTATTATGCTATACTGACTTCTCACATTGTTCCTGAACTAAAAGGATTGACATCCACCATACCAGTCTTCCTTGCTCTAATCTCAGAGTTTAGACTCTCTTCCTTAAGCTGATATTCTTATATTTGGCATCACAATGCTATCAAAGCAACCTACAATTGTACCATCAAGAAAACAGGAAGATAAATTCAGGTTTCCCCTAACTCTGGGAAATC
Organism: Corynorhinus townsendii; assembly: GCA_026230045.1. NCBI lineage: Eukaryota > Metazoa > Chordata > Mammalia > Chiroptera > Vespertilionidae > Corynorhinus > Corynorhinus townsendii. The sequence continues at coordinate 28,093,252 of JAPDVU010000013.1, forward strand.
CATCTCTCGTGGAACATACCTATTATACTGCTCAGGACAGACATGGAAACACTAAACATACTCTCATTGGTTTGTGGGGAAATTACCAGATGGACTCCTTATATAAACATAACCTTATGACGGGAAGAGGGGGATGAGAGGTGATCTGGCTGGATATGATTTGGTAACTTACATCATACATAGATTATCATGTTAAACAATTTTCTGAGATAGTTTCACTGAATTTTATGAATTATGTATTCCACTTGCTTTTATTTATTACACATGCTTTAGATTACCACCCTATGGTTCAGCATTGTGGCAAAGCTGATCACTAATTTCTCTCTATTAAAATAACACTTGTTAACATCTTTACATTCTGAGAGTCAGAAAGGAGAATTTTTGACATTTTATGAAGTCAGCATTATCCGGACACAAAAGCAATAATAAGGCAATACAAGAAAAAGGAAACTGCAGCTGAACACCTCTAATGTACATATATGTAAAAATCCATGACAATTATTGGCAAATTTAATCTCTCTCTCTCTCTCTCTCTCTCTCTCTCTCTCTCTCTCTCTCTCTCTCTCACACACACACACACACACACACACACACACACACACACACACACACACCACCCTCAGAGCCAAGTGGGATTAATCCTGGAAATGTAAGGCAGTTTAACATTCAAAATTTATTTTTAAAGTACCATTGATAGTAGCTCAAGAAAATGAAATACTTAGTATAAATCTTTTAAGCTGATTCAAAATTATTTATATGAAAAGGCAAAGGACATAGAAAACAACTCTGAGAGAGAAGAACAAATTTAGAGGACTCACACTACCTGATGTCAGACTTACTGTATAGCTATCCTAATCAAGATAATATGGTATTAGTGAAAGTATACACACATAAATTAATGAGGCAAAATAGATAATTCAGAAATAAATCTGAAAACATATAGTCAACTTATTTTGCATTTTATTTATTTATTTTTTTTATTACCATTTTTTTTAAGTTGAAGAAAAGTTTATGAATAAAATAATATTTTCAACATATGGTGCTAAAACAATTGGACATTCATATGCAAAAAATGTACTTCAACCCAGGCCTTATGAAAAAATTAACTCAAAGAAGATAATGGACCCAAATGTAAAACAAAATTATAAACAACAAAATGCTCATGAGTTTAGGTTAAGAAAAGAATTTTTAGATACAACACTAAGAACTTGGTCCATATGAGAAGAAAACTAGATCAATTATACCTTATAAGAACTAAAACCTGTTTCTTTATAAAAGGTGGTTAAGCCCTACCTGGTTTGACTCAGTGGACAGAACATCAGCCTATGGACTGAAGGGTCCCAGCTTCAATTATGGTCAAGGGCACACGCCCAGGTTTCAGGCTTGATCCCCTGTAGGGGACATGCAGGAGGCAGCCAATCAATGATTCTCTCTCATCATTGATGCTTCTATCTCTCTCTCCCTCTCCCTTCTTCTCTGAAATCAATATATATATATATATATATATATATATATATATATATATATATATATATAGTATTAAAGATGGTTAAGAAAATGAAAGAAAAACTACAGTAAAAATTTCTTTAAATCACAAATTCAACTAAGGGCTTATACCCATAATTTAAAAAGAATTCTCAACAACAATAATACAAAAATAAATTTCCAGTAAATTGACAAATTATTTGAACAGATATTCCACCAAATAAGATATTCAGATGGAAAATTAGCACATCAAAAAAATAACATTTAAAAACACAGTGAGATCTCTTTACACATGTTCTAGAATAGCTAAGAATTTTTTTTTAATCTAACAATCCCAAGTGCTGACAAGGAGGCAGAGTAACCAGAACTCTCATGTATTGCTGTTAGGAATGCAAAATGGTAAAGTCACTCTGGAAAACTGTGACCGTTTCTTATAAACTTAAATGTACACTCCCCCCAGGATCTGGAATCCTACTTGTAGGTATTCATTTACTCTACAACAATGAAAACTTACACCCACACAAAAAACTATGTGTAAAGTATATTATGCTTAAAGTATATCATTGTTCAGAATGACCCCAAACTGGAAACAGCATGAATGTTCTTCATTGGTGAATAAATCAACAAACTCTGGTACAGTAAAATTCTGTCCAGCAATAAAAAGAAATAGACTACTGAGAGACATGACATCATGGATGAATCACAAATGCATTCCACTAAGTGAAAGAAAACAGACTCAAAAGGTTGCAAATGACAATTTCACTAATATGACATTTTAAGAAAAGATAAAACTATATAAAGAGAAAACAGGTAAGTGGTCCAAGGGGTTAAGAATGGGGTAGGTTTTGACTACAAAGGGGCAGCAAGATGGAATATTTTTGAGCTGAAGGAGCTGTTCTGTATGTTGATTGTGGTGGTGGTTACAAGACTCCATATATGGAAATTCACAGAACTAAGCATAGAAAATTTAGTGAATTTCACTTTATATATTTTAAAAATTAAAAATTATATATATATATATATATATATATATATCTGCAATATATAACAAAAATTTGTGTTCTGTTAGTAGACTCTCTTACCCTGAAGGAGTGGGAATCCTATATACCTTTTTCAAAAATAAAATAAACCTTTAAAATATGAAGAAAAAAAAGCAAGAACTTTGAAAGGGTCACACCACTCAGAACTCTAAAATCTCAAGATATTAAAAGTTACTGGTTGCTTTTCCATGTGACTGTTCAATTCATCTTGACCTCTGACCTCGAGTTCCAAAAGATTAAAAACAGCATAATGGAAACAAAACACTTCAGCATCATACTATTTAATGACCTGTAATCACAGCTCTATTAGCTCAGCTGCACTTAGCCTAACCTTAGAAGCTATTTCTCTCACAGGAGAAAAAAATAAGGCTAATTCAGTCTTAGCAATGTTCATGAACAAGATCTTCTCTAAGTTTTATTCTATTCAAATCAAAATGCACCTAAACCCTCTATTCCGTGATTTCCCCTTTAAGCCTACTTTTTCATGAAATGCCACTAACCAAAAGTAGTATACAGAACATGAAGCAATCTTAAGGTTTTCAATGAAAAGAAAATTAGGAACTAAGCTTTAAAAAATTGCACAGATAAGGCTACTCATATGGGAAAAAAATCAACATATTTCATTTTAAATCACCTAGGGGATAAGTTGTGCGAGATATGTGGACCCTGCTACTATACAGTTTTCTGTTCCTCTTGTACCTGTAAATTGTGGTTCCTGCTAGCTAAAGTCTTCAGTCACACTAAGAAAGACTTCTGATTATTACACGGAAATCAACAAACACAGCTATGCCTTAAGTTTTAAAATCTATGCTTTAAGATCTAGTTTATTAGCCTTTGAAGAGACATGGAGCAGAAGTTTACCTGATATTGTCACTTGGTTAATTTGTCATATAATGTGACATAATATAATAGTGTAGAATTTTATGTGTTTACTAAAGGCCCGGTGCATGAAATTTGTGCATGGGAGGGGGGACCCCTCAGCCCAGCCTGCACCCTCTCACAATCTGGGACCGCTGGCTCCTAACTGTTCACCTGCCTGTCTGATCACCCCTAACTGCCCCCCTCCCCCCGCCGGCCTAATCACCCCTAACTGCCTCTGCTTGCCAGCCTGACCGCCCCTTACTGCCCCCCATGCTGGCCTTGTCACCCCACGCAGCATGCTGTTCAGTTGTTTGGCCATCCCTCACTAACCTTCTGCCAGCCTGATCGCCCCATGTAGCCTGCTTTTTGGTCATTACTGTGAGGGCGTCGTGACCAATTCGCATATTACCCTTTTATTAGTAAAGATATAAAATCCTATAAAATAAAAGGCTAATAAGCAAATCGACCGAACGGTAGACCGACCGGTTGCTATGATGCACACTGACCACCAGGGTGCAGGTACTCAATGCAGGAGCTGCCCCCTAGTGGTCAGTGTGCTACCATAGGGGGGGCACCGCTCAGCCATAAGCCGGGCTCATAGCTGGTGAGTGCAGCGGTGGTGGCAGGAGCTTCTCCAACCTCCATCGCAGTCGGACATCCCCCAGGGGCTCCCGGACTGCAAGAGGGCACAGGCCGTATTGAGGTCCCCCTGCCCCCCTGAGTGCACCAATTTCGTGCACCAGGCCTCTAATATATAAATAATATGAAACACGTAAAATACAATTGTTCAGATCCATGTCATTTCAGCCAAGAGTACAATAGTAGCCTGAATCCTTTGCAAAACAAAAAATTTAAATGAGTAAATATGAACAACCTTTACTCTCTTGAAGTGTCTGGGAGATTCTAGTAATAGAGAAGACAGAGAATTCCAGACGCTCAGGTTTTTCTGCACACCTGACTGAGGTTGAAGCTCGTTGCACTATATCTTTTGTGTGTGTCTGATTGTTTGGGCCTCTGTGGATGATGGTACAACACAAAGTAGGAGTTTAAGGTTCCTGCTAAAGCATAAAAGGACTGAGTGAATCATGTATTTCTGGATAAAAATCCGAGATGGTCATAAAACCATTAGACTAATTATACTAGATTAAAGCCTCATTAGTTCATAATCCACTTTCTCCTTAGACAATTCTGCGTAAACTCTGGGTTTATTGTTCGTATAGTGCAGCAAATGAAATAAATGCAGTATCCCTCTCTACTTCAAGGGTGACAAAAAAAAATAATATATGTGGAAATGATTTGAAAAGAAAAATGACACTCTATACATGCAAAATAATATTTCCGTCAATAGGCACTCCTGACATTCTTCCCTAATACATGCAACTTTCCATAGAGTAAATCTAACAGCTAGATTGTTATTTCCTGTCTGTGATGTGTAAGCATTGCTGAAGCCAGTGTAAGCAGTAGTATAAGAATGGTGGTTCTGCCAAGTGCTTTGCACTTCTATCAAATGGACACAATAAATTAAATCATCAAAAACTCCACCCTCATGAATCTTTGACTTCTGCAGTCACCACAGAAAGATGTCATAGGAAATATTTTGAAGATGAACATCTTCAGTCCTTAAACTCTCAAAAAAACCATTCATTTCTGCTGAGAATGACTTTACTGATTACAGAGGGTTTCTTAAGATGATTAGACACAAGATGAGAGGGGAAATTAATAAGTGATAGCCACTCCAGCATTTCCACTGCCTTAATCATCGAGGATTGCAGAACAGTCAATCAAATTGATGTCATCACCTATCACATCGAAAATATCTTTAAGGAAACTTCATTATTTCCAATTCATATATTCTGATTGCCTTACATATTCTTCTACTGCACGCATAGTAGCTTTTTTTTATGATTTTCTTATATTAGGAGCCCACTAGATGAAGAATAAGTATTTCTATTGAGTTACATCTTTGAATAGTGTCCAGCACAATTTAAGAATATAGCTTATTTTAAACAGCTAGAATTACTAAAACCACAAAGTTAGAAAGGTCATGTAGTTTAGCCATCATATTGGACACTTATGACAGGCCAAATTATTGATATAAATGATCTCATTTAATTTTTTCAATAATTCTAAGACAGAAAAATTATTAACTTCATTTCATATATGAGGAATCAGACACTTAATGTTTAAATAATTTGCTCAAGGTCACACATTTTAGAATTGGGGGACCTGGAATTCCAATGTACATTTGTTTAACTCAAAATATAGGGTGTCCCCCCAAAATGTATACATATACTTTGAATAATTATAAAGGCAAAATGTTTATTAAAATACATTTCATTTTCAAAACTGAGGTATCAGCTGTGAAAGTGTATATATATATATATATATATATATATATATATATATATATATATATATACACACACACACATATGTTTGGGGGACACCCTGTATTTGCTTTTCCCTCTGTGATGAACCTCCATATCTCCCAGTGGCAGGAAGCTCATTCCTCTTGACACAACACATCTTTGGGCAGTTCTGACAGTTCTTGCTAATGTCAAACAACTAACTAGAAAAAAATTTACAAGATGTCATAAAAATTCATGGTATCATTTGTCATCAGTAACCACATCCTGAACCTGGTGGGGGGTCTAGGCCTACATTTTTCCTTTGAAGATAATCCTCAAAATCTTAATCATTCTATCATACATTACTTACTTGGCTTTCATATTGTAATCACATGCCTTCCCTTTCCTTAAAAAGAGAAAGCCTTAAGATGGAGCTGATGTTGCATCATTTCTTGATTGAGGTCCCAGAGTTCTGCACATAAATCTAGATGATTTTAGCTTGAAAACGTGTTCATGCAGACAATATCAACCGACCTTCTAATTTTGAAAAGAACTTCCAAGTGATTCCTGTAGGATATCTTATAAATTACCTATAACATATACCTCTAAGTAGGAGGCTAAACTGAACTGTTAAGGGATAATTTAAGCCTATCCATATGTTATATATGATTATCCAAAAGTATTTTACCTTGGTGACAACTGTTGCTTAGTTACAGCTTCTGTCTGTTCTTACCCAAAGGATCCCACTACCCTTCTAATAAGATGAAATAAAACCACGTGTACCACACTCTTGTTTTATACTTGTAGTAGCGTAAAGACATATGTCTGTTTAACAAATATCTATAGCAAAACATTAGACTATTATAACAGTGTTATCTGATACCATAGGAGATGGAGATGGTATCACTGGTGAATTTACTTGACCTCTCCAGCTCTCTCCCACTCAATACCTTTCTCCATATTTTCTGCTTCTCTCCAGAAATACTTGGCTTGCCTCCAAGAATCTCTTCATAAACACACTTCATAGTTTATTTTCATGCTTCTAAAAAAATGAGCTCCCCCATTTCAGGGTTTGGCCGGTATCTTGGCTTACCCATCAATCTTCAGCAGAGGGGGCTCCAAAATTGCTAATTCCAAGTCCCAATGCCACACACTAGTGCCTGGAAATACATGCTAAATAGAAATAAGCTGATATTTTATATACTGAATTGTTCCCAAAACTTTATGATATCTCTTCAAATAAACAATAAGTTTAACAAAGTCTTCTTTTTTTATTTCAAAAGAAAAGCAACCAAGAATAGAAATCATTTAGAATTTGATATAATGTAAACACATTATTATACAGCTCTGTGTTAAACAGAATTCCACCATACTCATAAATAAGTTTGCAAAGTAAAATCCTAATGGGAAATGATTAATGTACAGTCAGGATATTTGTCCTGTTACCCAACACCAGCATATATTCAATAATCAAAAACTATCTGTTAAGAATGCCAGGCACTAAAGAGGGACTTAGCTATACTTAATATTTGCATAGGGTCATGCTGTTGATTAGCTTGGTTCACATTCTAATACTACAACAATAGTCCTATGAACTGACAAGTCTTATATAGAGACATCTAAGCAATTTTCAAAAAAATGACTTACCAAATAAATATGGAAACGTAAAAATGAAAAAGGCCTTAGTTCCCAAGTTTTAGTTTAAACTCTCATACCTTTTCTTCCCCACTTCCAAAACTCTAAGCCATCTCTAACCTACTATACAAATAAGATTCATCAAGGAAATAGTTAATATTCTCTCTAAATTTATTACAAATAATGTGTCTATATATAATGTCTCTCTCTCTCTCCCTCTCCCTTATATGAAAAAATGATTACAGGATTAAGAATAATATGAAACCAGAGTAAACATAGTTTAAATGTCCAGAATCAAAATGGACATTTAATGGAATTTATAGATACTTATGGTGATCAATTTCCCTACATCACACAATTAAAGGTTGCTATATCATGCCCATTGTATAAAATGTGCCCACATTTAGATGCAATTGCTTGCAGATTGCAAGGTAATGGGGGAAATCTCAGTAACTAACCCTCTGTTGGAACCACCCAATGAGTTTAATTATAGACTTGCCTATAATGAAGACTCCCTGAGACAAGTGCTTGCTTGGAAACCTACTCCACATACTCCAGACGTTGTGAAAACAAACCCAATACCTGATCATTGCTAAGGTACTCACAGTAGAAGTTCCTTTTTGCTCGTGGGTTCATCATTTGGGATTGTTTTCATCAGGAGTCATCATGCTTTTGATCTTTAACGCCGTAATCCTCCAAGGTTTCTGGTCCGTAATTTCCAAAACGGAGTCACCTGTACTAACCAGCCATCGTCCCATACTGTTTCCTCTTGGTGTGTGAACGCTACCCTATAGATCAGTTTCCTGTCCCAGAACACTCAGAACTGAGCACACGCTGCTGTGCGCGAGAGAAATATGCTCCTCAAACGCTCTGCTTCAGCAGTGGGTTCCTGAAAAACTCCTGACTGAAAAGAGGAACTATATCCCAGGGATTCCAGGGAACTTACAAGACAGAAGTGTCTTCCTTAGGAATGCGCAGATCAAAGCTGCCTCCGTCATTTTTCTCACTGGCTTGCGGGTCCGGTACTATGACCCACGAAGCGCCCATGTACTGTGTGCCGCCCGAAGACCCTCCCAATTGCCAGAGTAACAATATCCCAACTACATTTTAAAAACGGGCTTAGTATGCTTTGAAGTACATAATGTTTTCCATTCCTGAAAGGACAAAGAGATCTACATTGTCAAAGTTTATTTTTAAGCTCGTGTGCTTGCTAAGTGCAGTGGCGAGCAGGCTTTCCGTGCCTGTGGTACCATCGCTGGAACCTATTAATGCAAACAGATGAATCGCTGGCTTGGTTCCACATAGGCTTTTATTCATTACCCCCCACCCCCCCTTTTTTTAAATCTTATCTAAATTGCATTGATTATCATTTTTAGAATCAAGAATGCTATCAGTTTTTCTAAGTTTGCTTGTTTTAATTTGATCAGTACAGAGCAATGTAAGAAAGGCAAATAAGAGGAAGTTTTCAAGCAGCTTTCGCTGACATAAGAGAGTTAGTAATTAGAGGTAGAGTCTGTTTCTGGATAAAGTTTGAGGGATATTTGGAGACAGGAAAAATGATAATAAGTTTTGGATAAAACAGACAAAGATAAAGGATGAAAGAGAGTGAGACAGAGAAGAGAGGAGATAAGAAGAGAGAGATGTCTTAACTATTAACACTAATGCTTCACATATTTTCTTATTGTTGGGGAAGCAAATTGCTCTGGTTTGTATAACCCCCTACCGATCTGCTCAACCCACCAAAATTAGCCCACATGTCATCTGATACCGGACCAAGACTCATGGAAACACATTCATTTATAGAATTTCTAGCCCCAATTTTAAACATCTGTTTTTGATATGATAATAAATGTGATAATGTACATTAAATGCCAGCATTAAAATAAGATAATCCTTCCATCTAACGAAAACAATGCATGCTTTTCAAGTCACATAAGAAAGAGAGATTAGGAGGATAGACACCTGTACTTGTGCACCTACCAAAATGACCCTCCCAGGCACAAACACACACGTACACACACACAGGAATAGCACAGAAACCATCAGTTGCCTTTCTAGAAATAAAGTGGGTTTTCACTGAGCCCTTCCTGTGCTTCCTTTTCTGGACATCCCTTTGCACAATTGCACTACTTCGACAGAGATTTGAGATTAAAGGAAATGGAAGGGGAATGTGAAAAATAATAATACTAATTGGGCCAGACAGAGATGTGAGCCCCTGACCTTTGCTTCATTAGTACCATCTCATGCTGTAATCTGATGAAGTACCCAGCCACTGGCGACTTGAAAAGTAAATCAAATTGGATTATCCCTATCCTGTTTTAACTTCCTGGGGAATTAGAGTTTCTGTATTTCAAGCCCAAATATTACCATATTATTAGATGTCAAGTAAATTGGTGCTATAAATGGTGCTAGAGTCCAGAATTTGAGATCCCTCTAAATTGGCAACCTAGAATTAGACCAGTTGATTTTTAAAAAAAGAAAATAAAGAACTAACCCAGGAGCATTCGATGACCTTTTATATTTGCTTATGAGAAGGGTGACCTGGAGGATGGGAAGTGTGTGGAAGCTGCTGAGACAAAAGTCAGGTTGGGAATGACAAATGGTTCATTAGTCTGATGAGGTTGAGAGATAAGGATGAGGCTCATGTTGACTGAGCGTTCATGTGTTTCAGAAAGGGAACTTTGTACAATGGTCTATTGTACAAACAAATTCCACTTATCAAACATCTACTATGCCCCAAGTACTGTGCTAAGAACACAATTTTGTATGTTAAGTGCAATAATATAAATATGTACAAAGTAGAAAACATAATTTTTCATTATGTTTGGCAAGATTTAAGTTGATGTCTAAGCTGAATTTGGGACGGAAATTGGAATTTGCCAAGCAGACAATAGGTGGTAAGATGTTCCAAGCAGAATTAGCCTATGCAATAGTGAGATGAGAGAAATGGAAACATTATTCTCAAAAACACAAGTAGTATACATCTTAGGATTTTAAAATTCTAGAGAAATTTTGGAAAGAGCAAGATAATCCCAGTCCAGGTTTGTCCATCTTACTCAACCATGTGAACCACTTACAGGGAGAAACTGAGTCTTGTATATCTTAGGATCACCTCTATGCCTGCCACATAAAAAACTGACTGATTAATAATTTGCGTTGCCATTCCACCCTCCAGGAAAAAATGATATGAGTACATCTTGCTCCAATGGTAATCTGTATTCTGCTTTCTCCCAGCAAGGAGTCTTGCTCAAAGTATGTTTGAACATCAGGAATATTGAAAATGTATTCACTCCCTTGTTTCGTGCTGATGTTCAAAGCTTCATGAGTCAGGTGAATGGTATTTGAAGGAACTGGCACAAAATAAAAACCCCAAGTGCTCTTTCTTGGTTTGAGCCAAACCCAAACCTTTTGAAAGGCGTGAAAACATGCAGCCACATTGGTTTGGTTTTCCTTTCCTGGGCCGCTCTTCTTTTTGGTGCTGGCCAGCACCACACAGAAGTCTTGCGACATGAGCCATTTCCACGGAATTTTTAATTCTGCCAAAAACAAGAGGGATTGGAAATTTCGTGAGAATGGTTATTCTTAGGAGATTTCCATCCCAGATTCCTAACTTGTGTGGCTCGTATAAGCATCTAAGATGCTCTGCCAAACCTTCTGAGGTCCCCAATGCACTTATTTCCACTCACATGTCTGCATGGAGACCTCAAAGTAACAGTGAATGCAATGGTTTGTTGGGAAATACTTTCGAGTGCCAGCCCAAGATCCCCCTACCTATGTGGAAATGGCTTTGGAATGCCATGATAAAACAAACATTGGGTTTAAATGTACCCAGAATATGTTCAATTTTTAGATGAGATGTGTTTACATTCTCCCAAATAAAAATAACCTACTCCAAAGCAGCCCTTCAATTATTGTCTATTCTTTTCCTTCTGAGCAACTTTAAAATACAGTAAGAATATTTCCTTGGTATGTTGCTAAGTATAAAACAGCTCAAGCTCTTCCTATAGGCTTAATTCTCTTATAGACTTTCTATGAGAAGACTAGATCATAAATTCACCCCAAATCGGGACCCTATTTCAGCCATTGCTATGTAACCCACCTACTCCAAACTCAGTGGCTTAAAAGAATAACCATTTATTATTGGTGACTATTTTATGGGTCAGCATGACAATCCTGGTCTCCTCTGGGCTCATCAGCTGCATATGGGTGGGTGACTGCTGATCTTGGCTGGGCTCTCTGACCTGTTTTGGGATCAGCTGCCTGCAGGCTGGTATAGGATAGCCTAGATGAGACAACTGAGCTCTTCTCCTTGAGTTCTCACTTGTACCTGTCTGTCATATCCCTCCAACAGGTTAGCCCAAGTGTGGTCTCCAGCCACCTAGCGTACATTTTCAAGGCAATCAGAGGCAAGAGAGGAAGTGGAAATGTATAAGTGCATTTTAAAGCCTCTCTTTAGGTCAAATTGTTAAGGTCATTTTGGCCAAAGCAAGAGACAAAGCAAGCCCAGAGTCTGTGTTAGGAGGGCATCTACTACCAAAAGATGTGAATACAGAGAAGCTTGGAAAATTAGGGGCTTTCATACACTCTATTTACCACCGGTACAGAATGTTATATGTGAAGCCAAGCAAGCCACATATCTGGAGTCCCTGTTTCCTCCCACCATTCCCAGACTTCAGTTCCAGAAGCACACATTACATGAGGTAAGACCTGGCTTCCCCAAAGGTGTCAAGGAGACCAGGTGATAGAACTTTTTAAGTGCGAGGGCAGTCAACTTCCATGAGGCTAAACTTTGACCAACAGAAAGCAGAAAATGGAAGAGAACTGCAAATAAATGCCAACTCACTTATTTCCTTAATGCACTGTTTAGATGCAGGATTTTGCCATGCTGGCTTAAAACAATAACCAACAATGCTACAAGTGGTACACCGCTGATGGAGTGGCTATGTCTCTTTGTGGCCCTTGGTGAAGCTATGGTCAGCATGGTAACACATCATCTTGCTTCCCACTGTTCTCTGCACACTTCCCTTTCCCTCCACTCTAATTACCCTGGGATTCTCTTCCAATAAAGCATTAGCTCTAAAGCCTGTGTCAAGCTCAATTTTCAAGGAAATCCAGGTGAGACATCTGTTTATGTATATATGTTGTATTTATTTATATGTGTGTAATGTATATTACGTGTATATATATGTATATATATACACTTATACATATATCATTTTGTTCTATGTAGACATAAATATTGTTACATAATTATATAAAGATGTATATGTTATGTAAGTATATAGAGACGTCACTGCTATATGGTGATATTATGAAATAAAATATCAATTTAAAGAATTTATAAACCCAAGTTTTTGGTTTATTTTATGTTTTTTGTTGTTATTTTTTGCTAGTGAAAAAGGGAATTAATAGGTTAACTTACAGGATTTAATAAGTAAGAACTTTGTCAAATAGCCATAGACTTTGATCCTTTAGGAGTGTAGGGTTTCAGATTCTTAAAATTAGATGTAAATGAGATGAGTACCTTGAAGTTTTTTATCCTAAAATACTTTAGCTTAAAATAATTTTTCTATTAAATTTAGTGGGGCTTGAAACCAAAGTTTTGCTTTTGTGTCTCTGCTAATAACAAACCAATGCTTGTTGATAAGAGAGCAGGGCTTGTAGAAAGAAATGTGCACGTGAGAGAAGATGCTATTGGCATGGGGTGAGTTGAAGCTCACAGCCAGGTGAAGCTGAGAGGACTTGAATACAGGCATCAGAGACATCGAATGCCACTTGAGTATCTAAAAAGCAGAGCCAATTTTCTCTTTAGGACTATTCTATCTAACATAACACACAAGTTAAATTGTAGTATTGCTGGACCAGTTGCCCACAGTCCTCTTATTGAGAGTAACCTTAAACCCAATGCTATACCTTTGTGAAGCCCAAAGACCCAGCCTTACTTTCTGCAGATTCCTAATAATTTACATCTTTAAGCATCTGTTTCTTGGCCTCCTGCCTAGAGTCGCAAAGTCCAACCTCTACATCAATTTCCACTGAAGCACTGTGTGAGTTCAGCAGCTTTCAGGCTTAAGAGATTGTGAGAAGGGACAACTCACACTGCCTCACAGCTTGTCATCTTGCCCACTCCACTACACACACTCCCTCTCGTTATCCTATGCCTTCAAGCCTGCTCACAAATGCATTGTATTTTCTCTCTCACACCAGATCCATTCAGACTTAGATCTTAGAAGTTCAGCTTTTCCTAACAAAGTTGGGTGTCTGCCTACAAATTCTCATTGAAGTCACTGAATTTTTTTCTTCATATTATGAAACAGGACATAAATTTTTTTTCTATGAGATTCAATAAAACTATTTTTGAGTGGAAAAATGTGATTGTAAACACTTTATTTTTCCTAAACTATCATTTGCACAAAATATAATACCCCTGATGGACTAATTCAATTTTCCCTTTTAAAATGTTTGCATAACTGAAAGCATCTCTCCCCTTTAAAGTTATTAGACTTATATTTTTTCTTATTCTCATGATATTTTATGAATGTATATACCTCTTCCTACTAGACTGTAAACTCCAAGAGTACAGCAATTAAGTTTAATCTCATCTGAAACTGAATCATGGGCACCAGAAGTAGATGATTTAATATATTTGTTCAGTGAATGAATGAATGAGTGAAACAGTAAATGTAAATGTATTAATTGCATATATAGAGAAAGTGGATTACAGAGAAAAACAAAAACAAAACATAAGGCCAAGAAAAGTGAATTGTGTTATCCAAGGGCACACAGCTAATTGATAGCAGAGTGATTTTAGCAAGATTGCCATGCATACTCTCAGCTCACTTGTTTTCTTGTGGATAGACAGCAAATTAGTTTGCACTTTACACTGAAAAATGGGCCCAGACAGCATGGCTCAGTAGTTGAGCATCGACCTATGAACCAGGAGTTCATGGTTCGACTCCTGGTCACAGCACAGGCCCAAGTTGTCAGGACTCGATCCCCAGTGTGGGGCATGCAGGAGGCAGCCGATCGATGATTCTCTTTCATCATTGATGTTTATATCTCTATCTCCCACTCCCTTCCTCTCTTACATAAAAAATAAAAATTAAAAAAAATATATTTTAAGGCACAGTAGGCCAATGCTCCTTTTTTTTTTAATTGCTACTTTAAAATGACCCCTTTAGCCCTAGCTGGTTTAGCTCAGTGGATAGAGTGTTGGCCTGCTGACTGAAGCGTCTAGGTTCAATTCCAGTCAAGGGCATATGCCCTGGGTTGTGGGCTCAATTCCTAGTAGGGAATGTGCAGGAGGCATCCAATCAATGATTCTCTCTCGTCAATGATGTTTCTCTCTCTCTCTTCCTCTCCCTTCTTCTTTGAAATCAATAAAAATATATTTTAAAAGATAAATAAAATGCCTCTGTTATTTCCACTGGACTTTTAGTGAATTAGCATGGGGTCATTCCTCCCATGCACAGAAAGCCAAGGAGAGCTGAGTTTCTGCTTCTCAGGAACACATGGGGGGAAATGGTGCGGATGGACAAGCACTCACAGGGGCTTGTAAAGACAACGAAGCAGGTGTCAGTCCCCTCTTGGGACTTCAAAGAGCCCCAGAAATTTACATAAAAATCAGCAACGAGGAAAGGAACTCTGACTTTATTTCAACACATCTTAAAAGAAGTCCGATTAGAATATAAATTCCCACTTGTCATCTGAGGCTGGATATGGTTTTTTTGTTTATTTGTTTTTTCTAGCCTACATTCCTAGGTAGAGCTTGCAGGGTGGTTGGCTCAGGAGCACAGTAGGGAAAGCCTATGGCTCCAGGGCCCATGTAAAATCTGCCACTGCAGACCAAGTTTGGGGAGAGGAGAGGGAAATCCTAAATTCTCATCGGAGGGCCTGGAATTCAAACCTATGTCACTACCCAAGTACTATGCCATTTTTTAAAAAAAAATAGAGACCGCACATAGGAAGTCCCTCTCACATTGTTCCCCCTTAACGTATTTCCCAAAGACTTTTATGTATGTGCCAGCCAACATTCACAAAATGCAATAAAGCTTCCCTACGCCACCCAAAGCGGGGGGGGGGGGGGGGTGGGGGTGGGGGGTGGGGGGGGGGTCATGCTTCTCTACAGGATAGAGAGATTACATTCGATTGAACGTGTTAATGCTATTCCCTGAGAAGCTGTTTCCACATTTTAAATGGCAAGTCTTCTTCCCAACGATAACGCTCAACCGAGCCCTTATAGCTAGCATACACTCCAAATTAGTGTGGCTAAGGCCAAAGGCAGTTGCTATGAATAGACTTGCAAGTAATCTCTAGCAAGTGATCCCCACCTGTGATTCCATCCTTTCCACACACACCATTTAGAGCTTAGTGCATTGCTTGCATACTCAAAGGGATACCATAAATAATTTCTCACTGGGAAAGATCATTTTGAAAAGGTTTATAATGATAAAAAATCCTATCAGAGCAAACCTCTCTCCATTGCTGCAGAGAATAGGATAATTTCTCTCTTGCCTTCATTTTTCTTTCTTTTATACTACACCCTGGGTCCTGAAGCCAATGGTATTTTTTTTTTTTAAATCTATAATGGCCCTGCTTTGTAACTTGTTCCATATGTTTGACATGCTTCGTAAAATAATTCCACATTAGTTTCCCCAGCCTAGGGTTTGGATCATGACATCTGTTTTTTCCTATGTGTTCATGATTTATTTTGGTGTCCGTGTGAACTTGCTGTATAATAGTAAAAGGAATTTGCTTAGATTCCCTTTTCCTGGAATGTCTCCTGGTGCCTTGCAAACCCATCAGACCTCCTACCCATAGAAGATCTGACACAGCCACTATATCAAGCCCAGCTCTGCCACTTTCTAGTATACAAGCTCACACAAGTCCTTCCAGCTCTCTGGACCTCAATGTCCACATCTGGACAATGGGGATGATAATAATAACTATTCATAGGTTTTGGAGAAGATTTAAATAAGTGACCATATCATTTCTATAAAACACATTGATCAGTACCTGGCACATAATAAGGGTTGGTTGCTTTTGTTATTAAAGCCAAGGCACAAAGTAAGGTCTTAAAGACCTATGTTCCTCTTCCTTAGCTCACCTTTGCTGACCTTCATTTATTCACTCCCTCAACAAATGGGTATTAAGGACCAAAAGATAAAATCAACACCGAGTGCAGCCATCATGGAGACCGAAGCTAAAGAAAGTCAGGAATACTATTCCTATCTTTATTAAAATCTTGATATGCTATTTATCACAGAGTTCTGCTTTAACACTGACTTTTTAAAAAATATTGCATTAAGCCCGGCTGGTGTGATTCACTGCTTGAGCATCAACCCATGAACCAGGAGATTGTGGTTCAACTTCAGGTTGGGGCACATGCCAGGGTTGTGGCTCGGTCCTCAGCAACTGGAATAATGGGGTTACTAGCAGCTGAAATAGAAAAGACTAAAGAAGCAGGTCTGGGAGAAAATATACAGGAGTTCGGTTTGGATGTATTAATTTGAAGATGTTAATAATCAACAAAATTGATATTGGGATACACACAGGTATGAACTTTAGAATTCAGGGTCCCAGTTAGGTCTAGAGACAGGAATTTGGGAGTCATAGCACATAAATTATATTTAAAGCCATGGTACCCAATAAAATCACGTAGAAACGTGTACAGATAGAATAGGGAAGAGTTTAGTTATCAGGTATATGAGAGAGTGTGGTAATGCGGAGTCAAATAAAGGAAGTATTTTGAGGAGGCACAAGTGATAAACCATTAGATGCTGCTGGTAGGTCAAGTAAGATGAGAACTAAACATCGCTGTTTGGATTTAGCAAAGTGAAGTGACCTTGGCAAGAGCAATTTTAGTGGAGCAGTAGCAGTAAAAGCCTAATTTAGTGAGAGTCAAAGGAGAATTTTTAGAGAATTATTTTTAGTTCTGCTGTAAAAGGAAGGTGAGGAATAGGGCCATGACTAAAAGGGAAAGGGAATGTAAGAGAGAGCTTTGAAATTTTTGTTTTGTGTTCTAAACTGGGGGAAATATTTACCTTTGTACACAGAAGACAAAGGATATGACAAATAAGAAGGTGTAGTCACTTAGTTGTCGCATATTTTAAGTATGGTCTGATGATGATGATGATGATGTGTGTGTGTGTTGTGGGAGCAATGAGAAAAAATGGCCTATGAGAGGCAAGGAAGAATAAGAAGGACAACACCCTCCATTCACACCAAGCCAGTAATCCCAGGAACATGATTGGAAAACAGCCTCCACTTGGAAGGAAAGCCATGTCCTCCGGAGAGCCAGATTTGGTTCCACTCCTGGTTCTCAAACCTTAGCCTGCACCTCAGTCACCTGGAAGACTTGTTAAGATGCAAATGTCTGAGCCCCAGGACTTTCTGATTCAGCCAGTGAGAGGGGTGGGGGCTGAAAACTTGCATTTCTCTCGGGTCCTAGAAACTACTGGCTGTGCTCCTCCTGGGAGACCATCCGCTCAGTGCAACACAGTGAAAGTCATGTTCCCAAAAGAGGCTCTTGAAGCCCGTGGCCTTTAAATTTTGAAATCAACTAAAGCCTGGTCCATGTAAAATTAACTCTAATTTTCACTGTTTTTAAAAACAATGTTTAAAAATTCACCACTGAACATAATTCTATTTTTCCTCATTACATTACACTATTTATAAGAATGTTCGTTTCAAATAATGTACATATAATAGTAATTTCTTTGTTGAGAGAAGAAACTGATGCCTTCTTCATCATAGTTCCTAGTAATTTTCAGTCCTTCCTTGTTTTACCTATTCCTTTGACTCTATTTCATTGATTACAAACATTTCACTTGAAGCCTATTTATTTACTCATTAATTATTCAACAGATATTTATTGAGCATCTGCTAACTATCAGGCACAATTGTAGCACGTGGGATACACCAATGAACACTCTGGTCTTTGGGAAGCTAAATTCCAGTTCAAGAAGAAAGAAACCATGAACAAATAAACAAACACACAGTAGTTCAGGTGGCCATAATTTTTACAAAGGTCAAAATAAAGTAAGGAAGGGAGGTAGGGATGCATTGAAAAACGGGATGGGTAGTCAAGGCAGCCTCACCAAGAAGGTGATATTGCAGCAAGAACAGGAGGTGATAGGGAAGTGAGATACCCAGGAGTAGGGTATTCCAGACAGGAAATAAAGGGGCTTCAGGACAGGAACCTAGCACGTGCCAAGAAAAGCAAGGAGTCCACTGGCATGTGTGGACAGGGGAGGGGGACGTTGTAGATGAGATCAGAGAAGCAATGTGGCGGACTGGGGCAAAGGATGCTGTGAAGTGTTTAGGCCACTGATACAGATGTGGCTTTTGTCCGTGTGAACTGGGAAGCCAGTGGCAGGTTTTAAGCAGCAGAGACACATGCGCTGGCTTGCTTTTGAAAAGGGTCCCCCTTGCAGTGGTCTTGCAATGAAAGCATAAAGAGGTGGAACAACAAATCGATGTTGCTCTCTCTCCCTTTCTCACTCCCTAAAATCAATCAATCAATTTTTTAAAAATTAAAAAGAGCAGTCTACCAGGAGCAACGACAGCAACAGGGTGACCCCAAGGAGGAGGCACTGAGGTCATCCAGGCAGGCTATGATAGAGGCTTGGAGGGTGAAGCGCGGTGCAGATGTGAAGAAGCAGTCAGATCCTGGAGCTCTTTTGAAGGCAGAGGCAACAAAAGTTGCTGAGGGATTAGATGTGAGTGTGGAAGAAAGAGTCAAGGGTGACTGCAAATTTTCCTGCCTTGCTGAGCGGAGCTGCCCCTGACTGAAAGGCAGTATGCTGGCGTGAAAACATTAATGTCAGATTAATCTGTATTGAGATGGCATTAAAAGCTATGGAATACTCACCCAGGGAATACGATGGAGTATATAGATGGCTGAGCCTGTGTGCTCCAACCTTTCAGAGTTTGGGATGCTAAGAAGGAGCCGGCAGAGGGGACTAAGGAGTGGCCAGGAGCTCGAGGGGAACCGGGAGAGCATGTGCTCTCAGGCAGAGTAAAAACTCTTCCAGGAGGAGGGAGCAACAGGCCTCCTGTACTACTGGAGCATGAGCTTTGTAGGTATATGGCATATTGTTTTCTGGGATACAGAGTAAAACATACCATGGCACAATGACTCAGGTCCAAAAAATGCAATTACATAAAACACAGAACCACGTCACTGCCTGCTAAATAAAAAAATAAGCAATATCAATTAGTAGGTACTTTCACAAAATGAGCCTGTCCATTCCCATGGTTCCCAGAAATGCATGCATTCTCAAAGACAAACTGACATGCCTACACATCATTCAAAATTGTCTCCCCCAAACATCTGTGGGGATTTTAAAGGGCACAAAAAAGAATTATTAAAACACACACACACATGCAGTCACACATGCACATACACTCACATGCACATACAAGCAGGCACACACATCCATAAACACACACACACACGTGCACAAGCGCATTCTTTCTCATTCTACTGCCATATCAAGATATCAGTGGAGTTTTCCAGATTCCTGCAGTCTTTTACACGAAATCTACCTTTGCTGCTTTTTGGATAATTATTTGTCAGCGATGTGTTGCATCAGCCAGTTCTGGCGCCAGGCCATATTCAACGTTCAAATACAGGAGTTGTCCAACTTGTGGGCAGAGCTTGTCTTTCCTCGGTGGTCCTCAGGTGCAGGCATCGCACAATCACAGGAAGCACCACCTTCATCTCCAGGGCGTCCGCAGCTGAGCAGCACCCGCTTCCACTGTCCTCCCACTGCTGACCGTGCCGTGCCCCTGATGGTTTGTATTTGTCACCACTCATTTTTTCTAACAGCTCTAATTAGCCCGAGTAAGAATTCTGGCTTCTCCTCTCTGTGCATTCACAGAGAGAATTGAAAGCAGGGCCCCCTGGGCTGCACAATTTAGTTACTTATAGTGAGGCCATGGATCAGCAGCAGAAGAGGAAAGAAGCAAATTTGTTTCCTGAGCACATATCAGGTGGATGTGCTGGGGCCTGGAGGCTGGGCCATTCCTGCTCAGTATTAAAAACTGGGAACAAATGAATTTTGTCTTAGTTTTTAAATTTTATTATTATTTTCTCAATTACAGTTTACATTCAATGTTATTTTACTAGAGGCCCGATGCACAAAGATTCATGCAAGAATAGGCCTTCCCTCCCCTGGCTGCCGGCACTGGCTTCCCTCTGGCACCCAGGACCAGGGCCGCTTTGCTCCTGGGACCAGGGCTGCTTCGCTCCGGCTGCTGCTGTTATCACCCACTGAGGGTATGCTCCGAGCTGTGCCACGGCGGCCACTCAGAGCACACCCCCACCCTTGGTGTGTGTCCGCTGGGGTGGGGGTGGCACGTAGTCCCTCTCCCTCCCTCTCCCCCACCCATCTGCACACACAGCTCCTCCTGAGTGGTCGTGATGCAGCTTCCTCCTGAGCCGGTCATGATACCCAGCTAATTTGCATATTACCTGTTTGTTTTTATATATATATATATTTTAGTTTCAGGTGTATAGTTTAGTAGTTAGTTAGACAATCATATATTTTACAAAGTGTTCCCCCCGATATTTCCAGTCCCCAGCTGGCCCCATACATAGTTATTCCAATATTATTGACTATATTCCATATGCTGTACTTTACATCTTCATGGCTATTTTGTAACTACCAATTTGTACTTCTTAATCCCTTCACCTTTTTCACCCATCCCACCTACCTCCTTCCCCATCAGTCTGTTCTCTGTATCTATGAGTCTATGTCTGTTTTGTTTGCTCATTTACATTGTTCTTTAGATTCCACATGTAAGTGAAATTACATAGCATTTGTCTTTCTCTCACTGATTTATTTCATTTAGCATGATACTCTCTAGGTCCGTCCATGCAATTGCAAATGGTGTCTTAAGTTTTTAAGTGACAGCGTCAGAAAGAACCAGGCCCAAGTTATCTCTCTTGTGTTTTTTTTTTTTTATCATTTTTTTATTGTTTTAAGTATTACAAATAGTAGTACACATGTCTCCTTTTTTTCCCCCATTGATCTCCCCCCGACCTCCCCTACCCCCCAGTACATGCCTTCACCTGCCCGCCCTCCCCGCCGCCCCAGTGTCTTATATCCATTGGTTGTGCTTATATGCATGCGTACAAGTCCTTTGGTTGGTCTCTTACAGCCCCCCTCGCCCAACCTCCCCTGTCTTCCCAATGTAGTTTGACAGTCTGTTCAATGCTTCTTTGCCTCTGTATCTTTTTCCCACCATTTCTTTCCTTTAAAAAGTTTTGCCTTTGCAGACTAGAAATAAACATATAATAACAAAACAAGATAAAACAAAAAAAATGTTTGAGTCCCAATTTCAATGTCCAACAGTTCTGAGTCCCCGTTTCAATGTCTAACAGTTCCTTATGTGTACATATCAGCAATGATATCTGGATGGTGGGCTTATACAGAGAGGAAGGGAGAGGGATAGAGAGTTAGAAACATCGATGAGAAAGAAACATTGATCAGCTGCCTCCTGCACACCTCCCACTGGGGATGTGCTCACAACCAAGGTACATGCCCTTGACCGGAATCGAACCTAGGACCTTTCAGTCCACAGGCCGATGCTCTATCCACTGAGCCAAACTGGTCAGGGACCAAGTTAACTCTTTACAGGACAGACCACTTGTGTCATGTAATGTCTCTGTATCAGTTTCTCACCTGGGAAGTAGGGAACCACTTCCCCTTTCATTTGAAAAGACCTATTAGCTAAATATGATTATCCCCACTCTACAGATAAGAAAGTTAACATTTTAGGATATATAAAAAGAGCTTTGTACCTTGAAACGTACTTTACAAATTTGTTATTAATGTTACTATTTACCTAAAACACCGAAAGGTCTCTTGCCCTCCCCCTTTGCTCTTCAACTCTGTGAATTAGGGACTTACAGACTGATGAGAACACAAAAGGACATTTAACGTCCCAACTGGGGACAAAGATGTCACAACCCTGGTCAGGGAAAAGTAACTTCCTGGGCAAGACTAGTCAATGCTCTCGTTTCGATGGAAGGATGATTAGAGAATTGAACTTTCCGTTGTTGAATCTGTGAACCTTCTGCTGGTTTCCTCACAGCAAAGCAGTTGAAAGGTGTTTGAAGGAACGGACAGTAGGACCCTCTGGACAGGGACTGCCAGATTCAGACAGCAGAGAGTCCTTGAGCTGTGCCCCGTGACTGTGCTCAGAAGGCAAAAGGGAATTCTCAGAGAATGGGACCCTATGAGTCTCAAATGTGAGTATCTAACAAGCCCTTGGGAGGCTTG
Source organism: Corynorhinus townsendii (assembly GCA_026230045.1). Lineage (NCBI taxonomy): Eukaryota > Metazoa > Chordata > Mammalia > Chiroptera > Vespertilionidae > Corynorhinus > Corynorhinus townsendii. The sequence goes on from JAPDVU010000013.1 coordinate 28,115,911, forward strand.
CTAGAAACATGGGTTGCTAGGTGCCATCCCTGGAGTTCCCGATTCAGCAGATCTGGGGTGGGGCCTGAGAGTTCGCATTTCTAACAAATTCCCGGCTGACCCTGACGCCGCTAGTCTCTCCTCAGTACTCGTCTGTGTCCTGATCTCCTCTTACAAGGACACCGGTCATATTGTCCTTGTAAGTGACCTAATTTTAACTAAGTCACCCCTTAAAAGACCCTTGATTAGAACAGTCACAATCCGAGGTGCTGGGGGTCAGGACTTCAACATATGAATGTGGGGGGTGGGAAGGGACACAATTTAGTCATAACAGCCAGTAAACTGAGGGTGATGAGCAAACTCTGCTCACCAGTGACACTGAAATCACAGCAAGCCAGGAGCCAGAAAGCAGACCCCAGACCTTCGCAGACCCCCTATACACCATTATATGGAGTGTGTCCAAAGCTGTGTGCGAGGTGGCGTGGGGGAATATTCTAGAGGACATTGTGAGACTGGGGGAGGATGACACAGGCTTCAGAGCTGTAGGCTACGGTCACTGAAGTATATGTTTGCAGAACCTATTCGTTTAACCTCCTTTTAATAGATTAAAGCCCAAATACTTTTTACATGGGGAGCAAGCATCAGCTAATGGGTTTCTGAGTGAGGGGGGTTATTGAAGTAGAATGAGTCAGCAAACCTTCTTGAAATTAAACTCATAAGCTTCTGCACAGGGCTACAGCACTCCCGCTGCCCAAGCAGGGTTTCTCAGCCTCAGCACTAATGATATTTTGAGCGGAAGAATTCCTTGTTGCTTATGTGAGTGGGGGAGGGGAAGGGCTGTCTTGTGCATTGTAAGATACTGAGCAGCATCCAGTATCCCTTACCTCTAGCCACTAGATGCCAGTAGCACCTGCCCCCAGCCATGACAACCAAAAGTGTTTTTAGACGTTGTTAAATGCCCCCTGAGGGAAGGGAATACAAAAGAAAACAAAGTTGTTCCAGTTAGGAACAACTGCTTAATTTGGGCGGCTGTCCCAAAAACTACCATACACTGGCTGGTTTAAATAACAAACATTCATTTCTCAGTTTCTGACGCTGGGAAGGCCAAGATCGAAGTTCCACCAGATTCAGTGTCTGGTGAGGCATCACTTCCTGGTTCATAGACAGCCCATCTTTCTGCTGTGTCCTCACCGGGTGGGAGGGAGTAAGAGAGCTCTCTGAGCTTGACAGTGGCACTAATCCCATTCAGGAGGACTCCAGCCTCATGACCCAATCCCCTCCCACAGGCTCCACCCCCTAATACCATCACCTGGGAGATTGGGTTTCAACATGTGAATGTGGTGGGACATAAACATTCAGTGCATAGCTGGTCCCGTTTCATAGATTCCAGGCACATTATCCCATTCTCACAACAATTTTGTGAAAAAGAAGTCCCCACTTATTGATTCAGAATCACGGACTCATTGATACTGAAGCACTTTCACACACCTAAAATGTGCCTCTCCGATTCTCGGATCTCTACCCTTTTTAGTAGGCTGTCTCCACGCACTAGAATATAAGGTCAATCAAATTTCTGTGACTGACAGTGACTCAAATTTCAGGAATTGGGATAACGAAAATATCTCAGGGCTCAGGCCAGGAGAAGAGTTCACGTAGCAGGAAAAGTGAGGCCAACCCTCCCATCCAGCCACGCGTGCAAACGGCAGCATCCGCGTCCCCGAGGCTCAATCTTCTTGCTGCAGCCTGACAGACATCTGTCAGGAGAAGCTCAAACTGTCAGGGTATGGAAAACACACCGGCCCTCTGCGATTCATCAGGCTGAGCTCAGCTTGTCAGTCTGTCAGTTACGGTCATGACGGTGCCACCCTGATTGGAGCTCTTTCATCATGAAATACGTGGTGTTAGCAGGGAAACCCCTTGAGGAATCCAAGTCCCATGGCTTCGTAGGTTGTTATTTTTTTTTAATGTTTCTTCAATATCAGAGGTAATTCATTGCTTCAGAGGAAGTAAAAGGATAGACTATCTGTCTAAAGAATACTCAAAGAAATGGGCTGAAAGCCTGTTTGGCCGAGCAAAAGGGGCCCTCCTTTATTGATACATGTCGTAACTTTCATGGAACACCAGAAATGTGCTAGTCTTGGGCCGCGCACAGGACACATGCCAGCCCTCATGGTTCTCACTGGCACGCTGCAGGGAGATGCTGCATCAATTAACTGTAATGCAATGGTCTCAGGGCTTTCACATCAGAAGAAAGGCTAAGAAGCCATATTAGGAACCAAAAGAAAGGGAATACAAATTCCGGGATGCCTTGCTTAATTAAATTGTGATAGGAGCTATTCAATGTGCTAGTAATTCAAAATAAAAGAAGCTGACTGGAATGAAGCTATCATCCCATTTGAGTCTCCCCCCTACAATCAATTCTTTAGTTTCCATTGCTTCCATGTTATTCAATCCAGACAACCCTTTAACTCACCACCCAAAATCTGCAATTTGTCTTGTTTGCAAACTGTCAACCTATCCCAAATAATTCTTTTGCCTATTTCTTGTCTTTATTCTTTTGTGTTTACCAAATGCCTCACTTTCTTCCCGGTTTTAGTTTTCCTTGTAACTATCCAATGTCCCCCCTCTTATTGAAAATTCTCTGCTTTCCTCTCCATAGCTTTTCAGGGATGAGTTTGCATTCTTTTTAGCAAAGAGACACTGAGAACTAAACAGAGCCAGGCATATTATTTTGGATTCTGCTACTCTGACCGAACTGTGGCTGCCACAGCCACTCAGGTGAGGTTTCAACAAGGACTTGCTTTCAAGCCTTGTGTGTGCAGAATCTAAATGAAAGAGAATTGCAAAGGTTGATCTATTTTGCCCTTTCGATGTAAAATGGCAACTTCACTTGGAAGCTGTAGTGCGTAGGGCACCACAATTGATTTGGGGTATAAACTAATTATAAAGGAAACAGATTAGGACTGAGCAAGTTGAATCAGTCAGTGAAGTTTATTTTGCCACAAATAAAGGGCAGGACAAAATTGAAGCAAATAAAGCCGAGTGCTTAGATGTTTTATGAGGGGGAGAGAAACATATGAGCCCTGTTTATTAAATAGCTTTTTATATTTCAAGTAAGCAAACCCGATGCTTTGAGGTAACAGTGCTATGGTTAGATCATCTCTTATGAGTATTTCTCCCTGCTTTTTGGGCAAAGTGAGAGCAATGAGAGAACGGAAGTGTCCATTGCCAAGCCCCAGCTGGTCCAGCATGTGTCCTGTGCACAGATTAAATTGGGCTGAGTAATTCAGGTGCTCAACACACCTGATAAGAGGTTGGAAGAAGTGCAAGAAAATAGTCCATTTCCTTCATTTATTTTCCATCCCATTTTTTCCCCCTCTCCTCTTGTGGGTAACAAAGCAGAGTGCTCCTCAGTCATTTTCACCTAGCCTATAGTAATAAGTCAACTCCAAAAAAGAATTACCAAAAGAAGTACATCCTGCCAGCTGGTGTCGCTCAGTAGTTGAGCATTGACCCATGAACCAGGAGGTCATGATTTGGTTCTTGGTCAGGGCACATGCCCAGTTTTTGGACTTGATCCCCAGTAGGGGGGCCTGCAGGAGGCAGCCAATGGATGATTCGCTCTCATCGTTGCTGTTTCTATCTCTCTCTCCCTCTGCCTTCCTCTCTGAAATAAATAAAATTTTAAATAAATACTTCCTTCCAATACACACATCATCTGCTTCAACCAAAATGGCAAGATATTTGCCAGACATGATTCTTAGGGCTTTACCTACATCTCTGTACTTGGTGCTCTTACAATCCGTCTGAAAAAACATTTTACAGAATAAGAAACCAAGGCTCAGAGAACATAAGTAACTAACCCAAAGTCAGATGCATCCATACTAAGTTCAAACTGTCTTGAGCCTTCCTCCTGGTGTGCATGTGTGCAAATCTGTGCTGCCTCTCTCTTCTTGGACCTGTATATACATTCCTTCTGGAATGCCACTCCTGTTCATTTCCATTCACCTGGTCTTCGAATTTCCTCAATGTCTCAGCTCAACTACCATCTCTTTCACAAGCGTAGTCCAGCCTTTTTAACAATCTATTGCTCCTCTTAAATCCTCAGGGGCTTCTTTCCTTGGCATTTAACAAATGCAACCTTCTGTTATTCGTCTGTTCTGCAGTAGAGGTTAGAAGCCAACATAAGCTATTTATCCACTGAATATTTAGACAGTTTTAAGCTATAATACTTTATGCCAAGATGCATGATGATAGAAACAGAAATATTTCATCAACCACTCTATGCCCAAGGGCTAGCAGGGTTACTAACACATTGTAGCTATCAATATATTTTTATCAAATAAATACATAGGAAGAGGGACATTGAGGTTGAGAAAGCATGAAAGCTATATGCCTACAAAGGCAAAGAAGTATCTTGTGAAAGTAATTTATTTTCAACAAGGCCATCCAGGCCCAGTAGGTCAGTATGGGAGAGAAGTCCCACCTGAAGTATGCTTTTCCATTGTTCCCAGCTGTCAATCACCAGAACTTAACCAAAATACCTGGGACTTTGAGTTTATAAAGTAAACAAATAGAAGTGCTGCTTTATTAAGATCTCTGTAAGGCACAGAACACACAAAGTGCTGTATCTTTTTAGCCCAGGCAATAGGCCAAAGCAACAAGTGGGCACAGAAGGCATTTTCCACCCTGACCAGTTTGGCTCAGTGGATAGAGCATCGGTCTGCGGACTGAAGGGTCCCAGGTTTGATTCCGGTCAAGGGCATGTACTTTGGTTGCGGGCACATCCCCAGTAGGGAGTGTGCAGGAGGCAGCTGATCGATGTTTCTCTTTCATCGATGTTTCTAATTCTCTATCCCTCTCCCTTCCTCTCCGGAAAAATCAATAAAATATGTTTTTTTTTAAAAAAGAAGGCATTTTCCTCTCTTGAGCAGGGCAGTCACTCAGGAGGCAGATCTCCATGTAATAAGGGAGAAAACCAGAGAAGCCTGATTCGGAAGCTGGGCTGAGCTACACGTGGAAAGAAGATGGGAGGACAACACTGCAGATGAGTGCTGGCAAGGGACATCCCTGAAGAACCAAAAGCAGGAAAGAGAGCAAGGCAGCCTCTCAGGGTGGCCAAGAGACCTCCCCAGTGATGCACAATGAGAACCCATGGACTTCACCTAACCGACCAGAAACCTGTGTCCTTAGCATAAATCACACTCCCTCAGAGCTTCCTGAACTAGTTGGGAGAAATTTCAGGAGGGAATGATAGGCCAAAATATACATAGCAGGTAAGCCAGAGAAATATTGCTGGTTTGGTATTTGTTTTTACTATTATTGCTAACTTTGGGGAGCTATTTTGTATTGCCTGAGCACACTTTTGTTGTACCAATATGTGCCCTAGCTTATTTACAAAATCGCAATCTCCTAGATGTGGAGAAATATATTATACTCATCTTGGTGTCCCTGAGTTTTGGCAAGATTTTCTCCATTAGATTCTAATGAATAAACACTTGACACAAAGGTGATAATGGCAACAGGAATCTTAAAGAGATCACCAAAAGACACCTTAGTTTTCTTAGAGAGTTATCATTGCTGAATGTTTAAGTATTTTGTTTCTGCTCCAAACTGTTCAAATAATAATATATTCATTCTAGCAATCAATCAAGGACTGCCCCAAAGAGTCTCTTGTCTTTTTAAGAGACTTCAGTGCATATTCTGTTGCCTCAGAGAACGACACTTGGAGGAATCCAGGGTCAAGCAATCTTGCCAAAATCCACATGAACACAATCCCCTTAGACATCACAAAACAAAGCAGAGAGCTCCACCTTTCCCGAAAGAAAACAGATAAAACAGGAAAACAAACTGGCCCCTGCAGGGGCCCATTAGTCCCTCAGTAGAAGCTCAGATGCACCTAAAGCAACAAGAGCACATTGGACTCTGAGTTGCCAGGAAACAAACCCTTTTTTTCCCTCCCTAAACTCTAATGCCTTTTCACCACACGGAGAAAGCTGGAATCGTGATATTCAGCCCCCAATGGGAGAAGATGACTCTTAATGACCCTCTTTTCCTAGAAGCTGAGGAAGTGGTGTTCTAACCTAGACTATCATAAAAATAGTTGGGCATTTTTTGAGTCAGAGTGTAGGTAATAGTGGAAAGTAAAATATTGGTTAGCCCTTAATTCTGTGGATCTTAAGTCATTAAACTCACCAGATCAGCTTCTGCTGCAAATGTTAGGAACTTAACATAAGCTTGCACGGCAAAAGGAGGGACCTGGGAGCCAAGAAATCAGCTGCCAACAGCTCTGGGCTATGGTTGGACTTAGAGACAACTGGGGTGGGACCTACAGCAGTACCAGAATGCTCTCCAACCACTCAAGTCAGCTTCTCTTGAGTTCCAACTTCCTTCTTTCAAAACTAGCTTTGTTTAGAGGGTCAGAGCATGACCATTTACCAGTCTTCACTTCATATCTCAGCTTCACTCATCACTGAAAGAGATCACTGTTCTTCCTTTAGTCAAATTAGAAAAGATCCTGCAATGGATTGGCTTAGCTTGGGTTCCATGCCCACCCCCATGTCCAGAAGGTGGTTACTAGGATGTAAAACTTCCACCAGGATCACATAATATAAGAGATTGGACACATTTCCAAAATGAGGGGGAATATTATTCCAGAAGTAGGGAGGACAGTTGGGCAGATATTAATAATAGTCTACTATACCATCATATTCTAAAACTCTGACTCAAAAAAAAAGGAATGTGATTCATTTAATATTACTTTAAAACTGACCAGCGGATTCTATCTGAATTTCAGTCTTCTTGCCATAAATAACACCTGTGCATAAGCAGAGCATGGACTGTCTGAAGCAGGAAAGGTCTAGATGCTGTTATAACATTCCAGACAAAAGAAGATAAGGGTCTGAACTAAGGCAGTAATAATAGGGATGGAGGAGTCAGGCTAAATATTTGTGAGATCGAATTTGGTTTCTGCTTGGATATGGACATGAAGGAAGAGGTCAGAATTAAAACCATTTTAATATGAACAAGAATCGGGGCAATTGCTTCAAGATTGTTGTAACAGGAGTTTTCCTTGTGCATACAGGGATGATTGATAGTGTAAGTTGCACAAACCCACATAATCAGCATCCCTTGTCAATGCCAATTTTTTTTTACCCTTGAATTCCCAACATCTGCACTAAGATAGACTTGGCTTAGGGACTTTATGAACTGCCACAGTACTTGTCAATTTTATAACTTACATAATTATTCCCTTTTATGTGTCTTAAATGTCAAGGTTCCTGATGTAACAGCAGATTAGCAAACTGGGTAACTTTTACTGAATTTATAAAGTCCCAAGTATTTAGGCAACCCTTTAACACCAGCAACTTCTACACAATAAAATGATTAATTGTTGGAATCATCTCTAAAAAGGATAGCTCTAAGAAGGTGCAACTATTTTTACTGAAGTTGGAAAATAATATGCAAGCAGGAACTGGAGTATGACTCCACTTCAGCCCCCCACAGAAGTGACCCTCCTCAGCTTAGGCTGGGAGCTCAGTGGCTAAATTGGTCTAAGGGTGAGTTTCAAAAGGAAAAACTGGACAAGCAAACTCAAACACTTCATATCCACGAATAAGACTGAAGGATTAGGAAGTAGATGTTGTCAGCCTGAATCAGAGTTCCACCTACACATCAGTCTAGATAGAGAATGCTGTGGGCTGGGGAAGAGAGACATGACAGACAGAATAGACACAAACCATGAAAGTTAACCATTAATGAGTCAGGTGGGGTGGCTGTGTCTTAACCCTGCTTCAAGTTTAGCCTCCATGAGGAGCCCAAAATACCTTAGCCCTCTAATTAAGTCGTTGGATTCAAAGATGGGAGAACATGGGCCTCAGTTTTTAGGGAAAGTCCTTGGTAGCAGTTGGTTGTGCCAGTGTGGTGTGGCCGCCACAGATTACAAAGGAAGAGGGCTAGGGACAACCCTGGAGTCTTTCAGCCCAAAGGTTGTTGTTCTCCAGACTGGAGGTAGCAGATGGCTGAAAGACAACGTGCTGTGGGTTACAGAAAAATTACAGCAGGGGGCTAATGCAGAAACTACAAAGTGTCTGTCTAGTAGGGGTTCAGCTGAGAATGTTGTTAAAATGTGACAGGTACCAGTGCGGTAGAGAAGAGACAGAGAGTCCAATGAATGGACAACAGCAGGCCACCCAGAAGAATCCAAGTCATGAAATAAACATCTCTCCACCATTTGCAAAACAGCCTTCTGAGCATAGCATTAAAAGGGTGTAGTTGAATAACCTCAAACCTGAAATGACAGACAATAGACTTGAACATGACTGAGTTTTCCTGGTAATGACTAAATTAAAAATTTGCATCAGAAACAATGGGGACTAGAGATAGAAATAAAGTTTAAATAGACAAGTGAAGGAATTTACACACATTTGCTCCCCTGAGTAAAATGAATTTTGAAATTTGTACAAAAGTGTCTAACAGAGGTCAAGGACAAAAGCTCTCATATAAACAGACCTAGATTTGAAGCCAGTTCTGCCAACTATCAGCTCTGTGGCCATGAGTATGAAACTTATGCGCTCCAAGTCTCAGTTTCGTCATTGCACATCCTCATCTGGCTTAGACTTCTGATGTTTACTTGTTTACCAAACTTAATTCCTTGCCCATATATCTGACTAGTCCTAGCAAACATATCCCATCTGTGTTCCTGAACCCTTTTCCTATTCTATATCTGGTTCACCCAACATCCTTATTTCCAATTTATTTCCAGTTTCAGGATCTCATTTCCAATCCTTTTCTGGGCTTTTCTAACATATTGCCTGTCCTCACAACAATGACCCAGGCAGGAAAGTTGAGCCAAATCCTGTATCTACAAATCTAGCTTCTGACATCATTGTTGGAGTAACCTTTCTGGTAGAGATGGACTTACAATGCAGTTAATTCTGCTCTGACTCTGACTATAGAATCACCAAGATTTTTAGGAAGATGGAATCAAGAAATTTAGCGATCAAAAAAAAAAAAAGAAATTTAGTGATCAGATTAGATGGTGCTTGTAAAGCATTTGGTGTTAAAAACGTTAGATGTCAAAGCTGTTAATAGAACCCTTGTATGTACAATGAGTTCCCAGAAAATAAGATAATAAGGATGGAAAAGTCATATGAGTGAGGAACATTAGCACTCTCAGAAGGTACAAGCTGAAGCACAGAGAACCAAAGCACAAGCAACACATGCGGAAGCCAGCTGTGCCTTCGAGTTCTCATCACCTTCGGATCTATCACATTCATCCTAGTAGTCATTCTTTACGCCAACTTTCCCAGGATCACTCAGCATGGAAATTGTTATTGAGCAGAAACCGACACCCTAATGATTTCCCTCTATCCATTTCAAAAAAACGCTAGGATAGTTAAAGTCCTCTGCATTCATCTTCCTAAATTGTTCTCCCTTCCCCACAGGGTGAATTAGCATCATTAATTCACTATTTTTCATTGACAAGAATTTTTATACTCTTTAATGCCATGAGCATATATTCCTAAAATACAGGTATATAGTTTTTTTTTATAAGTATTTCAACTATGTATATGTCATTTATTTGTCTATATCCTTACTTCTTACACAAAGCATTTGGGGTGGTTTATAATGAAACCAGGAACACAAAAGCAATAGTAAAATATAAATGAGAATTTTAAAATTAGTAACAGAAAGCAAACTAGCAAATTAAGACTTGGGATAAGAAGAACATAAGCATTATTTACAATGAAATAAAATAAAACTGAATTTCTATTTTATTTATAATGTAGACATCAAGCTATTCAGATTTTAGTTTAAATCATGAAGGGTTTACTGTAAAAGACATGGATGTGAAATACCCCATGCTTTCTCAGAGAATGATGGCAATATCTTCTGTCCCCCATTGCCCTCTGGAATGGCCCATCATGGGTCCTCACTTTAGAAGGAGAGGTGTGGTCACTGTGAGAGAATATAGTCAGGGTAGGCGACAGGGCTACTAATAACAAGAATAAATGCTGAACACTTACTATGAATCAGGCACTGTACTGAACTATATAAATATAATCTTTGATATAACTCTCACAGTAACCCTTGGAACCACCTTGTTTTATAGAAGAGGAAACTGAGTCTTAGGAAGGTGAGGCATTTGCCTGAAATTAAACACTTAGTAAGTGGCCACCCTGGATTTCAAGATTTATTCGGTTGACTGATATCCATGTCTGAACGTTAAACTGCTATGCCAGCCTGCCTAGAATCCTGAATTCACTCCTCCCCCACCTTAGTTAGGCACATTCGTAGCTTCTGCCTCAGCAATCAAACCCCTAGAATAATTATGATGACATTTTATTAAAGTTTTTTAACACCAGACTTTCCCAACTTTGAATGGAACCAGACATCTTATAAGAGGTGACAATGCGCATTCAGGCTGTCCTGGACCAATGGATGTCAAAGCCTTGTCAACTGTTTCCCTCTGGGAGGCAGAGACAAACTTCCCAGAGGAAAAACAGAACCTCTTCTATGGTGTTAGGACCAATAATATTCTATTTAAGAGACTTTGTCCTGAAGATCTTGGTTGGCTTGGTTCCCAACCACAGTTAAAATCTAACACTATGCCCCTATGAACAAAATGTATCTTTTCAAAACTCCTGGGAGATTTTGCTTCTTTTGTTTAAAAAAAAAAAAAGGAGATTGAAAACATTAAGAACTTTTTACTAGAAAAGATTTAACATTGAAAGTACCTCAAGAGGCACGTCTAAAAAAAAAACCAAAATAGATATTTTACATTTGACATTCAGCTTATTTTACTGTGCTTAATTGATTCCATTATTCATGTTTTCCACACCCAAAATGTACTGATTTTTTTCTTAGTGCTTATGCACTTCAAGAATGCCTAGTTATTAATCAAAGGATCTCTTCTTCACTCAGCCAAGCTATCCATGTTAAATTCTTTTCATCTTCCCCCATAAGTCAGTTCTTCCAGCTCCTTCATCATTTTCATTACTCATGTCCAAGCTCTTTCTAATTTATCAGAGATGCTCAAGATTTCCCACTGTTACAAATCCCACAGAAAGAGATTCTTCACTTCCAAATAATGCATTATGATTCTCTAATTAAAGTAAATCGACATGAATGTTTTTTTCTGTCTGCTGTCTGCTGCTCAACTCAGATTTAATCTGCTACATTTCAAGATGGTGGCTTTTCAGTTTTGGCTTCTTCATTAATAATCTGTTTGTGGTTCCTCGTTGCCAACCTGAATTTGGGATGAGACCCTAACCAAAACAAGACTCTAGCTGGGTGGTTAAGAGCCAGAGAGGGCTAGAATCCCGAATTCACTTTGATTAAACTAATTCACTAGAGCTGATTTTGATACTGACTTCCAGATCCCTGCCTTTAGATAAGTCTATGGACAAGTCACAAGACTGAGGGCAGGCTCCATTAAGTATCTGTGTGCAGTCATGTTCTCTGTCTCCAAACATTTCCAAGACACTCTAGGCTCAAATGGCTTTTACAGTATTTGAGGATTAATGGCAGAAGTGTTTTTATGTGAAAGGCTGGTAGAATCTCCTTGGCAAAATTTGGCTTGGGAATGTATGTAATTGCCGGTTAATCATCCACTATTTTGACATTGGTTGTTCAATGAACATACAGTTCTTGTCATTTTCTCCTTCCTTTCCTTCTTCCCTTGGCCTGATACATAGACATATTATCTCTATAAAAGGATAGAGGTAAAACATGAAAAGTAGAAAAACAGGAAATAAAATTAGTCTTTATTGAATTTCTACTAAGTTTGTGTCCTATGCCAACAAATCAGTACTCCTCACTACCAGCTCTGGTCTTCAAATATTGGAGCCAGCTTTTCCTGTTCCTATATGTAGCACACGGCATTTCAAAAAGCACATGCGCGTGCACACACACACACCCACACACACAACTCCATAAGTGACCAAAATATACTATGATGTCACCCGTAGATTATATTTACTAAAGTTAGTATTACACTTCTTGGCTATGGACAATCAAAAATGAGATATATAAGTGAATCACCCTGACCAAGATCAACCTATGGCAGAATAGATTATTAAATTCTAGTGCCTAGTGCATAGATTCGTGCACATTGAAAGGAAATGAATTAAAAGGTGGCCAGTGGGGCGGGGTGGGACTGGGCAAGACAGGCCGGACACACCCTGGAGCCAACCTCTTGCAGTCCTCCCTGGCTGGCCGCACCTGGGGCAGCGCTGCGGCTCAAAGGGCACCTGCGGAGTGAGCAGGTTCCCTCCAGCAGGTGGGATCCTTCAGCCAGGCCTGCAGGGATCGGGCTGAAACTGGCTCTCCGACATCCCCCAGGGGGTCCCAGATTGCGAGAGGGCAGTTCTCTGGTGACGCTCCCCTGGCATCGGGCTCCCTCCTCTCTGGTCCCAGGGTGCATCACCCAAGAACCACAGCTGCCAAGTCAACACAGCTCGGCAGCTCCTGCATTGAACGTCTGCCCCTGATGGTCAGTGCATGTCATAGCTACGGGTCGGGTGGATGGTCGGACAGTCGCTTAGCCTTTTATATATATAGATTATCTTTTAGGACCAGCCTAATAAAAGAATCACAGTGTATTAGGAATTGATGTTTTCCAGTGAGACTCTATATACAAATCTAACTACTACCAAATACACTAAATCTTGAGTCAGACTTTTAGTGTCATTAATGAATTTGCCAATCCATTGGAAAGCATCTAAGAAAATATAAGACTTGTGATTATAATTTATGAATACTTTAAAAAATATTTATTGTTGAAAATATTACATATGTCCCCTTACCTCTACCTCCCCCCCCCCCCCCGCCATTGACCTCTCTCATCCCACCCCAGGCCTTCACAACCCTATTTTCTGTGTTCATGGGTTATGCACACATGCATAATTTATGAATAAGTTGACTCTCTTCTGAATCAGAAATGACAATGCACCAATGCATCTTGTCATCAATTACCTTTCTGCTACTTATATTTTAACTATAGATGACTATAAATTATAAGCAAATCTTTGACATTTAAATCAGAAAGATATATAGTTTGAGGTATAATGAGGCTAAAATTTCTTATGAGATCTTGGGTGTAATTAGCTATTAATCTCTGATTAGAAGCTTCTGGATGTTTGCTACTGTGATCTTGAAGTTCATTATTAAAGAGTCAGGATACACCTCTGGCAACCAATCTTCGGGTGCTAAAATGAAGCAGTGGCAACTGTCACTTATTGGCTATTTACTTAACAAAACTTGGATCAACTGGAATTTTCTGATCACCAGAATCTCCTAGCTCATTCAAACATGGCAGGCAATAATAAATATAGTATTTTAGGGTAAATAAGGGTCTAGATGTGTTGAGAGTCAATATTAAAACATTTCACTGGTGACCCCAGTACAATAATATACATGTAATTGAGACCACTCTACACATCAGCCTCTGTGCATGCCATGAAATTCTCCCCGTTTATTTCAGCTGCTGTGACAATCATGGCCCAACTTCTGTCATTTATCTTGTTCTGCAAAAGCACAGGAATGGAAAAATTGTAGTTAATTCACAGGTCTCATTCACTTTTTAACTAGACAGTGCTGCTGAGTTGTATCTGTTCTATATATAATTCAGCACCATCTTCTTTTGCATGGCACATACAGAAAACAGATGGTAGATCATCTCCAAGGATGATTAATTGTGGCAATCATTACAAACATGAAGAGAAGGAAACTTAATGCCTGTGACATGTCAAGTGATTTCTCTTTTTTCTTTTTTTACTTATTGATTTAGAGAGAGGAAAACATCAAATTTTTGTTCCACTTATTTATGCATTCATTGGATGCTTCTTGTATGTGCCCTGACCAAACCCACAATGTTGGCATACCAAGATGACACTGTAGATAACTGAGCTACCTGGCCAGGGCTCAAGTGATTTCTAACCATAATTTTTTAAATCCTCAAAGTAATCTTGTGAGATAGAAAACATTATCCCCATTTCTGAGATGAGAAGACTGAGGCTTCGCAAAATTAATTAATTCCAAGTCCACATTGCTTGGAATTGAAACCAGACCTGGGAGATTACAACGCCTGTGGTCTTCCCCTTTCATAAAGTTGTCTCTTTTAGGGGAACATCAATACAATTGGAAAGAGAAACAGAAAAGGCCTTGGTGGGCGCTAAATTAGAATCAATATCAGCTTGTGAAAACGTTTCAAGTGCCCAGTTAAAATTTATAATCCTGTATGGAATCAGATCTGCTGATAAGGCAAGGGAATCTGGCTAAAGGGGAAGAAATACAGACTGTCCAGGAGGCATGGAGAAAGAAGGTTAGAACAGTTCAAACTTATAGCCTTAGAAATGGAGTCTCTCTCCTCCTTGAATAAGCCAACTAGCTGCCTTGGACATCCAAATAGTCAGAAGTGTCTGAACCAAGCTAGCAGGGGACTGAAAACCAGAAGTCCTTCTGAGGGCCCCTGGTGCTGGTGAGGGATGTCCAGCAAAGCCACCTCCACAAGCAAGTCCACAAGCTAGTCAAGTCGGGTCGCAGTCAATGGCAAACACCTTTGCAGCACGTTTACCTAAGGCAGTGGTCGGCAAACTCTAGTCAACAGAGCCAAATATCAACAGTACAACGATTGAAATTTCTTTTGAGAGGCAAATTTTTTAAACTTAAACTTCTTCTAACGCCACTTCTTCAAAATAGACTCGCCCAGGCCGTGGCATTTTTGGAAGAACCACACTCAGGGGGCCAAAGAGCTGCATGTGGCTCACGAGCCGCAGTTTGCCGACCACTGAGTCCTAGGGTACTAACTACAGACCTCAAGGTTGGTATCAGATGCTGTGACAAGACTTCCCTTGAGGTTCTTTAACCACTTTGCCTTTATTAGTATTCCAGGCAGGAGATGAAGAACCTCATTCCCCAGCAGAATAGTTCTGACAAGAGATTGTCAGGGAAATGGAATAGCCTGAACAAATGGTGGCAGGCAACCTGAAGGACTTAAAGGTGCACTGCGGTGACAAAGCTGTCTCAGAACCCTGGGAGTCAGCACTAACCACAGCGCGCAGGTGGCAGCGGCCACTGGGAACCAGCCCTTGTCAAGCAGAGGCTTCAGACCAACATCGCACAGTGATACATCCTACAAACAGCGCCGGCCACAAGCGAACCACAAACAAACCCCTTCTCCAAGATGCGCTCTGGAACACTCAGGTCTCTCAACCCTTCCAACTCCAAGGAGGCAGGTTTTCTTCTTTCTACTAGTCTGTCTGTCTTCCTTCCTTTCTTTCTGTATAAAACATTTTTTTTTATTTTTCAAGTACAGTTGATATACAATATTATATTAATTTCAGGTGTACAACTCTGTGATTAGACATTTATATAACTTACCAAGTTATCACCCTGATAAATCTAATACCCACCTGACATCATAACACCATTGTTATTCCAATATTATTGACTATATTCCTTACGCTGTACTTTACATCCCCGTGACTGTTTTGTAGCTACCAATTTGTACTTCTTAATTCCTTCACCTTTTTCATCTATCCCCCAACCCACCCCCGCATCTAGAAACTGTGAAAATTTTCTCTGTGTCTCTGAGTCTGTTTCTGTTCTGCTTATACACAATGGAATACGACTCAGCCATAAAAAAAAATAATGAAATCTTGCATCTGCAACAACATGGATGAACCTAGAGGGTATTGTGCTGAGTGAAATAAGTCAGAGAGAGAAAGACAAGTACCATATGATTTCACTTCTATATGGAGTCTAAAAGACCTAATAAAGGGAGGCAGGTTTTTAAAGATGCTATCAGCTCTCAACCTGCACCTGTACTCCCTCCTCCTTTATGCATGTGCAGGTTTAGACTCTGAGCTTTGGCAAGGCCTAGGATAGCAACAAATTATTCCTGTGAGATCGTGGGAGAGAAGATGGAAAAGGGGACTTTAGTGCATGCTGCTCTGAGCACTGCACACCCTTAGGATCAGAAGTGAAAATGGGGCAATCTTCAGTGATTGCATTTCCAGTGCTGCTGCCCAGGAGCAGGAAACAAAGACGTAACAAGGGGCTTTCTTCTAGATTGCCTTCTCTGGCACATTTCCCACATTGCCTTCTCTCGCACCCCTAAGAAGCAAACTGAGGCCTATGTAGACTCTGTTCATCCAAATCTGAATATTCTCCCCTTTTAGCCCCATTTCCGCAACTCCTACTTTAAAAAAAGATTTATTTGAGTTCATTTGACTAAAATTATGAGAAAATGCCAATAACAAAAAGAGCAATTTCCTGAAAATCTACACTAATTGCAATGGAGAAGAATCTAATACTTCTTCCTTTTACCCTATAAAGTCTTTGGCCTATAGTTAATTTTTAATTATCTAAAATTAATTTTAGAATCAAAATCAATTCACTCCCCCACTTGGAGAACCCCCTGAGTCATTCTCCATAGAGAGGCTCTTGTAAACAGGATATTTGGTTTTCTGTCCTCAAAATAGCCCTGAGCAGCAGGTCTTATTACCATTCTCATAGGTAGGGAAACTGAGGCAAGGAGTGTACAAGCAGTCATCTGATTGTCATATAGCTGGGGAGCAGGCAAGCGAGGGGAGAGAAAGCAGAGCCTCATTACACTAGGCCTGGGGCTCTAAATAGACAAATTATCTCTCATTTTTCTGTAAAACCAAGTTGTTAAGGACATTTTAACAGCTTCTTATTCTTTGTAGTTTTAGGGACGTTAGAAAGTCCTTAAAAGCAAAAATAAAAGTCAATTCTAGGGGATGGAGACCTTTGCCACCCACCAAAACCAACAGGTAAAGAACTACCACCCTAGCCGGTTTGGCTCAGTGGATAGAGCGTCAGCCTGTGGACTGAAGGGTCCCAGATTCGATTCCAGTCAAGAGCACGTACCTTGGTTGCAGGTTCCCCGGCCCTGGTCATGGTGCATGCAGGAGGCAACCAATGTGTCTCTCTCACATAGATTTTCCCTCTGTCTCTCCCTCTCTTTTCACTCTCTCTAAAAATCCATGGAAAAATATCCTCAGGTGAGGATTAACAACAACCACCAAAAAAAAAAAAAAAAAAAAAGGAGGCAAAGAACTCCCTAATGTTCAATGGGAGGTGGCTTAGATGTGTTTCCAAAACAAATGACAAATGTAAGTCCATTTCTTGGCATGATAAAATAGATACAATAATTTATATTTTTGAATTGAGAAAACCAGAGAGGTATTCTGCTGGAATTCACAATAGCCACACCAGTCTTATGGGACCGAGCCCTTAACCTGTGGAATTCGATGCTATCTCCAGGTAAATAGTATCAGAATTGGGTTGACTTGGAAGACACCCAGTTGGTGTCGGAGACTTATTTGTTGGATAGTTTTGGGAAACCTCCCTCCCTACACATGGGAATTGGGTGCAGAACCCTCTTAACACATAAAGGAGTTGCGTATGTATTGGGATACAGTTCTCCATGGACCTCTTGTTTATCTAGCATCTTGCAAGCTGCTTACCTGCCCTTCGCTCTGGACTACATTTTTAAGGATGTTTGTATAAGAAACAGTTTGGAAAGATAGAAGTAGTGTCTCCCTCTGGAGTAAAAGGCAGGCATGCTTACTACCCACTATAAAAGATTTGAATTTTCACCCGGTTGGTGTGGCTCAATGGGTTGGAGTATCGTCCTGTGTACCAGAGGTCACAGGTTCAATTCCCAGTCAGGGCACGTACCTGGATACAGGGTCAATCCACTCCTCAGGTGAGGATAAAAATAATAATAACATTTAAAAATAACAAAAGATTTGAGTTTTCTAAGTTCAAGGTTCCCTCCTAAAATGTGACCCATTGCATCTGCAGGTATTATCTGGCCCCCTCAGTATCACCCTGTGATCCTGAGGCTTGGAGAAATGGCACCAAAAATGCTGATGCTCCAGCTATTGCTATGGCTTTGGGAAGTCTATGTCTTCCGCACGGCTCTATGAAATCGTGGCAGGCTAACTTCAGAGCTTGCAAACAGGTAAAAGCCAACCCTTCACAGTTTTTGAGAGTATTTTATTCTAAACAATATGTTGGTCAGTAGGGTTTTATAGTTTTAGATTTTGGCTTTTGTTTGGTATAGTCACCTTTACCACCCTAGAGAATAGTGCCAAAATTGAGGAAATCAAGCCATCCCCTCCTAGAGTGATATTTAGTACAACGAGGGACGAAAATGCTGAAAAGTTTTCAGGCTTTATTGCACAAGTGTAGAGTGATAAATGGAAATCACATGCATTTGGTGTGCTCAAGTCTTGGTTCTGCCCCATGCCACCTATCGGAGACTAAAAAGCCACCTAATTTCATTTACATTTGAATCCATCATCTACTAAACAGTTCACATGAGAGTGAAATGAGATGAGAGCATTTGAATAATAGTAATACATTTTGCTACCAACTAACCTAAAATAGCCAACAGTGTCTATCTTTGGAACACTTGGCTATTGAGGAAACAGTAAAACAAATTTTCAAGATGAGTTTGCTCTTAACCTAAAACTTTTTATTGTTAGGCCACTGACAACCATTTGTCTCTTTGTAACAACCTTAGTTTTATCTTTCTAAAAGCTTTGCCAAGCCAGGGAAAAAGCATTCGGTATTTGAAAATATGACCCACTTCCCAACCTCCAGGTCTGATGACTTTCTTTCCCATAACCATAGAATCACATGTCCTATAATACTGGTAGTCAATACTTTTTTTTAAATGATAGCCATAAAGCCACCGTGGCTGTCTATATCCTCAGACAACCCTTAGAGGCACAGCTGCTGAAATGCTGAAAATGAAGCCATATGTCAATTCCTCAAAACATGTTGAATGCCAGTTTCTTAAAACGCAAGTAGCAGGTGAGTTTTTGTTTCTGCTTTTCAATAGCAGGGAGGCATCCCTATTCCCAAATGGATGATGTCTAAGCACACACCAAAGCCAGATCTAAGCTGTCTTTTTATAGTTTTCAATCTTCAATGAATTCTGAGGAGAGAAAAAATTCCTTTCCATTCTACTGTGATACTTTTTTGGCACTTAATTTGAGATTTATGATAGATCAGCAAAAACCTGGTTAATTAAAGCGTCAAGGTGCAGATAACCAAACACCCTGAAGTGGTGTTGCCTTGCTATATTGTAGGCAGGAACAATTAATCCAAGAGGCCAAGGGACTTGTTTATGGGAAGCAAGCCTGGCCTGAACTTGCTAGAGCCAGGACTCAGTGGCCACTGGGGTTGACCAAGGGGACTTTCAAGCTCACCCAAAGGTCATTTCAACTATGGCATCTGATTATTCTTTCATGTGCCTCCATTTTATCCTCTAGATATTTTTTTATCATACCATTATATCACTCTATGCCACCTACTAGTTCATCTGTTAGGTTCCTTAATTAAAATCAGGGACTATATTTATTTAACTACCCACTGTCAATAATGAACACAGTTGCCTAATAAATGTTTTTGAATTTCAATTGAATTCATAAGTGAATAAAATATAATAACTAGTCTGGTACATTAGAGGCCAAAATACCAGCAGGGAATTTGCCATCCAGGAGGCTTTGGAATGGTTGGGACAGGAAACTCCAGTAATGAGGCAGTATTGTAGCAAGTGAGGTGAGCTGGATTTATACTTCAAAACTCCAATTAAAGTTACTTTTTCTTTCATAAAGGAGAGTTGGTCCCAAAGCTGTTTAGGAGAAAAACACTGACACCTTTGCCTTCTTCCTTCCCTCTTATTACCTGGGGTACAAAATAGAGCTTGGACTTTAAAACTGTGAAAGGCAGCGCAGGTCACAGCGGAGCAGTTTCTGAGATCCATCTAGACGAGGAATAGAAGACTTGCTCCTCACGGATTCGGAGTGGGAACAGACCATGGAGCTGTTCCATGCTAAGGAGGCTGCCTCAGCTTCTTTTCTCATTCCTCTGATGGCCACAAGTTGGCCTGTGGGTCCAGTGATCAGACCCTGTGTCTAGGGTGAGCTTCAGTGCTCTTCACTTACCCATGTGCCCAAGTGCGCCCATCTTTTCTGTCTACCTGCCTCGGTAGGTAGTCTTTATTATTAAAGGGTGTTAACATCTTCCGCTTTACGTTTAACATTTTCAACTAGCATCTTCTCTCTCAGGATCATCTGCAGTTCTAAGAGGTAAACTTAGCGAATATATTATTCAACCAATACAAATAGCTTCCAACTTTATGGTTTACACACACACTAGTCATTAACGATAGTTAACATCTTCACACCCCCACTGAACCAGAATTAGCGTCTTTATAAACTGAATATAGAAGAGGGAGGGCTCTGATGAATTAAGAATTATTCCACAAATCCCTCTTTACCAAACAAGAGAATATTATATAACTTCTATAACACTTTAAGATAGATAAGCTAATGATTATCTCTCTTATCTATTGAGGCATGTCCAATGCCTACACATTGGCTTATACATCTGTTCAATAAACATTGGTTATATGAATTAATGAATGGTCTTCCTTTATTAATTTTTATCTAGATTTTGCAATTTTAAGGTTGAAGGAATTAAAACCTGAACTGTAAATGCATCTCTAATTCATCTCTATTGGAGATGGTGAACACGTATTATTCCTGAATAATATTCTTTTTACACACCACTCTCCTTTTCTGTTGTTACATAAGCCTAAACCTTCAACCTCTCCTTAATAATCTCAGAACCTTGGACTCTTGGTTCAGAATCCCCAGGCTCAGATCACTCCCACATTCTCCCAATTTCACCCTACATGATTCTCTTTACTCTCAGTTTCTGGTCCTCTCGCTGTAGCCTCTGGTCTAGAAAATAACCACTGCATTAATGTGTTCTTTCCAAACTCTCGGTTAAAATTTAATTATTAATAAGAAAATAATAAAGTGGCAAAAGACATTTTCTGCATTACTCCTGAAGACAGTAATTTATATGACTTGGAGTTCACATAACTAACTTACTGTGTCATAAATAAACTTATTTTTTATTTTGGTATAAATAAAATCTAAAAATAAAATATGCCAGGAATAATGACAAATAGATTTAATTAATTTTGTGATTTATTCCATTTCAATGGGTTTGTCAAGATCATTTTTTTTTTTTGCTCACTAATAGAATTATATGCACTGCTTACAACATAGCACATGGTAATAATTTCCACCATTTCACTGTCATTATGATTATAATCATCAGAATTATTAGATTGGTTATTTGCCTTTCTGCAGATAAAATTATCCCTTAAATGTGTGTGTGTGGGGGGGAATCTACATCCATTGAAATTCTTCCCTATCCCAGTAGCTTAATATACCTACTTGCTCTGTCATTTCTTGGCATTGTTTTGTAAGGAGACTGTTACCAAGGGCCACAAAGTGACTTTGGGGTACAAAGGAACTGGTCCTCTTCTCCCAGGGGTGGGCTAAAACCTAGAGACCTGAGAGGCCTGAGCTCTGCTCTAATCCGTGTAGAAGACAAACTCTCTCCCATCCTGCCCTAGAGAAGGTCTTAGAACCTCAGGGCAGGAACACAGGTTCATTCATTCTTCACTGAGTACTCTATGGCAATAAGAGGAACCTGCCTTGGCCTCCAGTAGTTATTACCAGGCCAACTTCAGAGCGGTCCACCATTTCACTCTTTCCACATTCTTCCTCCATCAACTATAAGCAGTACGAATTATTAGTAGTATATACATACACTGAAACAGTTTAGTCCAAATTAAATTGAAAAGTCATCTTAATTAGATTGTGGGTTTTAGACACAAACATTTCTGCTTCTCAGTGTTATCACTACTACCAATGGCTGAGTAACGGCACCCGACCCACACCCTCTGCAGGTCTGCTTCTATTCACACTAACCGACACCATCAGTGCCTGTGGCAGTAATTGTAGCAAGTGCTCAGCACGGTTCCTGGCAAAGTGTAGAAGCAGAGATATACTGTTTTAAATCCACGTGCTTCTCTTCATACATAACATTATTGCTCAATTATTTCCTCAAAGAAAATTGGCATTGTTCTAGAATGAAGACAACGAAGAAGAAACAACAAATGTTCTTATGTTCTTACAACTCACAAATAGGCTCTTGGAGTGCAAAGAAGCAAGATATACAGTATTATGCGCTGAGCTGTATCATCCCAAAATTCATATGTTGAAGTACTAAACCCCAATAATCCAGAATGTGACTATATTTGGAGATACAAAGGTAATTAAGGCTAAATAAAGTCATCAGGATAAACCTAATCCAATATAACTGGTGCCCTTATAAAAAGAGATTAGGATACAGACAAGCACAAGGAAAGACTACTTTGACAAGCACAAGGAAAGACTACTTTAACAAAGAGGGAGAAGATTGCTATCTACAAGCCAAGAAGAAAAGCCTCAGATATCATCAACCTTGCTGACATCTTGCTCTCAGATTTCTAGCCTCCAAATTTGTGAGAAAAAAATTATTTCTGTTGGTTAAGACCACCTAGTAGTTTGTTATAGCAGCCCTAGCAAGCTAATACATAGAATTTATGCCATAATAACAGGTCAAGAAGAATGGAGAAAGCCCCACATACCTTTTTTCCCTGGGAATGGGGTAAGGGTCATTTATTCAGGCAGGGCTGGAAGTATAAAAAAATATGGATTGGAGTGTAGAAAGAACAAAAATTGAGGAAATCAGATCTAGAGGGGTCACATGGAAGCCAGCCTCTCTACAGAGATACTCAAAAAAGGTTGAGTCACCTCATTCATTCTCACCACCACCTCCACTCCCACACATTCCTTTCAATGCCAGCAAAGTGAGACATCAATCATGGAAGTCCCCTTTTTACTTCAGATTTCACTTTTATCAAAAATATCAAGTCCCTGGTCTCTCGGGTCCCCGTTTCCAAGATGACCAAGAAAGAAGGAATAACAGTCGTGCCAAAAAAGGCCGAGGCCATGTGGGGCCTGTTCGTTGCACCAGCTGCCCCCGGTGCATGCCCAAGGACAAGGCCATTAAGAAGTTTGTCATGGGAAACATAGCAGAGGCTGTGCCCGTTAGGAACATCTCTGAAGTGAGTGTCTTCGACGCCTATGTGCTTCCCAAGCTGTATGTGAAGCTGCATCACTGTGTGAGCTGTGCCATTCACAGCAAGGTAGTCAGGAATCATTCTCGTGAAGCTCGGAAAGACCGAACACCCCAACTCTGATTTAGACCTGCAGGAGCTGCCCCATGACCTCCACCAAAGCCCATGTAAGGAGCTAAGTCCTTAAGGAGTGAAGAAAAGTTCTCTGGAGGAGGGAGGGGGGGGGGAATAAATGGAAATTGTACTTCCTGGTGGGTGTGGCTCAGTTGGCCAGGGACCAAAGGGTTGCCAGTTCGATTCCAGGTCGAGGCATGGGTTGTGGACTTGATCCCCAGTTGGGGGCATTCAGGAAGCAGCTGATCAATGTTGCGCTCTGGCATCCATGTTTTGCTCTCTCCCTCTCCCCTCCTCTCTCTCTAAAGCCAATGAAAATATTTTTAAATCAAGAAATGCTTTTGAGTAAAACATTCAAATAACTATTAATCTAGAAGAGGAAGAAATAAACACTGTCTAGGCAGATGAATTGTTTGATTGAAAAGGCCCTGGGAGGAAGTGGTAATTTTATTTAAAGACTGAAAAAGAAGGATTTTTAAGGAAAGAAACATGTATTAGAGCAGATACTGCCAGGTAGATGTCTAGAAGAAAGCTCTGGCAATTAATCTGCTCTTCAAATATGGAAGATTTAATGACTTTCTTAAAGAAAATCCTGGGAAAGGGCCTTGAACATTTTAAGGGTTTGCAATTTTTTTTAAATTGTGAAACAATTGAATTTTAAATGAGAACTTTAAACCTATCTGTAAATCTAAAGTCATTTTGTTGGTTGGGAGATATGAAAATAGAATATGTACTTCTTCACTCCTAATCAATCATGTCAGATACGTTATACTTTATAGTGTTTTTTTTACATTTAAAAATACTCAGACTAAAATGATCATTTTACTAACTGATTTTTCAGATATTTTTAATATTGGTCAGTACTACTAATGTCTACACACCAAAGAGCTTAGCAGTTCTTCAATCTGGCCATTTCATAGAAAAAAGGAAACAAATAAAGACGTTGTCAATAGTATAGCAAAATTTAACTTGGGGGTAGTGACAAAATAGTCATGGGGATGTAAAATACAGCATAGGGAATACAGTCAGTAATACTGTAATACCTAGGTGTGGTCCCAGGTGGAGACTGGGAATATTGGGGGGACTACTTTGTAAAGTATATGACTGTCTAATTACAATGCTATACACCTGAAATACAAAACAATATTGAATGTACACAGTAATTGAAGAATAAAATTATTTTAAAAATTTGAACCCCCCCCCAAAATTGCATTTACCATATTCTATTCATTCATTTTTTTCCCATTTAACTTAGAATATTTTTATCCATCACTTATTATGAGTTAAGTACAGGAATATCAGAGTGAACAAGATAAGCACTTCTTACAGCCGACCAGGCAGGCAGGCATTTAACAGTTACATGAATAATTATTCAAGAAAACTAATATTGGGCTGAGGTACAAAGACAGGAGTCACCATCAGAAAAAAGAAATCAGGTACACACAGACTGAATGTCACTTTGAAAATGTAAAAGCAATCCACCTCATTTACCAGCCCTCCTTAGCTGCAGTTTCTGTTTAAATCATCTTCATGAACTTCTGAAGAGGGACGTTTGTCTTAGATTGAACAAGGATGTCTTGCCTCGTTTGTTTCTAAATTTGTTATGCTTCTAAACATAGATCCTGATCTTGCACGTTCTGCTGGAAAAGGGAGAGCTGAAACCGTTGCAAAGTGGGAGAATTCGTAGCTGCAGGAACAGAAGCTGACTCTGAGTGAGCAAGCACAAGCAGGAGCGTGTGTGTTTGCTTAAGGATATAGGGCAGCTCACAGAATTCCGAGCTCCAGGTAATCTTCCAGGAAAAACATCCAAAATTATACTGCAGAACTGGTCTGGGGAGGGAATTACTGGTGCTGCCAAGCAGTAAACTTGCTCCTCTTGAGCTTGATGTTACGGCAAACATTTCCATCACCAACACCATTGCCCTTCTGCCTTTTGTCACTAGCTTCACAGTTCACGTCTGGCCTAAGTGCCACTGAGTGGCAGAGACTGGGTGGCATGCCCATTTGGTCTCTGCATTACTGCCAGACTGTTTTAACTGCTATAGCTCTATGGAGAAACTCATCATATTTGCAGATGGGTCTTTCCTACTGGGGTGGTTCTTAACCCAGGTGGTTCATCGGCATTATTTGGACAGTTCTGGAATATACCTATGCCTGGAACCATCTCTGGGAATTCTAACTAAATAATTCTGGGGAAGGGCCTGGACAGATTTCAGAGAGGAAGGGAGAGGGAAAAAGAGATAGAAACACAGTGAGAGAGACTCATTGATCAGCTGCCTCCTGCATGCCCCCTAGTGGGGATTAAGCCCAAAATCCGGGCATGTGCCCTGACAGGGAATCGAACTGTGACTTCCCGGTTCATAGGTCGACACTGAACCATTGAGCCACACATTGGCCAAGCATGTGCATTTTCTTTTATAAAGTAACAGTCTCCTACAGTTCATTGATTTCTGTTTATTTCATTGGTATGAATCACATTATATAGATTGCTGGCCTTGAAAGTTAAGTTGTCCATATAACAAAGGTAAAAGTGGGCTTAATTAGAATCTGCATTTTAACAAGGCATCAAATAATAAGCAGGATATGTACTAGTATATATGTTAAAGTTTGAGAAGATTTTTATCGTATGTGAGAGGGGGGACTTTTGACATAAGCAAGCTCAATCAGGAGAGGTCTTCTCTCAGAAATAATATATATTTTAGGAAGAGGGATTCCCTTTTCCTTTTAAATCTCAAGTCATAAGGATTTAAGCTTGGGGTTGTGAGGGCCATCTTTCCTGCCACATAGAAAACTAGCCAGAACGTGCATCCAGTCCACAAAAGGAAGGAGGGTTACAAGGTATAGGAAGATAGAACCCAAACATTACTTGAGTTCCTGGCCTGCCTGAAGTTAGAACCACACCTGAAATTCCCAGTTAAATAAATTCTCTTTTTGCTTAAACTATTTTGAGGTGAGTGACTATCACTTGAAGCAGAGAGTTCTGAAATCTGTAACACAGCAGTATCAGCCCGCAAATATCAAATACCAAGAGATACATACATTTACCATTCTGGAGCATCATGCAGGATTGAATCTGATTTCCAGTCTATTTCTGAGCCAGAAGCCTCACAGAGGAAGTAGTCAATGGGCAAATGGAATCATATTATATCTCATTGTCAAGAAGAGCACTGGTCTTATTTCATGTCATGCAAGTTTCCTCTCCTGTTCTTTTCCAAGTAGCTCCCCAGCCCAAGATTTCCAATTAGTTAATAAACTTTGTCTCCAGCTGTTCCTCTTGTTGTGCAAATTTCCATAGAAGGAAGAAAACCAATTAGCATGCACCTGAATGCATTTAGGCAAGATTTTTTAAGTGGCTTTCTACTAGAAAAATCTAAGCAGCCCTATAAAAATAAATCAACAAGCTTCTGGAAAAGGAGACTGGAAATGAAGGACTTTCTCTCTCACCTGGGTTAACAATATTGGATGGGCTGAGTGATGGATAACTAACTGCTAATGAGAAGTTTCCTCTAGAAATCAGTCATATTATTTTCTAGTGTTGATAACAGTTTTTAGTCTCTGGGAAGACCAAGCATAAAAGGCTTCTTCGCTACATAAACATGTGGGGCAGAAAATGATTACTTTTAATCCTCTTGTTGGACCAATTAATTTTCAATAGGTTCTGCTCTGTTTTATCTCTAGTTCTTTATCCACTTCCTATAGGCAATATTGGGGGACAATATATGTGCTCCCATAGTCTTATTAAAACATAAGACATCTAAGGCAAAGTAGAGAATTCAACATTTAATGCACATGAGTTCTCAAAAATATTATCATTCTATACCTGGCCTATAAATATGCCTTATAAATAAGACATAACAGTGATTTAAAGTCCAAACTAAAATCACACTTTCCTCCAAACAAAACACAAAGGAATGTGAAACCTACAATATGATTCTTGCCTTAAGACCTATTCATCCTAATATATATATATATATATGTATATATATTTTTATATTTATATCTGATTAGAATTTGCCACCCCCACTCAAATAATAATCTTGTAGCTAACTTCTACACAGTGCCAGCATTGCTTTGATTGCTTTGCCCATATTAATTCATTTCATCTTCAGAGTAACCTCTGAGGTCAATGTTACCCTCATCTGCATTTCACAGGTGAGAAAACAGAAGCATAGCCATTTGGCCAAGATCATGCAGTGACTAAGCAATGGAGCTGAGGTTCCAGCTGTGCTATACTGATCACCCAGCACAGCAGAAAATAACCATTCCATGTCTAAGAGAAATCTGGCAAAGCGGTTACATCATAGATTTACATGAACACAGACAACTGGTTCTTCTCACAAAACGCAATTCGAAGGCCCCCATCTCAATGCTCATCCTCAGATTTCCCTCCTTCCTATCCCTAATTCCCACTTGGAAATTACCTGTAAATTCATGTACAATTCTGCACTTTTAAGAGGACTTATCCCAGAGGTCCTTGGATTACAATTGTGTGTCTGATTTATTAACCCAAGAAACTGCAGGCTCTTGAAAGAACATTTTAAAAGTACTATTACAAAGCATCTAAGGCAAGGTTTTACATGGACTACATACATATTAAGCCCTTGTTAATTGTATTAATTAATATCTAAGGTAAAAATTGACTTCTTCCTGAAGTATAGTATAGTTGTCTCAAAATTTGGCGGGGCTGGGGGGTGGGGGAGACAAAGATGATGATGACTGTGGGATGATGACAATGATAATGATGAATCATTATGGTAGGTGGGAAGGAAGGAAGGAAGGAAGGAAGGAAGGAAGGAAGGAAGGAAGGAAGGAAGGAAGGAAGGAAGGAAGTCTAGTATTGGGTGGTTCTATAGAAAGTAACTGTTTTCCAAAATAATCTTGATAACTAATTCTCTTGCAAATATCCACCACCAATATCTACGTAACCACCTCAACATGTCTCATTTACCTGATGCACACAAGTGCGGCTTCTTCCAGTCTCTTCTTGAGCAAATCGAGGGTAAAACAATGAGATGACACTTAAAGCTTCCCAGGCTCAGTGGAGAAACAGGGCACCAGTGTATTCATCCTTACTGCATATTTCCATGGCATATTTACAACAATAATAGCAAGAAGTAAACAAGATAAAATTTCTAAATGGCAATATTTATCTCTCTCATTTTCCAACACCTTAATATTTAACCTCAGAGAACTGCCAATGACATTCTGTCACCTTTCTCAGAGCTGGCACAGTGACGAGGCACGTGGTCTCCAGTGTTAAATCTTTGTGCTCAGATCCTGGCCCTGCTCTCTGGGCAGCCTCAGGTCAGTCTCCTATATGACAGTAATGGCGGTTCCCATGTACTAAAGCTGCTGTGATGTTTAGATGGCATGCTGGGCACTGAGAGCAGTAAACTGCATATAGAAAGCCCTCCGAGAGTACTGAGCATTATTTTACAGGTGTTCTATTGGCAATATTCCTATCTCCCTAACATTGTCCAGTTGTCAGGAAAAAACATTTAAAACCTAATTGTAGCACAGAATTTGCATGCATGAGTAAAGACTTTGCCTGTTGGTCTCAAAATGACCCCTCAGATCTTAATTTCCCTGTGAGTATGTCTGAGAAGGAAATGGCAATGATAAGTATTTACTTTTTGATGTAATTATTCTGTTTTGAGTTCATAGTTTTTATGTATATTGTTATTTGCCTCATCAGGTCTTTTGTCAATATGACTATCACGTGTAATATCCTATTAGTATCCTGATGTAATGCATTTAAGACAGGCACGGTCATCCATCTTGGTTCTTCTAGGCAAGGAGATAATAAAATGAACCACAGAAGAAAAATCACGTGGTTTTTTGGAAGATCTGTGACAGTAAAACAATATATATATTTTTAACTTCTGAAAGGCTGTATATTTTGCAGTTAATTTATTTCTCCTGAGACTCTTAATGTGGTGCAATTTGCATGTTAATTATCAAAGGATTAATTGGTTACTTCAAATAAATGTGATGGATTTTCTAATGAATTGTCCTAAGTGGTAGGGGGAAAATACAGTAATGAAAATGAGCTCCGGCCCGCGCAGAAAGTTTCTAAAAGACCTCTTGCATGCTTAATGGAAAGGAATCCATGGTTTTAAAAGAAATGAGTCTTATTTTGGAGCAGACTCCCCACTGATGCAGTCCCGGGATATTCAACGCTTCTCAGTGTCAACTCAGACGTTGAGGAAGTCTCAAAGGCCAGCAGGGCCTCAGAAAAGGTCTGGATCAAGCTGTTGGACAATTAAGAACGTGACCTTAGTTGTCAACTAGTTAAACACATTTATAATTTAGATTAGAGCCAATTATGGAGCTATATTCCAAAACTATGTGAAGGATTTCTAAGTTGGATCCCTTTTCCCCGATAATTTCATGTGTCCCCATACAGCAACATTTTCCTTCTTGGAAACTCTAATTTTTTACCTATGCATTTCATTGAATGAGTTACCAACAAAGCTTAAATTTATCTTCCCTTGACATGGAGAAAGTTTATACTTCCATACCCAAACTGCAACAGAATTTTATGAATGCCAAATCACCTTGTATTTATCAAGAAAATAAGTGCATATTTGAATTGAGACTCACGTAATTTTAATTAATGGTAATACTCATTTTCTTTCTTCTTAATCAAGAATCCAGATGTAATTGCTTTTGCTGCAATTATCAATGTGCTATATTTCCAAGCTTTTGACAAATGATTCTAGAATGTATAAATTGATTTTGCCATCAAAATGAGTAACATAAATGCGTGATCAAAATAATTGCCTCTACATTTCTGGCATTTTCATGTTCCCTCCATGGAAAAAAAAAAACACTAAAATTTTTCCTAGTTACGGTCCTTCCCAAAAATGTGCAACCACTAAGTGAACAGATTTTTGCTCTGAAACACCTGCAAAAGTAGTTATACTCTCAGTCTTCTTCCAAAGAATTTTCATCCTGTGCAGCCCTACTTAGCATTTAACACATCAAAGTCATGTCAAATTTTCCGATCTTCTAATCGTCCTTTTACCAGAGGTAGGTGGAATATTGAGTGGCATCATTACAATTCTTTCCTAAATCGGAGACACTAAGATCTGCAAGTGCCATACATGTGTAATAACCCTTCTTCACCCCTGTCTTTAATGAAAAGCTCAAATCACATCTGCACAGGCAAGCTAAGTCTCAAAAGGAGAGAGAAAAAAGTTTTTAAGCTGCATGTGTGATGCTAACATCATGGTCTTTGGAACAGATAGGCCAGCATACCTTGTCACAGTTATAGCTTAACTCTGAGCTTCTGACTCTCTACCCATGAAATGTGAAAAATAATATGAAATAATAGCTTCCAGCACTACTCTGAGAATTCACTGAGCTAATCCACAATAGAAGATGGATACCTAATAGACATTTTACAAATGGCAGCTATTTTTATTAAATTGTGTCAGGGACAGAATTTATCATTTCCACCAACGCCATTTAATTTGACTTGTATAGACAAACACAGGAGCTCAAATGAGAGCATACAATTGCAACACAGTAACTTCAGGCTCAGCTGGACCAGATCTAACACAAAACAGCAAAGGACTATTCAGAGAGGAAGGAAATAGAGAGTTGAGCTGATTACTTTCCAAACTGAATCCCCCAGAGAGTCATTCGGATAATTATTTGTTTCTTTCATACATCACCGAATTAGCAATTCAGCCATTCCACTTAGCCACTCTCCTTTCTTCCATCTTTTTCTATATTCTCCAACCTCTTAGGTATGTTTACATCAAAGCCTATCAACTCTTTAGGAAATATTTTCTGATGCAATGTAAGTGACTTTGAGTTAGGATGCTTTGAAATGAGGACTGAATTCTGAATTATCTCGATTGCCTGCTTACAGTTTCTACCTAAGCCAATGCCAAAACACTTGCTCAAATGCTTAATTAGGACATAGCTACTTTCTATTTAATCACAAAACTCTTTTGATAGAGACAACAGATGATTTATTAATCTTATTGTCTGGAGTGAATGGTGTTTTGTATATTTTGCCCATTTTTCTGTTGGAATCATAATAGTTTTCCTATTGCTTTATACAAATCTTCATATTTTAAAGGTATTAACACTATTAATATTTTGCATGCTTAAATTATGTTTCCCCAAGGTGTGATCTGGCGCTTTTTTATAAGTTTTTTGTGTGTGTGCTTCAAGTTCTAGCCATAAATTAACAAATATTAATTAAGAGCTTACATATGTCAGGCATTTATAAGATGCTGAGGCTATAAGTCAGAAATGTGTGTTCTTCTCAGACAGTTGCATTCAGGAGAGAAATGTAACTGTGAAAAATGCAGCAGACAGTCAAATAACAAAAACTGGAAATAAATGGCTTACACATATGGAATTTAAGTTTAATAAAAAAACCTAAGCCCTGACTGGTTTGGCTCGGTGGATGGAACATCGGCCTGCAGACTGAGGGGCCCCGGGTTCGATTCCGGTCAAGGGCATGTGCCTTGGTTGCGGGCACATCCCCAGTGGGAGATGTGCAAGAGGCAGCTGATCGGTGTTTCTCTCCCATCGATGTTTCTAACTCTATCCCTCTCCCGTCCTCTTTGTAAAAAATCAATAAAATATATATTTTTAAAAATCTAAGTTAGTTAGTCCGAGCCTGGTACAGCTGATCGCTCTAGAGTTGCTGTTGTCAAGGACCCCAGACTTTTCTCTTTCTGTCCCATCCACCAACCGTAGCTCATGGCTGCCATACTCATGATTACAAAATTGCTGTTAAAATTCTCCAGATATAATTTCCACATTTTAAGTAGGAATTACAGAGGAGTTCTAAAAGTAGGAGAATATCAGGTAAGGAAGTGCTTCCCCAGAAACCATCAGCTTAGGACTGACTGACCGAAGTGTATCAAAGCACCACTCCTGGTGGGAAGAGGGCTTAGGGAAGAGAGTATTTTTATTTACCTGGATACAATGGTACTCTGAATAGTATCAAGAGCTTCTTAATAAGGAATAAATAGTAATGGCTACTAGATGGCATCTAACAGCTTCAGCCTCAGGAAGACTGTCTATAAGAAATAATAATTAAAATAATTATAAATTGTAATTAGTGTAATAAAAAGAGTAAGGAATGCTGCTATAAAGACTATAGGGAATGGAACTGTATTAGGTGGGATGCTCCTGGAAGTCCTCTTAAAGAGGTAACAGAGTGTGATGGGAGGGATGAGAAGGAGTCAGTCATAGCAACAATAAAAGAAAAAATGATCCATGCAGAAGGAATTAAAAATGCAAGAGCTCTGAGGCAGGAAAAAAAAACACTTGGGTTATCCAAACTAAAAGAAGACTAGTGAGTGTAGGGAAAAGCTCCAGGGGAAATACCCACCAGTTACCTGATCCAATCTCCTCAATTCAAAAAATAAAGAAACCCAGACCAAGAGTGGTTAAACAATTTGCCCATAGTCATCCTTTTTAATTATTGGTTCCTTACAAGGACACCTGAAACTAAAATTCATACCATCAATTTCTGATCTAACTTTTTTTCCTACAGCATCTGATAGATTGATTTTAACTTTCAAACACAGACATGAAGGAAGAGAAAAATCTTTTATTTTTAATTGACTTTATTGATGTGACATTGGTTCACAAAACCATACAAGTTTCAAGTGTACAACTCAATAAAACATCACCTGCGCAATGCATTCTGTGCCCATTGCTCTGAGCAAAGTATCTTCCCATCTCCATTTCTCCCTCCCCCTTTGTCCATCTCTACCTTATCCCCACCCCCTTTCTTTCTGGTTATCACCAATCATATATATATATTGTTTGTTTGTTTGTTTAATCCCTTCACCTTCTTTCATCTAGTTCCCCAGCCAAATCTTTTCTTACTTATATGTGAAAGAAAGCTTCCTATAGCGAAGCCAAAGCTTTAGGTTTAAATTAGAAGGAATACAGAAAGAAATAAAATGTTGACAGTGAATATGTCTGTATTAAATCAATGTAGATCTATATTTCCATATGAAATAATCAATGACAATGATTGAAGGGAAAAAAAGAGAGAGTTAGAAAAGAGAAAGACATACAGTTTTTCCTTTTAGTTAGAATATCTAGTAAATTAAACAACTTACCTATTTGCCTGCTTCCTACTCAGCCTAACCCAGTTCAAGAACCATTTAAAGCTGAAGACTTTAGCAAAAGAACTTACCTTATCCTCCATGTAATTTCACACAACGCTGCTACCAGTTAGTAAAGATACTGAAGAGGAGTTTGCTGGCAAGTTAATGCAGGACTCTTGTGAAACACAGGCCACACTAATAGTTTGCGATAGCAACTCTTTATATAAAACAGCTTCTCATTATATTTCACTGATATGTCTATCACTGATCTAAAGTGATTACTGTTTAAGAGCAAGTACAATATTTATTATAATCTTAATTTCTACTGGCTCCTAATCCTTCATCACATAATTTAAAGTCATGTTCCCTCTAGATAGTAAATCAAATTGGTAACTCATTGTAAATATTTAATAAATCTTTAATGAATCATATAAATTCTTAGATTTTTTTCCTAATGAAGTCTCTCTACAAGAAGTTAATGCATTTAT
This sequence comes from Corynorhinus townsendii, assembly GCA_026230045.1. Classification (NCBI taxonomy): domain Eukaryota; kingdom Metazoa; phylum Chordata; class Mammalia; order Chiroptera; family Vespertilionidae; genus Corynorhinus; species Corynorhinus townsendii. The sequence goes on from JAPDVU010000013.1 coordinate 28,149,609, forward strand.
CTGATTTTCTTTTACCCAGGGTATACATTCTTAAAATGTTATTGAAAAATATGTTCCATAATTATGTAGTGTTACATAATTAGACTATAAATTGTGCTACAAAATCTATATTAGTTCTAAAATTTTCTCATTAGTTGGTAATTAAATAACTTAAAATGCTAGAGCATGTCATTCTCTGCTGATGGAGATGCAAAGGGGCAGATGGTTCTCGAGTAATTATTATGATTTCTTTAGTCAGATACATTTCAAAATTATGTAAACAGAGCCAAGAGAGTGATGAATCAAAGTGGGAATTAACAATGCATAAACGCAGAATATCATGAAGTTGTTTTAAAGAAATTTGTATTCTTATTTCTTCATTTACTCCATTTCTGTCTCGTGAACACATCTTGAACATGCTTTCACTGGTTATTTCTTGAAATACTTCCACTTTGAGAAAGGCAGCTGATGCATAATTTTGATAGTTTTTCCAGTTGATTGTGTTGTCTACAGAGAGTTCAACAGCCTTAACAGAACTGGATAACACCTGTCATATAACCACAAAAGACGTACTTACCAGAATAATATCTCATAGAAAGAACAAAATATAGATATCAAAATGTGAAGCACAATTGGCCCAGGCAATGTCAATACACTTGCCAAATCTAGTCCTTAGTTGAAGAGAACTTGATCCATGGAGAAGAAACACTTTCGTACTACGCCTCTCCAAAGGAGTTATGATAGTAATACTCCAGCATTCTCAGTGGTTAGAGATGAATTGTTGCTTTCTTCTTCACTAACTCCACAAGAGACTGAGCTAAAATGTTCCCTTAAGTGGCTCTAGACTCTAGAGTAGCTACATATAATGATTTAACTGTTATCAATTATCCCTGGGAGGAATGATCCACATGCCCCTTCCTGCCACTCCAGACTCTTGGTACCAGACATGTCATATAGAACACGCTCTCAAATCTCTAGTATATAATCTCCATCATCTGTGGCAAAGGCTAAGTATGTTGCAATAGTGGCTGGCCAGTAACAAAAAGAAAGCAATATCTGTACTACTTTCTCTTTTACATAAATCTTTAGATCACCTACATAAAGAAGAGTGAACCATATTTTTATCTATTTCCCCCAAAATGTATCCCAGGCCCTTCAAGAAAGAGGAACTCAATCCCTTGAGCAAATGGTGAAAGACCATGTCATGGTCCTATATGCAAGGTAGCTCCACACTATATTGTATATAAAATCCACAAAATCATAATATTAATAGAAATGAGATACCTCCAAGACAGGCTGAGGAATGCTCTATCCAGACTAATGGTCTTAACATTGACATTTAAATCCTTGGACAATGACAGTGATGATATATTTTTCAATAGCTGTGAAGTTCTCAAACTTTCCATTCTTAGGTGGAAGGCATTTTAGTGGTTTTATGTACCCGCTGTAGAGTCAGTCTGCCTGAGCTCAAATCCTCGCTCTACAGCATTGCTCCATAAAGAGGTGACTTTTGTCAAGTTCTCAAGTTCTGGGGAGCTTAATTTCTTCACCTGCAAAATGGGTCTTAATTTGTAGGCTCATTAGGAGAATTTAAAGTAAAAACATTGGTAAAGTTTTTGGTACAGTGCTTACTACATTCAGAAAAAGTTATTAGCCTGGCTGGTGAGGTTCAGTGCTTGAGCATTGATCTATGAACCAGGAGGTCATGGTTCAATTCCCAGTCAGGGCACATGCCCGGGTTGAGGGTGCGATCCCCAGTGGGGAGTGAGAGGAAGCAGCCAATCAATGATTGTCTCTCATTATTGATGTTTCTATCTGTCTCTCTCCCTCTCCCTTCATATCTGAAATCATTAATTTTTTAAAAAAAGAAAAGGAAAAGTTATTAGTAAAGATAAAAAGAGCTAATAATTACATATATTTGGGCTCCATTGATAGTTAGGAGCAGAGCATGTCTCTTTTGAATCTTCTCTTCTTTTTTGATTCCCTACAAAATAGAAAGTCAATAAGCAGCTAATTGATATAATGAAATCCTTCCGTGTGTATCAAATCAGCAGGACAAGGATAGTATCAACATAATTTCATGTCTGGGTTAGATTCAATTACTGCAAGAAGTTCATAAGATCAGAAGTTACAATTCTTGCTGTTGTCCAACTTTCTGTTTGTCATACTACCCTTCATCCTTATGGTCAGAAAATGTAATGTTTAAGGTTAAGTAACAAAAAAGAATATAGTTTCATCATTTAAAAAAAAATGTTTTAATATCCCAAACCACTATGCCCAATTAATATTCGACAAAGGAGGCATGAACATACAATGGAGTCAAGACAGTCTCTTCAATCAATGGTGTTGGGAAAATTGGACAGATATATGCAAAAAAATGAAACTAGACCACCAACTTACACCATACACAAAAATAAACTCAAAATGGATAAAGGACTTAAACATAAGACAGGAAACCATAAAAATACTAGAGGAATCCACAGGCAGCAAAATCTCAGACATACGCCAAAGCAATTTCTTCACTGATACTGCTCCTTTATTAAAGAGAAAGTAAACAAATGGAGGTACATCAAAATAAAAAGCTTCGGCATAGCAAAAGAAACCATCAACAAAACAACAAGAAAGCCCACTGCACGGGAGAACATATTTGCCAATGTTATCACCATAAGGGTTTAATCTCCAACATTTTCAGGGAACTCATACAACTTAACAAAACGAAGATAAACAACACAATCAAAAAATGGGCAACAGACCTAAATAGATACTTTTTGAAAGAAGACAGAAGGAAGGCCAAGAGGCATATGAAAACATGCTCAAAGTCACTAATCATCTGAGAGATGCAAATCAAAATGACAGTGAGATACCATCTCATACCTGTCAGAATGGCTATCATCAACAAATCAACAAACGACAAGTGCTGGTGAGGATGCAGAGAAAAAGGAACCCTCATGCACTGCTGGTGGGAATGCAGACTGGTGCAGTCACTGTGAAGAACAGTATGGAGTTTCCTCAAAAAACTAAAAATGGAACTCCCATTTGACCCAGTGATCCCACTTCTAGGAATATATCCCAAGAAACTAGAAACATGAATCAGAAAGGATATATGCACCCCTATGTTCATAGCAGCCCAATTCACCATTATAGCGGGCCCCCTGGGAAGGCACATGGGCATTCTTTAATTATTGTCAGATGAACCCAGTGGTGTCAGCAAAGCCACGCCCTGGGAACACGCCTTGCCAAAAGGGCAAGGGTATTGTCAGCTTGACCTTCATTTCAGCCCATGGTGTGGAGAAGTGGGTTTTGATATCTAAATCCAGCCTAGCACCAGGAATGCTAAGGGCATACTCAAGAATGCAAATAATCTGCCTTAACCAGTTTGGCTCAGTGGATAGAGCGTCAGCCTGCGGACTAAAGGGTTCCAAGTTTGATTCCAGTCAAGGGCATGTACCTTGGTTGTGGGCACATCCCCAGTAGGGAGTGTGCAGGAGGCAGCTGATCAATGTTTCTCACTCATTGATGTTTCTAACTCTCTATCCCTCTCTCCCTTCCTCTCTGCAAAAAATCAATAAAATATATTTTTTAAAAAAGAATGCAAATAATCTCCTTTGTCTTGACCATTTGGTGAAACTTCCTGGTATTCGGGGGTATAAATAAACACACTGCATCAGCTCTGGGCCACTGTCTCTCCATCAGAAGAGGGCAGCGGTCCACCTGGCCCCAGCTTTTCTTTCTATCTCTGTGTCTTGTCTCTTTCTTTTATTTCTCAAACCCCAGCCGCCTCTACTCAGGAATTGGACCCACTCTCTAGCTGCACTGGACGTGGAAAAGAGTGAAAACAGTTACACACCATAGCTAAAATTTGGAAACAGCCTAAGTGCCCATCAGCAGATGAGTGGATTAAAAAAACTGTAGTACATCTACACAATGGAATACTACACTGCGGTAAAAAAGAAGGCGTTCTTACCATTTGCAACAGCATGGATGGAACTGGAGAGCATTATGCTAAGTGAAAGCCAGTCAGAGAAAGATAAATATCACATGATCTCACTCATTTATGGAATATAATGAACAACATAAGCTGATGAACAAAAACAGATCCAGAGACAGAGAAACATTGATCAGACCATCAAACCTCAGAGGGAAGGTAGGGGAAGGTGGGGGTAAGAGGGAGAGATCAACCAAAGGACTTGTATGCATGCAAATAAGCCTAACCAATGGACACAGACAACAGGGGGGTGAGGGCATGAGTGGGGGGATGAGGGGGGTAAGGGGGGAATAAGGATACATATGTAACACCTTAATCAATAAAGAAATTTTTAAAAAATCCTAAGACCCACATTTAGTTTCCACGGTTATGAATGTAGATATCCAAAAAGCACACAGTCTAAAGCACTTCATTCAAACCTCAGCTGAAACACAACAGCCAATGTATAGATAAAAATAGTGTACTTTAAGTATGACTTAATAGAATATGCATATACCTTACAAATGCATGTTATAGAATTAAAACTGTTTAAAATGTTGTATGCATATAGATAAGGAGAAGAAAACAGATAATAGAAAAACAGCTTGATTTGTTAAGGAGGGAAGATTTCAGGTAAATAAAGTAATTAAATTTTTTTTACTGTTATAATGTTTACACAATATTTTAAACTGTACACAGAACCATATCTACTAAAACACTTGAAAAACTAGCTATTTGTAGAAAACTGCTAATTAGTTTTTGTGATACAAGTAAAAAATAGATAACTAATCTCATTTGCCAAAGGATTACTCTATAATAGTTTACAAAACCCCATTTGCAACAAATTCTCCAATAGCTAAAAATGCTTATTACTAGAATTCCTAATAGCAGGTAAATAACTGCTTATTAAATGTTATGAAGATTTAATATAAATATAAAAACAAGCCAACTAGAATGCTTATTTTTTTCTAAATTTGAGTCTCCAGACATATACACACATTTAAGATGACCAGTTTTTAATAATATTAAGTTATATAAGCCCTTAATCTAGAAATTTGATTGATCTATTTATCTATTAGATTTCAAATCTATTAAAAGTAATAGTCTTATTGAGAAATTATTTTTATGTAACTATTTTTACTGATAAATATTTCCCAATATGGGTTAGATTTTTATAAATGTACATTAAATGTATTTGAGAAATTATTTACCTATTACAACTCACTGAACTTTTTATATGTACTTAAAACTATTCTATATAATAAAAGCCTAATATGCTAAGTGTCCACTCATCCGGTCATCTGTTCAACCAATGAAAGTATCATATGCTAATGATATGCTAAGGCCACTCAACTGCTCACTATGACATGCACTGACCACCAGGGGGCAGATGCTCCAATTGGTAGGTTAGCTTGCTGCTGGGGTCCGGCCAATCAGGACTGAGCGAGTCAGGCCAGACATGCCCTTGAGTCCCTCCCTGGCTGGACAATCTCCCGCATCCCTCCCCAGCCCAGATCGTGCACTGGTGGGGTTCCTTGGCCTGGCCTGAACCCTCTCGCAATCCGGGATCCCTCGGGGCATGTTGGAGAGCCGATTTTGGCCCAATCCCGCAGGCTAGGCTGAGGGCCCCCACTGGTGCACACATTCATGCACCAGGCCTCTAGTTTATTTATAAGAATAAAGGTAATAGCATCTTTGGCATGGCAAATATAGTTAAATACACATTTAGCCCTCACAAAGACATTTATGAAGCTAATTCAAAAACAGTTTCAAATTAACATCATCCACCCAATAATCTAAATGCATTGGCCTCATGGTTAATACTGCACTTTAGGAACATGCAGTTTTCATATCTAGAATTTCCTCCCATCGCAACCCTGCAATGGCCTTCTTCATGTGTAAGCAAAACTATCTAAAGGGAAGAGTATGAAAATGATTAGTCACAAAGTAACTGAGCCCATGGCCCTGTCTCCTGCTTGGTAAGATGTGGGTGACTGAACATTTATCTTACAGGTGCCTGGAGTCTGTCCTGTGACTCTCAGAACAGCTAGATTTGCACTGATTTTGGCATTCAGTGAGAAAATTACAGTGCAAAATCAAGGAACAAAAATCATTCTCGGTCCATTTCCTATTTTATACGAACGTGTTTTAGAACATCGGAAGAACATCTTACATCTCCACTTGACTTTGCATATTTAGTTCCTATAAGATCCCAAACTAAGACTCTCAATTGTGGCTTTCTACAAAAGGCACTATTCAGGAAGGTACTCTGAATGTTGGTATGTATGGTATTCTCTAAGCCAGGTATGTATTCAGTTCCTACTTTCATCTAATAAGGGGGTGCAGTATATATGCTGGGTCAACCGAAAGTTCAACAAGCAATATTATAAAGGAAAAGCAATTAGGACGTTCTAGTATTTTGATGTTTGACTATTTTCGCATATTTGATACATCAAAATGAAGAATAGCTAAGAGAAAGTCTCTAAATATCTGGAAAGTTTTATCAAGGGCAACTCTACACCATCTCTGCTTGTTGTTCTTGTTGAAAGCATTCCTTCATGTTGGTCTGTTTGTTCTTTTAGAATGTTGAGAGGAGGGGAAAAACTCAAGCTGATTAATAATGTTTTTCTTTGAATTTGTTTTTTTTTAATCCAACAGTTCAGTATTTACATAAATGGGTGCCCTGCTGCTATTGAAGCATTCATCTATGTTTGTCTAGAAACTGTTTCTTATAAAGCTAAACCCATATGTTTTATAAGACTTTATTTCTCTGTTAAAAATAAACCTGAATTTTTCTTTTCTACTACCATTGATGAGTATTCTAGAATTGATTTTTTTATAGTTTCCCCGAAGACAATTAGAAATTGTGTTTTAATAACTAGTCTAACATGCCTACACAGCCAGTTTTTTTGGTGTTTTTTTCAGTTTCTAACTCTTCATTTCTTCAAGTTTCATCGGCTTATGAGGAAAGAAAAAAAAGAACCTCGACTACAAGAAAAAAACAAAACATGGTTATTATAGTTAGAGTTTCGACCATAAAATTGCAACTAGTCTCCTTTTTTCCAAGCACGCTTAAGTTTTATTTTTCCTAGTTTTGGGAAGTGTGAGGCAGGCACTTTTTTAAACAACAAAATTCTTTTCAAAGCCATGATCATAAATTTGTAAGGTTCAAGCCCAAACTACTGAATTTATTCATGAAAAAAAAAAATCATAGTACAGTCATTTCAATCTTGCCAAAAGAAAGAAAAAATACTGACTTGTGAAAGTATAGTAAATTTTTTCAGGACATCAATAATACTATCTCCCAATGGAATTAACCTTCCAATAAAAAGGAAGAAGTTTAGGTTTTGCTGGTGAAGGAGATTTCGAGATCAGACACAGATATACTTCCTAGATCCCTATAACTACGTACAGCAGAGCGGAGGCACAGGGCTAATGGCTTAAAGACTTTAGTCCTCTTTGCTATCCTCCAACTCATTACCCTTTAAGCTATTTGATTTAAAAACAAGCTGTGTTTTTACTCAATTATTTTCCAACCCAACTTTGGATGATGGGAACAGATCTCTATTTTGTCATGCTGCACTCCCTGCCTTTCCCCTACTTTTCTTTACAAAGGAGGTAAACACGTTCTGGTCATCCACAGCTGTTCCTCCAGATGTTCCTGAACCAGGACCAAAATCAGCTCATCTGTGCCTTCAATGTGGTCTTCTTGGGAATTCTTGTGGGGTTGCCGTCTTCTCTAGGTGAGATCTTTCACAATTCCAGGGCTCGGCAGGACAGAGACCTTCACTTCTTAAGAACATCTGCTCTCTGAGAGCAGGAGGAGGCTCCCTGACCAATCAACTAGGGAACAGGCAGCTCTATGATCCCATGAAGACAGGAGAAGGCGAGAACAACAGCCATCAGCAGGGGAGCCATGCAGAGACGAACCACAGTGAGGGGTCCCGTTGTGGAGGAAATCTGAGAGCTTGTCTGCTGTTGAGTTCGCTGACTGAGGATGTAACATGTGCCACATAATTGACATCTATCATTTGAATTTAAATCGTACTCCATGCTGTAGTGAACCTCATCACCTCTAATTTTACAAATTACAAAAGCCAAGGCTTAGGGAGAATCTGAATAAGGATTTTTTGGGGGGTGAAATTGCCAGAAATCCATCTCAAACTATTTTAAGGAGAAGAGAATTGAGTTGGCTCAAACCATTGGAACGTCTACAGCGTTGCCTTCAGGCCTGGCTGAGTGCACAGGTTTAAAAGTTTATCATCCTATTTCTGACACTTCATTTCTCAGCTCTGCTTCCCTCTGTGTTAGCTTTATCCTCCGAGAGGCTCCCTTCGTGTGTATGAAGGATGACCAGAGAGTTCCAGGACAGCGTCATCCTCAGAGCTGGCAATCCAGCAGAGAAAGAGCGCCTGTTCCCTAACAGCTCTAGAAATAAAGTCCTGAGGAAGACTCCAGATTTTCTGGCTTGGCTCATAGCTCCCTTCCTGAACCAATCACCTAAACAGAGTGCTCTGGCTAGAACTGGTCACTTGCCCCCCTCTAGGGTGAGAGACTGCGGTCAGGCTCAACAAAATCATATGAGGAAGGCCTCCACAGGAAAGGAGAGGTCAATGATCACAATGAGGAAAGGAAAACATGCCTGGCAAGAAAATATGTAGCTACCACATTCTCATAAAGAAGGTAAAAATCCTGCCCGAGGCCACAGTGCTGGGATTTATTCTCACCTGAACTGACTGCGAACCCCAGCCATTCCTACCCTAGAGAAGAGAGGAACATACAGTCGTCCTCCCTTCCCCATGGTTTTGCTTTTCATGGTTTGTTACCTGTGGTCAACCACGGTCTGAAAACATTACATGGAAAATTGCAGAAATAAACAATTCATAAATATTAAATTGTACAATGTTCTGAGTAGCGTGGTAAAATCTCGCACAGTCTGGACCAGGCTGTGAATCATCCCTTTGTCCAACATATCTGTATATCCTCCCTGCCCCTTAGTCACAAAGAGCTGTCTTGGTTATAAGATCGACTGTCATAGTTTCCCAGTACTTGGGATCAGTAACCCATGTTTTACTTAACAATGGTCCCAAAGCACAGAAGTAGTGATGCTGGCAGTTCAGATATGCCAAAGAGAAGCCATTAGGTGCTTCCTTTAGGTGAAAGGTATATGTGTAAAGAAAACAAACAAACAAACAAAAATATATAGAGAATATATAGGCTTTGGTACTATCCAGGGTTTCTGGCATCAGGTCTTGAACATATCCCCCATGGATTAGGGATGACTAATGTATAGTTACACTAGCTAAGGAGAGAAGACTGAGGTTATATGCACCACACAAGTCTGAAACACTTCGGAAGTAAATGAAATGGTAGACTCCGTTGTTCATGGGTTTATGCTCTCTACCATAAAAATGGAATTCCCCAGGTAATGTGTCTTTCTGAATGAGGGATTTCTAATTTAGAGTTTACCCTCATAGTCATTAAAAAATGTTTACTGGAGAGAATCCAAGATGGCGGCGGAGGTAAACACCTAAACTGCTGCCTCCCACAACAATTTAAACTGCAACTAAAAGACAAAATGTCTATCACCCAGAACCACGGGAAAGCTGGCTGAGTGGAAGTTCTACAACTAGAAGGAAAGAGAAAAGAGCATTGAGACGTGCACGAGCGCTGAAAAGCTGAGGTACGGAGGCACGTGATCTGGGCTGGCTGCGGGCGACTGGGTGCGTTGCTTTTTTCAACCCGAAGGGAGACAAGCCCCCGATTACTCTGAAATCCAGTCTCTGGGGAGACGCGGGGGACCCAAACTCCTACGGAGAGAAGCTGGACTGTCTGCCAGGGAGGGTGGCTTGCTTGCAGAGCTGCGCGCAGGAATAATTGTTTACTGCACTGGGGCATGGGACTCGCGGATGCCATTGGAGACTCAGAGCCAGCTAACTAGCAGCCATTGCTGTTTGCCACGCCCTAACCTAGTGACACCCTGAGGCCCCGCCCTGCACAACCTACAAACCCACCCAAGCTCCAAGCAGCTCAATTAGCATAAGAAAGGCCTGCCCTATCACAGCTTAACCTAGCAAACTTGCAGCCTGGGTCAGACAGCTCCAAAACCTCCAAACCCCAAGCAAAGAGGAGAAAACTGCAGCTCTCACTGTAGCTCCTGCTGAGTGGCCTCAGACAGTAGCTGACCTGCACCCCATTGGAGATCCAGAAGCCAGTGTACCTAGTGGTCAGTGTGAGACACCAGATTTCAACTCCTCACATCCATAAGTGACACATTCAAGAGGCAGACTCAGTGAGCACCAAAGCCCCACTGAAACAAGTCCTGCCCCATAAGCATGTCTTCAGCGCAGCAGTTCTTCCATTATAGACACTGGGAGTGCTCACAGCTAATTGGCCTGGAGGTCAATTCCTCCCAGTGTACCAACAGAAATTAAGGCTTAACTACACGAAGACTTTGCACTCAGCCCACAAAGGGGTGTACTAAGAGCATCCACCTCATGTGATTGAGGAGGCTGAGCTACTGCCCCCTATAGATCACCTACCACACAAAGCTACTCCATCAACACAGGGAAGCAGCCAAAATGTGGAGACAAAGAAACATGTCACGAATGAAAGAAACGGAGGAAAGCAAACTACTGGATGACATAGAGTTCAGAACCACATTTATAAGGTTACTCAAGAATCTTCTTAAAACCGCTGAGAAACTTGATGAGACCTTCAAGGGGCTTAATAAGAATGCCAAAAAAATGGAAAAGGATCAGTCAGAAATGAAGCATACACTGTCTGAAATAAAGAATATGCAGAAACTCAACTGTAGATCAACGTACCCCAAGAATCAAACCAAAGATCTGAAATATGTGGAAACAAAAAACATCCAACCAGAAAAACAAAAAGAAAAAAGAATCCAAAAATTTGAAGATAGTGTAAGGAGCCTCTGGGACAACTTCAAGCGAACCAACATCCGAACTTTTGGGGTGCCAGAACAAGGGAGAGAGCAAAATATTGAAAACCTATTAGAAGAAATAATGACAGAAAACTTTCCCTACCTGGTGAAAGAAATAGACTTACAAGTTCAGGAAGCGCACAGAACCCCATACAAGAGGAATCCAAAGAGGATCACACCAAGACACATCATAATTAAAATGCCAAGGGCAAAAGACAAAGAGAGAATATTAAAAGCAGCAAGAGAAAAACAGTTAATTACCTACAAGGGAGTACCCATACGACTGTCAGCTGATTTCTCAACAGAAACTATGCAGGCCAGAAGGCAGTGGCAAGAAATATTCAAAGTGATGAACAGCAAGAACCTACAACCAAGATTACTCTACCCAGCAAAGCTATCATTCAGAGTTGAAGGTCAGATAAAGAGCTTCACAGACAAGAAAAAGCTAAAGGAGTTCATCACCACCAAACCAGGATTACATGAAATGCTGAAGGGTATCCTTTAAGAAGAGGAAGAAGAAGAAAAAGGTAAAGATAAAAATTATGAACAACAAAATGACATCAAATACATACCTACCAACAAGTGAATCTAAAAATCAAGTGAATGAAAAATCTGAAGAACAGAATGGACTGGTGAATATAATAGAATCAGGGACATAGAAAGGGAGTGGACTGACGATTCTCAGGGGAAGCAGGTGTGAGGGGTGCGGGAAGAGATTGGACAAAAATCTTACTCCTATGGATGAAGACAGTGGTGGGGGGTAAGGGCATGGGGTGGGGTGGGGAATCAGGTGGAGGGGAGCTATGGGGAAAAATAAAAGAGGAACACCTGTAATAATCTGAACAATAAAGATTTATTTAAAAAAATGTTTACTATTCAATCTAACTTGTAATCAAAGCATTCTAAAATATATTTAAAATGCTCTTACCATTTTTAGGAGAGCATTTATATGGAATAATGGCTGAAAGCCAACATAAACATCAGTTATTATAGTGTACTTAATAGGTTTACATTCTAGGGTCTCATGAGGTTAGTGGAACTATTTACCCATATCTTAAATTTAAGTTGTCATATCAGCTTTTATTTATTTATTTTTTTGGTCACCTCTCTCACTAGACAATCTAAAACTAAAATAAAACTGTAACCCTGGCCAGTGTGGCTCAGTGGGTTGGAGCATCCCTTATACCGAAAGGTCACAGGTTTGATTTCTGGTCAGGGAACAGACTCAGGTTGCAGGTTCAATGAGAGACAATCAGTGGATGTTTCTCTTTCACATTAATGTTTCTCTTTCCCTCTCTAAAAAGAAATCACACAAACAAAAAAATATATGTTGAGTAGGATAAGAGTAGTCATCTACTACATCTAGCCTCTATCGCTATGTCTATCATCTGCTTTTTTGAGGCTTCAAAGGTACAGTTAATGTAGAAATCAAATAGTCATAGAAGAAAAGTATACATATGTTAAACTTACGCTCCAGGAATGTCTTTTTAAGTGAACTTATAAATTTATTACTGATAATGAGTTTTATAGATGAGGTATTAAGAAAAAAACATTTGATCTATAACTGCTTAAGAAAATGCCTTATACAGTTAAAGAAAAATAAAACATAAGCTTCTTTATATGAAATACTGGGGGAAAAGAAACATAACTAGAGATTGAGGTAAAGTAGCAGATCTGGGTATCTCTCTCACTTCTAGAGGGAAAATGATAGATAATCCTTTTTTTAAGCTTGGGACTTGGAGACAGGCAGATTTGGGTTTGATTCAAAGACTGATCATTTTTTACTATGTTGCCACAAACAAGTCCCTCAGCCTCTCTGGGCATCAATTTACTCACTTATAAGCATAAATAGCAAGAGCTTCCTCAAAGGGGGTACTTACGAGAATGAAGTAAGATAATTTTTTAATGTTTTTTTATTGACTTTAGAGAGAGAGGAAGGGAGAGGGAGAGAGAGAGAGAGAAACATCGACATTAAATCAATCGACTGCCTCCTGCATGCCCCTTGCTGGGAACTGAGCCTGAAACCCCAGCATGTAGCCTGACCAAGAATCAAACCAGGACCTCCTGGTGCGTGGGTCAATGCTCAACCATTGAACCACAGAGGCCAGGCAAATAAGATAATACTTTAAAGTGCTTGCACAAGTGCTTGAGAAACGGTGTTCAAATTAAAATGTTGTTTCTGATGCTTTGAGCCAACAGATTCTAATCACATGACAGATACAAAAAGTTCTGGATTTCAATAATGTAGCAACATGGCAGAACCGTGCTTGCTAGAGACTGAAAAACTGAGGTTTAGGGTTTTGCTTTTATATCTTCCTTACCTTTCTAACTCTGTCTTGAAAAGATAAAGAAGGCAATTAGAGAAATTCTCATCTTCAAAATAAAATAAAAAATTTAATGCAGAAAATGTATTTATACTTACTATTCCATCTATTATGCTTTCATTGGGATAGGACAGACAGATGATGAGAAGTTAATTCAATGGGGTTGTGTCTTAGAAAGAATGGAGGATCCTAAATCAGTGGGTATCACACAAACCAGTGCAAATAGCCCATCATCACATATACCAGACCTGCCTAGGCTGTACACAGCAGACCTGTATTGAATATTTTAAGGGAGGGACCCCCAACCCTTGTACTCTAGAGCTCTTATGTTGCATAATTATGGGAACATGGAGCCTCCCTGGCTGATCAGGGGCCAAGAAACAATAGCAATATCTGTTGACAGAATCCTGGCTCCAATCCTATCTTTCCATCTTAAGCATTCATTGTTGATGGTAATCCCAGCCCCTCCCTACCACAGAAGGTTGGTGTCCAAACTTGCAGTTGACTAGGATTAATTGTTAAGCACTGACACAAAACTAATTTGCATGGAGGTTCAATGCAAACCAGTTATTTTACTGGGAGGCAAGCTTAGAGGGGATCGGTGTTGGACAAATTAATTGTTGTCTCAGGAGATAAAGCTATGCTTGCATATAACCAAAACAACTTTGAAAAATCTCTTAAATTTACCTAAAGCATGGGTTATATAAAAAATTCTGCACATAAATCTTACATGCACTAAAATAGAAAATAACTGAGCTAGCTTGAAGGGAATAAGAGAAAAGTCAGTAGGCAAATACCAGGACATTCAAATCATTTGGCTTTTAAAACAACGTTGAAATCTCTAGGAGGATAAGCACCTGGTAAAGAATTCTAGAATGGCCCTGGCTGGTGTTGTTCAGAGTATAGAGCACTGGCATGCCCACCAAAGGGTCTCAAGTTCCATTCCCAGTGAAGGGAATGTGCCCGGGTCAGGGCTCCTGTGAGAGGCAACCAATCAATGTGTCTCTCTCACATCAGTGTTTCTCTTTCTCTCTCCGTTCCCCTCTTTCCCTTCCACTCTCTCTACAAAAAAAATCAATGGGGAAAATATCTTTGGGTGAGATATTTTTAATAGAATTAAAAGAAAACAAAAAGAACTCTAGAAGGTTCCTATTTATGTACAGAGCATACTCGATTCTCTTTTACTAGCATTAATATTTATTAAAATGTTTGTTTTTCCAAAGAATTATATCAGTTCTTAAGTTAAATGGACTTTATTTAGTTTTCACAGGTAACAGTTGCTGATGTAATGAAAAGCACTGAATTATTTTTGCTTTCCTGTGATATTTTAGCTTGCTTTGTTTTTGGTTTCTTAGTTGAGAGATGCATTGTGGCCAAATGGAAACAACAACATTTAAAATATTATAGCAGAAAATTATTAATAAAAAATTATATTAGGAGTCGAGCACACCATTGTTTCTCTGACACTTCATTAGAGGCAAACTACTATGGGCCAAGAACATTCCTATCCATCGTCTGATTTAATTCCTGTACTTATCCTTGTGTTATAGATGAGAAAACTCAGGCTTCAAGAGATGAAGTGACTTACTTTAAGTTCATGCAGATTGTGAGTGACATAACCAGAAGTAACTCGCTGTTTTCTTGAATTTGGGACCCTCTAGCCTTCTCTTCAACATTTGATTTTCCCATTTCATGAGACAGATAGTGATCCAAATTAATTTAATAACTTTTTGACGGTTAATGGTGGGATTTGTTTAAATCTAAGATCAAAGATGGAATAACAATGAAGTCATTAGAACTCAAATATATAAAAAGACATAAGGTTGATGCCAACCAGGAGCTCTTTATTGTTACAGAGGCTTCCCAAGGAAGCACTGAAAGGCCTAGAACAGTGGTCGGCAAACCGCAGCTCGCGAGCCACATGCGGCTCTTTGGCCCCTTGAGTGTGGCTCTTCCACAAAATACCACATGTGGGCGCGCACATACAGTGCAATTGAAACTTCGTGGCCCATGCGCAGAAGTCGGTTTTCGGCCTGGGCGAGTCTATTTTGAAGAAGTGGCATTAGAACACTTAAAGGGCCAAAGAACCACATGTGGCTTGCGAGCTGTGGTTTGCTGACCACTGGCCTAGCATCCTTGAGAGCAAATGTCTCTGCTTTTATTTTTGCCCAACACCCTATTCTTCCCCAGCTGGGGTTCCTCTGAATTGATTTCACAGAAAGAACTCCCATTGTCACAAATGAAAAAATTGCACCTGCAATCTATAGAGAGGCAAATGGAACTCACCAGGAGGATAATGAAATAGATAGATTTTGCTTACATCAGAGAACTGGAAAATAGATAATTATCAGTTTGAAATTATTCTTTATCACAGCAGTTAAAGTAGATGTCTGAGAAGTAAGTAAGCATTGTCCTTAGAGAAATGGACACATAGTTGTATCTGAGAAAAGATCTAGTGACAGAATGGGGCTAGCAGAGAGAAAGAATGGGCATTTATAAAGGAGGATAACTTGGCAAAGGAGAATGGTGAGAGCAGACTCACACAACAGAATGTTAAGGAAAGGTCTATCTTAATGCATTCAAACTATTATAATGAAATGCATAAAAACAATAGAAATTTATTTCTCTTGGTTGTGAAGAATGGAAGTCTAAGATCAAGGCACCAGCAGATTTAGTGTATGGTAAGAACCCACTTCCTATGGATTGCTGTTTTCTCACTGTAACTTCACATGGCAGAAGGGGCAAGAGAGCTTTCTCTGGTTGCTGTTATAAGGGCACTAATTCCACTCATGAGGGCTCCACCCTCATGACCTAATCAGCTCTCAAGATGCATCTCCTGATACCATCACCTTGGTGGTTAGTATTTCAACCTATGAATTTTTCATGGACACAAACATTCAATCCATGAGAAGGTCCAACTGGTATATAAAGTGGGGCAAAAGTAGGTTTACAGTTATAAATAAGCAAAACACAGAGTTTATTCCTATATTGTTATTTATTAATGATTGTATTTTTTTCCATACAAACAATTATAAACCTACTTTTGTCCCAACCTGTATATGAGACTTTACTTACATGGATTTAAAACAACCTAGCAAAATAGATTCCTACTATGTAGAAGAAAGCAAGACCTAAGAGAGATGAATTGCTCAGGTCACACGAGTGGTAAATAGAACCACACTTTTCAATGTTAGCCCCAAAACGCTCAGGTTTCTCAAATCCTCCTTCTCTACATTTCTGTATTTATCACTGAAGTCTCTGTTTTGACTGCAGTGAAGGAAAGAGAGTGAGACAAGTGGCCTGTTCTGCATACACATGAGTGGTCACATTCTGCCAATGTTGCAGTGGCCATCACTGCTGGGCCAGGTGCAGAAGGCAACAATCATCGACCCCAAAGATGGTTAACTTTCATCGGTCTTAGTGGTGGCACTCATGTGTCACCACTAAGCAGACACATCTCTTCTCTGTGCGTTCTCTTTCAGCTTGACCATACTGTCAAGATAATCAGCTGCACAATGGGAGCAGGTAAGGTGCCCCTGGAGTTGCCATTCAGGGTGATGGAATCAAGGTTATTGTGTGGGTTGGGACGGGGGCATCTGACAGGTCATGAATGGGAGATTTGCTTGAGCATCTTTGGGTTACTCACTGTTTAGGCATAAGCCAAACATAAAAGAAGGACCAAATCCAAAACGAGAGGCAAAGGCCAGCTGATAGTTGCAAATTACTGTCAAATCAACAAATGCTGTTCTTTTTCTGGCTTTCAAGGTACAAAATACATTTTATGTACAATTTCTCCTAGTTTTCCTACTACCAAAAACATCTTTTCTTCTATTTCCCATGTTTTGAAAGATTTTTATCTACCAAACTTTATTAAGTAAATTAATTCATTTGCTGAGCTTCCTTCATCAAAGACATAACTACCCATCAAAGCTTCTAATCAGACTGGGATTATAGTATTTGCACAATGTGCTAATTATAAGTCCAGGCTAATGCAAAGAAAGTTGACATTTTAGTTAGCATGGGTGACTTTGCCACAGTACATGAGTTACTTCTGCTGGCTCTGTGTAGATACTGAAATTAGCTTTCACTTATCCTATAGATCCAGTTAACTTGGGTTCAAACACAATTGAGTTAAGATGTCTATGGAACATGCTACAAAGCTGTCCAGCAGCCATTGGATTTACTGGTCTGGAACTCTGCACAAAGATATTTAAACATGGCCAGAACATCAGTAGATTCGAAGCCATACAATAGATTGTATTACCCTGGGCTAGTATAATATCAGTAAAGAAGAGAGACATCTACACATAAGTGGTAGAGAAAGAAAAAGAACCCCCACCGAGCCTGGGGAGCTGCCAGAATGGAGTAATGTAATAATCAGGAAGGAATTAATATCTTGAAACCCGAAGGAGAGAAACTAGTCACAGTGTTGATGTTGTACAGAAATCAAGTAGCTTGGTACCACAATCATTCCCTGGGTTTTCTCCTGTTTTGTTGAGGGAAGAAGCCCAGTATGAAATTTGGAAGGCTTAGAATTAAATAGCTGTCTTAATTTCTTCTTAGTTCTAATAGTTTGTCTTTAACCCACTTCTCATTACCAACAGGGTAAATATATTCAAAATGTTCCAGAACATGACTTTCTTATTTTCACAGCTATGGAATCGTGATAATCATAGATGTACCCAAGGGGCCATATATTGCTTGGATTTTAATTGATAAAGCTGAGAGTCCCAAGGAAACCAACCTAACATTAGCATAGCAATCATCAAGCTTCAGCCATTGCCTAGTGAAATGAGGCATATTCAGCAGCTGCATTAAATCTTTCAGGTCACTGGGTCAGATGTTATAGTAAATTGTATAAGAGAATAAATACAGATTATTAAATGTCCAGAAATGTGTCAATTAGGAGAATCAGCCCTTAGGTCCAGGGTAATTTGATTTTTTTTAATCTTATTTTCTTCCTCTAGATACTATTCTCAGACAACCCTAACAAGATCTTCAATATAAATCTGCCTGGTGCCTGATGTTAATAGATACTATTCTTTAGGAGACAAGAATAGCATCGAGTAGACTCTCCTCACTCAGAGAAAATATTTCCTAAAAACTGCTGTTGAGCGTGCTGTTGTTTGCCACCAGAGCCCCCTTGAAACCACTTCCTTTGCCAGCTGCTCCCTACAGTTCCTGCTTTGTAGCAAAATTCATCCAAAATATTATTTGCACTCATTGTCTGCAATCTCTCTCCTGCTATTCTCTCCTAAACCTACCTGAGCAGAATCTCCTCCCACCACTGCACTAACACTGCTCTAGGAAGGGTCCCTAATAACAATCGCCTGGACAAATGTAGTGGCGCATTCTCAGTCCATGCCTAACTGAATACACTGGGTCACCCTATTCTTCATTACACAACGTAGCATGCTTCCCTTTGGACTCTCCAGGAGATGCCGTGCTTCCCCGATTCACCTCCTACCTGGCTGGTTGCTCCTTCTCATCCCCTTGGGCAGCCGGTGCCCCGTTATCTCTCAGTCCCATCACTGGCGGAGCTCTCCCCGTCCTCACTGCCCTTCACTCCCTAGCTACACACCACCCCTTCGGTGAGCTCTCCGAGTCTCATGACTTTAAATACCACTTCTATTCCAACAACTCTCAAATGTATACATCCAAGCTCAGATTTCTCTCCCAAGCTTCCACCTTATATATCCAACAGCCTCTGTGACATCTTCCTTTGCTTTTCTTAAATTTTATTTTTCAATTACAGTTTACATGTCATATTATTTTGTATTGGTTCCAGATGTACAGCATAGTGGTCAGGCAATCACATAGTTTACAAAGTGATCCCTCCTATATTTCCAGTACCCACCTGACACTATACATAGTTATTATATCGTTGACTATATTCCTTATGCTGTACCTCACACCCCCATGGCTCTTTTATACGTATCAATTTGCACTTCTTAATCTCTTCACCTTTTTTACAGAGCCCCTTGAACTCCTCTCCACTGGCAACCATCAGTTTGTTCTCAGCAACTGTAAGTCTGTTTCTATTTTGTTTGAAATCATATGGTACTTGTATGATATCTCCCTTTAAATATTTAAAGGAGATCTTCCACCTAACATGTCCGGATCACAACCCCTGACCTTCCTTCCCAAACCTACTCCCTCCATGGTCTTCCCATATTAGTTCACGGTCACTCCATCTTTCCCGTTTCCAAGTCAACACTTTAAAGCAAGCCTGTCAAACACAAAGGCTAACACGGGTCAAATAAACAAGGTTTAAGTGTATGTGGGACGCAAAAAAACAAAAGCTTCAATTTTCATAGAAACGTAGGTTTACTTCGACAGAGACCTGCTGAATACAAAGAGCTAAAACAAATGAGTAATCATTAACATAATAGAACATTTTAATAACAATTTATCTTTTTTCTTAAACATTAACTTACCAGACACTGAATAACTGCACAAATTAATACGTGGAACCCAAATAAACCTATTTTTCTTGTTCTCTGAAAGCAAAATATTTCCTGTTGCGCACATCAAACAAGTCAGTCCAAGACTAAGGACGTGGCCATCGGCTGCTAAAATATTCGCTGCTGGTATTAGTGAGAGAAATGGTGTGACTGCGCGTAAGGCACGTAAGGGAAATGAATGCAACACAATTATAGTGAAACCAGTCATTAGCGAATGTTGTAGTTCGTTATTAATAATTATGTATAACAGGATATTGTAAAAATTAAGTTACAAAATTCTTATTAAAATGTTTCTTACATATCATTATATTAGCTGGGCTGCAAAAATATTTGTTGTAGGCCACCTTCGGCTCGCGGGCCACGAGTTTGACATGCTTGCTTTAGAGTCATCCTTACCTTTTTTCTTTCTCTCACAACAAACTGGCAGCCCAGCAAGCAAATCCTGTCAGTACCATTTTCAACATATAGAATCTGACTACTTTTCCCACCTGTACTGCTGCTATTCTGGTCCTACACACTCTCATCTCTCACCAAGGTAACGGCAAGAGACAGCAAAGTCATCTCCCTGTTCCCATCTGTGCCTCTCTTGAGTCTGTTCTCAATTTGATCGCCAGAGTAATCATTATAAATATGAAGTCAGGTTATCCATTCCTAGGCTCAAAACACAACTGCCATGCAATCACAGTAAAAGTCCAAATCCTGTGGTGTCTGTAGGACACCACAGAGCTTGATCTCCCTGTTATCTTTCTGACCACCCTTCCTACTCCAGTCTACCCTCTCTGCTCTTCTTAGAAGACACCAAGTATATTATTTCTGTTCGGAACAATCTTTCCCCAGATATCCATACGGCTAACTTCATCACCTCTTTCAAATATTTGCTCAAATGTCATTTTCTCAATAAGACTTACCCAGATCACACTGTTTAAAATTGAAGGGGGAGAAAATCAGCACTCCTGATCCCCATTTTACTATAGTTTTTTTTTTTTATGGCACTTATCAACTTTGACAATTCTATATAAAATGTCTCTTTGTTATTATGTATCCCCCAATTAGAACAGTTTCCATGAGAGAAGGGACTTTGCTTGCTATTTTTCACTGATGTATCCCAAGTCCATGGAATAGAGCCTAGCACAGAGTAGGTGCTCAATAAATATCTATTAACTGAATGGCTTTCATAGTATTGGCTTTCTAACCTGAGCACACTGTTGTCTGTTCCGACTTCCTTTGGCGGCTGTTTCCAATAGATGAATGTGTTTCTGTGTATTCAGCCAAGAATAGAATTTTTTGTTTTCATTTTGATTGAGGCAAGATTCACATACCATAAAATTATACATTTTAAAATGAACTGAGAGTACCATAAACATTGGCTCAATTGCTGATATAATCTTATATCTGTAATAAAGTTGTCTTTATTTCCACATGCCTTTCTCATTTACTCAGTCACTCATTCGACAAATAATTATGGAAAGCCTATTGTAAAGCAGGTACTATCTCACTATGCTGAGGATACAGCCACGAACAAAACAGTCAAAACTCCTGTGTCCATGGGACTATGGTGCTAACATGGTGGTTGGGAGAGATAAACAAGATAAATAAGTAAAATTATATTGGTCAGGGACTTGGGAAGGAAATACAAAGGTGCTATTTGTCAGCCCCTTCATAGCCCAACATGACAATGCCAGTTTCCAATCCCATCACTTGTAAAGGTTATCGTTTACTCCCACTTGCATTCCTGCTTGCAAGCAACAGAAAGGAACTCTGGCCCTTTTATGTACGGATAGGGATTCATAAAATGGTAGAAGCGGTCACTAAGTATAGACGCAGGTTTGAAGTGTAAACTAGAGACAATGGGGGCGGGGTCTGTGGAAGCCTAGAGCAGGATGTAATCACCCACCGCCCATTGCTGCAGCCATCACTAAAACCTCCCTGCCCCACAGCTCCTTCTCCAGGGTCAGGTTGCCAGGCAGAAGTATCTTCAATGTCGGCCTGAAATCATGAGCATGTGCTCTGGCTGCCAGGGATAGAGTGAGGGGATAACTAGCTTTTGTCCATTTCCATAGTGAAAGGTATGAACCTGCTTGCTTCTCACTGAGGCCCACCTAATGAGATCATTTGAAAAGTACGCTTGGGTACTGAGCTGCCTGCCCGGCCAAAAGAGACATATATCCATTACATTAACACCAATGTTATTCCATGGCCCTTAAATCCTGCTAATCGTACTTTTTCACTTCCCTTATTTATAAGGAATGCTTAGCCTGATTTTTTTTTTTCTTTTAATCTTATGGCTAAAAACAGGGAGGGGTTAGGGAGGGGTTAGGGGTAGGAAGGCCCTTTTAAAACTGCAAACACTGCCCAGCCAGGTCACATGCCCTAGTTGTGGGCTCAATCCCCAGTGTAGGGCTTGCAGGAGGCAGCCAATCAATGATTCTCTCTCATCATTGATGTGTGTGTTTTTTTAAATATATTATTTATTGATTTTTTACAGAGAGGAAGGAAGAGGGATAGAGAGTGAGAAACATCGATGAGAGAGAAACATCGATCAGCTGCCTCCTGCACACCTCCTATTAGGGATGTGCCCACAACCAAGGTACATGCCCTTGACCGGAATCGAACCTGGGACCCTTCAGTCCGCAGGCCGACGCTCTATCCACTGAGCCAAACCGGTTAGGGCTCATCAGTGATGTTTCTATCTCTCCCTCTCCCTTCCTCTCTGAAATCAATAAAAATACTTTTTTTTTAAATTGCAAGCACTTTTTACCTCCTGACAGATGGAGAATGGAATTAACCTGAAGCCAATTGCTCCTTCATTGTCTGGGGTGGGGGTGGGGGGATTTACCTCCGTTCTACAACCCAGCATCCATTTTGAGTTTCTGAGTAGAGCTGTCTGAAGATTTAATCAGCTTGTAGAGATAAATGTTTGTTTTCTGTAAGAAAAAAAAATTGCCCTATGCGTTTATATTATTGTGAGTTTTGTGAAGGTGTGTGTGTGTGTGCATGTACACAAGTTCAAACTCTCTCAGGAAATCTGGGAGCAAAGACTCTAAAAATGGAAGAAATATGATGTATACTGTGAGCAGACAAGAAACTGTAAAAAGGAACTGGAAATATAATGTTCAATGCATTATATTGTTCAAAAGAGAATGACAGAGTGTGGGAACATAGCTATTTTGGACAATGTTTAGGAGTGATTACCTTTTGGAGGCCCCAGGACCAGGCTCCTCCCAGGAGAGGGAATGTCCCACCTGCGCCCATTCAGCAACCACTTCACTTTGCTGCAGCCACTGCTCTGCTAGCTTCAGGCACCCAACCTTACAGCACTGCCACCTCTGCTGTGACTAAAGAAAGGGCTGCCCACCCCTTCCTCTTCACCTCACTGGCTCCCGAGACAACATCTGACCTGAGGGATGTTGAGGGGTGGAGCCTGGGTGACCTGTCTGTACTCTAACTACAAGGCAGACTGAGCAAGCCAGTCGGGTTGCAGCTGCTCTAGAAGGACGAGGTCATTGCCAGCACTCCCTTTCCTCGCCAAGGTAGGGGATTCCCAAAAGTGGGAAAGAGTTTGAATAGACAAAACAATGGCAAATGCCCACTACACATTCCAACTTCATTTTAAATATGGTGTTGCTTATAACACAATCAACTGTTAATTTTGCTATCATCAGCTTCATTTTCTATGTTGGAACCAAGAGATACAGCAATATAATTGCCTAATAAGTAGGAAATTAAGTTTGCTGGTATTAAAAATTCTTTTTAAATTTATTAATTAAATCCATTCAACAAATACATACTAAGTGCCAAATCTTACCTTGTAGTACTTAATAATAATTTAGAGTTAGGAGAGCTGGGAAGTAGTGTAGAACACCTTACATTAATATTTTATTAAATGTTCTAAATTATTAAATTCAAATTATTAAATTTCTTTGGGGAAAAATGAATTTTTACAATTCTACTATCTCCCTGGATTTTTCTATACTTTTCTTCTCTGAGTTTTTTCACATCTCTAAGACTTTTTTATCTTAAATTCATAAGGAATTGTATTTGAAAATGAAGATCGTAGAGAAATAATATATATTATTTTTATATATTTTTTGTTGTTGTTGTTGCAAAGAGCACTCAAGACACACAGACACCTCCCCTGAATCTCAAAACATATTTTCAAATGTTATATAATAAGCACATTCTATGTGACAGAAAACACAGTCTGGTATTGACACAGATTTGTCACACTTAAATAGTTAACCTACTTCAAACTAAATTTTGCTTTCTTCCTTCTCTTCCTCCTCTCACTCTGTAGCCCTTAGAGAACACGGAATGGGAATACCAGAAATAGGTTGTCTTCCCTTATGCCTTCCTTTCCTCCTCTTTCTTCTTATTCTCCACCTCCAACTTTCAATTTCCCCCCGTTACTCCATCCCTGAAAGATCCCCTTTGTCCCTAGCAGCTGACACTGACCATGACCCTAGCTAAAGCCAAGGAGAAAATGCCTGGGCCTTCAGATACCTCATCTCCCACATGTCTGCAGTCCAGGCCCCGCTGCTGCTGACCTTGCAGTGTTCTTCCTCCGGCAAGTTCTAAATAACTTCATCCTACACCTTCGGTGTATCCTGACTTTTGGTGCCTATCTCCTTGAATATATATATATAAATTGAAATGGATATAGGATATGGAGACAGTCATATAGAGACAGAGATAGAAAAACATGGCAGGTTAACTTATCTTGCAAGTAGGATAACATTTCAGACTGTCACAGCTTCAGATTTAACAGTAGCAACAGTCCAAGTAAAACTAATTTGAAGATCATTGAAAGTGATCTTCGATCAGACTGTCAAACCTCAGAGGGAAGGTAGGGGAGGGTGGGGGTAAGGGGGAGAGATCAAAGGACTTGTATGCATGCATATAAATAAGCATAACCAATGGACACAGACACCAGGGGGGTGAGGGTATGAGCAGGGAAGTGGGGGGGGGGGGCACATATATAATACCTTAATTAAGGAAGGAAGAAAGGGAGGAAGGGAGGAAGGGAGGGAGGGAGGAAGGGATCTTGAGAGGACTAACTGATGGCCCACAGACCAGAAATCTGGGGTTGGATGATTCTAGGTCTGCAAAAGGCAACCAGGACAGATCTGTTCTCACATCTTCCAGTAACTCCATGTGGCAATAAAATTAATAATTGACTGAACTTTCTGTAATCAAGGGGGTTGGGAGATGAGATTGCAGAGGTAGGCTAGAATATGACCAAAATTAGTAATGACACATTGAAGAATTTTGGGTTTATTCTACAAGTTGTAACTTTTCAGCAATAATCAGATTTGTGGGTTTGAGGTTTTTGTTGTTGTTGTTTTTAAGATCACTGTGACAGTAATGTCCAGAATAAGTTATAGGAAGTGACTAGCAGCAGGGAGCGAAAAAAATAGAGTTTATACTAGTCTATGTGACAGATGGTGAAGTCTTCAACTAAGATCTATAGATTTGAGTCCTATCTCTCTTAAATTGATGTCAAAATTTGACCTAGCCTCCCTGGTGATTAAAAATGCATTTGTTTCTGACTCCAGAATTTAGTTTATAGCAAATATGCTTCTTGTGCTCCTTCAAATTAAATATACAATTAGTCCTCCATGACATATTCTCTTACTACACTGCACCTTATGACTAAATGTTCAGCAGATTTTTGAGTCACACCTTTCCCCGATAGAGGCTCTGTACTTCTCTGCCTTCATAGCCATGTCAGGAGAAGATTGTCCTTCTGAACTGGTAACAGTTAATAAATCAAGTCAGTTCATGTACAAAAAGCAGTAAAGGTTCTTACATCATATATATTGGAATATTTTACATGTCTATGTGAGTTACATATACATAATTTCAAAATTTGGTATTGTGTTTTCATTGCCAGCTTATTTTGTAAGCTTATATTATACACCCCCATCTATTTATGCCTTAGGAAAAAAGTATTTTTACTTTTCTCATAGAGAATTTTTTCTCATTTTTCTTTCACCTCACAGCATATATCCAGCCTTATAATCATAACAGCTTCCACCTAAGAAAGGGAATATGTGAAGAGTACAAAGCATAGCAATGACACAACTTGCAAAGTTGCAAATTTCAAAGTGAATATTTATTTGCTCCTTTTTGTCTCTCTCAATAAGTACTCCAAGACATCCATTAGCTGTTCTTAGGGGGGAAAATTACCTTTTTGAAATATCAAGATTGAAAGCTAGAAAATGTAAAATAATAATGATAAAATGTAAATAGTAGCCTCTTAGGGGAAAGGTACATCCAATACTTTCATTGTTATCCTATCACCATTATACATAAGAAGTAGGGCCTTGTAGGGAGGATAGATCTATTATTATGGTTAATTTTTTCTCCTTGAATATCTGTCCCAAGAATTTTCATGTTATTATGCCATTTACAAAAAATGAGGGAAATCATAGTGAATTAAATGCAAAATACAATTGCATGTAAAATCACTTTCAGATTGCTTTATTCCTTCGTGGTACATTTTTTCTTGCTATTACTTACCAGATAACAAGTCAATGTATATTTGCCTCACTATATTTAAAGTGCCTCCCCAAACTGGGCAGGAGAGTACATTCAGTCTTTTAATGACAGTGAGAGAGAAATTTCAGGACACCAAGAGGCAAAGGGTCGCCCTGTACTCCTACTAAGTGTAAATCCGCATCACTCCTGCCCTCTGTTGCAGGGGGGATTGCTTCAACTCTTTGAGCAGTCTTAGAATTCGTAGCTGGATGGCTCTCTGAATAGCAGGCCGTACAATACAAATGGTTGCCTGACCCTTCAGGAGGACAGGAATGACAAGATGTACAGTAAGCCCAGGTGATCACTGTACAGGACAGAGGTGTGCCATTACTTTCCCTATAGAAGAAATAATGACCCTTGGTGATATTCTATATTTCAGATGTTCAACTATGTCTCACTTTATTTTAGGATACTGAATAAAGAGGTAAGAGAGAAATCATAATTGTTCCCTCCTATCTTGCCTTCTTCTACTACTTCACTGTTGTCCTTTCTTTAGTAAGAAAACATGTGCTCCAATACTAGTAGATGCTATTTTTTAAGTGTTAAACATCTGCATTTTCCTTGGTGTAGTGTATTAAAGTACATCTTCAATCCAGTGACTTCCATTTCACTTGGTGGTGTGTACTTTCATTTCTCCATGTGTGCTGGGGTGTTTTCAGCAGCTAGATGTTTCGTCTTTTCTTTCCTAATTCAGAGATTGTCAGATTCTCCGTGTACAAAATTTATATACTTACTACTGAAGATGATTGACAAATTCAGTGTCATTGTGTAGAGCTGAAAATATCTAAAACAATCTCCTCCATCCCAGCTTTCCTTCCTTAATTTCCATTCTTATGTGATTTTCGCACTAGGCTTCTAAAAGCTCCTGTTTCTGTTTTTGAAAAAAGGTGAGAACTCTACCATCTGCCTTTACAATGATCAAATGTTTTCCTCCCTAAAATGAATATAGTACAGAACTCTAAATTTCTAAGTTAAAATTTTAGTCTTATTAAGGTAGTTGACATTTTGTAATTCAATCAAAGGCCAATTTATTTGGGAGAGATGTTCTAGAAGAGAAACATCAGATCACAAACTGGATGTGAGCTGTTGACTCATTTAACATTTATGGAATAAATACAATGAACCATAAGAGATTATGAGCCTAGTTTTATAGCTGTCAAAGGAAGTAAGGCCACTGATAATGAAATACCCCCATCATTCCCTGCTACTCATGTCTCCTCCCTAAAGGATTTCAGATTAACAATCCTATACCCAAGGAGCAGTACCATATCAGAAATCAAAATATCCGCTTATTTATTGTTCAATGCTCTTTAGACAAACGTTCAAAGCTCTTTAGACTCAATCTTAATCTTGAGACCTAACTGGGACATTTTATTTTTCAGTCCCAGCCCTATTCCTAATATAAATTTAGGGTCCAGTATGTATGAGTTTACTTCAGAGAAAACTCAGAGGTGGTCAGGTTACAATAGGGGCCTTAAATCCATTCAACGACCTAGTTACAATGAACAAGGGAGAAGAAAATAAAGAACTTTAACCTATTGCCAGGGTTTTCCTAGAAAAGAAACAGGAAGGATATATAAGATACATAGATATAGACATAGATATACAGATATATATATGGCTATGCATGAGTTCTGGGTTCTAAAGCCCTTTCACCTAATCATGTAATAGAATGTGGCTTTGACCAGTTGACTTACCAATTCTTCCTCCACTTTGGAAGCAAGATGAGGCTGAACTGAAGAAGTTCCCTCCCCAAGAGGTACCAGGCATTAAACTGGTGTTAATGATACAAAGATCAGCACTACAACCCTCAAACTACTCCAAACAATGGCAAGTGAATGAGCTATCGGGCTCCTTCCAAGGCTGCAACTGCATAATTCTCCCAAATATGCCTTAATCTAATCAAAACGCCAAGAACTGTTTGTTTCTAAATTCTGATCACAGAGCTCTTTAAGACAACTCTAGGAATTATTAAAATTAAATGTATTATTTAACTTGTTTGAGTCTATTAATTTCAGAGTCCATCCAATCCACACACTGATTTAGACTTCTAATCAATGAAAAGCAACTATAAGAACCATGATTTCTAAAAAAATGGGAAAAACAATTAGATTTTCATTCATTCATTCATTCAATAAATACTGATTGAGCACTAATAAATATGCAAGTAGTGGGGATGCAGCAGTAAACAAGAAAGCCAAGGACCCTTTCTCAATAAATTTATTTTTATAATACAAATACACACACACACACGCGTAAGTCACAAAATTATTCTTTTGAAGTATGAATTTCTTATAGTTTCTTGGAATTTAATAAATTTATGCCATAAATTTAAAAGCACCCGAAAGACTGCTTTAAAATCAGATAAGAGATTCAAAAGCAAAAATTAAATTGTACACATGGTTACATTCTTCATTAGTATGAATGTGTGGCCTTCCTCTGCTCAGGTTCAGATGTCATTCATCAGTCCTCACACGCTTTCTACCTGAGCCCAGATGTAATCTCAGAAGCTTTCTCATGGTCTCTAGACAACCATTACCAATGAACGGTGGCAGACATTCAGGGTGAAACCACTGTCCTCACTTATGTGGAACATCCATCACAAAGTGCTTAGTGAAGACTTACCAGGACTTCCAACTGCTGCTCACTGGCTATAAGGAAAGAAATGGGACTAGAAGACACGGATGCTTTGCTTTTTCATGATCCCGATAACACCTGATTCTTAAGGATTCCTGGGATAGCTCTGATGAGCAGCCAAAAATCTTTTTAATATTTATACTAAGTCAAGCTGGATTTGACATATTCACTAATAATAATACCAGTTGGTATTTTAGAAATCGTATTTCAAGGAAGTTACATAGAAAATATCCCATTCTGAAATGGATTTAGTTATTCTGATAGACTTCATTTTTTAAGAATAAAGTGGTCCCAGCCAGTGTTGCTCAGTGATTAAGCATCAACCCATGAATCAGGTCACAGTTCAATTCTGGTCAGGGCACATGCCTGGGTTGTGGGCTTGATCCTCAGTGTGTGGTGTGCAGGAGGCAGCCGATCAATGATTCTCTCTCATCATTGATGTTTCTATCTCTCTCTTCTCTTCCTACCTCTTTGAAATCAATAAAGAATATATATTAAAAAGAGAGAAAGTCTCTAATAATAAAAATAAATAAAAATAATGAAGTGATATATAATGGAAATATATGAGATTCTCTTGCTGTTAGAAAGAAATATGTCACATTATTATCACTCCATAGCAGTGATATAGCAGGATTAATTTCAAATTTTTTCTGAATAGCTAAAATTCATTGAGAACTTATTTATACAGAATGCTAATTCTTTGTTATAAATAACTTACATTCGTATGAAGTTTTACAGCTTTCAAATCATTTTTTAAGTTCATCTCATTTAGTGCTCACTATCACTCTGTAAGATTGTTCAGTTATTACTATCCTTAGTTTACCTACTAGAAACTCCAAGTTTAAATTTTTTAAGTGATTTGTCCAAAGTTGTACATTGATTAAATGACAAAATGGGAATTCAGATCATCTGACTCCAGATGTGATTCCCTAACCAACCACTTATCTTAAAGACATTAATGATAAAGCTTTTTGTGATCCTCCAATTAGACATATCTACTCCTATACTTTAAAAAAAAAAAAAGCTAGCATGTGCTTGGCATATGGTATGCATTATTCAATGTTATTTTCCCTTACATTCAGTCTCTGATGTCCTAAAATACTTTGGTTGACTACTTCTTTTAAAATTACCTTGGGCTATAGTTTTTAATACTGCCTTATTTCCCCTCCTAGGTTTATAAATACTTAAAAACTGACTTGAGATCTCCTAGATTCCTCAACCACTGATATACTTCTATCTGATGGGTCATTGAATCATTCTGCCTATAACTTCTCCCCAAAGGTGGTCGTTTGTCTTACCTTGGTCATTATTTTTTATCTTTTACTTCTCAAATCATCTAGAAGTCATAGCTAATGGAATCACAAGATTCTGACCTACCTATTAACTCTTGATCCAATCACCAAATAATTATCTTTTCAGATCTCGGAACACCACTACTCTTCTCAGACCAGACTCAGACTTCATCACTCTTGTAACCATTGTTCATACATTTCTCCTTTATCACCATCATCCTGATGTCTAACAATATCCTTCATGCCTGTAGCAGCAAAGGGCACTCCTTCTGCAATGTACTCATGAACTGATCTATTAAGTTAAGGTGGTTTACAGACTCTGATTTCAAGGTTTCAGTAGATTAATTGCTCTTCTTTGTCAATTAGTCAAATAGCGAGTGTTGCAGAACACCAATGTTTGGATGACTGCACTAATCACGGAGAATAATTTGTCCGTCAGCTGAGACTGAAATGGTATTTTTTATCATTTTTTAATTCCTTTAAGGTTGTAATCTTTTTTTTTCTGGAATTAAATGCTATAGTGATTTATGGTAGGGTTACCTCAAATTTTTGATAGCAAACTTGTTAAAATTGAGCTTATTTCTATGGGTTGTCACTACTGCCCAATACAACAGGGTGGTCTCAAGATATAATATGATATCATACTTGTCTTGGGCCATACATCATATATTTGAAGAAGGAAAATAAATTCAACTGATATAATTACATTAATTCCAGCTTTTGACCCCATCCCCATTACACAGTAAGCTCTTGGAGATCAATTACCAGGTCTTAGTTGTGTTTCCTGTATAGAAATATTTTGTTGAATCAATTAGAAAACAGTGTAAGACTAAGGTGCTAAAATAAGTAGTAATAAAATAAATGACTCTGAAATTTTAATAAGAACTGTATTATAATTTCTAGCACTGATTATTTTGGCATTTTTACTTTGTCACAACATGTTGGTAATATGGAGATAGGACTCCAAAATAAATAAAAATAATTTCAAAAACAATAAACAAAACTTCTGATTATTTAATAGTCACTCCATGTTTCTTAGAGTCAACTTTGATTTAGGGTTAATATTTCTCATTGTTCTCCAAACACATAGCTTGTCTATTCTGAAAGATATTTTATGCAGGTATACTCCAAAGAAATTACTTATTTCCTTTCATAATATTAATATGGACTTTGTCCACATAGCTCTATTCTGAGTAATTTAGTAATATTTGAAATACATGAATCTCAGTCCTTTTGCATCTAAAGTTCCAGTTATTCCATTCACCTCAGATTACATTGCTTTTCAAAAAATGCATTACAATCTATTTGTTTTGCAAAAATGCAAAGTATTTCTCTAATGGGTAAAAACTTTTCATCTCATACATCTTCTTCAGTTCCTTTAATATTTTCTGAATGTCAAAATGGAAAATAACTAAAAACAAATTCATTTCCATTTTTAAAAGCCCTATTCCATAATGTTTTCCCTCCTGAAAGGGGCTTAAAAATCTCTTACTAAGAAATAAAAGAGAGAAGCATCAAATAAAGTTAATATAATAGAAGTGGGAATTAGGATTGAGGAGGGTAAAGGAAGCAAGGACACAACACATAAGTGAACTTATAATTATCATAAACATCAAAACTAAAAGGCATACCTAAAGGGTAAACAACTTATAAAGTCAGCAAAGAAGAAACATACAAATTCTTCAAAGTATAAATATAATGGCTGTTCCAAAAAGTCAAAAAAAAATTTTTTTTCAAAGTACCTTAAGATAGAAGTAATACCTTGCCATGGCTTTAGCTAAACAAATATTTATTAAGCCTTTAATTCATTCAAGGATTTACGATAAACCCTGTTTAAATGTCAAGATGTGAAAAACTCTAGTTCTTACCTACAGCATAAGTATCATCAAGCTAGACAGGTAAGACACGTGCTAATAAGTAAAACTGCCAAGCCTGTTTGTATGTTTTAAATGTGAAGTGAATTGTGCAGCCATTAAGAGTTGGAGAAACTGAGAGGAAGGAAAGACTGCCTTTCCCGGCTTGAGATAACCAAAGACAAGCAATTCTGAAGACACTAAGCCTGAGATTTGGGCACACAAAGCAGAATGTTATTGGGAGTCCTGGGGCCAAAGCTGAGGTCCGAATTCTGGACATCAGAGCAAACCAGATGACATGTCCAAGTGTTAATATTTGGCTTTCAGAGATCTAAGCCAGGTAGAAAGACACAGTGGGGGTAAAATCCAAAAAGGCATCCACTACTCTGGTTTCAGTCTTCAAGCCAGCCACCTAGAAACAAGCAGAGAATGGAGTTCCATCCAGAAGGCTTGGAGTCCTGCCTGCTTTCCAACAGACTCAAAGAGTGAGTGGATGAGAAGGAAAGGAATGGAGGCTTCCCACAGTGAGGCAGTGCGCCCCAGGGGCTGGTGCCCGCTCAGAAAACCAACTCTGAGAGTCACCTTTTGGAATCTGTCACCCCGAAACCAATTCCAGAGTCTTCTGAGAACAGCAAATAGGATAACAAAGGGTCTGGAAGTCATGGCCTGTGAGGACTTATTGAGAAACTTGAGTATGTTTATCTTAAAAGTAAGAGACTAGGAGGAGCATGCCAGTTGTCTTCAGATTGGTTGGCTCCAGCCCTTGAGAGAGCTGCCGTGGACATCTAGAAATGTAAATTATTTTATGACACATTTGTATATCACTTCTTGGTTTTTGAGCATTACATACATAATCTGAGTTCAACTTTTTATTAATTGAATAAATGGCCTACTTTTTAAAAAAATATATGTTATTGATTTTTTAGAGAGAGGAAGGAAGAGGGATAGAGAGCTAGAAACATCGATGAGAAAGAAACATCAATCAGCTGCCTCCTGCACACCCCCACCCCCCCGGGGATGTGCCCGCAACCAAGGTACATGCCCTTGACCGGAATCGAACCCGGGACCCTTTAGTCCACAGGCTGACGTTCTATCACTGAGCCAAACCGGTTTCGGCTAAATGGTCTACTTTTGAAAACAAATGCGCTTTCTGTCCCGAGAGCTGAAAGCTAGACCATCCTCTGCCAGGAATGTTGCAGGTGATACTCGGGTACTGAAACAGTGCCTTGCGCAGGAGCACCACTTCTGGTATTTCCAACTCTATCTTCTGGTGAGCCTCACAGTTCCAACACTACCTCCCTTCCAACCATAGAATACTTGCTCCCCCTCAAACCAACTTCTCATAGATCTGACAGTTCTTTACATTTGATTGGTGGGGAAATTTGTTTCCTTGGCTCCCAAGCTGGTCTTCGGGCTTGAAGCCCTCCTAGTCACAAAAAAAAACCCAAGACTAAAAAGAGGCCCGTTAATTGCACAAAGTCCAAGTTTAGTTAATGGCAGAGCTGTGATTTCTACTCCCAAGACCTATCAGTTCTCTTTCTATTCTACCACTCTGCCCTGTGATAGGAGGAAGAACCCATGAGAGAGTCGTGTGATCAGATAAGGGCAAGGGCAGAAAGCATATCTTTGTTGAGTGAGAAGCTGGGCAGGACACCAACCAGTTACCTTTTCAAAACTAGGGTACTTCCTTAGAGAATACTCAGACATCTCATTTCCTATTTGCCCTGCCCACACTAGGCAAGTACCATCATCTCCAACACCGCGTGCATAAACCCTAAGTGATACACAAAACAATCCATTAGAGTGGAAAAAGAAAACACTAAAATATCTATTTATATTAATTTTAATGTAGCTTATCTATTACTATTTTGTATATGTTTTATATATACATGGAATGCATAATTAAAGAAGCATATGCAAATAGTTTATATGTGATGATACATGTTAAAGCCACAATCAGAAGTTTGGAGGCCACTGATTTTAAAATAAGCTATAAATGAGAGGCAAATAAGCATCTATATTGTGCACTGCATTCCTAAATTGCTGCATTCATGTATATTTTCCCTGGTTACACAAAACAAAAGAAAATGCATAACCCTTATATTTCATTTTGACAGGCCACCTCTAAGAAGACCCCAGAAGCAAAATAACATAAGGGATTCTCCCCAAGGCTCAGAACTGTGGAGCAAAAGTGGGGAATCACAGCCAATGGTTTAATTTCCATAGCAGAGACCAGTCCTGAAGACAGGATACCACTGGCTGGAAACAAAACAATGTACCCTTAGTTTCTCCTCAGGCCACGTGCAGCAGATTAGGACCCCTTAGGACTAACCATTTATTTTGAAGATTAGAGGACCATATTCACCTCTCCACTGCATCCACTGCAGGAGCAGGAAACCGTGGATGAATGAATATTTTATCACTCTTCAGAAAGTGCAAAAAATGTGTCTGAGGAACCAAAAAATTGAAAATACATGTTGAAATCAATTTTCTCCTAAGAATTCATGACGAAAGAGAGCCTTACTTGGCCTTGGTACCAACTGCATTTTGTTGGAAGAAGTCCAATATGAGGAATCACTGAAGGTCACCAATGGCTCAGTGGAGAAGACATAAGTTACTTGGAGCTTCCTCCCTGCCACCCTCCCATAGTATGAAACTAGAGTCGAGCCAATCTGATCCACTCTTCGTCTGCCCTGCTGAGGACTACTTAGAAGTGGTTTCTAAGAAGACAGCTTTCGGCTCCTTGGCATCAAATTCTCCAAATCAACTAAAAGAATTTCTTCCTCATGTGAAATGAAGCCAATCACAAGCCAGTAAGGTAACAGAGAGGAACAACATGAAAGCACAAACTAGATGTCAGTAACTAGATGTCAGAAACAACATGGGCAAGATGTTGCATTTTCATCTCCAATGGTTGAATCACTAAGATTTGCAAACAGAATCCACTCTGGCTAGTTTACCAAAAAAAAAAAAAAAGCAATTCTTCCAAGACTATCAAAATATGTGGATTTTAAAATAAACTATAAATGAGAGGCAAACAAGCATCCATATTGTTCACTGTGTTCCTAAATCGCTGAGCCAATCTGATCCACACTTCATGTGCCTTGCTTAGGACTACTTAGAAGTGATTTCTAAGAAGACAGCTTAGAAGTATCAGACACTTCTAAGTATGAGAAAACCCAGTTTAGAGACTATGCCACCCAGCACAATGCCCCAATTATACCAGAGATCTGTCCCAGTGAAGATGCCACCACTGGGCAGGGAGCCTATAGTTGACACTGCTGATGCTATTACTGGACCTCTGTCCTGATGTCTCTGCAGAATGGCTGTTTCTGGTTCCCTGCTCACCAGGCTGGATGCCCACACACCTTCCTCAATGACATTCGTTTCTGGATTGAAGTTTTTCATGAGGGAGCCTCATTGGTGGAGGCTAAGTCACACCCCTGTGCTTCACCCACAAAGGGAAATGGAAAGACTAGTGCCCGACTCATCATGAGGTGTGGAATTTCCCAAATGTCAAAGGCTTTTTAAAGTTTCAAGAGGCCACAGGGTTTCAGATGGGCTTCATATCAGATATGAGCCATAGCACAGGACCTGGCACAGTACTGCCTGACATCTGTGATGGAACCAGTGGAAACACAGTTTCCCACTTGGTCAGACCAAGCTCTTTTAAGTAGTGATGAATTGTGTACCTGCATTTAAAAAAAAATGCAACTACTATGAGGCAATAATGAGTAAACAGAGAAGTTCTTGTCTAGTCTTAAATTATTAGCCTCATGCTATAGAAAACACCTGGTCAATGCCGAAACCGGTTTGGCTCAGTGGATAGAGCGTGAGCCTGCGGACTGAAAGGTCCCAGGTTCGATTCCGGTCAAGGGCATGTACCTGGGTTGCAGGCACATCCCCAGTGGGGGGCGTACAGGAGGCAGCTGATCAATGTTCCTCTCTAGTCGATGTTTCTAGCTCTCTATCCCTCTCCCTTCCTCTCTGTAGAAAGTCAGTGAAATGTATTTAAAAAAAAAACAAAAAAACACCTGGTCAAGTGCCTAAGCTTAGGCACAAGATCAGAACAAAGTTTAACTAATTCTGTATAAGTGGGTAGATTGAGATAAGCAGATACTTTTACTTAATGAAGCTGCAATTTAACTCCTCAAGTTGAGGCAACAGGGCGGTGCTACAATTTTTCCTCACTGTGTAAGTACATATCTGGCTACACACATGTAAGTATAAAGAGAAAGTTATAGTTCTAAATTAAACTCAAGCAATCATAGAGTCACAGGCAGTTTCTCTTATTTGTTGGGTTATGTCTTTAAGATATGTTCCAAGGATTTGGAGTTTTGTGATGGCAAAATAGATATGTCTGTCTTTTTCTCTCAGATATTATCTGAAAATGTCAGAAAGTATTAAGAATCAAAGCACAAACTTCATCTTTGATGAAACCAGGAGGCATTTCAACCACAATCAATGACAAACCGAAAGTAAATGGAGAGGAGGGGCGAAGAACACAAAATCAAGGAGACTGAAACATGAGTGCCCACAGATGCATGACACTTTTTTTTTAGATATCTGAAATACAACTTTATTCTGATTCTAAATGAAAAGGAATATGGATGACAAAAATAAACAAGAGGTAGTGTAAACAATATTTAGAAATTCCAAGATTAATACAAAAACAAGTTACTAAGATCGTAACGAATCTTCCTTTGGAAAGTAGACCAGAGGTGAGGAACTAAGGGGATGGGTTACCATTTTTATAAGCTTTTTAGCACGCTTACAGTATTTGATTACATTTTTAAATAATTTCAGTAACAAACAAGGTTTCACTGCTGAATATTGTGATGTGGCCGCAGCAGTCTTATAGTTGAAACTCAATAAAGAAAAAATGAAGGTATTACATTCATTCATGACAAACAATGCTATTCACCCACAGAGAGCCTGGGAAAGGCTCAGGACGCACATGTTACAACAGGCAGATGTGAGGGGTAGTGGTGAAATCTTCAGAAAATGGATGAGGGTTATATAAGGAACACTTGGACTGTATCCCCTCCCCCACCCACCAGTGATAGAAAAAGAACAATCAGAAAAGAAGAAAGCATTCTTGGGAATGAAAAGTACAACAGCTAAAATAAATAACTGAATACCACAGTTAGAAGATAAAGCCAAGAAATATAGAACTGCGTAAGAGGACTAAATACTGGACAAAAGCAGAAGAGTTAAGGGAATTAGAAGATACTTTCAAGAGGTCCAACATTCTATTAATGGAAGTTCCAGGGAGAAAACAATGAAAGACTGGGGAGGAAATTATCAAAGAAAGACTACCAGAAATTTTCACTTAATTGAACACAGAAGTCTCCAGATTGAAAGGACCCACCAGCTATCCAGCTCATTGAACAAAAACAGGCCCACACCAAAGCACATCATTTTGAAATGTGAAATAATGAAATCATAAAAGCTTCCAGAGAGGAAAAAATAAATCACATGCAAAGGATTAGAAAAAAAAATGACATTGAACCAGTTGTCAACAACATTTGAAGATAGAAGGCAATGGAACAAATCCTTCCAATATGTGAAAGGGTATTTTAAATCCTAAATTCTACCCCAAATCAAATTTTAAATTAGATGTGAAGGTAGAATAAACACATTTTCACACATGCAATGCCTCATAAATTTATTTCCCGAGTACTTTTCTGAAAAACCACTGAAAACTGGAGCTCTGCAGAAACAGGCAAAAAAGATGAAGGCAGAATATAGGAAGCAAGGAATCCAATAAAGACACTCCTAGATAAACCCCAGGGTACCAACTGCTACACAGGCTAGAGAATACCATCCAAACTGAAGCTCCAGCAGGGGCTGCTTCATGCAAAAGCAAGAATCTGATTGATGACCTCATGTATTTCAAATATGTAAAATTATATTTAGACACTATGGAAGGTTATGAAAATATTTAGCAATAGGTACAAAGAAAACTCAAACAAGTGAAAAGAATGAGGCAATGATTAACTCCAAGCGGGGGATCGGAGGGGTGTATTTGTTCAAGAAAAGAAGTGAAATTTTGCAATGCTATTTGGTTCAGCAGTGTACAATGTTTGTATAGGCATAAAAATGCAAACCCTAAATCTTGATTACCCCCAAGTTGTGATATAACTATCTTTAAAAATGGGGTGAGGACTCAGAGTGTACCTAGAAAGTGGGGAGGCTGGGCAGCAAGTCTTTGTAAGGAAGCTTTTAAATCCTAATCTTCCTTAGTCAAAAGTTATAAGACAATGTCTAAAATTGAGGAACCCAGAGGTAATGTAAACAATATTTAGAAATACCAAGATAAATACAAAAGAAAGTTACTAAGATTGTAAAGAATTTTCCTTTGGAAAGTAGACCAGAGGTGAGGAACTAAGGAGATGGGTTACCATTTTTCATAAGCTTTTTAGCACTCTTACAGTATTCGATTACATTTTAAAATAATTTTAGAAAATATTCCCAGAGCTGGCGTTACCACAGCCTTGCAACTCTGAGCCCTCTGAAAAGTGCAACAAAGCATTTTACAAAAAAACTAACAGGTTCAAATCCAGGCGTAATTGCCCCTGGCTCAAATTTCTATTCCCTGCCTAGCCCACCCCTGTCATTGGTATGCCTTTAGGAACCACATGTGGCCTGGTCTCACCCAGACTCCCTTCACCGACCTGCTGCTCGCCCACACTCTCCTATTGAGCTATGGATGACTGTAAGTGCAGATACAGCTTTGATGAGATACTTAAACAAAAGATTCATATTTAAAAGCCTCTGGACTTAAAAGATTCATATTTAGAAGCCTCTGGAATATTGTTGATATTTAAGGTGTGGGTGGGTGGGTGGGTGGGAAGTGATCAACCAAAGAACTTGTACGCATATATACATAACCCCTGAACACAGACAATAGAGTAGTGAGGCCTTGGGGGGGGGGGGGGGGGAGGGTGCGCTAGAAGGGGCCAATGGGGGAATAAAGGGGACATATGTAATACTTTCAACAATAAATATTTAAAGTTTAAAAAATTGTAATAAAATAAACCAAATAGTAGATGATTAATGAATAGTAAAAACATTAGAGGGCCAAGAAGGAAGCCCTAGGACACCATCACTGAGGGGACAGTCAGACAAAGAGCAAAATTGGAAATTGAGGAAATGGGGGGAGGGGGAGAGTCCAGTGGGAAAGTAAGAAACTGTGAAGGATTGGTTTAGAGGTAAAAATGAAATCAGGAGAAGCCAGAGGCAGAGAGAGTTTTGAGTAGAGTTTGATCAATAATGCAAATGCTTGAGGAAACTCAATTAAGTTAACTGGATACGTAAAATGAAGTTAGGAGTAATCTTTTCAAGAACAATTTTAGGACTGTGGCTTGAGAAGTCAATAAGAAGAGAGGAAATAGGCATGACAAATGTAAATGACTCTGGCTAAACTTGAGAGATTAGACTGCTGGAGAGGTAGCTTCAGGCACAGTGGCTCCATGAAATCATCAGTCCCATAGCTCTTCTGGATTTCTGCTTCCTTGGCCTCCCCCCTCTCCTCCGCCCCCCTCACCACCACATGTTGCTTCATGAGTCGTGGCTATAACATGGCTATACCCCTAGATTTCACATTCACTCATTTTCCAGGAAGGGGGGAGAAGAGCACCCAAAGACTTCAGCTTGAGCTTAGTTGGAAAAAAATTATAACACTTGGCCACCTAGCTATAAGGGAGCCTGGAAAATCAAGTTTTCATCTTTGTATTACTTGGACAGTAGGGTCAGGTAAGAGCAAAAGGAGTTGAAAATGGAGGTTGAGATAATTAACCTCCAGGATCTATCAGGGTCCTACCGAAGCAAGTGAGCTTAGCTTCAAAAGAGGGGAGAGGTTAGTTTCACGAAGGAAAGATATCAGGATTTACCTCTGGGGGGGTGGGGGTGGGTAAAGAATACAATTGGGGGCTTTGAATTTATAGGGGCCCTTATCCTCAACTTGGGAGTAAATTTCACAGAGAATTAAACAAATAAGGTGATCAACTCACCAGAGTGGAAAGGACTGTAGAGAGAGACTGACAAAGGCAAGTGTGGAAAGTGAATGACATATATGTGCGAAAATGTTTTATGATGGACAGTGTCTCTTTCTAAGGAAGGAAGGGAAGCCAGATTGGGCTGGTGATTTAGGACTGAGAGGTAACTGTAGACCTTAATGAAGTCAAAGAGCTCATAAGCACAGTAAGGGACAGGAAAACCTGGAAAGGTAAGAGATTCTGGACAGAAATGGAGATTTCAGATGTTAGGGGCAAGGCACTCTGGACACTAACAGATGGATCAATGTCCAATATCCATGACAGCTTTGTCATTAAAGTCAAGGAACTATGAGAATGTATGAGCACGGCCCAGGAATGGAGTACTTGGGTCAAGAACCAAATTCATAGATATTTTCGGGGTATGTGACCAGGATATGAATGGATGACAGCCCAACTGGGAGTAGAGAGTGCTATATGTAGGCTATGTTTCCTGTAGGAAGACTTTAGCCAAAGATGGGAATCCTTACTAAGCTAGTGAAAGGCGAAAAATTAAATGTAGCTAAAATGTTTAAGTATTTGTACAAAAACTTACATTGTAGTCCATTTACTTCTATTTTATGTTTTCAATCATCTAAATGCTTCCTGTACAAATATAAAAATCAATTTTCAACTTCTCATTCATTTATCAAATCCATTTGAGTATCTACTACATAGAAAGTTCTACAGCAGAGCAGGATTTGAGAGAAAACACCACAGAGATGACCTTTCAGAGGCCTGTCTTTTAGAACTGACCTGCTTTTAATGAGGCACATTTCAATTTCTTTGGGCCTCAGTTTATATTCACAGCAAATTGAGCTGCTTTAGGTTAAATTATCTCTAGGATCCTTTTGCTCTAACATTCTCTCCAAATACTTGTTTTATTTCTTTTCTTTCCCCCCTCATTTTTGGTCTACTCACTGCCCATTTAAATCATCATTAGAGGGTGAACAGTAAAAATAGAAGCGTATGAGATGTCAAGGGCAATTTTTGTTTTAACTTACCAGCTCTAGGAGATAACACTGGCTAAACTTCATTGTTTTGCATTAGACCATCTCAAAAACTCTTGGGTTCGGTACAAAACATAGATTTCTCTCTAGGCTACATTTAGCTGTCCCATGTGTATGTATGTACCAGCTCTAATAGCCTCCCAGTTACTTCATACACTACCCAGCATAGTTACTACAGAGGTGTCATAGCAGATGTTCAATAAATCCTGTGGACAAATGAGAGTTGTTCGTATGTGCTGTTAAAATCAGTAAAATATTCTTTTCAGTATGAATTTGATGGTGAAGTATACAAAATGGTTTCAATTATAATTCCATGTTCGCATGTTCATAACTTGAAGAAAAAAAAGTCTTTGGGGCTAAAACTTTCCATTGCATGTTCTATCTCCACCCAAATATAGTTATTTTTTCTCTTGTGGAAAATTTGAGGAAATTGTATGATCACTTATGAATGTGGAACAAAATGCATCTTTCAAATGTTTAATTAAATAAAAGGAGCAACAATTACAAAATCTTTAATATAAACCTCCATACATATGTATGAAAACCAAAATATAAATATAGCCAGCCTCAGAAGAGAGATCAGGTTTTTTACCCATTAGAGAAAAATCCTAATTCTGAATGTTTTATTATGCAAGCATGATAATAGTATTTATGGTAAGTGGGATACATTCACTATGCCTTTATGATATTACTTTATTAATTTTTGCTGAATACTACATGATTGGTCAAGGAACAGAACTAAGGGTAGAGATTGCTTTTTGAATTTTCAATGCTGTATACACAGTGTGTGCTCAATAAATGCTTATCAAATAAAATGTGTGAGCTATGTCAAATAATTTTTTTAATGCTTAAAGTTAGCTTCAGAAGTGACTTAAAGAATTAGAAAATGCTATTTACACCTTTCTTATATTAACTCGGAGCCCAGCGTGCGATTCGAAATCACGCAGCGCCGCCCACCCTCGAGTGGCTGGTCCCGGCCTGCCTCGCTCCCGGGCCCCCAGCAGCCTTGGCCGCTGCTGATCAGGCCCTCCCCCAGCGCAGGCGCGTGGAGGCCCCTGCCAACCAGCCCCCGATGCTGCGGGTGCAATCTCCTCCTGGGTCAGCCCGGTAGGGCGGCCTGGTTAATTAGCATATTTCTCTATTTTATATGTACAGATAGATAGATAAGAACACTAATAGTATTATAATAGCTACCCTTTTTGACCTCTTACTGGCCCAGGCATTCTGCTAAGCACTTTGCATAAATTATTGTCACAGTAATCTTATGAAGCAGGTGTTATTTCCCTTTTACAAGTGAGGAAAACGAGTCACAAAGCTCATAAGGGTGAAGGCTAAGGTTCAGACCAGAGTCTGGCTGACTCTAAAGCTGGTCCTCTTTCCCACACTAGACAGATCCACAGTCCTTCATGTGCAGCGAGGACAGACACCTAAGGGCTCTTAAAAGCCCAAAGTCAATATTCTAGAGTCAGGGTATTTCATCCGATAGTTAAATGTGACCTAATTAACATGAGGGTCCTTAGAATTTTTAGCCCACTTCATATAATATTTATACTTTTCATTGCAAACATATGAATGCATTTGACTATAAGTTGGTTTCTGACACATCACGGTGGGGGGGGGGGGACTGTGTGATATACAGTGCTATATGCAAAGTATTACTTTCCTATAATCTGAAATATTCCAAATTCAAAAAAACCCACCTGGCTGCAAGGAAAAAAGATTGTGGAACTGTTACCACAAATGTTAATCATTTTTAAATATTTCAGAAGTCACTGGATCAAACTTGGAAAGACAAATATTTATAAAGAGAATAAAAAGGACTAGACAAAATCTATATTGACCTTGGTAATCTAACTAGAAATATATATTTAGAAGAAAAAGAAGGAGAGGAGGGAGAGGAGGAGGAGGAAAAACAAGAACTTTTAGCCCTGGCCTGGTAGCTCAGTTGGTTAAAGGATTGTCCTGATACACCAAGGTTACAGGTTTGATTCCTGGTCAGGGCACATACAAGAGTCAGTCAATGAATACGTAAAAAACTGGAACAACAATATCTCTCTCTCTCTCTCTCTCTCGTAAATAAATAATTTTAAATAACTTTTCTCAAATTTTTGTTTCATTAATCTTTTTCTCATAAAACTTAATCTGCGAATGTAAAGACAAAAAAGATTTTTTTTTAAGGTTCTGATAGTTTGGACTGCAATTAATTGAAAAAACTTTGCAAATGTTTTATTTGTGAACTTTTGAAAAGTGAAAATTTATCTTTTCTCAAAGTTCAGATGAGACAGAACAAGTGATTATGACCTTCCTCTGGTGTGAAAGTGACATGCTGATTCTGCTCAAGCCAGAAAGTGTTGATGTTTTGAATTAACCAATAAAACAAAAAATGCTAAAAATAAATGTGGAGCTACAACACATTAAAACAATTATACAGGCGTTATTCCTAGTAAACAGACTTAGATACTATTGCCTTTCTAGATTTTCTTTCCAAAAAGCACTAACACATGAAAAGTAAACAGTGCAATTTTGTGGCTAAAAATGACACTTCCATGTAAATTGCCTGGTGCTATTAAGCTGTTCCTCTGTGTGTACCACATTCATTTGTCACATATTGATGTTGGCATTACCTCTGGGCTTCTGTGAACTTAAGTGAACTGATTCTTTTTTTAAATTTTATTATGAAACTATTTAAACCTATTCCTTGTAAAGAGAATAGTACAATAAACCACCAGATTCAGTGTTTGTCAGCATTTTAGCATACTTGCTTTATTTATCTTCTCTCTCTCTCTCTTTTCCCTCCCCCCCCCCCCCGCAGTTCTCCCTCTCCCTTGAAAATGCTTCAGTGTGAATTTCTAAAAAATAAGGAATTTTTCTTACATAGCAATACATTAAAATATTTAACAAAACTAACTGCAATCCTGCCCGGGCTGG
The DNA here is from genome assembly GCA_026230045.1 of Corynorhinus townsendii. Taxonomy (NCBI): domain Eukaryota; kingdom Metazoa; phylum Chordata; class Mammalia; order Chiroptera; family Vespertilionidae; genus Corynorhinus; species Corynorhinus townsendii. Next base: position 28,193,576 of record JAPDVU010000013.1, read on the forward strand.
TGTGGCTCAATTGGTTGGGTGTCATCCCATGTACCTAAAAGTTTCCAATTCAATTCCCAGTGAGAGCACATAACCAGGTTGCAGGCTCAATCCCTGGTCAAGGGCATGCAGGAAGCAGCTGATGATCTTTACCTCTCACATCAATGTTTCTCTCGCTCTCTCTCTCCCTTCTTCTCTCTCTAGAAATCAACAAAGAATCTTTTTTAAAAAAACTAACTATAATCCTTTAATTTCATCTAATACCCAGTCTGTATTGTAATTTTATCCATTATCTCAATAAGGTCTTAACAGTTTCTCCCTTTTTCATACCATTGACTTACTAATGACCATTTCACAAGTTATTTGTTTTATGTGAACATTATGAAAATGAAATAGTATATTCCTTATCACAATAATATGTTTTATGTGAACATTATGAAAATGAAATAGTATATTCCTTATCACATGAAACCTAAGCAAATCTGCATCTTGGTTGAGTAAGTGGTCATGAAAGCTGAAAAACTTGGGTTCAAATCCCAGCTCTGCCACTTACACACTCTGTGGTCTTGGGCAGGTTATGTAACTCCCATATGTCTCACTTTTCTACTCTGTACAATGGGGACAATAATAGCAACAACCTCGGTATTGTTGTGAAGAGTGAATGAATCACTGCATATGCAGCACTTACTTCAATTCCCAGCACACAGGAAGCACTGAATGAATTGAGTTTATTTTTTATACTGTGCTTATCTTCTGGATTTCTGCAATTTGTTCAGTATTTCTAGCACTTTGAATCTAAGTGCTTATATGGTTATGGAAAAATACCTATAATGTAGGCTTGCAAACAGAGGCAAGGATTCTTATACCAAGTATGAAATTGTTCTTAGCCCCTCCCTGAGCTGATCCAGCCCCAAAAAACAATCAGAACTTACAGAGACCCTTACCCAATTGTAAAACCTGTTATATATTTATATACATACTAGAGGCCCGGTGCACGAATTCATGCATGGGTGGGGTCCCTCCCGCTGGCTGGCGATCAGGGCTGATCAGGGCCGTCTGGGAGGAGGGATCACAGGAGGGTGGCTGGCCATGGGAGGTTGGATGTGGGAGCGCATTGACCACCAGGGGGCAGCTCCTGCGTTGAGCATCTGCCCCCTGGTGGTCAGTGTGCATCATAGCGACTGGTCAACTGTTCATTGGGTCAACTGGTTGTAACAGTAGCTTAGGCTTCTATATATATATAGATAAACATATAGTTGACATAATATAGTATCAAACACACATATATACAAATATGGATTTAAATATATGCTAATGCTTCTATAGTACTTTGTAATCCTAAATAGTTTTTCACATGTCACATTTTACACTGTTCACAACACTGTCAACAGGATATTATCTCACTTTATAGTCAAGGAAGCCATGGAGCAGATACTTGTTTGAGGGCCCACAAAAAGCAACAATCTTACCAATATTCTTACCAGTGCTTAAAGGCAATTAGCTGCCTCTCAATCAACAATGTAGAATGATCAATTTCCATGTGTTCCTTCTACCTTGAAACTGATTTTCAGGCTCAGGGAGAACCCACTTTGTGGTTTCATGTTAGAGTGTCTTTTCTTTTCCAGTTTTATTGAGATATAACTGAGATACAGCACTGTATAAGTTTTTAGGTGTACAGCATACTGACTGTACATATATCATGAACTGATTACGACAATAAGTTTAGTTAACATCCGTTATCTCATATAGATGGACACAAAACATTTTGTGATGAGAGCTCTTAAGATCTACTCTCTTAGCAACTTTCACAGTACTAGCTCCAGTCATCGTGTCGTACATTTCATCCCCGGTACGTAATAAATCTTATAACTGGAAATTTGTCACTTCTGATCATCTTCATCCAACTCCCCCTCCCCACACCCACTGCCTCTGGTAACCAAAATCGGATCTCTTTGCAAATTTGGTTTTGGTTTTGTTTTATTTTGTTTTCGTAGATTCCAGATATAAGTGAGATCATCCATGAATTGTCTAGAATTTATTTTTAACCGTTGTTAAAAATAACTTAACTTTGAAAGAATATTGCACCTTCTAGAAAACCTTTTCTGATTTAGACAGATTTTGCCACTCCAAATTCTGTCTCAGAAGCGGATTTTAAAAGAAGCTATTGCTGAAGCAATTGCAGCATTCTGCTACAGGTCACAGACGGCGGGGCAAGGCAGTGAAAGTCAGGGACAGAAGTAAAAATAACCATAGTTGGTGTGTGATCATCTCTGCTGCTGTGAGAGACAGATGAGAACGGGAACAGGGACTGTGGGACATAAATGGAATTTTTACCCTGAGGATGGCTAAGGAGCCCTCCAAGTCACCTTTACCAAATGAGGGACTCACTCGAGAAACACTGCCCACTGGGAATTCACTATGGCAACCCTGAATCTATAACCGTCCTCTGGAATGGACTTTCTGACTGTTAGTTAATAGAAGGGTATACTCCTCCAAAATAATAGTAAAGATATATTTTTTATACTTTCAAATACTTATTAGAGATTAATGAAATATGTACTGTTACAGGATGATGAGAAAGATATTTAATTAGGATAAATTGCTTCTTATACTGTACTGATTCTCACACCAAGGTTATCCTTAGAAGAACCTTTTTATATTATGTAAATCCTTTAAATAATGCCTTCTCTAGTTGTCTCTTTATTAAAAAATATCCCCACTGGGCAAGTTTGAAAAAGTGTTATGGAAACTGGCCAAGTATTTATGATATTAATATATATTGAATATTAAACTCAGGGTTTTTTCATTCTATTCTCAAGGATAGAGTAGGTCAAGGCATGGCAAATGATAGTGGAGGATAACAGTGCTTGTAATGGCAAAAACTCTGATGGTGTCATATTTTTTTTAAAAAATGGGGCAAATACACAGAGGAAACAGATATGAGAAAGCAAACAATTAGAACTTGGCCGAAAGAGAGAGGCTGTGGGAGGAGAATGGGAATGGAAGTGAGGTTTTAAAAGAAAGTGAATGCTATTTTCGTGATTGTTTAATAAGTGCTTATTTGTTAAAAAAAAAAAATACTACACAAACCATAGAACCACACAAAGTCCTTGCCCAGGAAAATAAATCAACAACCCAAGAGTGCTAATGTGTAGAAACTCATTACCTTGGCCAGGGGGTGGGTGGGGCAGGAACAGGGTGCAGGAACAGGGTGCAGGGGGTATTTGGGGGAGAGAAAGGGAGACATCTGTAATACTTCCCTTTTAACATATTTTTATTGATTTCAGAGAGGAGGGGAGAAGGAGAGAGAGAGATAGTAACATCAATGATGAGAGAGAAGCATTGATTGGCTGCCTCCTGCACGCCCCCTACTGGGGACCGAACCCACAACCCAGGCATGTGCCCTTGACCAGAATTGAACCTGGGACCCTTCAGTCCACAGGCTGACACAACACTCTATCCACTGAGCCAAACCAGCTTGGGCATCTGTAATACTTTCAACAATACATATAATTCTTTTAAAAGTCAGAATAAACACAATAAGCTATGTGTTCAAATAATTTAAAAAAAAATAAGAAACTCATTACTTTGACTATATTTGTTCCTTAAACAAGGGTAACTGGGATGCTGACGTTTGTTTGTATCCTCTCAACTCCTGTTGTGATTTAATGTTGTTTTGTATTTTAGCTTGAATCATGCTGCTACGGTCTGAATGCGTGTATGCTCCCAGAAGACCTATGTTGAAATCCTGATGCCCAATGTGATGGTATTAAGATGGTGGATCAGTGCTCTTATAAAAGAGACCCCAAGGAGTAGTCAAAGGTTAAAGGGTCAAATTTATGGTGACAGAAGATTTCACTTTGAGTGGTGGGCACACAATGCAATATACAGATGATGTATCATAGAGTTGTACACTTGAAATCTATATAATGTTATTATCAATGCCATCCCAATAAATTTAAAATAAAAAACAAACAAACAAATACTTAAAATTGATGACAATTTATATTGTCAATACATTTTCTTAGGAAATCTTTTTTTTTTTTTTTTTTTACATTTTATTGATTTTTCACGGAGAGGACGGGAAAAGGATAGAGTCAAAAACATCAATCAGCTGCCTCCTGCACACCCCCTACTGGGGATGTGCCCGCAACCAAGGTACATGCCCTTGGCCGGAACCGAACCCGGGACCCTTCAGTCCGTAGGCTGACACTCTATCCACTGAGCCAAACCAGTTAGGGCTCTTTTTTAAAAAAAAAAAACAAAGAAGATGACGAGATAGAGAGAGACTCCATGAGCTCCCTGGTACCTTTCGCCCTCGGAGGACACAAAGAGATCTGGGACTCAAAAGAGGGCCCACACCAGACCATGCTGGCACCCTGACCTCACACTTCCAGACTCCAGAACTGCGAGAACGCACTAAGAAACAAGTGCTCTATTGAAACAATTTGCTCCTGCCACCTCCCCTAGATTATACCCTCCTTCAAGGTGGGAATTATATTTCATTTGCTTCTGCCTCCTTTTCCCCCAGCACGCAGAGGGTTCCACCTGGAAGTGTCTCAAATACAATTTATCAAGCCCCCTCCGTTCTTGCTCCCTTTCCTGATTTCTCTCTGAATTAACGGTGTCCCACTCCAGTGGCTCTCAACACAGAGACAAGGTGGTCATCTTGATGTTGCCCTTTCCTTCAAATGTACATCAAATTATTCAACATCAATGAAAAAGTCAATTAATTTTACTTTTTAAATGTCTCTCAAATCTGCTCTCCTTCCCATCTTCTCTGCTCTGTCCTAGTTTTGGTTTCTCATCATTTCTCACCTGAAGGATTTTAACAGCCTCGTCACTGGCTTCTAAGCCACACATTTCCCCCCCGACTCCTATGCATCTCTCACTAGAAAGATAAATCTGAAAAATTCACATTATGTTGTTAAATAAATAAATAAGAAAATCCAGAGGTCTCCCATCACCAACAAGAAAGTTCAGCCTTTTCTGCACATGAGTGCTCCATGATCAGGTTCTAGAGTCTTCCCTCAAGCTCATGACCCACTTTCCCCTTTTACCCAAACACCCACACTCCCCCAAGCTGAATATCTTCCTCCGTCTCAAATAAGTAATACTTCCAATTCTTTATTCATGATATTTACCTCTTCAAATGCATCCCTCTTTCATTCATGGCAAAATTCTACTTATTCTTTAGGACTTGCTGTTAGGACATTCTTCATCTCCTCTGAAAAAAAAAAATGTTCTTAATCTCCAGACAGAGATTGCTGCTCCAACTTCATGTTCTCATAACATATGGGTCATATTTATACTCAAGCATTATTCATATCGTACCGTCATCACTTACTCTTACTCATATGATGACTTCTCCACTTAATTCTGAGCTTCCTGAGGGCCAGGACTACACTATCCCCACTGTACAACTGGTTCTCAATACACATTCTATCAATGTTTGAATGAAAGAGTGAATTGACTAACTAATGAATGAAAAAAATGAATATAATAATAGAATGTTTAAATAATGTTAGGGGGAAAATTTTTTCAAGTAATCCTAAGCACCCATTTACATGAATACTAACTATAACCTGCTTGGATCAATAAAGTTTAGCTATATCTTCACTCCAACAATTTAAGAGCATTAAGGTTAGGGCATCACTTAAAGTTATAGTCCAGTAATCCTTGCTAATTCAGGAAGGTTGTCCACCCTCTTGAGTTCAATGGGTTTTGTTTATTTGTTTAAGCTATATCTTCTCCTCATAAGATGTTAAGATGCATCAGAAAGGAGGTAAGAGCTGTTTTGTTCAACACTGTAAGTTGAATGTCTACACATAGTGTCTGGCCCAAAGTAGGCTGTCAAAAATATTTATGGAATGAATGAAAACTTGATGTGTGAGCTATTATTATTAAGGCAATAGTTACTATTTGTTGTTACATTATTATTTTACCACACTGGGCCTTATCTTCTATAACAGGGTCAATAAACGTTTTCTTAATATAGTAAATATTTTACGTTCTGTGGGCCCAGAGCAAAATCGAAGCTATTATGTGGGTATTTACATAAATATGCAAAATGTACAATTTAAAATGTTTTAAAAAATAATAAATAGGCATCAAAACACAGGTATCTGGTCAGATTTGGAGTTTGCCAATTCCTGTTCTAAAAACTGTCCAACAGAAATATAAGGTGAACCTCAAATATGAACCATGTAAGTAATTTAAATTTTTGTAGTAACCATCCATGTATTTAAAAAGTAAAAACAAATGGGTAAAATTATTTTTAATAAGGTATTTTATTTAATCTAAAGTACTTAAAACATTATCATTATGAAAATATAATCAATATAAAAATTGTTAATGACATATACATTTTTTTTCTTCGAGGTACTAAATCTTTGAAATCTGGTGTATATCTCACACTCACAGCACATCTCAATTCAGAAGAGTCACAATTTGGACAGTGACAATCTAGAACAATAAAATGAAAAGTTTGGACTAAATAATACGTAAACTTGCTTTTGCTCTAAGTGTCATCAATTATGAAGCACATCTAACTTTCTAATGTCTCACCAACACTCACTTCTTCTTTCATTTATTAATTTATTTCTCTCTTAGATTGAGTGTATTGTATGTGCCAGGCAATACATCAAGTACCAGGAAAAAACAGACAACTTGAGAATGATTCTTACCTCCAGAAGTCTGCTATCTATCTCACCTGGGAAGAACAATTTCTAAGACTATAAAGAATCTGACACAATAAGAAACGAACAGAGGTAAATAAAAAAAGGGTTGGGGCAGAGTGTATGTTCCTCACAAAGAAGGAAGTAGTCAATTCTCCCTGAGTACTGAGGAGACTGCCAGAATGGCATTACAGAGGACTGATGCTTGACCTGAGTGTGCAGAGTGGGGACATTTTCGGGGAACAGCCTCATGAAAGACAGAGGCATGACACAGCCCGGACCCATCAGGGATCTGAAGCTCATTCTGACTGACTAGACTTCAAGATGCTAGAAAGGTAAATCATAGCCAGATACTCGATTGAGAGCCACATCTTGGAAGAATTTATTAGTAGTGATGCTAAGGAGGTCATGGTTCGATTCCCAGGGCACATGCTCAGGTTGTGGGCTTGATCCCCAGTGTGGGGCATGCAGGAGGCAGCTGATCAATGATTCTCTTTCATCATTGATGTTTCTATCTCTCTCCCTCCTCCCTCTCTGAAATCAATAAAAATATATTTTAAAAAAGAAAAAGAGACATTCTTATGTAAAAATAGAAAGGAAGAGAGAGAGAGAGAGAGAAAGGAAGAAGGAAGGAAGGGAAGGAGGGAGAAGGAAGGAAGGGAGAGAGGGAGGGAGGGAGGGAGGGAGGGAGGGAGGGAGGGAGGAAGGTCATTTGCCTGACCTTGAGACCTGGATTAGAGAAGGAGACATAGGGGATAAGGAGACATTGCAGTGAAACAGGACTTGAGCCCTTTGTTCATTTATGAAAAGCTCAGTGGAAGAAATAGATATATTTTTTAATGCTCTGTGTGAGTTTCCAGCCCTGCATGGAACAATCATACTAGTGTATTGTTTGATGCTTATTTTCTGACTGAACATCTTGAGGTCATAATCTGATGTTCCTGAATCAACCACAAATCCTACAGAAAAGTAAATTGTGGGTACAGCAAACTCCATGCTTTTCTTTGATGCTTCAGTGATGAAAATATATCGAATTTCTCTTCATCTCAATCAGTCATTAGTTGTTATCTAGTCTGTCCTTCTGACCTTTGCCATCATGAATCACGATGCAACTCCAACCATTAAGTCTTCCCTTAACTTTGTTCAAGGCGGGCAGGAAGGGGCAACATTTCTTATCTCAACAGCTCCTTTCATTAGGGAGCAAAATCCTTCCCAGAAAGTCTCCCCACTCAGCAGTCTTCCCTTTGTGAGTCACTGAATGGAACTGGGTCACATGTCCACTGCTAAACCACGAGCAGCAAAGGCCAATAGATTACCATGCCCTGGTTTAGACCAAATATGGTTCATTCCACAGGGCTGTGGGGGTGGGGTCATCTTTCATTTTAATGTGCTACTAAAATGATATTCGGTGTATTCATTTCCTATTGCTGCTATAACAAATTACCACAAGTGTAATGCCTTAAAACAATACAAATGTATTACCTTACAGTTTGGGAGTCAGAAGTCCCAAATGGATTTCACTAGGCTGAAATCAAGAAGTCAGGGCTACATACCCTTTAGGAAAGAATCTTACCTTTTCCTTGGCTTATGGCCCCACTTTCCATCATCAAAGCTAGTAGTGTGTCATCTTCCTTTGCCACATAGACTTGCCTGAATCTAAGTCTCCTACATTTCTCTTATAGGGACTCTTGTGAACACACTGGGCTCACACAAATAATCCAGCGTAATCTTTTTACCACTATACCCTAAATTTAAACACATCTGCCATATAACCCTTTTGCTATATAACAGAACATATTTCCATTTCCTAGGAATTCAGATGTGGATATCTTTGGGGTGCCATTTTCAGGTTACTATAGTCAGGCTTCTATAACCCCAGGACAATAAATGGTTGCTACAACAGTAATCACTTAGACTCTACCATGTAACTTTATAAATGTTACCCAACTTAAGACTAACACTAACACTTTGAGAGAAGCAATGTCCCCATGTTAAAAAGGAGGAGAATAATACCCAGAGGGTCCATGGTCTTGAAGCAAGGAATCAGCCTCAATTCAAACCCATGTCTACCTGCATCCCTAACCGATGCTAAACCATGCTCTCTTCCATTTGCAAAAGTCTATTGGAAGCCATCAAGTAAAGTGTTTCATTTTAATTTATCTTTATTGTTGAAAGTATTGCAGATGTCCCTTTAAAAAATGGTGGGAAAGGGGTTTTGAAACCCCAACATTATATGATTTCTTCAAGTGCACACTTTGACAGTGGCCATATATACCTGGACCCTATTTCTCTGAATTTCCAGTAAAATGCAGAATGTTATCTCTTTAAAAATAAAAAACAAGAAAGCAAATAACTATTTAATTTCAATTTACTTCTGAAGACTTAGTTCCATAGAAATAATCAACCCATACCCACCTGTTTTCACTTCCTGCCTGTGCCTTTCAAGGTCATTAAAGCAAAAATTTTAGAAAATGTTTTAAAATAATGTTGATAATGTCTAGTATGTTTATTGTTTTATTTCCTTTTGTTTTAAAGTATCAGAGTAGTTTATAGTTGAGTTTTGATCAGTCTAATAGATTGTCTTCCTGGGAAGAATTTCCCTATCTATATAAAGGTAGACACATAATAAAAAATAAATAAAAATAATATTTGTGGTAAGCAAAGTGCTAAAAGTGAATTTTTATAGTTTTGAAAATTGGCAAGATGGATGCATGGGGTTTCACACATATAATGATAAGTAGCTGTATTAGTACATTAAGGAACAAAGACAATGTCCATTTGTGGAAAGGCAGAAAGGGGATGGGGCAGAGAGACAATTTTCAATTTTTACACATAATTAATTCCTAAGAAGACACTAAAGACAAGTAGGGAAAAGTTGAATAGCCTTACATATTACAAGGATAAGATCTAGTCTAAAAAAGCTTAAGAAATAAAGTAAAATCTTTCTTTACACCTTGCCTTTTAAACCATGTTCAACAACATATTGCCAGCTCATTCTTTATTTTTTTCTCTTCCTTTAAAAATTGAACACTGTGCCAGGCCAGTGTGGCTCAGTGGTTGAGTGACCCATGAACCAGGAATCGACCCATGGTTCGATTCCCAGTCAGGACAAATGCCTGGGTTGTGAGCTCAATCCCCAGTAGGGGGTGTGCAGGAGGCAGCTGATGGATGATCTCATGGATATTTCTATCTCTCTATCCCTCTCCCTCTAAATAAATAAATAAATAAATAAATAAATAAATAAATAAATAAATAAATTGAACACTGCAATCAACTTTTATGCCTACTGAGTTCCCAACTAAAACTAAACAATTAACACTCAGGGGCGGGGGAGTGGGGGCAAATCTCTGTCTCAATAGTTTCAACACTAGTGTCAACACTTTGGTTTTCCTCATTTCCATTCATGTTTAAATATTAAGGATGAAATGTCATAAAATATTTATTCAAATAATTACAGAAATAAACACTACTATACCGCCAACATTGAGCTACTGGCTGGCAAGCAGCAGCGATAGTCAGTAGACGTTACGCCAAATTCAGTGTAAGAAAGGCAGTTTGGGTGTATTATATAGTATAGTGTATGAAAAAAAGAATTAAAGTGTCAAACAGAAGGGAAGGAATGTTTATAGTCCTGTTCTCAAATGTTAAGTCCCCCACATCCTTCCTGGTACATACAATGATTTCCCATGCATGTGGTGGGGGAGGGTGTAAGGCGGAGGGTCTGTCTGTGTATCTTGCTCTCTGTGTCTGCCTGGGAAGCAAGTTTGGCTTTTTGTCTGAAGCTCAGACAATTTTTCAATTAAAATGCTTCTAGAACAATGCAGGTGCAATCTAGCACCCTTCTTCATTGTCCTCACATGTCCGTGTCCCTTTTTTTCTGCCATCGGAGTCAGAACTCAGGACCCAGACATTTCAGGTACATGAAATGTGTGGCATCCAGTGTAAGCCTTCCCGGCAGCTATCTGCACAGCTGTCTTTCCAGATGTGCACCCATTCACCGCGTGCCAGTGCTGCTGCTGCAAACTTGGAAGTTTACAAGTGAGTCATGAAGCAAAAATGACTAGGAAGCTCCGGCATAAATCATTACATAAAAGCTGAAATGGGGATCATCCACTGCTTTCTCTCTCCTGGAAAAGTGTTGATCAAGAGGACTACTTGACCACCAGAGCCACATTCAATGTTGGGCAGAAACCCATGAGTAGTTTTTCTCAGGCCCTGGGGAAATCAGGAGGTTCTTATTAAAATGAACACTGAGTAATAAACTTTAATAGTCTCCAGAGGTACGTAATGCCAGAGAATAATACATTAAAAATGCTGATTTAATAAGAATACTTATAAACTCCTCATAAATCATTTACTGCAAAGCATAATTTTGAATTACTCAAAAGACGCTAAAATCATGATAAATTATAACTCGTACAGAACTAAGCCTTATGTTTCCAGTATCAAACAAATAGATAAATTAATGTCCTTAATTAACAGCTGATGAGGAGAAATCATGCGTAGCTGGAAAAGAATCCTATAATGTCTGTGAAATTTCCACGTCTGTTAGCTAAAATAAACTTTTCCCTTTCACAGTCCCCCTCTCCCTCTCCCTTGGCTCTCCCTGCAAGCTGTCAAACCAATATATCATGCGGGATTGTAAGGCTGCCCATCACAGGAAACTGCTGTCTGACAAAGGTATTTCCAATCTGTAATGATGACTGTATCTGTCAAGCAGATAGTTAAAGTCATACTATAAAAAGGGAGAACATCGGATGCCTCCCCATATGTCTGGGTAACCAGTATTCTTCTCTCACACAGGCATATAACAGATGCATTGTATTTTTTTTTTTTTTTTTTTTTTGCAGAATACAAAATAAAACTTAACAAAGCCCGTTTTCTCTCATTTGCATAAGCAGCGCCAATGTGGGAGGGGGAGTCGGAATTAGAGATTCCAGGCATCTTTCACTGGTGTCTTCCAGTTTTAAAAACCTGAAAAGGTATAATCACCCTAACAAGAAAGGAGTCAGCGGTTTCCATGGCAATGTTGAGAAGGGAGTGCCAAAGAATGGCCACCGGAGGTAGGAAAGGGGTCAGGATTATTACTACCATCTCCTTCCTCTCTGAATCTTATTATTTTTGACACTTTGGGGAAAATCCAATTTTAGTGACTTTTTTTATGTTTCGTGGGTGTCAAACTGCAAGTTACAGAAAAGATGTTTGGGGGGGGTGGGGGTGAGCAGGGGATTCTCATAATGAAATCAGACCTCTGAAATCTGAGCTGATAGAGGAGCTGCAGGAGTTTCACTGGCGTCTGCAAGGAAGGCAAACCTTGCACCTAAAATCAAGGCCTCCCGAGAAAACTAGTAGGAAGGCTGATGGGGCACTTGATCATTTGAGGCGCATTTTTCAAACATGGGCAAGACGTAGTGGCAATCTACCAAGTCCCTGAACATCACACTTTACCCCCAATGATGTAACTATCTGCCATTTAGATTGTTGCAGTTACAGCTTTTGGAAATTGGGAGTTTGGAAAAGTCCCTGACACATGAACTACCAACAGCCTAAGACCCCTTCATGACCTAGAGGCAAGTACTTCATCATTGTGCTCCGGCTTCCTTATATTCACTGATGGGTATTGAAAGGCCTGTTTTCTCTCCAATTGCTGCTATGTCAAATGAAACAACTGAGCAAGGATGAGTGGGATGGGGCATGCTAGAAGAGCTGACCTGAAATTGAACCTGGCTATTGAGGGCAGACACCAGAGGAGCCAGAATGGTGCTGCACCGGATGGGTGGGAGTGTGGGGCTACCCAAGGTGTCTGCGCAACAGACAGAGTACAGTCAAACAGAGGGGAGGCAAAGAGTGAGCATCAAGATGGAACAGTACAGAGAAACAGGGTCTCCCAACAACCACCACTGAATGTATGGGAGGAGAATCCAGGGACATTCATTTGACAACACACTTTTATTAAGCACCCATTATCCTTTAGCTAAGCCATCATCAAAAACTTTCTAAGATGATAAACAAAAGGTCAGGAAACCAGCAGTTCCTCTATTCATTTATATTTATTCATTTGTTTAATCCACTAATATTTACTAACTCACTCAAGTAAATATTTATTGACTCATTCAAGTAGGCACTGTGCCCGCTGAAAGGAATGGTGAACTAACTAGAAAGTGCCTCTTGCCCAAGGGACCTTACCTCCAGTAGGGACGAGAGTTGTGATCCAGAAAATAATATTTGTCTTAGGAGGATCTAGCAAGAGCACCTAATCTAGGCTGGAAGATCAAGGAAGACTTCTTGGAAGCAATAACACTTGGGTCAATACAAAGTGTGAATAAGAAGCCAGCCCGGTGAAAAGAGAAACAAAGAATATTCCAAGCTGAGGGACATCTCAAGGTCTTAAGGAAGAAGAGTCCTGGTCTGATGAACTGAAAGACCACCATCTTAGAATTTATGTGAATTCAAGAAGAGAGTGGGTAGGGAATTGAAAAGGAGTAAATGCTAAAGGCTAGTTCCTAAACTGCTGAATCTCAGAGGGAAGGGGAAATGGGTTGGTGGGAGGGAAAAGATCAACTAAAGAACTTGTATGCATATATACATAACCATGGGCACAGACAATAGGGTTGTGAAAGCCTTGGAGGTGGGGAGTGGGATGGAGGGGGTTAATGGGGGTGGAGGGGGGAATGGGACATCTATAATACTTTTAACAATAAATACAAAATAAATAAATAAAAATAAAAGTTCCTTTCAACATGCTAGCTGTGTTAGACACTAGGGAGACAGCTAGGAATAAGACAAGTCACCTGCCCTAATAGTGTATACATTCTTGTATGGAAGACAGTGAAACAAATAAGTACCTATTCTGGGAAGTGCTATAAAGAAAATAAATGGGGTGATATGCAGGGACTACCTAAGGATGGCAGTTGAGATGGAGTAGTCAGGAAAGACTTGGGGCCAGCCGTGCAGGGAGCTGGAGAAACAATGTTCCACACAGAACAGCAAGGGCAAAGGCTGGGAATGAAGAAGGGTGTTTTGCATGTTGAGGAACAAAAGGGTAGCCTTGGAATATCATGAGTAAGTGGACAAATGTTCTAGATTGAAGATGGAGGTGTAAGCATAAGCCCTGTGAGTTCAAAGCCTCATAAACGATGATAAAAACGTTGGGTTTTGTTCTAAGAGAAAAGGAAATTTCTGGATGTCTTAAAGAGGGAGTGAAAAAATCTGGTGTATTAGTTACAAGAAGATCACTCTGGATGCGTTGTAGAAACCTACTATATAAAAGCAAGACATTGCAGTCAAGAGGTTACTGTGAGAGTCTGGATGAGAAAGGGAAAATAAGGCCATGACACAACATGCCCTGAAGAAGATTGGTGCATGGGGTAGAGATTGGGGGCAAGGAAGAATTTCTACTCTACGCAAGGCAAATACTCTCTTTTCTCTTCTACATACACTTCTGATTTCATCTCTACTGATGGTTTGTGGAATATTCCTGTGTGGAATTACAATGTAGCAAATTATCATTGGATTTAATTCTACTTAAGTTCATGCCCTGGCTATGTGTTAGGTATATTTCAGGTCACAGAGGAGGGTTTCTGTACCCAGTAATGGGTAGGTTTCTCATTGCTTGATCCACCTTACCTGCTTCTTCCCTCAGCCCCACCCTCTGGAAAGCACTGCATTTACACAGCTGGAAAAGATGACTGCAGGATGCCACTATTGCTCGGAGGACCAAGGAATGGCTTTCAAAATAGAATACTGAGCCATTTAACAGTGGAAAGCCAGATGACATTAGGGTGGGGGCTCCAGCTGTCTTGAGAATAGTCAAGAGGGTTTGGGTGCCCTTCTTGACATGTACTCCCCTGTCTCTCCTTAATCTCCAGCTTGGTTTACACCAATAAAGACAGCTGATTCATCATTGCTTTCTGAAGAGTAACTTCAAATACCATGAAGTCATTTCCATATGAGACCCCATCAGAAATTTTATAGGCTCATCTACGTGGATAAAACACAGCCTCTAGGAAAGCTCCTTCAATAAAACCACAGTAATTGAGCCCAACTTCATCTCCCTCCCCTTATATATCTACTTTTATTCCCTATAAAATTTGCACCACATGAGGGCACAATGTCTGCTGAGTGTCATTCATACTTTCAATGTTCCTGCTAGTTAAACCAGAACTAGTCTCACCTCTCTGCTAGAGACAGACCAGAGCAGCTTAGGGCAAGGAAGGAAATTACTTGAGGATTTTCAATGTGTGTATTCACAGGTAGAATATCCCTGGCATATCTTGGGAACTTTGCTAGCATATCCCCGGAAAGAAGACTGATGGGGAGTAATTGGAGACAAGGAGAGAGACCTGCAGCAGCTTCCATCTGGCAACCTAAGCAGACTGGCTTTCTTTTGCTCAGATGCTGTTTCTCATCACCCTTTTGTAGGATTTCAGCTGTCTCATCAGGTTGTTCCTCAGCACTAAAGAGTTCTTCCAAATCATTTTCATTTCTAATAACAAAAATAGCCCAGTATTTCTAAATCACTTACATATAAAAACTTTTCACATTATATTTCTCAGTTGAGAGAGATTTCTGGAAAATAAAAATTTATATCTCTATGTTATCCCCACAACTGTTACAGTAAAATCCACTCGGCATATTAACTTTTATGTACCAGAGAGAAAAGAAGTTAAGATACAGTTTATCTTTCTGACAGCTCTGACTCTCTCCAAATGTTTTAGCAGTAGATATTAAGATGGAAAAAAACACAACAAAACCCAACTTCTCAGATTATTCTGTTTCATGGGTTGTCTTCCTACCACAAGTATTTCTTTTAAAAATGAGAATCAGACTACTCCATGAAGGGAAACTAAATTATCTGTTATCTGAATTTCAGAACTCACAATGATTTTATTTTCTCACAATTGGTTGTTTTCCTAATAGAAGGGACAGATTTATATGGATAATTTTCCAGACTCTTTGTCCCATTATTAATAAATTTATTTTTTATTTTGCATACTGTCACATTTACTCTGTTACGTACAGTTCTACAGGTTCTGACAAATGAACAGAGCAGTGTCTCTACCACAATCATGCTCCATTGCAGTTCCATTGCACTCTAAAATTTTCTCATGCTCTCCCTTGGTAAACAACCAATTCTCTACCTGTATCTCCATTCTTCTCTCTTCCATTCCTACTATTTTGTAAAATGTCGTATAAATGAAATCATATAATATACAGCCTTTGGGTCTGGCTTTTTCACATAGCTAAATGCATCTGAGATTCATGCAAGCTGTTGAATGTATCAACAGTTCGTTTTCTTGTGGTTTTTGAATAGTATTAGATTGTACGGAGATACCACAGATTGTTTATCCATTCACTCACTGAAGGACATTTAGGTTGATTTCACTTTGAGGAGATTACACATAAAGCTTCTATAAACATTTATGTACAGATTTGTATATGAACTTAAGACTTTATTTCTCTTGGGTAAATACCTAGAAAGGAGAGAGCTAGATCATATAGTAAGGATGGGTTAACAGTTCTAAAAAAGCTTTTAAAATTTTCAGTGGAGTTGTGTGTTTTATATTTCTCATCTGCGATATATGAGTTTCTGTTGCTCCACATCCTCACCAGCACTTAGTACTATCATTTTTCTTATATTTTAGCCATTCTAGTAGGTATGAGGAGGTATCTGATTGTCCTTTTAAATTGTATTTTCCTAATAATGGCTCTTGGAAAATACCCATACCCAAATTTTAGGTATGAAGGAAGGAAAGGCATCAGACAAAAATCACATGCCAGCAGAGGCAGCTCCCTTTTTAAGTGGCATTCCTGGAAGCCCCACCCAACAACTTCTGATTGCATATCATTGGCCAGAATTAACCACAAGGCCTTCCCTATGTGCAAGGAAGACTGAAAAATGTAGTTGGGTTTTTTACTTTTATTCTTATTTTTGTTGTTTTATTTTTGTTTGTTTGTTTGTTTGTATATTACCACCTCAGAAAAATTAGGAATTTCTAAGAAAGAAAGAAGACAATGGACCTTGAGTTGGCAACAGACTCTTCTCACATCGATCTCTCTCCTTCCCTATAATGCCTCCGAACAGTCTATTTTTCACCTGCAGCCAGAGTGATTCTCATTAAAATTCATTAAAATTCAGATCATGTCACTCCTGTGCTCAAAATAACTCAGTGATTCCCATCTCCCTCAAAGTAAAATCAAAAGTCCCTTCAATTGTTGATAAGTCCTTTTCTGATCTGCAACCATCCCACATTTTAAACTCTTCTCCTACCCAATTTCCCCTGATTACTGTGCTGCATTCAAAATGCTGTTCTTCCCCTTCTGTGAACAAACTAAGCACGCCTCACTTCTGGGTCTTTGTACCTAATCCTCCTTCAACATAGACAGTTCTTCCTTCAAATAGCCTGACTGCTTTACTCTCAATTCCCACAAGTGCACACACAAATGTTCCTATATCCTACAGGCCTTTCCTCTTATACAAAAGCATCTTAGATACAATAGAACTACCAACCCCTACCATATTCTATTATCTCCTTGTTCTTTGCTGCTAACATCATCTGACATAACATAGACCTTGTTTATTTGTTAATAGTTTCTGTCCTCACCTTTAGATTACAAGGGAGCAGGGAACTTTTTTTGTTCACTCCTGTGTCTGGAGTGGGGCCTGGTACTCAACAAATATTTGCCAATGGAAAGAATGGAGAGAGGAGGGTGAATAAATGCAAATGAATGAATGGAGTTGCAGTAAGAAGAGAGAGTGCTGTGGTATTTCCTCTTCCCTTAATGTAGCTTCTTTTCTCTCTACTTCGCCGGTAGGTGAAAAGGACCTCAGGAGAGCTTGGGGTTTTACAAAGGAGAGGCTGACATCACAGCCCTGGCTGCCTATTTGCTGAAATTGAGAATCCTGAGGAGGGAAGTGATATGGCAGGGGATTGAAATAGGAGGAGAGAGTGGGGGTTCAGAAAAAAAGGGAGGCATGAATCTCCTTGTTTGCCTAGTAGACACCATGAAGGCCACCATGCTGGGGCCATATTGGTAGAGTCCCACCCATGTGCCTTCCAAGGTGTATTAGTTTGCTAAGGCTACCATAATCTACATATATAAAAGCCTAAGTGACCGTTACAACCAGAACAACTGGTCGACCAGTCGCTATGACAAACACTGACCACCAGGGGGAAGACGCTCAATGCAGGAGCTGCCTCCTGGTGGACAGTGCACTCCCACATCCAACCTCCTGAAGCCAGCCAACCTCCCATGGGCCCTTCCCCCAGCTGACCAACCTCCCATGGTCCCTCCCCGCAGGCAGCCTGCCAACCACCCTCAGTCACTTCCCCTGGCTGGCAGGCCCCGATCAGCCTGGCCCCAGTAGGCACTGGGCGAGAAGGCCCTGATTGGCCCTGATTAGCCCTCATTGCCGGCCAGGCCTACATACCCCACCCATGCATGAATTTGTGCACCAGGCCTCTAGTGTTTATATAAGTGCCACAGGCTAGATGGATTGACCAATAAAAATTTTGTTTTCACATTACTTGGAGGCTGAATGTTCAAGACCAAGATGTGGGTGGGGTTGGTTTCTTCTGAGGCCTCTCTCCTTGGTCATCTTCTCCCTGTGTCTTTACATCATCTTCCTTCTGTATGTTTCTGTATCCCAATTTCCTCTTCTAATAAGGACACCAGTCATATCACATTGGGGCCCAACCTAATGATCTCACTTTAATTAGCTCTTTAAAGACCCAGCCTCCAAATACAGCCACTTTCTGATGTGTTGAGGTGTAGGACTTCATATGAATTTTGGGACAGTACAATCAGCCCATTCCCAGACCAGGTCTAGGGACTCCAGGCAGAGGGAATGTCCTTCTAGAACACAGGCTCTGGACACATATTGAGGCCGTCAGGAAAAAACTTCACTGAGCCAGGAAATGGAACAGTGCAGAGGTTCCCACAGGGAAGCCCTGAAGAACCCATAAGAGGAGCCTTAGGAGAAGAATTTTCAGTTGGACACCTGACATTATCAGCCAAGAGAACTGTAATAAACAAGAGGACCTATTCCCTTCTCTATTTTCTCTTCTGTGTGCTCAAACACTGACCCTGGAGGGTGAGAAAGAAGGGGGAGGGAGGAGAGTGAAAGCACAAACCACTGGCCTCTTTGCCTGTGGGATGCAAAGCTCTGGGTCACACCCATTCTAGGGAAAGGAGAAAGGGTGAATTGGATGAAAGATGAAAGCTTGATTTCTGAATTGGGCCTGCTGTGGACCAGGAGGCTGGGGAGTAAGGCAGGTCAGAAATGTGAAGACAATGGGGTTTCACCAGCGGGAGACACAAGC
This sequence comes from Corynorhinus townsendii, assembly GCA_026230045.1. Lineage (NCBI taxonomy): Eukaryota > Metazoa > Chordata > Mammalia > Chiroptera > Vespertilionidae > Corynorhinus > Corynorhinus townsendii. The sequence goes on from JAPDVU010000013.1 coordinate 28,212,555, forward strand.
CTGCTTTGGAAAAGTATCAAATCAGACTCTCTTGAAGAAACCATGGCTTTCTGGGAGGAGAAGCATTGCCTGCACCATCAAAATTGTCCTCAAAAATCAAGTGCATTACTCATTAATTACAAATAAGTCCTTCACTTCCCCATCTTTTCACAATGATTCTGCCAGGAAAGATAATTTCCCAATAGCCACACACAAGGCCTTTGTTCTCTGGTGGCCTTGCGTCTGAGGCCTTTCCATTCCCTATGATTCACTCTCCGACTTTCCCTAATTACTTCTCATGGACATACCAGGCCCCAAAGCACATGTGCAGGCCTGATTCCAGCATCCAACACCACAAAACCCCAGAGAACTCTTCTTCCCTGCACCAACACCCTGGGAATGGGGAAGGTTGTTGTTCATAACTTCAAGGTACAAAAAGTCTTGTGCACCCTTGTTCTAGGACAGTGGTCGGCAAACTGCGACTCGCGAGCCAAATGCGGCTCACGAGCCGCGGTTTGCCGCTCTGTTGACTAATGAGTTTGCCGAACACTGGGATAGGGGCTTAATCACAAGGAACAACAACAGCCTGTAATTATTGGAATTGAGAGTCTAGGTCAGTGGTCGGCAAACTCATTAGTCAACAGATCGGCAAACCATGGCTTGTGAGCCACATGTGGCTCGCGAGCCACGGTTTGCCGACCACTGTTCTAGGACAATCCCAGGTTTACTTATTGTATAAGCACCCTACAAAAGGAGGCCATATTCAGCAATTCCACGATGATACTCCTATCTCTATCTACATATGATGTAGCTGGCAAGGTCTCTACATTAGTCTGCTCAGGCTGCCACAACAAAGTACTATGAAGCCACACAAATTATTGTCACAATTCTGGAGGCTGGAAGCTCTAAGTCAAGATGTCAGCAGGGCCCTGGCCGGCGTGGCTCCATCCATTAAGCTTGTCCCATGCGTGGAAAGGGCTTAATCCCCAGGCAGGGTGTGTGTGGGAGGCAGCCGATCCATGTTTCTCTCTCACATCCATGCTTCTCTCCCCCATCCCTCCCTCTCTCTTGCTCTCTCTCTCTCTCTCTAAAAATCAATAAAAAACATATCTTTAAAAAAAAAACTTGGACAACAACTACAAAAAGATGACAGCAGGATTGGTGCCTTCTGAACATTATGAGAAAATATCTGTTTCATAAATCTCTTCTAACTTCTGCTAGTCTGCTGGCAATCTTTAGCATTGCTCAGTCTGCAGAAGCATCGACCCAATCTCTGCCTTTATCTTCACATGGTATGTCCTCTGTACCAACCTTTGCTAATTAAATGTCATTTCCACTAGTTGAGAAAAAAAAATGCATGCCTTAAAGTTGAGTTCTTTGAATGGGATATGAAGGCTCATATTGAGATATGAGGATTCATGTTTTATCTGTTACTTTAGCTGCTGTTGACTCATCTGTACCCAAGAGTTTACACACTAAGATTAAATGTGAGTAGAGCTTTGCTTTGAAGTCAAAAGCATGTCGGGGGCTTTTATTTGCTTTGTTTGGAAATATTTTTCTTGGACTGTCTTATTTGATTTTCTATTATTTACCCAGGGAATTTAGGGCAGGCAGAAGTACATCAAAAGTTCCTTTAGTGCCCTTTGTCATCGAGTGACATAAGAACAGTCTTAAAATAATGGTCCTTGAGTGCATGTGGTAATTTTATTCAAGATCTCACAACTTCTTACAAGAGGTATTATTTTCTATTTTAATTATTTCTATGTTAGAGGTTATTGGAGTCTAGTCCAGAGGGGAGAAAACTCAAAGAATAAAGTATTATGGTTCAATTCCTAGCCCATAAACTCTGTTTCTGAGAAAAACGAATTCCCTTTATAACATAGTCATCACCAGCTATCCTATATCTGGGCATCTGCCACCTAAACGAAATCTAGCTTGACCAATCAAAGGTATTAGTTATTTAACAAACATTACTAAGTTCTACTATGTGTCTCAGACTATTCTATGCATGAGGAAGATAGTGATGAGCAAAGTTCTCATGAATTTACATTTTAGTGAGGAAAAGACAATAAACAAGATAAATATATTAATATACTGAGTTGAATGGTGTCCCCTCCCCCTAAAATTCATGTCTACCAGGAACCTGTGAATATGACCTTATTTAAAAATATAGTCTTGCCCAGCCAGTGTGGCTTAGTGGTTGTGCATCAGCCCCTGAACCAGTAGGTCACGGTTCAATTCCCGGTCAGGGCACATGCCCAATTGTGAGCTCGATCCCCAGCGAGGGATGTGCAGGAGGCAGCTGATGGATATTCCTCTCTCATCAATGTTTCTATCTTTCTACCCCTCTCCCTTCTTCTCTCTAAAATCAATTAAAAACTCTTTTTAAAAAATAATAACACAAAAATAAAAATATAATCTTGTCAGAGTGGAGAGGGTGGGAGGAACTGGATAAAAGAAGATGAGACTAGCCAAAGAATATATATTTGTAGCCCATGGTCACAGACAAAAGTGTGGTGAAGGCCAGGTGAGTGGGGATTGCTGGGAGGAGGTGAGCAAAGAGGGGGGAAATAGGAGCATCTGTAATAGTGAACACACTAAAAATAAATTTAAATATATATAGAGAGAGTCTTTATAGATGTAGTAAAGGTAAAATGAGATTATACTGGATTAGAGTCGGTCCTAGATCCAATATGACCAATGACCTTCTAAGAAGATTTGGACACAGAGAAATACAGGGAGAATAACATGTGATCACAGAAGCAGGGATTGGGATGATGTGGTTTTGAGCCAAAAAACAAAAAATGAACGGATTGCCAGTAACCACCAGAAGTTAAGAGAGAGGCATGATCAGATTCTGCCTCAGAGTCTCCAGAGGGAACCAACCCTGCCCAAACCTTGATTTTGGACTTCTAGCCTCCAGAACCATGAGATAACTAAGTTCTTTGTTACAGCAGCCCAAGGAAACTAACACAATTTGTAAGTAATGATAAGGGCTAAGGAAAAGAAAAGTGCAAAAAATTAAAATTTAAAAGCTATCAAGACTACATTATAAAATTTCCAAAAGCCTCCTAATATTTAAATCAAAAAAGAGGGGATAGTAGAAGAATATCATGTAAGGAAAAATATCCTGTAAGTAAATTACATCTAGAAAATTTTTACCTCAAAAAATTCACTTTCATTTGTAATGCTAACAGCAAGACACCCATGAAAAACACACACAGTGTCAATACAAGCCAAAGGAAAATCATTTGGGCAAAAAATGAAAAAGGATCCCAAGTCAAATTTATAGAAAAGATTTATTAACTTTTGGTTGAGAATATGTTTGTATATTTTCAGAAAACAACTCCAAGACCATGTGGATTCCTGCAACAGAGAGAAATTGACAGGACTGCTCCAGCCATGAAGACAGGAGAGAAACAGTCCGGAGATGAAAGACGCTGACGATGCCTTGCCATACTAGCAGTCAGCAGCTGTGAGTTGCTGCAGGTTGCCCAGGACCAAACCAGAGAGGGTCGCACCTGCATTACCACCATTTGTCCACCATCCAGAACTGAAATATCATTGCTGACATGTACACATAAGGAACTGTTTGACATTGAAATTGGGACTCAAAAGAACTGTTGGCCCAGAAAGAAACTCACTACAGACTGATTCATTTGCCTCTCAGCATAACCATTATTGCTTGTCTCATTTTCGGCTTTATAAGTGTATTTCTAGTATCACATGACCTCACTCATCTAGGGGAAATAATGAACAACATAAACTGATGAACAAAAACAGACCCAGAGACAGGGAAGCATTGATCAGACTTCCCTCAGAGGGAAGGTAGGGGAGGGTGGGGGTAAGGAGGAGAGATCAACCAAAGGACTTGCATGCATGCATATAAGCCTAACCAGTGGTCACAGACAACAGGGTGGTGGGGGCATGAGTCAGGAGGAGTTTGGGATGGGAATGGAGGGATGAGGACAAATATGTGATACTTTAATCAATAAAGAAATTTAATTAATTAATTTTGTATTTGCAACAAAAATAAATAAATAAATAAAGCAATGAAATGGGATAGAGTCTCCTAGGGAAAGACGGCAATGTTACATTGGCCAGGAAAATCCTCAATGTAAACATAACATTGATTCAAGACAGAAGGAGATGAGGAAGTAACGCATGATTACACCTGGAAAAGGTGTCCCAGGCAGGAGGAGGAGGAGCAAGTGCAAAGGCCCTGGGAAATGCCTGCATGTTTAGAGAACAGGAAGCAGTCTGGAGTGGAATGAGAGATGAGAAAAGTAGAAGAAATTAGCTGAGGGCGGTGATGGGCAGGCAGGCCAGGTAAATGCTATAGAGGCTGTTTTGAATCACACAGAACAGAGCTCTTGTGGTGTTTGGAACAGGAGAATGAAGCAGAGGAGTGACAGGATCTGACCTGAATTTTAATAAGATCTTTGAGTTATTGACATTATTCTGAAGGGGGGAAAAAAAAGAGGACAGAAGTTAGAAAACTATTGCAATAATCTAGGTAGGAAATGATAATGACTTAGACATGGTGGTAGCAGTAATACTGATTGCACAGGGTCAGTTTTGGGGTCTAATTTGCAGATATAGTGGGTGTGGATCAAATGTGAGACATGAGTAAAAGAGAAGAAGTAAAAATGGCTCCAAGGACTTGCCATTCATTGAAAGGAGAAGGTCATGGAAAAGTAAGACATGTTGGGGAAGATCAAGAATCAGATTGGAACATGTTAACCTTGAGATGCCATTGAGATATAAATGAGAACATTACTAGCAGTTGGGTATACAAGATGGATCTAAGGAGAAGTCTGGCAGTAGATACAAATTTAAAGTTGTTGGAACATAGAATCACATGTCTATGTATTCATTACATTTCTCCACAATACTTCTTGTTTCCCTGCAGAAATACTACATAATTTGACAATCCAGGAAGGGTGACCCTGCCTCTGACTTATGACAGTTCTACACCCTTCTTATGGGAAGAACTATAAAAATGATTTACAACAATCTCTTTAATGTTTTATATTGTTATATATTTACTTTATAACCCTTCTAGTAAAAAATGTTAGTTCACAATGTTAGAAGGCATCAAATAGGAAGAACACCATTTAAAAAGTAAAAATGGCAATTAGAAAAGTTAATTAAGCCTGGCACCTTAACTTTCTTGTTGTTGTTAATCCTCACCTGAGGACATTTTCCCATTGATCTTAAGAGAATGGAAGGGGAGGGGAGAAACAAGAGAAACATCAATATGAGAGAGACACATTAATTGGCTGCCTCCCGCACACACCCAACTGGGGCCGGGGATCAAGCCTGCAACCAAGGTACATGCCTTTGACTCAAACCTGCAACCAATCGTACCTGCAACCCTTCAGTCAGTGGAATGGGCTAGGGTTTAAAGTTCTTTTTATGATCATCACACTTTGTGGGAGCAAGAAAGCATAGCCCTCATGGGGAATTTTAAAAAATCTTTTTATCATCTCAGTTTTTCAAAGAAGAAAAGAATCGTGTATTATTTTCAATCAGTGAATGTAAGGTTTGTACTGATCAGTGAGATCCAACCACAAATTTGTTTTGATTCCTAGTATTTATTAAACATTGTCTCTTAAGAAGATGTAATAACTAAGAGATGACAAAAAAAGCATTTAACCATATTCACCATTAACTCATGATTTAAAAAAAGAACACAGCAAGTAAGGAATATAAAAAAACCTCAGTCTAATAAAGGGAAGATAAAAAAGACTAACAGCTAATATAATACTTAATGTGAAGCATTGAAAGCCTTCTTCCTAAGATTTAGAACAAGGTCAGGACATTACTCTCACAATTTATATTCATTGTACTCTTCCGGTACACTAGAAATGTTGTACTAACAGCAATAGGATAATAGGGCAAGGAAAAGAAAAACAAGGCATGCAGTTTTGATAGGAAGATGTAAAACTATCCTTATTTGCAGATAATATGATTATGTACCCAGAAATCCTCAAGGCATCTACTAAAACAGATCCCATTAAAATTGCCAAGTGAATTTGGAAAGGTTGGAGGATAATAGTGCAATATGCAAAAATCAATTATATTTCTGTATACTAACAAAAAATAATTATAAAGTACAACTTAAAATAATACTATTTACAATAACAATACAAAACATCATATACCTAGGAATAATTCTAGCAAAAGATGTGCAAGATCTCTATACTAAGAACTACAAAGGTTTCTGAGAGAAATTAAAGAAGACCTAAATAAATACAAAGATACACTCTGTACATAGTTTGAAGAACTCAATACCATTAAGATATCTGTTTTACTCAACTTGATCTCTTTAAAATCCTAAAATCCTAGCAGGCTCTTTTGAAGAAATTGACAGGATGATTCTAAAATGTTTATGCAAATGTGAAGAATCTAAAGTAGTTTCCTTCTTTGAAAAAGAACAAGGCAGGCAGGGGTGGGAAGAGATCAACCATTCTGAATAATCTGCTGAAGACTAGCTGGAGAGAATCCTGATAACCAAGGACAGAAAGTGGAGACCACAAAGAGACTAGTAGGAAGTGCGAGGAGCGAAAGGGCTGGCAGGGCTCCCACAGGCAGCAGCTGAAGTTCTGGAGAGATAGCTCAGCTGGGGGCAGGAGGGTTGCCACTGAGAACTCTGGGGTCTAAACCCAAAGCTGGGCTCCCCAGCCCAGGACACCAGAACTGAGAAAGGTGCCCACATAACATCTAGCTGGGAAAAGCAGCAGGGTTGCTGTCTGCCAGGGAGAGACAGATAGATATACAGGCATCTCTTAAAGGGCCAACGCACAAGATTTCCCTTGTAGCCACTTACCTGGGGCTCTGGCAGAGGTAGGGCAGAGTGGACTGGAGCTGTGTGAGCAGAAGCCAGGGCTGAGGGCTCAGGGGTTAGAGCTCTGAAGGCAAATACTCCACTTTTCTGTACGGAGTCAGTCCCCTATGCTGCAGATGAAATCTTTCTCCGGGGGACTTTTATCATCCAAGTAGCCTTTGCCTGGGGGGAAGGGGGGGAAGGGGGAGCAATTACCCTACCATGTGGGAAAACCTCTCCTTCTACCCTGTGGTCAACAGCCTGAAGCTAATCAAGACTGAAAAGCATTCAGATTTCAGGCAATGGCAGGTCTCTGGAAACTTTGACTCTGCCTGATCTTCTTCTGGGCCTGGGGCTAGGAAAAGCAGACTTTGGTGCATGTCTTGGTCCTTTCCAAAGGCACCCAGACCCAGCAAAGGGAGCCACAAGCTGTGGATTTTTAATAGCTCCAACCAGGGTACTCAGGGCCAGTCACCGACAGCATCTGACATTGTCCTGCACTAGAGACTGGAATTCATACCAGGTCTACCTAATACACAGACACAAACCCAAACAGGCAGCCAAAATGGGCAGAGGAAAAAACAAGCCCCAAATGAAAGAACAAGAGAATTCTCCAGAAGAAGAGCTAAATGAAATGGAAATGAGAAATTTATCAGATACAGAGTTCATAATAATTGGCAAGGATGCTCAACAGCATGAGAAAAGATACAACAACCATGAAAACAGACCATTCGGAAATGAAGAAGGACATAGCACTAACAAAACTACCATAAACATGTTCATCAAGCCTTGGACAGTTTGGCTCAGTGGAGAGAGCCGTCAGCTTGCAGACTGAAGGGTCCTGGGTTCAATTCCGCTCAAGGGCACATGCTCAGTTTACCGGCTTGATCCCCAGTGTGGGGCATGCAGGAGGCAGTCAGTCAATGATTCTAATCTCATTGATGTTTCTCTCTTTCCCTCTCCCTTCCTCTCTGAGATCAATAAAAATATATTAAAAAATGTTAATCAAAACAGTGTGCTATTGCTGCAAAAATAGAGATCAATGGAACAAAAATGGAGATTCCAGAAACAGAACTGCACATACAAGGTCAGTTGGTTTTCCCTCAATATACCAAAGAAATTCAATGGGGCAAAAAAAGAAATCTTTTGTACAAAGGCAATAGAAAATTGGAATCTATACAGACAAAAATAAATACATAAACCTCAACTGTCATCTCACTCCATACACAAAAATTAACTTAAGGTGGATCATACACCTAAACTTGAAAACTATAACAATAAGGCTCTTGGGAGATGAAGACTTCTTAGGTCACAAAAGCACTAACCATAGAAGGGAAAAATTGATAAATTAAATACATCAAAATTAAATACTTCCACTCATTGAAAACCATCACTTATAAAATTAATAGGCAGAGACTAGGAGGAAATATATTTGCTAAACTTTTTTTTTAATCTGCTATCCAGAATATATATAGAACTCCTATAAATCGAGTACTAAAAAAATAAATGACAACCTAATATTTTAATAATATTGGAACAAACACTTCACAAAGATATTACAAGTGATCAATAGGATATTTTAAAAAGCTCATTATTACTCAAAGAAAAATTCTAAGTAAAATCAGAATGAGATACTATTTCATACTCATTAGAAGAGTTAACATCAAAAACTGATATACTAAATGTTGGTGAAGATGTGGAGCAACTAGAACTCTCCTTCACTGGTAAAGATGGAACATGGTGCACTGCTTTGGAGAACTGTTTGGCAGTTTCTATAAACACATATCTGCCCCCTGGCCAGCAATTACATTTCTATAATTTATCCAAGAGAACTGAAAACATAATCCACAAAAAGATATGTATAACAATGTTCACAGCAAACTTATTCATTATAGCAAGTAACTGAAAACAACACACTGTCCATCAGCAGGTTGCCTCTTATTGAAGGGGGAGTGTGATGACTATAAAGGGACACAGGGGAACTTTCTAGAGGAAATTAAAACGATCTGTATGTTTTTTGTGGGTGGTAGTTACATGGATGTACACAGTTATCAAAACTCATGAAATCAAACTCTTAAAATCGATGCATTTTACTATATGTAAATTATACCTGAATTTAAAATTTTGAAAAATTTTATAACTTTTTTTAAGTTAGGTGCCTATGTGTTTTCTTCTGCTGTACAAGAAATGTTAAAAAAGATGACAAAGATATTTTTGTTTATTGATATTAGAGAGAGAGAGGGGAAAGGGAAGAGACAGAGAGAAACATCAATTTGTTACCCACTTATTTATACACTGAGTGGACAGATTATATGATCTCTGAACATATATATATATATATATATATATATATATATATATATATATATATATAGTGTGTGTGTGTGTGTGTGTGTATATATATATATATATATATATATATATATATATTAGAGGATTAGAGGCCCGGTGCATGAATTCGTGCATGGGTGGGGTCCGGCCAGCCTGGCCAGGGGGAAGGGACATGGGTGGTTGGCCGGCCTGCCTGCTGGTCGAACTCCTGGTCAAGGGGACAATTTGCATATTAGCCTTTTTTTATATAGGATATACAATGAGTGGCCAGATTATTATACTTTCAGAGATCATAATAATCTGGCCACTCAGTGTATATTCATTAGTTGATTCTTGTATATGCCCTAACCAAGGATCAAACCCACAACCTTGGGATATCGGGACAATACCCTAACAAACTGAGCTACCTGGCCAAAGCCAAAATTTTTCTTTTTGAAGCATTTAAATAGCTTAAGCACCTGGACACTTAGTCACAGCTTCATAGGTCTATGCCATTTAACAGTAATTTTCCAAATACTCTTAAGGAACAGAAAACAAAATCCTATCTGGGAGCCAAATAATTTTAAAGGAAACGAAAATACATTGGAAGTTCTGATTAACCCCCTCCTGATCCCTAAGTCAGGCAGCCCTGCCCCTTTATTAAGAAAGCCATGTGGGCCCTAACCAGTTTGGTTCAGTGGATAGAGCATCAGCCTGCAGCCTAAAGGGCCCTGGGTTCGATTCCAATCAAGGGCACATACCTCAGTTGCAGGCTCAATCCTCGGCCCTGGTTAGGGCACGTGCTGGAGGCAACCAATCAATGTGTCCCTCTCACATTGATGTTTCTCTCTGTCTCTTTCCCTCCTTTCCACTCTCTCTAAAAATCAATGGAAAAAATATCCTTGTCTGAGGATTAACAAAACAAAAAGAAAGCCATGTTCAGTGATGTTGAGGGTTTCTAACAAATAACAAATATAGGTCAATGTGTGGCTTTAAACATTTTAAAAGACAATGTGTTACAATCTCTTTATTAATGAGTTGCATTACCAAGTGGTTTTCTTCCTGTCATTGGCTACATTCTGTGGAGAGGTGGCTGCAGGGGTGCATTGCATTTACATTTGGAGAAATCTCTAACCAAGGCTATAATTTCAGCTTTCATTAGCTCATGTTAAGTCAATCTTACTAACAATAATGAGCCCACAGGCTCACTTATTTTTAAGGCCATACTTTGTTCCTAACAATAAATCATGCTGTCGACATGGAAGAGGTTACAAGAGGGCACACATCAAATTACTTGAATAGTCTTGCCAGATTATCTAAAATTATGCCAGTAAGAAAAGAGGAAATGACAAGCTCCCGTTTGCAGCAGTTAGAAATGAAATTTCTTTTAAAGAAGACATTTTGTACCCTCCCTAACCCAGGAGCATTATCATCCTAGAAGTTTTGAAAAAGAGTGTTATAAATGCTAAAACATGTTCTAGAATATTCTTTTCTATTTCACTGAAGTCCATAGAGAAATGAAAGCAAAAAGCACTACATGCTCTTCTCTGTATTACTCTTGTCCATGAACTTGGGCAGTGAGGTAGAGGATAGTGGAATAGGGATACCCAACCTGCCTGTGTTCTCATGCCTGGCACTGCGTCAGCTGACTGCTCTACACCATTGGTTCGGTTTGGGTTCTCTCATTCTTTTTTTTTTCCCCCAGAAAATCTTGTCCAGAAAGATTTATTAAGGATCTAGAGATGTGAGATTTGAGCTGAGTTTTGAAGGATAGTGTTTTCCAATATAGTCAAGGGGGATGCAGAGTCTTTATTTTTTTTTAAAGATTTTTAGAGAGGAAGGGAGAGATGGAAACACCAATGATGAGAGTGAATCACTGACCAGCTGCCTCCTGCACGCCCCCTACTGAGGATCAAGCCCACAATCCGGGCATGTGCCCTGACCGGGAATTGAACCGTGACCTCCTGGTTCATAGGTCATTGCTCAACCACTGAGCAACACCGGCCAGGCAGTGCAGAATCTTTTAAAAGACTCTACTAAAAAACAACAGAGATTAAAAATGGCGGAGGATCACCACCTTCAGCACCACCCGGAGACCAGCCTATGCACCTTAACTCCTTATCGCCCAACAACCATGAGCTCCCAAATTCGTCAGAATTACCCCACTGAGGTGGAGGCTGCGGTCAACCGCCTGGCTCCCCTGCCCCCCTCTCACGGCCACGGCCCCCCCCCCCCCCCCCCCCGCGGGCCACCCGCACCTACCTCTCTCTGGGTGATGTGGCTCTGGAGGGCGTGGGCCACTTCTTCCTCCAGTTGGCCGAGAAGCTCCAGGGCTCTGAGCGTCTCTTAAAGTTGCAAACCCATTATGGTGGCCGCACTCCCGGCCAGGACGCGCTGAGGCCTCCCCAAGGTGAGTGGGCAGAACTCAGGGCCCCAGGGAGCTTGGAGAGGAACCTGACCCAGGCCCTTGTGGCCCTGAGTGCCCTGGTTCTGCCCACTGACCCTCAGCTCTGACTTCCTGGAGAACCACTTCCGGGTGAGGAGGTGAAACTCATCAAGAAGATGGGCCACACCTGGCTCCCCTCCGCAGGCTGCCGGCCCCAGGCTGGGCGGGGCGAGTGTCTCTAGGAAAGGCTCCCCCTCCAGCACGACTAGGAGCCTGTGGAGCCCGGAGGCCTTTGAGGGGCCCTTCTGCATCCCCTGGTGTCTGCCTTTTGCCTGAGTGTGTCCCCGAAACTACTGGCCATATGGGACCAAATGAAAACAACAAAGCTTTTTGCAGAGAAAACAACAACAAACTTGTCTACATTTTTGCAGGAATATACAAAACATTATTAGGTCTATAAATTGGGACAAACTAGAAACGTGTTTTATTTGTGTGTGTGAAAACTGATGTCGTCCTACAGAGGAGCTATTTAAGATAAAGTTTCAGAGAAACAGTAATCCTGCCCCCTGCTTTCAATTCTGGCAGAGAGGAAAAGGAAAAGCAATTTCTTTTATTATTTTCCTAGCTTTAAATATTCACAGATGTTTTACTATGTCAAAGAAAACAATTGATAAAGTCAATAATACCAAAATTTAAAATTCTGCCTGGCAAAACTCACCATAAGCAAAGTCAAAATACAAATGAAAAATCAAGGGAAAACATATTTGAACCTCATGCCATAGATAAAAGGATGCTTTCCCTTACAATGACCTCAGGAAATAGAAGAATGGAAAAAAGACAGGAATATACAAGCTATAATAGAAAAATGGGGGAAAGACAGAAATACACAAGTCTAATGTAAAAGCTATAAATGCCTCTTAAATACATGAAAAGATGCCCAATCTCAGTCAAAAAAAAAATTTTAAACTAAAATGAGGCACACTTTTTTATCTATCACATTGCCAAATACCAAGAGTTTGATAGGCCTCAGTGTTGGTGAAATTGTAGAGAAACAGTAATCTCACACATTTCTGAGAAGAGAGTAGAGACAATAGAGACCATTCAGAGAATGTACAGATCAGATTGGAAGTGTCCATCAAATGAACAAAGATATTCACCCTATATTGTTTGCAATAGCAAAGAATATCCATCAACAGGTTAGCTGTTAAATAAATAATGGACTATAAACATAGAGCAGAAATGTGACATTTGAAAGAATGAGGAAGTTCCATACATGATGATCTGGGGGTGCAGTTGGGGGATCTGCATCTTTAAAGAAGGGACTTCAAGCCCTACATCTCATCCAAGCTCAGTTCTTAGAGTAAGAGAAAAGATAGAAGAAAATGCTCCTTTCCCAATAATTTTAGCATTCAGAGAGCAAAGGAGGACTGGGCTCATTTCCAAGGGGGTCCATAAAAATAAGCAAAGTCTTTGTGAGAGAGAGAGAGAGTCTTAAAAAGGTCTATTGGCCACTATTTTCTAGGGAGTGAAGGCTGAGGGGAGAGAGGCAGGGAAGGAGATGAGAGGATGCATTATCAATCTGGCCTACTGCAAAAAAGTGATTGATTACCAATCTTTCTGAACCAATCTCTGAGAAGTCATTTGGGCAGGAAAAGCCCTAAAATATACCTGATCCGAAACATTTAATCAATATTGGAATTAACCAGGTAAATTTTCTACTACCAGGAAGAAATGAAGCTTAGTTAGAGATTGGGTCAAATTACTTAAATTAAAAAAAAAAGTCACATTTCCAACACCTCTGAGGACATTGCTTGAAAATATTGATTATGGCCCTAACTGGTTTGGCTCAGTGGATAGAGTGTCAGCCTGTGGACTGAAAGGTCCCAGGTTCGATTCCAGTCAAGGGCATGTACCTTGGTTGCGGGCACATCCCCAGTGGGAGATGTGTGCAGGAGGCAGCTGATCGATGTTTCTCTCTCATCGATGTTTCTAACTCTCTATCCCTCTCCCTTCCTCTCTGTAAAAAATCAATAAAATATATAAAAAAAGAAAATATTGATTATGCTACTTATATATTAACTGATTTAGTGACAGCAATATCAAGGCTCAGAGATGTTCAAATCGGTCTAAGACAGCGGACGGCAAACTCATTAGTCAACAGAGCCAAATATCAATAGTACAACAATTGAAATTTCTTTTGAGAGCCAAATTTTTAAACTTAAACTGCTTGTAATGCCGCTTCTTCAAAATAGACTCGCCCAGGCCGTGGTATTTTGTGGAAGAGCCACACTCAAGGGACCAAAGAGCCACATGTGGCTCGCCAGCACTGGTTTGCCAACCACTGCCCCAACACATCAGAAAGTGACTGTATTTGGAGGCTGGGTCTTTAAAGAGCTAATTAAAGTGAGATCATTTAGGTTGGGCCCCAATGCGATATGACTGGTGTCCTTATTTAGAAGAGGAAATTGGGATACAGAAACATACAGAAGGAAGATGATGTAAAGACACAGGGAGAAGATGACCAAGGAGAGAGGCCTCAGAAGAAACCAACCCCACCCACATCTTGGTCTTGAACATTCAGCCTCCAAGTAATGTGAAAACAAAATTTTTATTGGTCAATCCATCTAGCCTGTGGCACTTATATAAACACTAGAGGCCTGGTGCACAAATTCGTGCATGGGTGGGGTATGTAGGCCTGGCCAGCAATGAGGGCTGATCAGGGCCAATCAGGGCCATCTCGCCCAGTGCCTACTGGGGCCAGGCTGATCGGGGCCTGCCAGCCAGGGGAAGTGACTGAGGGTGGTTGGCAGGCTGCCTGCGGGGAGGGACCATGGGAGGTTGGTCAGCTGGGGGAAGGGCCCATGGGAGGTTGGCTGGCTTTAGGAGGTTGGATGTGGGAGTGCACTGACCACCAGGGGGCAGCTCCTGAATTAAGTGTCTTCCCCCTGGTGGTCAGTGTTTGTCATAGCAACTGGTCGACCAGTTGTTCGGTTGAAATTGTCGCTTAGGCTTTTATATATGTAGATTATGGTAGCCAAATTTTTTAAACTTAAACTTCTTCTAATGCCACTTCTTCAAAATAGACTTGCTCAGGCCATGTTATTTTGTGGAAGAGCCACACTCAAGGGGCCAAAGAGCCACAAGTGGCTCGCGAGCCACAGTTTGCTGACCACTGGTCTAAGAAATCTGTCTCAGAAATGTAATTTGTAAAGAAGCACCAACTTAATTAATCAATAGGTTGGGACAAATACTGTTTCTCTCTCTCTAAAATTAATAAAAACATATTTAAATAATAATAAGTTTATGGTGGAAACCCAGCAGACACCACTTTCACCAAGTGATCAAAATTAACATCACCAGTAGGAAGACATATCTAGTTCCTGATATGATGTGCTAAGACACAACATCACCTGTGGTACTCTTCAAAAATGCATAATCTTGTCTGATTGTGCCAGAATTTCAGACACACCCAAATTGAGAGATATTCTGCAAAATAACTTACCAGTACTCATCAAAAGTGTCAAGGTCATGAAAGATACAGAAATAATGTGGAATTGTCACAAGTTGGAAGAGACTAAAGAGACAGATTAATGGCTAGTGAGGTCCTTGGAGCATCTCTTACCACATCCAGCTACATGAGAAATAGAATTCAAGAGAGAATTCTGCAGATAAAGAAACTCCAAAATAACAAAGCCCTGGCCAGCTTGTCTCAGGGATTAGAGCATCAGCCTGCGAACCAAAGGTTCCCAGGTTCAATTCCCAGTCAAGGGCACATAACTCTGTTGCAGGTTCAATCTCAGTCCAGTACGTGGAGGAAGCAACAAATCAATGTGTCTCTCTCACATCCATGTTTCTCTCTCTCTCTCTCTATCACTTTTCTCTGTGTCTCTTTCCTCCTATTTTTGTGATGACTCTTTTGATGTTGAATAGAGGATTTGATTGTGTTGTGCATTCGCCATGGGGTAGATCATGCTCCTGGGTCACCCAGTAAGTTTCTGATGGACTGTTTTGGTTGCCTTAAAAAAGGTGTCCTTCCATACTTCATTTAATTCTGTCCAAGGTATTGGGCTACATGGTTCAGAGCACAGAGACCTCCTCTGTGGATGTCATTTATTATTGTCCTTCAGATTATTTATTGAAGTTGGCTATGATTCCCCAGAAATTCCTCTGATAAGCACCAATTTTAAACATCACAGAAATGAGCAGAGTCAGGTTAGATGAGCAGGAAATAAAAACTACCCTTAATCTTATACAAACATCTCACTAAGCAATTAACTATACACATAATCATAATCTGATATTCTCAGTCATTTCATATATTAGTCCTTTCTTCCTTATTACACTATAAATTTTGAGAAGGGAGAGTCTATATCTTATATTTCAATAAGGTAGAATATTTAGTTCTATACCTAATTAATAAGTATGCATTGGGACTCTTTTGTATACCTTTTGGGACTCTTGACAAAATGATATTGTTTCTGAGAAAGATGACCAAAGCCTTCATAGCATAAAGACTCTATTTCCTGCCTTCCTAGCACCTAATACTCTTCACTTTGCTCACTCTTCATGAAAGAATCCTCTTCCAAATCGTCCTGTTGCAAGAATAATGCCCCTCCAGTAGTAGACATCATACTAACTATTTGGACATGTCTTTCTGAGAACAAATGGGTGGGGAGTTCTATGAAGGGTATATTCATGGTTTCCTTATTCAGGGGTGGGGAACATCCAGCCCACGGGCCATATTAAGGCCCAAGAAATCATTTAGTCTGGCCCTGCCAAGGCATTTGGGGTGAGTTAATTAAATGTTTGAACAAATATAGCAGGCTCATTTTTTTTATTATTGTTTTAAATATTACAAATAGTAGTACATATGTCTCCTTTTTTTTTCCCCATTGATCTCCCCCCGACATCCCCTACCCCCCAGGACATGCCTTCACCTGCCCACCCTCCCCCCCGCCCCAGTGTCTTATATCCATTGGTTGTGCTTATATGCATGTGTACAAGTCCTTCAGTTGGTCTCTTACAGCCCCCCTAGCCCAACCTCCCCTGTCTTCCCAATGTAGTTTGACAGTCTGTTCAATGCTTCTTTGCCTCTGTATCTTTTTCCCACCATTTCTTTCCTTTAAAAAGTTTTGCCTTTGCAGACTGGAAATAAACATATAATAACAAAACAAGACAAAACAAAAAAATGTTTGAGTCCCAATTTCAATGTCCAACAGTTCCTTATGTGTACATGTCAGCAGTGATATCTGGATGGTGGGCACATGGTGGCAATGCAGGTCCAACCCTCTCTGGTTTGGTCCTAGGCAACCTGCAGCGGTGCACAGCTGCTGACTGCTCGCATGGCAAGGCATTGTCAGCGTCTTCCATCTCTGGACTGTTTTTTCCTCTTGTCTTCGTGGTTGGAGCACTCCTGTCAATTCCTCTCTGTTGCAGGAATCCATCTGGTCTTGGGGTTGTTTTCTGAAAATATACAAATATATTCTTGACCACAAGTTAATAAAGGATTCTTTTCTATATAATTGATTTGGGATCCTTTTTATTTTTGTTCAAACGATTTTCTTTTGTCTTATTTAGACACCATGTGTGTTTTTAATGACCGTCTTGCTGTTAGCATTGCATATGAAACTTAATTTTGTAAAGTAAAAATTTTCTAGATGTAATTTACTTATAGGATATTTTTCCTTACATGATATTGCCCTACTATCCATCCCCCCCTTTTTTTTTTTATTAATGGAGGTTTTTGTAAATTTTATAATGCAGTCTTGATAACTTTAAATTTAAAAAAAAATTTTCCCCCACACATATGACTGCTTTAGGTTCATTGCATATTCAGGAATTTTACCATGAGATGAACTACCAATAGAAATTTTAGTTACTACTTTAAGAACAGCTTTTTGTCCAGTACAATTAACTTTACTTGAATATTCACTTATTTCAATTAGCCTATTTAAATTAATCTGAAAACTCGATTACTATTTTACTGTCAAATTTAATACTCTACCAACAATCTTAGTTTACCCTGTAAATATTAGTGGGAAGGATTATTTGCATTCTTGAGTGGGCCCTGAGCATTCCAGATGCTCGGCTGAATTTAGATATAGGGCAACTGCTGTCGGCCAAGTGTCTTGTCTGTTACCTGGATCCCGATCTAAGCTGGGCCAAGTCTCTGTCTGTCACCTGTATCTCGATGTGAGCTGGGCCAGGTCTCTTTCTGTTGCCTGGGTCCCGTTCTGAGCTGGGTGTGGGAAGCGCGAAGCAGCCATGGGGGCAGGAAACCTCCTTCAGAAGGGGTGAGGGTTCAAGCCCCTGCAATGTTGGGGGGGTGAGGGTCTGTGCCCCACTCTGTTGCCCCCCCCCAAGTTCTCTCCTGATGGCCCCTCTGCGACTGTGCCTGTCTTAGGTTGTTCCTTCCTTGAGGAATCTTACCCGTCTCTGGCTAACCAGCCATCCTCCGGGGCCAAGCAGGGTGGTGTGAGGTTCAGTTCTGTCTCCTTGGTAGCCTATGCCCCCGTGGCCTCCACACCCAGCACCTGCCTTGGGAACCCCTGGCCTATCAGGCTCATTTTTAAGTTGATAATTTTGTATGGCCCACAAATGATGTTATAAAAAAATCCAAATGGCTCTTGGCAGAAAAAAGGTTCCCCACCCCTGGTTATCTCTTTTATAGATGTGGATAAATATCACTACCATTTGCAGACCACTAGCATGTGCCAGCCACTGTATGTACATTATGATTGATCCTCACAAAAACCATTGTGAAAGGTAGGCACTGGCCACGGCCCTTGAGAGGTGAGGAGCTGGAGTTGAGCATATGGGGGTGCTTGTCAAAGCGTTCAGCTCTCACTGGCAGAGTGGATATCCTAAAGTCAGTATGTTCCAAAGCCCTGATGCCTTCCCCTTCCTCCTGCCTGCCTTACGGTCCTTGCTTATTGACGTGAAGTGTCCAAGTAAGCAGGCCCTGGCAATCTCAGGAAGCTCTGAGCCCTACTTTCATAGGCCTGATTTAACGGATAAGGCCTCAGGGAAGGTCAGTGGTCTGTGTGCTCAAGCTTCAGAGAGAAAGGTTTGCGTTGGGACCTGGTGCCACCTGTTGGTTAATCCATGAAACTGGCGATGTGGTTTCATCCCCACATCCCCACACCAAAAATCAACCAGCCAACAATTCCTTAAAAGGAGCAGCCAGATCAAGAACTTGTCAATCGGTCCAATTCTATCCCACCTCCAGCCTCTAAAATCTGTGCCCTGCTGGCTGGTGTCATGAACAAGTCACTGAATTGAGAAATCAATCCCCATTGGCTCCACCCACTACTGTAAACTCAGGAGGTGAGTTCACTTCCCCGCGTTTGGATTTCTTACCCAGAAACTAAAATGATACCTTCCTACATCCCACGTTTGTTGTGAGGATCAAACAAAACCATGTAAAGGAAAGTGGGGTGTAAGTAGAATAATGCTCTGTGGGCATTATGTTCACACTGCCGTTTGGGGGTACCTATCATGACTTTTCATTTAACCTTAGATTTCTATGAGAGTTGCCCGTATGCAGTGCATCTGTCCCTCGCCTACTGCATCACAGGTTCCTGCCTTTCTCCCTGTCTGCCTGTGTCCATGTTATCGCTGCATCTGAACAGTCTCTTCTGGGTTAGGAATTCCCCAGGCAATGGGCAGTACTCGCATTACAAAGCCCAATGTTGCACCTATATTGGGAGCTCAAATATGAATTAGAATTTTAAATTTCATTCCTCAGTGAGCATGCGGTGTTCAGTGAGAATCAACTTTGAAATGCTTCATGAAAAGGAAAAAAGATGACTTTTGGGAACAGAGAGGGCCAGGAAGGAAAAGTACATTTCAAATAGGGGTCATCTGAACTCTTGTTATGAAAGAGTGAGGGTAGAAATGCCAGTCCTGGGAGAGGATAATCTCCTTAGGTTTGTCGGGTATTTTTTTCTTTTTCAAAATACTTTCACTAAACAGTCTGCAGGATAGAGATGTTGAATGACTTGTCCAGAAATCAGAGTGTACAAATCACTCTGTGTGTTTCTTGATTTCCTGCCCAGCATTCTTTCCATTATACCAGTGGTTCTCAACCTTTCTAATGCCGCGACCCTTTAATACAGTTCCTCATGTTGTGGTGACCCCCAACCATAAAATTATTTTCATTGCTTCTTCATAACTGTAATTTTGCCACTGTTAATGAATCGTAATGTAAATATCCGTGTTTTCCAATGGTCTTAGGCTCTACAGCAGCCTAAGGTTGAGAACTGCTAGCAGGGTCGCCTAAGACCATGGGAAAACACGGATATTTACATTACGATTCATAACAGTAGCAAAATTACAGTTATGAAGTAGCAACGAAAATAATTTTATGGTTGGGGGTCACCACAACATGAGGAACTGTATTAAAGGGTCACGGCATTAGAAAGGTAGAGAACCACTGCTTTATACAGTATCATGAAATCACCTTACCACGTGGCTAAAACTCAGATGATCTTGATGCACATGCACATATGTATTTTGTTTGTCAAACTCCTATTCACACTTCAAAACCCAGCTTGAATATCACCTTTTTTGGGAAGCTTTTCATTGTGCCCTCAATTAGAGTTCATGGCATCATCCTCTGGAACGATACGATATGCAGCAACCCATTTTCTACTTACAGGGCTTTCTCCCCCGCCCCCTCTCCCTACTAAATTGGTAGTACACTATCCCACCATTTAGCACAATGCTTGGCACATACTGGATAATCAATAATCGTGAATACATACTCACTCGATACTGTTCTGGGCAATAGCTGCCATCTATTAGCTGGGAATGCACCGTTGATGGATATAAGGCAGGATGTTTCCTTTACCCTGTTCATATCTAGAGACATATAAGCAAAGAAACAAGGCAAAGAAGTAAACCTCATGATTTAAAAGATGAACCAAGACTTTGACCACATTTAGAAATTGCTCATTTTTTTCATGTTAAACATCAGTCAACAGGGAAGGACCTTGCTAGGAGCACTGAGCACACACTGTTATCTGATGGGTGAATATGAGTCCGGGTCTTGGGTTCAAATGCAAGTTTCTTTTCTCTGAACTTGCACAAGTGACTTCAAGTCTCTAAGCCAAAATCCCTTTTTTTAAATCTTATTGGAAAACTATATCCAGTCTCCTTCCTTCCACTTTTGCCTCTATACAGCATGTTCTCAGCACAACCCTCAGTGACCCCTTTAGTGTAAAATCTCCTGCTAAAAGCTTCCAGGTGCACTGTTAATGCGAATGGGGATGCGGGGATGGGAGTCCTGTAGAAACAGCTCCAGGAGAAAGTAAGGTTATCATTACACCGAAATCCCCGAGCTGAAAAAGATCGGATTCAGAACCAATCCATTTTCACGTGAAATTTACCACTGATTCTTTCAACATTATAAAAAGATTCCTCAGATTTATTAAATATAATTCAACATTATACATGACTATTCAAATGAATTTAAATTTTTTTCACCTGTTTGTAAAATGTTCCTACGTGATAATATCTATCAAGATTGTCATTAAAAATGTAATTGTTCTGTAGTGGGGTGGGAACCGGGTGGAGGGGAGCTATGGGGGGGAAAAAAGAGGAACATCTGTAATAATCTGAACAATAAAGATTTGAGAGAGAGAGAAAGAAGTTAAACATTAAAAAAAGTAATTGTCATTTAAAAATCTGGTCAGAAATTGTTTCATTGTTTCAAGTCTAAAGCCTGATACCAAGAATTCATGGTTGTGGAAGTGAGTTTATGACTCTTATTTAAACTGTGACAAGATTTTATTTATAAGTTTTATAAAATTAAAGTTTAATATTATCCTCATTTTTTGTTTTTTATTTTTTATAATAGTTTTATATATAATAGCTTGTTTCCCCGAAGCCCCAGTATAAATCTTCCCAAATCCCCTTCAGTTTTCCTAGTCTCCATACAAATATCACTTTCTATGGGTGCTATTACATGAATAAATTTTGGAAATTACTGGAATAATGGTAAGAGTTTGAGACAGCAAGGTGGTTCAAATCTGCATTCAGGTACTCACTAGCTATAGGTACCCTTGGATAAAATCTTTCTGAAATGTACTTTCTTTATCTATAAAATGGGATAACAATAACTACTTGATCCAACTCCAGTGTGGACTATATGAATTGATGCATGTAAAGCACTTGGTGCAGTGCCCAGCATGTAGTAATTGCTCAGTAAACAATTGAGTCGTGATGGTAGTGAAGACAAAGGTGTTGGTTGATGCTAATGAAAAAATTATGAGACTGATTTTACAGGGCATTTCCTTAACACTCTCAGGTAACCAGAACTCTGGCTTCCCCATACCTGGAGTTTTATGAAATATTAGAGGCCCAATGCACAAAATTCATGCAAGGGGCTCGGCCCTGGCTGTGGCGGGGGCCACCTCTGCCTCGGCCCCTGCTGCCCTCGGCCCCTGCCTGCCATGGCAGCTGCCTCTGCCTCAGCCCTCAAAGCATCTGGAAGGTCGTCCAGAAGGTCATCCAGAAGGATGTCAGGTCTAATTAGCATATTATGCTTTTATTATTATAGACTAGAGGCCTGGTGTACAAATTTCATGCACGGGGGTAGGGGGTGTCCCTCAGCCCAGCCTGCACCCTCTCCAGTCTGGACTGCTGGCTCCCAACTGCTTGCCTGCCTGCCTGCCTGATTGCCCCTAACTGCTTCTGCCTGCCAGCCTGATCACCCCCTAACCACTCCCCTGACAGCCTGATTGACGCCTAACTGCTCCCCTGCCGGCCTGATTGCCCCTAACTGCCCTCCTTTGCCAGCCTGGTCATCCTCAACTGCCCTCCCCTGCAGGCCTGGTCCCCCCACCAACTGCCACCATCTTGTGTTGGCCATCTTGTGTCCACATAGGGGTGGCCATCTTTGACCACATGGGGGCAGCCATCTTGTGTGTTGGAATGATGGTCAATTTGCATATTACCTCTTTATTATATAGGATAGGAAAAATTGCACACACTTTACAAGAACAAGAGTTCAGAACCTTATTTCCCACATACTGTGCTGAAATTTTTTTTTAAGTTTATTAAATTAGGCTTGGTATAGAAATGGTCTTGGCATACTACCCATATTTCAGGGCACTTAATAAGAATTCATTTAATTCGGCCCTGAAACCATGAAATGTAGCCTAAAGAAAATATTTCATTTTGTTCTGTCATGTGGTTCACTTGTCTTGGGGTGAGATATAGATAAGAAATAAAAAATGGCATCATCATCACTCTAAGAAAGAATCTCATGAATTTTTCATACATGTGTGACATTAATATACCTTGAGTATGCTGAGCCTGTTACTATTTTTTTTACTTATATTTATGACATTCTGCTATCTGCAAGTGAGATTCCAATGAGAAGGAAATATTTATATACACCAGGGAGTCATACATAATTTAACACTGGAGCGGGAAAGAAGAAAGTGTTCCAGCATGTAATACAACTTCCCTTTCAAGGACACATGTATCTGAGTAGAGCTCAAGATCAAAGTGTCTTCTTCTTGAGCAACACCAGGTATTAAGAATAAGAACAGATTTAATTTGGACTTTTTTTCATGGACTATTCCCTAGAAAACCAGAGCTTGCTTTATTTATCTCTGAATTAAGGGATAAAAATGAAATTCTGCTGGAAATATTTAGAGATGGAATTTTTTTAACTCTAATTTTTTATCAGCTCTGAGACAGCCTAGTAACAGAACAGATTGGTACATGTTATCTATACAAATAAACTCAGTCATATTCTAGCAATAATTCTCTGACTTTCTAAGACTCAGCACCAGGTATATTCCTGGCAATACTGTATAATGTGTATCCCCTTTAGGTACCTCATAATTACTGATTTATTGGAAATTGATGTCAACTGAAAACTTTATAGCCTTTTTAAATGTTTGATTTTGCAATGAATACTACTTATTCATAGCACAAAAACTGTCAAGTAAAGACTTTAGATTATATAATGCAATAATTTAACAATGAAAATGAGATATCAGCATAAAGAAACACAAAGACCTGTTACATGATGTTAAGTGAAGGAATTTTTCTACAAACTTGGATTAAAAACTAGTAAAATTATGCATATTTTATGTAAATGAAGACATTGTGATGGTCCTTCATGCTGTCCACGAATACCCCACCTTCCTCCTCCTTCTGGACACAATCAGTTATTAGTTTGCTAGGGCCACTGTAGCACAGTCTGAATGGCTGAAGAAGCAGAAATGTATTTTCCCACAGTTCTGGAGGCTGGAAGTCCAAAGTCAAGGGGTCACGAGGGTTGGTTCCTTCTGAGGGCCTCTCTCCTAGCTTCTGGTACCTCGGGCATTCCTTGGCATGTAGACCTCCCTGTATTTTCACATCGTCTTCCTTCTATGCGTGTTTGTCTCTGTCCGAATTCCCCCTTTTTATAAGGACACCAGACATAGCAGTTGAGGGCCCACCCTGATGATTTCATTTTAATTTGATTGTCTTTGTAAAGACCCTATTTCAAAATAAGGTCCCATTCCAAGGTCCTGGGGATTAGGTCTTCCACATATTTTTTTGGGGGGGGGGAGGGGAGGGTGCAATTTAACCCATTACAGTAGGACTGCACATCGAAGTTAGTCCTGACCATATGATTTATCACAACCAGTGACATGTGAGCAGCACGAACATGTGTTATTTCAGCCTACAACCCTGCACATCCCCTTTTCCTGTCTCAGCAGCCACCCAAGGACATGCTCAGGCGACTCTCCATCAGTCGGATGGCCTGAGTCACTGTGAAAGTCAACCCTCTTAGAACATCAGGAACAAAAGAAGAGAATTCTCCTTGTGTTAAGTCATCAAGATTTTAGAGATGTTTGTTGCTGCACCAGAACTGAGTTGTTCAGACGGGTGTAAAAACTCGTACCTATCAGCAGAGCACTACCAAAATAAAAACCTTAACCGAGTGGTCTGTTGGCAGACAGCCAGAACACTGTTGGCTTCATCTGTGAACAGATTTTATTCTATATTGGAGAGTTGGTAATTGGTGTTATTCGGGTGGTAACTTGGGGAGCAGATCACACACCGACTGAACTGTAGCTCTGGGGGAAGCAGTGAGGAAAGGACATTAATACTGTGTCCTCGGGCAGTTGTTGCATTTGGCCAGGTTTGCATGAGCGAGATCTCAGAAACTAATTGTTCCAGTTTGAAAGCAAATCAGAAAGGTCACAGAGTCCATAAATTCAGAGAGACCCTAAGAGGAAAGTGCAAATTTTAGAAATGGTTGGCGTAACAAAGCTAGTTAAAACCCAGCCTTGAAGCAAGGATCAAGTCAAAAGGATCATACCCATTGCTGAAATCTCTGAGTGGATTAGAGTACCAGGGAGTAATGGTGTGGTGTCCAGGAAAGCATTTTAACAGGGAGTGGGGAGAGGGAGAGGGAGAGAGAGAGAGAGATGAAAGGCTGGGCAGAGACTACTGCTAATCCTCCTTGGACATGCAGTACTAAAAAATAATTGTTTTGCAGATTAGCAATTCAGTCAAGAGAAAGAAGAAAGGGGAGCAGAGAGAAACGAGAGAGAGAGAAGGAGGAATAAAAGTATGGAAGTCTAGAAAGAAATGGTGGTATGGTTGTTGATACATGAAATTGATTAGAATCAAATAGACGTAAAGCTTACTAAGTACCCACGGAAAGTGAGCAGCCTGAAAGCAGCCTTAGCGTGTCCTGACTGATCCAGAAATGAAGGGAACTCAAGAGAATGAAAACAGCTGCTCTGGCAGGGACTTCAGATTAGAGGTGAAATCAGAGTTATTTCCTTTCATAACGTTTTACGGTTGTTTTAATCATGTTTTCATAAAAATAAAAAAATAATATATTAAAATGTAAACTCTGGTGGCTGCTTTGTTCTTTTTTAGGTAAATAACATTCTCCCGAGCGGCATCAGCCCAAGGTCAGGGACGCGAGCAGAAACTTGGCATCATGAGAATCTCAACAGGAATCAAAAGAACTTGTCTCTGCTGCCAGTTTCCACAGATCCCCAGGCAAGTGAGCACAGACGCTACGGGGAAAAGAACGCCTATTTGGTAAAATTTGCAAAGGATGGGTTCATGTCTGAATTTTTAAATTGCTTATTATATTTATTACTGAAAAAATATGTCTGATTATGTTCTCTTATAGTTCAGTTGATTATTTTTTGTTTCTGTTTCTACTTTTAAGCATGTTCATTGAATTCCTTATTGATTCAAATGTGCAGTTATATGCTTGTATGCCCAAGAGAGTATATAAAAGTCAAGTTCATGTTTGAGTCTAATATATTAATATGTGTGGTAAACAAGTTCATCTCCTTGTCTCAGGGAAGACCAAATGCTTCAATGCAAGAAAAAGAAAAGAAAGGAAAAAAACACCGAGGTTACAGAGAGCAGAAGGGGATTTTGGATGCCAAGGACTATCAGATTGGAGGCAAGGTCTCAGTGGAATAATTTGGGTCTTGATTTTGATTTAGAAAGTAAGAGACCAGTTCTATCCCAGCCAATCTAACCCCACTGAACCAGGGAAATCCACTTTAGTCTGGAAAAGAGATGTTATGATAAGAAATCCTTTGGGAAATTAGATTTCAACCATTTGGCAAAGGTCTCTGGATGGTCTTTATGTCACTATAGTTTACATATCTAGCTGCAAACTCAAATGGGATATTCATATGTGGAAAAAAATTTTAAGGTATCTTCCTTGCCTCAGAGAACTACCTGTAAAGATGAAGTCAATTCTCCTCAGGATCCACTCCAACATGAATGTAGATACAGGACGCACACACACACACACAAGCACACACAAACACATGTATGCATGCACACACACCTTGTTATCACCAATCCTACGATTGCAGCCAGATCCAAACATGTCCCAAGGGACCAACAAAATATCAAGCCCCCAAATAAAAATTTAAAATACAGCAAAAACAATTCAGAACATTGCTTGCTTATTATGTTGGCCAAACTCTAGGAAATATGTGCCAGAATATATTTTGAAGTATTTGGCTGAGGAAGAAAAGAATGTAGTTTTATAGTGGGGCTGAATTTATCAACACGAACACACTGAGCAGAAATCCCGGGTCTGATGTCCTTGCCTGGTAGCTGGGAGTGGTTCTAACAGTGTGCTCAGCTGGCTCACAGAACCCTCGCCTCCGTGTTGAGCCACACAGAGTACAGCTGAAGTGTCCAGAATTGCTCGGTGTAACATGGTGAATGGGTCCGGAAGACTTGGGACTACAGCAATGCTGAAGTGTTTCTACCACATGACCCAGGCCCACTCACTCCCAGACTATGTGCCTCACTGTGATCCAGAAGGCACGCCCTTCGCTGAGTCCTTTGAGGACAGTGCCAGTATCCATGAAAAGCTCTTTGAGTCACTCATCTGCATAAGTTAGGGATTCCATGGCAAGATACCATCCTGAAATGGGCCTTCTGATTTTCCTTGGATTTGAAGGATCCTGGAGTAGCAAATGCCTTCAACTCCAGCAGCCAAATAGGGTACCTTTCCTAATAGTTATCAAGGCCAGCAATCGGATGATGCAGTTCTTTGGCAGTGACCAGAGCGTCCACAAAACAGATTATATGGTTAGCTCACTGAGATAGTAATGGTTGTTGTTTGTAAGGGAAAATGTTCCAAACCTAATAAACAGAATCCTGATGTGACCAACAATAAATGGAACCCAGACATGGTAATATCAGTAAATATTCCAACACATTTTAAGGGTTTCTCTCCCCAGTTTCTGAGCCAAGAACTGAAATGGGTATCTTCAGGAACTGGAAGCCCCCCTGTACTGTCTCACTAGCCTATAAAAATAAGGGATAAGATGGAAAAAAGAGAAGTAGAAGTCAATACTTCCTCTTCCTCCTCCTCACCAAAACAGTAAATCCAAAATCTCAAGAGCCAAGAGCTAACTGCTTCCCTGGGGGATATTATAGAGAAAATGTCATCATCGAAGATTAAAAAGATGCCGGATTGGTGACCCAATACACCCCATTTAATTCTTACAGCCTGGCCAGTGCAGAACAGGTCTTGGAAAGAGAAGTGGGTTATGAGGAGCTGAATCACATGACGATAAAAAGGACTTGTTTGAAAGTTGTCTCCTTATAGGAGCAAAGCAATAGAGGTCTAGCCCCTGGAAGGCAGCTCTTAATCTGGCAAGTGCTTCCGTTGTATCCCAATATAGACATGATGCCAGAAGTCAATGTCTGTCACTTGGCAAGTGAGCAGTGCACCTTAACAGTCTTGCCCCAAGCTTAAGCCAACCGTCTGATCTGGGCCATAACTGAGTCTACAAAACATTGGCCACCTAACCATTATGCTGGGGCACTACTTTGATGACATCATCTCATGCTCACAGGACCTGGGGAGCAGAAAATAGCAGGTGCTTTTAATGCCTTAGAACGAGGTACAGGTGCTAGAGAGCAGGGAATAGATCCTACAGGATTAAGGAGGCCCAATAACTCAGTGAAGAAGATAAGTCAGGGTTCATTGGTGTTAGGGGTGTCGGGTATCCCCTCTAAAGGAAAAGACAAGTTCCTCACATCACCAATAAGAAAAGGGGCACAGTATACTGTGTGTCTCTTCAATATGGAAGGCAAAATAAGTCACATTTGGGGAGATGCTCTGATACATTTGCCAAGAGACCTGACAGCCACTGAGTGAGGCCAAGGGCAAGATAATGTTCTCTGGCGGGATAGACAGTAGAGCCAGGAGTTCTGCCATCAACCTTAGGACCCAACGATGTTGGGGAACTAGAAGGGCCAAAGGTCAGTCAGGACGTTGTATGGAGACTGTTAACACACTCCTCAGGGAGACCAGAGGGGAGGGCCTTCTTTAGAAGCTCATGGCTTGCTATTAAGCCCAGGTTCAGAGTGAATGACTTACATGGGACACAGGTGACCACAAGATCTAAGTTGTACATATGACCGGGGTGGCATAAATTCTCTCATATCCAGCTTCAAGTGCAAAAGATATACAGGGAACTGGGCCCCAGCAAGTGTGGGAGACACAAGGAAGCCTGAACAGGTTGTTGATCCCCTCCACCCCCCCCACCCCTCCCCCATACACACAGACACCTCCTGCAGCCTGCCTACACCTGCTGCTCTGCCTGCCTTTTAACCCTCATGGTAACTTCTGGTCAAGATGGCGGGATAGGTAAACGCTGAGCTCGCCTCCTCCCACCACCACATCAAAATTACAACTAAATTATAGAACAACTACCCTTGAGAACTGCCTGAACAATCCTCATGGTAAGAATATATCACACATTTCTTCTGAACTTTAAACACACATTATAGTAAAAGGAGCAATATGGTTTTATCATATTCCACAACATCTACAGGCAGCAGACATTATATAATGAGCCTATGAGAGACTTGGTTATGGTGCCCTAAAGGACTCAGCCTTGCAAAGATGCAGTAAATGCCCTGAAATAGAAGCAAGTTTGTGGGAAATAACAAAAGGTTCCATGAATGGGAAGCTGACAATTTCAGGCTCCTCCTGAAAGGGAGTAAAAATGAGGGAAAGAATGTGATGGTACTAGGGATTATTTCCGCCTAGCAAAAATAATAGACAGGCAGAAACTATCTGGTGGGACAGGACAAGAGTATGGCTGGAACCCAGAAAATCATCTGTGGAACCCCCCCCCTTATACAGTCACATCCTGGGGAAGTGGTAATTAATAAATCTACTCTGTGCTAGGCACTGTAATAGGCACTTTGAATACAGAATTTATTTTTAAAGGCAAGATAAGGTTTATCCTGATCCTTGAACACTTGAGACCATGGATTATCAAAAGGGTTGTGGGAAAGACAAGGCTTTAATTGACTACAGCCTCTCAGCGGGGGCACAAATCTTTTCCTCTCTTTTCCTCTCCCTTTGTCCCATTGCTGTGTACAAGTCTTACTGGTGATGCTCCTTTTCTTTCTTCAGTTCAACGTCAGACCGTCTACCTGAGGCTGGTACCTATGTTGGCAGTTTTGCACTCTGCACTTCCTAGAATAGACACGTGAGCCCATTCCTGAAAGAAATCATTTCTTGTTTTCATGGAATCTGAAATGAAATTTTGTATTCCATTTCTTTGACTTATTTTTAACACATCACACTAAAGTATCTCCCCTAGACACGAAACTTGAATGAATTTTAAATTGTGGGCTTCATATAAGAGATGTTAGATATCCACAACCATAAAATTTGTTATAAATTAAATATTTTCTGTGTATCATGTAGAAATTCTAGTCATTATTAAAGACTAATCTAATTGCTTAGCAGCTAAATGTGTTCTTTCTTTTTCCTAACCTTTACTTTTCCTAATCTTTATCTTTCACTAATAGCATTCTGCAGTTTTTATTATGCTGTATCCCTTGCTTCTTCATAGTTCATAGTAAATACATAGGATAGGAACTAGTCACACCATCATACTTGCCAATATAAAACCATGACAATGCACTCATGCCCGACTAGAAACTCCTGGCTGTTACCATCGGTCAAAACCAAAGGACATTAATACTGCATTGCAGACCCTGAACATGAAGGGGGCTTGAACCCCTATCACACCAAATTCTCTCAGCTTCCTGAAAGACACCCAACCCTTCAAGATTCCGTCTTACGTGTCTTCCAGGATCAGATCATACATCATATATACAGCCTAAGTAGCAAGACGTAGTGACAGCTCACAGGCTTTTGATGTCAGTAAATAGCTTTAGGAGTCTTGCTCACGCAGGCTGTGCCCATGTGGCCTTACTCTGATGAACACATTAGGCAGGCATGCCTCTGTATGGCTCTCAGAACAGTCTGCAGCTCCTAACGGCTTTCTCTAAGGCGTGAACAGTCTTAATTTGTAGTGCTTTTCATTCAAGAAATGCAAAGTCCTTTCCTCTCATCAGCTGTCATTTCCTTTCTAAAAATAAAATTGTTATAATATTTGTATAGAACAGCAGACAATATGTCAAGCTTTAGTGTATATATACGCATACACACACAGCATATGCCTTAAAAAATTCTGTACACTCTTGTACCTACATTGCAACTT
The DNA here is from genome assembly GCA_026230045.1 of Corynorhinus townsendii. Classification (NCBI taxonomy): domain Eukaryota; kingdom Metazoa; phylum Chordata; class Mammalia; order Chiroptera; family Vespertilionidae; genus Corynorhinus; species Corynorhinus townsendii. The sequence continues at coordinate 28,243,099 of JAPDVU010000013.1, forward strand.
CCAAAAATTTATCCTAAGAAAAAAATTGCCCTGAAAGATGGTGTCAGAGATGTGCATAATCATTTGAATGCAACTTTGTTCACAATCTTAAAAAATTAGAATGAACCTAAATGTCTAGCAATGAAAGATTGGCTAAGAAAATGATGTTATATTTAGCTATATGATGGTTACTGAGCATCTATTAAATATCATGTTCTAGACAAATATTTGTTACTATAGGGAAAAGTTACAATATACTGCTAAGTGAACAAAATCAGGGCACTCAAATACTATTTTGTTTAAATATATATCAAGAAGAGGAGTGGGTTACCAAGCCACCCCCACCCTCAGCTCCAGGCACCCCTTTGCACCAGCCCCTCCAAGGTCAGATATGTCTGCTTCCAAGAAAAAAGGAGAAGCTTCAGCCACTGCCCCAGATTAGAGGTCATCCTCTCTACCCCGGGTCATCTGAGGGTTCGAGAGCCTGCAGACTGCCAGACCTACCTTCACTTCCCCAAGCCCAGCAAGAACGTACCTTGGAGAATCTTCTACAACATCCAGATCCTATCTTCACCCCAAGGAGAAGGATCTGAATAAGTCACTGCCCAGTTTCCAGTTCAGAGGGCCAATTTGACCCCAGTCTCATGGACACCTCCATCCCCTCCAGATTAGACAGCTTTTGTGGGAACAGGGCTTGCCCCAGCCAGAAACACCAATCCCTCCCCCAATGTGTAACAGAAAAAGTTACAGAGGAGGCAAGATCAATGAGTGTGGAGCTAAAAACTAGACTTCTAAATAACCAATAATAATATTAATTTTGATCAACTATGTGAGAGAGAAGACTGAAGTAGTTTCTCTATAGAAAATGGTATTATAAAATCACCTTATAAAGAAGCAATCCTTGAGTATTCAACCCAAAATGCAGGCGAGAGGAGCATCACATAGCAAGATACTAAACACAATAGTTATTTTTCTGGATTGGGTGACATTTGTGGTAGTTTTTAACTTGATAAAATTTGTGATTTTTGTGATTTCCTTTATATATATATATATTCTCTTTTGAACTCAATTTTGTATTTCTAATTTTGTATTTTTTTTTAAATAAAGGCCTCCAAAATGTAAAAGTTTGGGCCTCAGAAAGTTCTACATTCATTCCTGACATAGAAAAAGTCCTGTAAGTATCAAAACACACCATAATATTAGTGACGGGGAAACCAGAGAAATTATGTGGAATTCTTGTTTTGTTTGGTTCTGGTTTTCTGAGTTTTCTACACCAAGCATGTATTACTTTATAATTTAAAAAACATACCATAAAAATGTTTAGAGAATTTCAAAGTACTAACAACAATACATGTTATATCTTAACCAACCCCTTAGGCTGAATTTAAAACCTAATTTTAAAAATTAGTTTATTATTATTATTATTATTATTATTATTTTAGGGAGAGGAAGGGAGAGATAGAAAGAGACATTGATGTAAGAGAGAAACATCGATTGGTTGCCTCTCACATGCACCCTGACTGGGGATCTAACCAGCAACCTGGATATGTGCCTTGACGGGGAATCGAATCCACCACCATTTGGTGTATGGGATGACAATCCAACCAAGTGAGCCACCCGGCCAGGGCTAAAACATAATTTTAAAAAATAACTACCACTGCATACTCTCTCTTACCCTGAACACATTCGAAAAATGCCTTACATTCAGTAAGAACTTAGTGACTGCGTAACAATATTGAAATAAAACTCTTTCAAAATATAGTCTTTTATCGTTAACAGAGCAATATCTTGCTAATGACATTTTTAACTTTGTAAGCTTATTAAATTACCTAAATTAGTCTATGAATTAACCTGCCCACAGATTAATTAAAAGCTATTCTCAGAAAATATCAAATGGCAACCAAACCAGTGCCTAAGGATGATTAAACTACCTCTCACAGACACTAGCCCTCCTCCAGGTGTGAGGGAATACAGCATAATTAAACTGAGATATAGAGCTTGCTGTCTAAAGGCTTAGAATACAATTAAAGAAATAATATACATATACGATGAAATAAATCATGAACAAAACCAATATCCATTAATACTTGTGTTAAAGTACATGGCAGAGATGCGTAGAGAACAAGATAATATATATTAAGACTCATTTGCGTTGTGTCAACAAAATTGGAAGAATTTGAAGAAGGAAATGATCAGTGTGTAGATATCTTGAATAAGGCCTCACTGGGTGTTGGCAAAAGAGGACTGGGGAAGGCCTTCCAGTTTATGTAAATACATTTTTTAAAGCCTCAAGATAGGCTGAGCACAGGGGGGCTAAGAAATAGGCAGGAGACCAACCTGATAGAAGAAACTAGTATTTGTTGAGGACCAAAGGTTCATATTGACTTTTTTTTTTCATGACGACTACGTAGTAATGTTTGAAAACACATTTATCTCTACCATAGAATTTAAAACAGAGAAAGTCAGTGGCATAACCATATTTTAAATAGGGAGAAAAGCACTTAATTAGAAAATGCAAATTACTCATAATTATTCAACTAAGTCCAGTTTAGTTAACCAACAGTTATTTGAATAACTAGCTCTTATTCAAACCTGAAAACAAGGACCTATGTTAAAAATATATAAATCACCTTTATTTATTAGCAATTGTCAATAATTGAACCGGAATAATGTGTGTCTTTGTATAGATATGGATAGATTAAGAAATCAAGTTTAAGAGTCACCTGATATACAGTAGCCAGGAAAAAGTAAATAGGAAGGGAATTATTTGTCATACTAGAGGCCCGGTGCACGAAATTCGTGCATGGGGGCAGGGGGTGTGTCCCTCAGCCCAGCCTGCACCCTCTCCAATCTGGGACCCCTCAAGGGATGTCCAACTGCCCGTTTAAGGTGCCTCTCACAATCCAGGACTGCTGGCTCCCAACTGCTCACCTGCCTGCTTTCCTGATTGCCCCTAACGGCTTCTGCCTGCCAGCCTGATCACCCCCTAACCACATTCTGCCAGCCTGATTGATGCCTAACTGCTCCCCTGCCAGCCTGTTTGCCCCTAACTGCCCTCCCCTGCAGGCCCGGTCGCCCCCAACTTCCCTCCTCTGCTGGCCTGGTCACTCCTAACTGCCCTCCCCTGCAGGCTTGATTGCCCCCAACTGCCCTCTCTTGCAGGCCGGATACCTCCTAAATGTCCTCCCCTGTGGGCCATCTTGTGGCGGCCATCTTGTGTCCACATGGGGCAGCCATCTTTGACCACTTGGGGGCAGTCATCTTGTGTGTTGGAGTGATGGTCAATTTGCATATTACTCTTTTATTAGATAGGATAGAGGCCTGGTGCATGGGTGGGGGCCATCTGGTTTGCCCTGAAGGGTGTCCAAGATCAGGTTGGGGGTTCTCTTGGGGCATGGGGTGGCCTGGGCGAGGGGCTTGGGTGGTTTGCAGGCCAGCCATGCCCCCTGATTACCCAAGCAGAGGCCCTGGAATCTGGGATTTATTTATCTTCTACAATTGAAACTTTGTAGCCTTCAGTGGAGCCAAGCCTTTTGCTCCCTCTATGGCCGCAGCCATCTTTGTTGGGATTTATTTATCTTCTATAATTGAAACTTTGTAGCCTTGAGTGGAGGCCTGGGCCTGCCAGGGTGTGCAGAAAGCTTGGCTTCCTCCATTGTCGGGGAAACCCAAGCCTCCTGCTCTCTCCGTGGCCACAACCATCTTGGTTGGGTTAATTTGCATACTTGCTCCTGATTGGCTGGTGGGCGTAGCTTGTGGGTGTAGCAGAGTGATGGTTAATTTGCATATTACTCTTTTATTAGATAGCATGCCCATCAGGGATCCTATTAAATGTGTTTCTAAAAATTATGGCAGATAATTCATTTCCTGTTAGAAAGACAATGTTTGCTCTCTGCTTGAGAGTTTCAGGATTTAATACGATAATACAAGAGAATTTCAGCAAAGAAGGAATTTTTGGCTCAGAAACCAGAACTTTTAAAAAATATTTTGAATCCTCGTTCTGCATCATATATGTAGATGCAGACTCTAACCCACTTACCCACTGTTCATATCAAAGTATAGTGAATCTTTCATAGGATTTTTACAGGCCACCATAAGGAAATAAAAATATGACATATGTCAAAAACAGAAATAAGAGAATGAAAATAAACAACAGAATCGTGTTAGATTCTCTCATTCCTAGATTAAGAAAAATTAATTAGATCGAATAGCTCAATAAGCACAGCACTGGTATACTGAGAGTATAGAACCTCTTATCTAAATTTCTCACAATCCAATTTACAAACATCAGGTTGTATGACCCAAATTTCCCCGAAACAAGTTGGCCTAGAGCAGTGGTTGGCAAACTCATTAGTCAACAGAGCAGCAAACCGCGGCTCATGAGCTGCAGTTTGCCGACCACTGCCCTAAGGCATTGGTAAAGGTGTCTTAGGAGAGGGGCCCAGATGCTAACTTGCGTTCCATCATTAACCAGGCAAGTATGGCTGGCTGAGCTGAGGTCCAAACATGATGAATAGACAGGCATCCCCTCTCTGGCCCATCTTCAATTATACATCTTACCCCTACTCAAGGTTACCAATTTATTTGCATTGGTAACAGGTACTTTTACTTTATAGGCAAGGGTGGAGGAGAGAGGGAGATGGGAAGGGGAAGGGAGTGGAAAGTGTGGCTCTGTTCCACCCAGTAATTTGCGTAGATTTCTGTGGCAGCAGCTGGCCAGGCATAAGAAGGAGACGATAAGAACCAGGCTCTGAGGACCTGGGAGACATCCAGGCTTTTCTGTTGTGATGATTCAATCATTATTTTGAAGTCTGACATATGGTAAACTCTCACTAAATGTTTTTCATGATAAAAAAAATTAGGTTTTGAGAAAGAATGTCTTCTTTGTTTTGCCTGTTATAAGCAAATGTGAAAATTAAAAGGTATCTATAGACCTCCTTACCCTATAGAATATTGCCTTTCTAAGATACATATATAATTTTAAGATGTATGGACAAAGTCACAGAAGATCCTAGGCTCTTGCCTCCCCAGGCCTATTTTATTGATTGATTGATTGATTGATTGATTGCAAAGAAGAAAGGAGAGGGAGAGAGAGATAGAAACACCAATGATGAGAGAGAATCATTGATCGGCTGCCTCCTGCACACCCTATACTGGGGATCAAGCCCACAACATGGGCATGTGCCCTGACTAGAAATCAAACCAGTGACCTCTTGGTTCCTATGTCAACCACTGAGCCACACCAGCCATTTTTTTTCCTTTTAACTTCTTATTCAGAGAAATTTTAATGGTTTCTGCCTCTGGAGGGAAAAGCCTGCATAGTTGAAAATTTTTGCTTAAAAAATGAAAGAAAATATTAAAAAGGGGGAAATATTACTGGGATTACTGTTCCCAATATCTCAGATTGTCACATGGAGAGTCCAAGCAAAACATTCTGGAGAGAGCTCAACTTTTTAATATCAGCTCTTGGAAATCATTAAAAAGTAAACTGCAATAATAAAAGATGTTGATTTAGGACAATATCCACAGTGTTGTGTAATGCTTCCAACAGATTCACAGCCATGACATGTGAAAAAAAAATAAAAGGAAAGTAATTTCTCAGCTTCATAAAAGAATCTCAAAACTTTGAAAATGGCAATCAGACTTCAACTTGCAACATATAATCTCCAATGAATAGAAGTTTTGTCATTTTCTGACCCCTATAAAGAGTCAAAAATAAAATCTCATTGCTATGCAATGCAGGATGTTATATTCTCATTTATTTCTATCTAGTTCCACCTGTAGGGTTCTACTCCTGTTATGCTTAAATTTCTCTGCTCAGAGGCATGCATTTAGAATAAAAACAAGCTTTCTGTTTCTCACCAGTATGTCAATTAAATCTTCCACACTTAATGGGAGGTGGTGATCTGAGCCTCTGAAAGGTTGTAGGGAGATTAAAGCAACTTTTTTTTAACTTGCCTATTATTTAAGCGTCACCGTGGTTGTTCCGTGACATGAATTTTAGGAATATCTGTTACACTTATCCCTAAGTCTATTTTACCCCCTTCTTCTATATTCTCAAGAAGGGTATCTGGATCACCGGAATGTGTTCCTTTCATAGCATTTTGGCACAAGACTAGAAACTAACCCTCCTAAATTTTTTTCAAGGTAGTCTGAGAAACACTCACTAATTAATCCTTCAGGATGCAAGTAAAGAAAAAAAAAGGATTGGTGGGCAAATAAGAATGGAAATGCTACAAGTTATAGCACACTCAAGGCATATTCAAAAGTATGAGAAGTACTCCTTAAAGAACACAACTTTTTAATTTGTAAATTTTTCTTTAGTACAAAACCCTTTTGACACAGAACATCTATAAACATTCTAAACATCGATCGTTCGGGGCTGGCCCATGGGACAATGCTGGAGTAAAGGGCGATTAGGCAGAGGTTGTATGGATGATATTTCAGAGTCCTCCTAGGATATGACCCAGGATCCTCCGATTTATGGTGTTCTAGGACTTTCAGGAAGGAACACACTTTTATGTTATTCTGTAGTGAACTTTCTGGATCATTAAGTAATTCTCAACAACAGTTTGTTTGTATTCCATATCTATTTCAAGCAAACCATTTATTAAGCTCATTCTATGTGCTAAATTACTACAACAATCATGTGTGGCTAGCACTATCATTATTTCATTTACAAATGAACAAACTGGTTTCAAAAAGATTAATTACCTTGTACAAGTTCCTGTTGCTATTAAGGAGCAGAACTAAAGTCTGTCTGCTTCAGAAGTCAGTGTGCTTTCCAATACCTTAGAATGCAGAGTGAGAATTGACATTAATATTAATATTTTGAGAACTTGTTATGTAGTTTAACTCCTGTGTTCAGCCCTAGGGATTCAATATCCAGCAAAAATGAACAAGACTCTTGCCATCATGGAACATGGAGGCCAAGGATGAGACCAACATTAGTCAAATAATCATGAATATGAATGAGTAAGGCACTGTGTTAGTGATTCAAGGAAGGACAGAGACTATGCATTCCCTCAAAGATTTTGCCATTTAGTTGAGTAATTTTTTGAAATGAGAAATTCAATAATAATACATAGTAACAAATATTAATATAAATTAAAAATTACAGTTCGTACCAAGAAGGGGATACATGACTGTCAGAATCAAAATTGACTATAGGATCAGAGCCTCCAGATATTAATAAAAACTTTAGGAGAACATTGAACTTTAGGAGAACATTGAACAAAGAAGGTAGAGACAGGGACCTGGGGCATATTTAGCTAAACCTCGAAGACAAGGTTCCTTAGCTGAGAGAACCCAATAATACTACATGTCAGACACTGTTACATTTGGAACAGACTGTAGAGCAAGCATGCAATATCGCAGAAAAATGCCAGGGGGTAGGTCACACATTTCTCAGAGTTGGCGAAAGTTCTGATCGTTAGAAAGAGTTTTGTTCCCATGAGCTAAAATTCTGCATCCACATTCCTTGGCTGAGGGGCATCTGAGAGCCTAGTGTTGTCACTTACAGTTTCTTCTGGATTCTTTCAAAATACAACTGCAGTTCATCCACACTGTGTAGCCAGGGAAGCCTTGTGGTTTCTGTCTGTGCTTCTCTAACTATGTTTCAAATCCAAGAAATTCAGAACTTAACCAAACAAAAGCCAAGATTTACAAGATGAAAATCATAATAAAGGGGAAGAAGAATGGAAGAGAGAAATACAATAAGAGAGAAAGGGGTGAGAGTAGCTAAAGAAAAGTACTTCCTAAAACACAAGTATTGGTAACTTTTTATAAAAATATATAGGATTTCCATTAATAGCATATAGAAGACTAGAAGCCACTGGCATCAAAACACCTGCAAATGCTATATAAAATAGTTTAAACATGTGTAAATGCGTTGCTGAGGTTGTAAGAAAAGAAGACAAATCTCCAGATGTGAAAAATAAAGTAAAATCATGGATATGAAGGCCAAACCCAGCAGCTGCCTATTGCTGGTAAACATGAACTTTCAGTTTTAGTAGGTGGCCTTTTGCAAAGAAACAGTAAATTAATAAAGATAAGAGAAAGTAAACACAAATGGGGGGGGGGATGGTAAAGAGAACCACAAATCAAAACAGACTTCTCAATTATGTCCAAATAAATATGGAAACATAGATGAGATGAATTGCTTTCTAAAAGAGTCAAAAAGCAATAATTTCCATTCAGTCAAGGACAAAACTAGGCTGTTAACTATCACAACTGCTTAGTATTGTTCTCAACCTACTAACCAATGCAATTAAATAAAAGGAAGAAATACAAGGTATGAACAGTAGGAAGAAGGAGGTACATTTCCATTCTTTGCAAATTGCATGCTTATAAACCTGGAAAATCCAAGATAACCCACTTCAAAACTACTACACTGTAAAAAAATATGAGAATTCATAAAGATAACTGAGTTCTAAATTAATTTTTTAAAAAAACAGAAACCACTCTAGAGAGGAAGACACACACACACTAGAATAGTATAAAAAAGACAAATTAGAAATAAACTTAATCCAAATGTAAAAACGCTATGTGAAGACATATTTTAAACATTATAAAGAGATACAGCTTTAGGCCTTAGTAAATGGCTAACCTTAGTCATTCCTCCTAAGGCCAACATACTGATAGAAAAAAAATGAACAGAGGATATAAACAGATAAATTGTAATATAATAGAAATGGCTCAAGAATTTAAAAGATATTGAACTCCACTCATAGTAAAAGAAATTCTACATAAAACTATGAAATCATTTATTACCTTTTTTATGAACTTACTAAATCTCCAAAAAGCAAAAAATTTGACACTTTCTGGGTGAGAACAGAGACAACCAGGCCCTTATCCTTCTCACTGTTGCAAAACTAGTGTGATTTTTATGTTGACAGCTTAACACTGTCCACCAAATTTTAAAAGGCACAGTCCCTTTGTGCCAACAACCTTTCATCTACAAATTTGTCCTTGCAAATACTCTAAAATTCACATTGTAGATACAAAGCCATTTGTTGAGCATGAGCAAAAGATCAAGAAAGAGACTGAAGCTAACCCATTGGTAGGGGACTGGTACATCTTGGTACATACATATAACAGATTAATTAATAGTCACTAAAAGTACAACTCTACAGGTTCTGAAACTGAACATTCCCCAATAAATATTGTTTAGTGAAAGAGATGGAGAATTGTGCTATCCACTATTTGAATGAAACATAGAATATGTATATATTAAAATATCTCTAAGCATAGGCTCTTTGGAAGGACATATAATAAACTGATTGCAGTTAACTCAGCAAATTGAGTTACTGGTAGACAAGAGTAAGTAGAAAAGTTTTTACTTGTATCTCTTTTTGAAACTCTTGAATTCATGTACCAAATATATGCATTAATTATTCAAAACTTAATTTTTAAAGGTAATACACATAGTCACCACACTCAAAAAAATAAAATTAGCTGTGCCATGTCAGCTTGATAACATGTACAGTTTGAAGAACCATGTGAAAGGTTTGTAGGATTTTTCCTTAAAATTCAAGTATTACACATATTTTTTTAATAACAGTAACAAAAAGAGAAGTTTATTTTTGCCAACTGGAGGGTTGAAAATAACATCCTACCTAATAAAAGAGTGATATGCAAATTAACCATTACTCTGCTACACCCACCAGCCAATCAGGAACGAGTATGCAAATTAACCCAACCAAGATGGCTGCAGTCACAGAGCGAGCTGGAGGCTTGGGTTTCCCCGGCAATGGAGGGTCCCAAGCTTTCTGCACACTCTGGCAGGCCGAGGCCTCCACTCAAGGCTACAAAGTTTCAATTATAGAAGATAAATAAATCCCAACAAAAAAGGCTGTGGCCATAGAGCAAGCAGGAAGCTTAGCTCTGCTCAAGGCTACAAAGTTTCAATTATAGAAGATAAATAAATCCCAGATATCAGGGTCTCTGCTTAGGTCGCCAGGGGGCGTGGCCAGCCTGCAAACCACCACAGGCCCCTCACCCAGGCTGCCCCACGCCCCAAGGGAACCCCCACCCTGACCCGGGACACCCTTCACGGCAAACCAGCTGGCCCCCACCTGTGCACCAGGCCTCTATCCTATCTAATAAAAGAGTAATATGCAGATTGACCATCACTCCAACACACAAGATGGCTGCCCCCATGTGGTCAAAGATGGCTGCCCCAATGTGGACACAAGATGGCTGCCACAAGATGGCCTGCAGGGGAGGGCATTTGGGGGTGACCAGGCCTGCAGGGGAAGGCAGTTAGGGTCAAAAAGGCTGGCAGGGGAGCAGTTAGGCATCAATCAGGCTGGCAGGGGAGTGGTTAGAGGGTGATCAGGCTGGCAGGCAGAAGCCGTTAGGGGCAATCAGGAAGGCAGGCAGACAAGCAGTTGGGAGCCAGCAGTCCTGGATTGTGAGAGGGTCCCATATTGGGGAAGGTGCAGGCTGGGCTGAGTGACACACCCCCTCATGCAAGAATATCATGCACCGGGCCTCTAGTTACCATTATAAGCAGATTTTGAAGAGTAAAATCTACATGAAGGGAAATAAATCCATTTGCTCTGTTGTTAAAGCCACATTGGTAATTTGAGTATAATTTTGCAACAATTTTTCTAATAAGATTCTTAAGAAGAATTTAGTAAATCACATAAAAGAGCAAAATTATTTTAATTCTGGTGCTTTTCTAAAAATCTTACAGGTCTTTAGAAAATACACATTAAAAGAAAAATATGTATTATTCCACCCAACTACCAATTAAGATGCTCCATATGTACTGGAGTGTGATACTTCTATATTCATTAACAAAAATTCCTGTAAATCTGTTTTAGCAATTAAGATGTGAACAATTTTATGAGTTCATCATAATCATCTTCATGATGATCATTTTAGTGGAAAATTTTTTATTTTTTCTATATAAATGCCTAAGGAAATGGGATGGCAATTGCTTTTAATATGTGATAATCCTCGAAGCTCACTATATCAAGAATAAACATTAAAATATAATAAACTCTGTTAAGGTAATGTTTGGGAGATCTAATGAAAATATAAAATTTCTTAAGGAGAAAAACACAGCTGTGTGACTATTCACCTAAAATTATGAAAATATCATATGGGAAATATTTATTTAAAAACACAATATAAAAAATAAATAAAAATAAAAACACACTATAAATAGATTTTAATTAAATGTTTCACTAGACTTATTTCTAGGATATCATTCTTTTATTTCCTATTTTAGTTTTTGCTGTGAAAGATCTCAAAAAAATGGAAATAAAAATTCTGGTGGATATGACAACATCTTCCCCTGACCCCAACTTCTAAAAGCATACTTTAGTAGACAATCCTTAAGAATGTCCATGTAAATAACAAAAAAAATACACCAACAATTGAGATGTATCAACCCAGTGACTTCACTGACATGTGCACAATGAGCATCACCTGTGGATTTAATATTATATCACTAGAGGCTCAGTACACGAAATTTGTGCATGGAGTAGGAGGTTTCCCTCAGCCCAGCCTGCATCGTCTCCAATCGGAGACCCTTAGAGGGATTTCTGACAGCTGGTTTAGGCCCTCTTGCAATCTGGGACCGCTGGCTCCTAACCTGCCTGCCTGCCTGATTGCCCCTAACTGCTCTCCCCTGCCTGCCTGATCTTGCCCCCAACTGCCCTCCCCTGCTGGCCTGGTTGCCCCAACTGCCCTCCTCTGCCAGCCAACTTGGTTCTGATTGGTCGGTTTCTATGCCTGTCAGCATCAAAAGCTCCACCTCCTAGGCAGCCATTGGCTCCTCACAGTTGACCCAGATTTGGTTCTGATTGGTCAGTTTCTATCCCAGTCAGCATCAAAAGCTCTGCCTCCTAGGCATCCATTGGTTCCTCGCACTTCACCCAGATTTGGTTCTGAATGGTCAGTTTCTATGCCAGTCAGCGTCTCTGGGCCTATCAACGGGGCCTGATCAGAAAGGCAGGACTGATCAGCAGCCCCGGTAGAGGCCTGGAGAGAAATGGAGCCAACGCTGCTGGCCAGAATAGGAGAGAAAGAGAGAGGCAAGTGCTGATCTAAAGTTGCCACAGAGGCAATGGATCAGTCCCTGCTTCTCTCATCAGGCCTCTCTCTGGCCCTGATTCACAGCCCCCTCAGCAGTCAGTGCTGGGGCAGTCAGTGCCATGGCAACCTAGCACTGACTGCAGGACTGACTTCCGGTTGGTCTAGCCTCAGTGGTTACCAGTCATTACGACCAGGGTTTTTATATATTAGGATGGTCACTGCTATAAAAAAAAAAATTGTAACCAAGTGTGAAACACACAAACACCCCCCAAAAAATAATATGAGAGTTTATGAGCAAGGACTTAATGGGGGATGCTACAGATTCAAAATGTCGTGAGTCTAGAGGAAAGGGACATCAAAGAGGACCACATAACCTGCAAAGGCCTCAAGCCACAGGAGGATGTTTTTCATTAAAAAGTTTAACCTCAGTATAAAGATAAGAAGGTAGAAGTGTATGGGCCAAGGCAGAAATCAGCTGGAATTGTGTGAAAGGTGTGTGTTGAGAAACAGGAGAAAGTGAAGCAAGACAAGTAGACAGAAGAGAGGTGAGGGGGCTCAACAAATGAAGAAACCTTCCCAAGATCACACAGAGAGGGAGAGCCCGGGCCAGGATGCAGTCCACCAAAACAGTTGTAATATCTGTTCACAACCCTCTCTTCAGATATATCTTCCCAAATTGACATAGTAGGGAAAAAAAATTATTTCCAGAACCAACAGCTGCTTGGGTGGCTTAGTGGTTCTATCATCATGAGAAAGCATCTTCTTCAACTGTATTCCCATGAGATGACTTTTCGCCAATCAGAACTTCCTCCAGCAGGTTCCCACTGGGCAAAAACACTCCTTTGTCACCTCATCTTTTTTTTTTTTTAATATGTTTTCATTGATGAGAGAGAGAGAGAAAGAGAGAAAGAGAGAGAGAGAGGGAGAGAGAGAGCGAGAGAGGATTGGCTGCCTCCTGCACACCACCTACGGGAGACAAAGCCCAAAACCCAGGCATGTGCCCTGACCGGGAATTGAACCAGTGACCTTTTGGTGCATGGGACAATGCTCAACCAAATGAGCTGCAATGGCCAGGGCTGCCACCTCCTCATCTCTCCCTCTGGAGAGCCTGTACTCCTTCCTCCTGGCTTCTGAATAAATCCTACCTCCCCTTCAATAACAAAGTCCCAGATCGTTCTGCTGTCTGTCTCATGTCCTCCAAACCCACACTCATGTCTTCTTTCTTTGAATCTTTTTAGCATTTACAATTTATACCACATGATTGAGCTCTTAATTGTATACCATCTTCTTTGTTCTATAATTTTTATGTCACTCTGAAATACAGTATCTTATTAAAAGCACCATATGTACAGGAATCACATGATATTTTATTCTGTCTGCTATAGCTCTAGATACATATTATCTTTATGACTCTTGTCTCTTCTCCTTGAATACAGCTTTACTTAAATGGTTCCACAGGTCAGAAATACTGATGACTAACATGGGCAGTGTCTTCAACATCCTCTCCTGGGAGACAAACTGAATAGGACATGAAACTAAGAACATCTTGTAAATTTCCAAGTCACTTAACCTTTTGGAAATGATCTCACTGAACACAAAGTCAGATAATACAAAGAGCTAAAGTAATAAAGATGGGTTTTTTCCTCTGCTCATTTTTCCGTTTGAAAAAACATAGAGAAGTGAATTATGCGTTTGAAAATCTGAAATGCTCAATTCACCCTCTTCAGAAAAATAAGCATATTAAAATGCAATATTTACTTTAACATTTTCTCCTAGCAGCATCAAAAATTTAAAATCCAGATGAGTCACAAGTTTATCTTTATGTTTAATTCAGGGACCAGAACTAGTCAAAGGTCATCTAAGAGTTGAGTAGCTATGAATTGATATGCAAAACTGTGTCTAACAGCTTGTAAAGCTCCTTAGAGTGAAGTAGTTTCAAGGTTACTCAGTTAGCACTGGATTGATTCGATAGTTGGATAGTTCAAGTTTAAAGTATTTCTTTAGGAGAAGTGTTAATTATTGCCATTTTTGCTAAGTGATTTGTTAAGTACCTTTCTATTTGATCTTGTAATGATTCTTGCATGAACACATGGATGGGGTAAGATGATTTCAAAGGGGGATTATACTGCTAACAGGTGTTTCCTTAAAACTCTACCATTTAAGAATGACATTTAACATACTCTTAGGGGCCCATGAATTCTCCATTTTGTCCCCAGATGATAATTTGACACATCAGGAGTTCCAGAAAGATTGTGATATACAAGAGCATTCCTCTTCATCACCCCACAGAGCACTCTGGAGGGTCTTCAGGCCACTGCAAACAGAATGCACTCGAGGCACCTGATACCCTGTAACTACAAAGGCTAGGCCTGGAATTAACCTGGTCCCAGCACCTAATTATTGATAAGGTGACTCCCAGAACCTTAGGGCGTGGGCAGCAGAAGAGATGTTGAAAGAGAGAATGCAAGAAACATAAATAAATGAGTAAACATAGAAACGTGGCATGAAAATACAAAGGAATAGTATCCAGTCTTAAAAAATAAGAAAATTCTGTCATTTGCAACAACAAGATGAACCAGGAAGAAATTATGCTAAGTTGCCCTAACTGGTTTGGCTCAGTGGATAGAGCATCAGCCTTGGACCAGAGGGGTCTAGGGTTCAATTCCAGTCAAGGACACATGCCTGGGTTTCGGGCTCAATCTCCAGTAGGAGGAGTGCGGGAGGCAGCCAATCAATGATTCTCTCTCATCATTGACATTTCTATCTCTCTCTCCCTCTCCCTTCCTCTCTGAAATCAATAAAAAATATATTTTAAAAAAAGAAATTATGCTAAGTGAAATAAGCCAGAAAAACAAAATTGCACAATAGCACTTGTATGTAAAATCTAAAACAATTTTTTTTAAAAAAATTGAACTCACCGAAACAGAGTAGAATGGTGGTTGCCACGGGCTGGGGATGAGGAAAAGAGGATAAATAAGTTCAATGAGACCAATGGATAGCATGGTGACTACAAATGGCAAACTGTATTAAATACTTGAAATTTGCTAAGACAATAAGTACTGTAAGTGTTTTA
The DNA here is from genome assembly GCA_026230045.1 of Corynorhinus townsendii. Taxonomy (NCBI): domain Eukaryota; kingdom Metazoa; phylum Chordata; class Mammalia; order Chiroptera; family Vespertilionidae; genus Corynorhinus; species Corynorhinus townsendii. The sequence goes on from JAPDVU010000013.1 coordinate 28,258,199, forward strand.
ATACACAAAGGTAAATATATATGTATATACTAGAGGGCTGGTGCACTAAGTTCATGCACTGGGGTTGGGGGTCCCTCAGCCCAGCCTGTGCCCTCTCGCAGTCCAGGACCCCTCGCTCCTTACTGCCCACCTGCTCGCTGCTCCTTACCACTCGGCTTGCTGCTCCTGCGACCACTGTTATGCTCGCCAGCTGTGAGCCCAGCTTCTGCTGAGCAGCACTCCCCCTGGGGGAGCGTACTGACCGCCAGGGGGCAGCTCCTGCATTGACTGTCTGCCCCCTGGGTCAGTGCACATTATAGCTACTGGTCGTTCTGGCTGTTCCACCCCTAACAGTCACTTAGGCTTTTATTATATAGATTAGGTGATGGAGGTGATTGATGTGTTAACTAGATTGTGGAAATCCTTTCACAGTGTAGATGGATATGAAATCACACTGTACACTCTAAATATAACTTTATTTCTCAGTTACACCTTGGTAAAACTGGGGTGGGGGGGGAAGGAATGAAGTGCTGATACATGCTACAATGTGGAAGAACCTCAAATACATTATGCTGAGTGAAATCAGCCAGACACAAAAGGTCACGTTATATGATTGCATTTATAGGAATGATCCAGAAAAGACAAATGTAGAGATGGTTGCCAGGGGCTGGAGAGAGGAAGGAATGTAGAGAAACTGCTTAATGGAGAGGGGTCTACTTAGGAGTGATAGACATGTTTTGGAACTACATAGGTTGCACAACTTGGTGAATGTCCTAGATGCCACTCACTGTTCCCTTTAAAAGGATTCTTTTTATACAATATGAATTTCACTTTTTTACGCTATTTTAAAACACTTGTTAAACAAAAAACGAGCATAGATGCCATATGTAATTAAGCTTTAGATGTGAGTTGCCAATTAGTTGCATGGTAACTAAGTTTTGTAGTAACAAACACCATTTATTTTCTTCAAAGATCTTGACAGAAAGACTTCCAAAAGATTAGATCCATAGGGAAAGGCAGTCATCATTGCTACAACATCATTGTCATCAACATAACAAGCAATGTCACAAATTTGTTTGCAACTTACTGAAGAAACAAACATAATGAAGAGAACGCACAGGGAGGATCTGTTGATGCTGAATCTCAGCCACATTTGTACAGGGAAGCTTTGCAGCAACTTTATCTTTTAACAAAAAACAAATTGCTTTTTGATTCAACACTGCACCCATAACAAGTGGAAATTTCTCCTACTTTCATCTCAGCGAAGAAGAGAATTATATCTAAGTGAATAATGAATGAGAGCTATTTAGAAACATGAATATAAATGCCCGTGGCTTGTGGGCCAGGCCTTTGTTTTGCAGCTTATGCACTTGGCTGCTCTAGCTTGTATTTGCATTCTGATTTTGAAGATGGCATCTGAATCTGTTGCACATATTGCATTGCCCTTAGATATTGGAAAAGCTGGAAGATATGATTGCTTTTGGTGTAGTTTTCTTTTTTGTTTGAATGAAAATCAGAAGGACCTGGAAACATCACAAGCATTTATGCAATCTGCATTTTCCTTTATTTTTATTTGGGGGGGGGGGGATTTTATTTTATTTTATTTTTTAATCTTTATTGTTGAAAGTATTACATATGTGCCCTTGACTGTAATGGAGCCCAGGACTCTTCAGTCCACAGGCCAACGCTCTATCCACTGAGCCAAACCAGCTAGGGCCGTACCACAGTGTGTGTGTTTTTATCCACTCATCAGCTGATGGGCACTTGGGCTGTTTCCAAATCTTAGCTATTGTAAATTGTGCTGCCATGAGAAAAAAAAATCAAACCCTAGTTCCTTCCCTTGGATTTCAATAAGGAGGAACAAGTAGGGTTTGGAAGTCTGGTTCAGCCCCTTATGAACTTGCATTGCAGTGTACATAGTAGGTAGTTCTAATTAGTATCATTATCAAAGCAAACAAACAAACAAAAAACACAGAGGTTTGAAAGAGAAGAGAAAAATATGAGGAAGGAAGGAAGGAAGGAAGGAAGGAAGGAAGGAAGGAAGGAAGGAAGGAAGGAAGGAAGGAGAGAGAGAGGAAGGAAGGAAGGAAGGGGGGAGAGAGAGAGAGAGAGAGAGAGAGAGAGAGAGAGGAAGGAAGGAAGGAAGGAAGGAAGGAAGGAAGGAAGGAAGGAAGGAAGGAAGGAAGGAAGGAAGAAAAGGGAAAAATGAAAAAAGGAAAGAAGCACGTGAGGAAAGATCAAGAAGGGTGTCAAGAGAATCACTGGTTGACTTTTCTGAAACGTAATGCAAGATTTCTGAATCTTTGGCTTCGTTATTCCTCTGATTTTTTTATGATGTTCCATTTCTTTGCTACTTTCTCTCTTTGGGGATGTTATTTAAAGTGTCTCATCTGTTTTCCATCTCTTCTGGAGTATATGACTATATGACTACACAGCATCCTTTAATGGGATAAAGAAACAGAAAACCATGCCCACCAGTGTCACTCAATGATTGCACATAGACCCATGAAGTAGGAGGGCCTGGTTTGTTCCCGGTCAGGGGCATTTGCTGGGATATAGGGCTCAATTCCTAGTAGAGGGTATGCAGGAGGCAGCCAATCAATGATACTCTCTTCACTGATATTTCTATCTCTCTTCCTCTCCCTTCCTCTCTAAAGTCAATAAAAACATATTTAAAAAAGAAATAAACAGAAAACCAGTGAGGTAAACAAGATCTGTGAGTCAAATTTTAACTAGATCTAAACATAATGACAATCGTGTTGTCTGAGCCCCAAAACCAGGAAGTAAGGATTTCTCCTGGTGAAGCTTTTCTCTGACTACTGAAGTGATAATACATGATCACCATAGGGAGTTTAGAAATACAGGAAAGTACTAGAAAAACATTAAGATCATAGTAAACATCCCCATGCAGACATAACAGCTAATATTCCATGTTTTACCTTCTAGTCTTTTCTACTATGACTGTGGTCTCAATCTGTAGTCTTCTCATTTTTCAGTTTTCATTATTTCATGAGCATTTTCTCTGTATTTTTCCAAAATGCCATTTCAGTTGTGTAGCTGTCCTTCACCTCATTGAACATTAATAAAACTTTAACAATAAACTTTCTACCCCAACCCACAACCCCCCCCCCCACCCCCAAACACTTCCCCTCACAATCGGACCATAGCTGTAAAAGACATGGGGATGTGAAGGTCACACGGGCCTTAAGCTTAAGTGTTGTCATAAGTCTTAGTTTACAAATAAAAATTTAAAAATCAAAGAAATTGGAAAATATTGACAAATAATACTGCCCCGATCCCAAGTACTTTTTACTCTTTATAATAACACACTTGTTGCTCCCACATCAACTTCATACTGCCACAGCATAAAGAAAGTCTTCCCCACTAAGTCCTCCTCTGGCTTGAGTTTGTTCCTACTTTAAAGTAGGCAAGGCCATGTCCTCCCAGATACAAAGAGATCATTTCGGCCACAGACACGATCAGGCCTTGACTTTTCCTGAGTCAAGGAGGCAATTTGCCAACAAAATTGACTAAGTCATGTCTCAGCTGACTGAAATTTGATCCAACTTACTGCAGGCCTGAAATAAAAATTAAAAATAAATATGAAAGCTGAGACAGGTGCTACCTTGAAATTTCGTTGTTGTTTGATTCAAACAAGAGAAGTGTGAAATGCAAGTTTTTTTTTTACTTTCCCGGAGATAAGAATTAGTGAGAAGCATCTTAAATGTTCTAACTCCCTTACATATTTTAATCTCCTCATAAGTAAAATACTAGGCACTAAAGAAATATGTGTTGACAAATGAGTGAAGAAATAAATAATCTTTAGCATTTAATAATGTAGAGATTAAAAAAAAAAAAACAGAGAAAAGGAATCAACTTTCTTTTTAGTCACCTTTTCTTTTTTTTTTAATCCTCACCTGAGGATATATTTCTATTGATTTTCAAAGAGAGAGGAAGGGAGAGAGAGAAATCTTGATTGGCTGCATCCCGTATGTGCCCCAAACAGGAATTGAACCTATGACCCTTTGGTGCATGGGATGATGCTCCGACCAACTGAGCCACACCAGCTAGGGCCATTGGACATTTTTGATAGTGCCAAACTACTATCCCAGTTTATGCCAATTTAATTATCTGTTATTTTGTTAACCCTCACCCAAGGATAATTTTTTTATCGAGTTTTCAGAGGGAGAAAGAGTGAGAGAGAGAGGGAGAAAGAGTGAAAGAGAGAGAGAGAGAGAGAGAGAGAGAGAAACATAGATATAAGAGAGACACATCAATTGTTTGCCTCCTGCACACCCCGACCGGAGCCAGGGAATTGAACCTGCAACCCAGGTACATGCCCTTGACTGGGAATCGAATCCGTGATCCTTTGATGCATGGGCCTACGCTCTAACCACTGACCCACACAGGCCAGGGCAGGAATTAACTCTTGTGAACTTCCATGTTGCAGAAAGAGATGGCACTGTAAACTCGCCTGAGTCCTGCCACCACTGTTGATTAGTTTTGTTTTTCTGCAAGTCACTCTGAACTTTTTTCTTCATAGAAAAAAACACATCTCTGAGCCTCAGTTTATCCATCTGTAAAATCACATGGTAACAATTTGTCTTCTTCACAGAGGGGAGGGAGTGGGGAGGCTCAGTTGAGAAAACAGTGATTACTCAGAGGCAGAATGAATGGATTTGGGAAACCAACAGAGTTCAGACCACATTCAGTTCCTCGTCTTTAGCCATGTCCCCTTGGGCAAGTTACTCAAGTTCAATAAGCCTGTTTCCTCACCCATGAAATGGGGTATCAGGAATTTAGGAAACTTACGTGGAACATGCGTAGCAGAGGCCTCGCCTCTAAGGTGATGCTCAGATAGAAATCACATATTCTTTTCTCATAAGTGTATCTTTTTATCATTGTAAGATTCATGCTTCTGTATTTCCTTTGTATTTAATTCTTTCAGCCCTTGTTGGAGATGATAAATTCAAAATTAAAAGATATCAAGTTTGAGATTTTTTCCAGCATGACATGAGTAACATAAAAATGTAGAGTTTAGAAAGCTCTAGAAAATTACAACTTCGTTTAGAAAACCAGGGGACCTGCCATATAATTATGATTTGTGCCTATTATAGCTATTTTGTCACAACCAATTACCCAGTTTTGCTTTTTTTAAAAAAAAAAAAGGGGGAACTAGATATTGTCGTTTTACTGTACTTTCCTGAAATCTCTTCTTATCGTTTTATTCTATTTCAAAGGACATTTGACCTCATTTTAAACACATATTAAAAATAGATTGCCTTGAGCTCTATGAGGTGGGTTAGTTTAAATATCTTAAGTTTGCATTTTTATAGTCACCTCACACTCATTTTCACATTTTCCAAACCAAGCTTGAAAATTAAAGTTGTTTTAACGCAGTGTTCACAGACAGTAAAGAGAGCCCCAACCTTCCTTTTATACTCTCAAACACTTTTTTTTTTTTACTTCACCTCCAAAATTTTAAATTACCATTTGGATACGCGTGCATCTTGGTTTAAATCCTTCAGGCCATGGTAGAGGCGCTGGTTATCACTACAGATTTCTTCTCCGTCATGTGTGAAGCACAAGGGAGAGGAAGCATATTAGTCTCTTGTTTTAAAAGTCAGTCTCGGGGAGATCCACTTCAAAAGCTTGGGGTTCAACTTTGAAGTTTCCTCCACTTCAAACGCTTTGCCTTGAAATGTATTGTGGAAAGAAACGCACACCGAGACACCCTGAATTTTAACATTTATTGAGGATTCCTTCCTGTGGTGAAAAAAGAAAAGCAAAATAATAAGTGAGGGAAAGTCAGTCTAAAAGAAAACTTGTAGAGATCAAGAACTCAAATTTTCTTTTATTAAAAAAATGCTTATTTTGCAAAAGTTTTAGCATTCTTTTTCTTCATGGTTTCTCCTATTAATAACTCTCAACCAGAAGATACAAGCTGATCATCCTAAAAAAGATAATATTGTAAACAGTTTGAGTATTCTTAAAGCTCCTAATAAAGCTTAAAACAGCTTTAAATAGAGACCACCATATGAAGCACGGGTAAGAAAGAGTAGGGCTATGTGCCACTGTCATGTAAAAATAATTTAAGCTGTTATTTTGAGAAACTAGGAACAGAAAAAAGGTAGTATAACAGACATATGCCATTTGTTTCACTTAAGCGATGGTATTCCCTTAAAGGCAGGGTGTTCACCTGTTTTGTTCACTAATTGTGAACAGTAATGTTAGTCATACTGTAGGTGCTGAAAAAACGTTTGCTAAATAAATAACTGAGTCTCTAATAAACCAGAGAGGATACAGAAAAAAAAGATAGAAAAGTGTTCTAAGGAGTAAAACATGAAATGTACTACTCATAGATTCTTAAAACCCAGGGCTGGAAGAAATCTTCAGAAATTACCTACATCTTTGTTCCTCAGAGTGTGGTCTGCAGGCCAGCAGATGGGCATCACCTGAGCATTTGTTAGACATGCAGATTCTCAGAGCCCACCCGAGGTCCTGCGTCAGAATCTGCATTTCACAAAACCCAACCACATGCGAGTAAAGTGGGCAAACCCCAACTTCGATGACTCCGGTGCCCACAAAAGAGTCACATCTCTGGATCCAGGAGGCAAGTCTGGTAACCTACTCCAGGGTGGGACATAATTGAGAGGCTTGGGGAAACTGATCCCACAGCTCATGTTGATTTTTTTTTAAAGAGTTGATCTGAGGCTGAGCAAATTGTCAACAAAACATGGATGAAGACCAAGTAGAAGTACTTCCCATTCAGATAGGTCTCTTAGGAGTCCAAAAGGTAGTAAGTATCTTTTGGTTCTTGGGAAGGAAGGAAGGACCAAGACTGATAATGCAGCTAGAACCTCAGACCAATGTCAGACTTCCCCTTCTCTATTCCTCGTCCATTAAGAAGCCTCTTCCAGGAAACTATGATGTGGAGAATAGTCATGTAGGCCTGTTTTGCATGAACACGGGCACAAGCATTTCCAAAGAGAGAAATTTCCCGTTGTCAGGCCATGGCACTGACCAATAAAGTTGGGTAATCCAAAGAGAAAGACACTGAAGTGGTCACTCCACTAGGCCCCCACCCAGTGGTAGCATTCACCTCTGCTAAAAGTATGAGGGAGAACATGGGCATCCTCTGTTGAATGAGTGAATGAACTGAACATGCTCACGAGGTAAAGAGCACATTGTTTGTGATGAGACATACCCCTGTACAAAGAGAAATAAACACAGAAACATTCAGATGCCTACGACCCCCTACCTACAACCTATTGATTGGTTCCTTGGACAACTACAAGTCACGATGTTTTAAGCTGAACCATCATTCCCTATAGGCACAGTATTACAAACTGAGTTTTCATATCTAGAAACACATTTCATACCCAAAGAATTGATAAAAAAGCAGAAACAGATGTGCCTTACAGACAACTAACTACTACAGATAAACTTGCCTTTTGCTGGGGGTGGGGAGGTAGGAGGTCCTCTAACTGATTTGGACTAGGTGGGGCTCTTTTAAATAGACTCTATTTGGCCAAGAATGTGTCTCCTTCCCAGTCCATCTCCCTACATCAGAGACATCCTTCTTTCCTCCAAGGAACTTGCTCTGCATTCAAAATTAAGGTCATCTGCTCCACAATTCTCATTGCTTGTGCAGTGTGCATGAACGTATCCAGAAGCTCTTGCACAGTAAATGGGAAGAGGGTGGGAAAGGGGAGGCAGAAAGAGATCCGGTTTCCATAGTGACTTCTACACTGTGACCAATAGATGCCACAGAACAGTCATTCACCCGGGGTCACTGTCTTTAGGCTGTCATCCATAAATAATAGTTAGGGTCAGGATAATAAATAGCATAGAACTAGCAATGGAAGGACTGTTTGATCAAACTATTTATGAATGCCTTGTGCCAGTAAGTGATTTAAGATGTGTCCATAATTCATATCTTAGTCTCTGTGTTTTAAAATTAACTGAGAAATTTTAAATGGAAATTTATACATATTTATGTCTTTCACAGACCCACATATAATGACTCTTAGTTCATCATTTCTAGCAAAGTGATAAACCCACAACAATTTATTTGAGATGGAGAGGAGTTTCAAATATCTTCAGCAGACAGTGAAATAGCCACATGTGTGAAGGGATATTAAAACAAGAAATGGCACCTATAGTTCTATATAAGTCATTTGGTTTCATTGGGTTGGGCAAACAAACAGATACAGAGCTGAAAACAGAGCTGTGGCATTATTTTTCCAGGCCTTTACAGCTTTGTGGCATGCTTCCCTCATAATGAAAGGAGGGAGAGAGTTGCTCAATCGCTAGGCCGATATATGAGCTGCATCAAAAGTAAGAATATAATCATCTACTTGCAATTCTTATGCTTTTTGTTTGTTCAATGGTCCTCTTCAGCTGGGAGATTTATAGGATATGACTTTCTTGAGAGGATAATTCTTTACAGTCTGGCACCAAAAAAAAATCAATCAGCATAGCCTGCAATGACAGCGATGCTGTGTAAACATCAATTTTGTAATTTTCTACTGAGAACTACCAGTTCTATCATAAAAGTGCATTAAGCCCTTATAGAGGTATAAAATATCTGTGGCAGGTATTATAAGGAAAGACAGTCACAGTGAACTTACCGACCAGACGGGTCCAGAGGTGATAATAAAAAAGTATGACAGCTGGCATATTTGGAAACATAAACATATTCCAAGAAATAACACCTGGGCTAAAGAAGAAATTACAAGGGAAACTGTTGTGTGCAGAAAGTAACAGTGATGTGAAATAACTTCGGAGGGAAGTGAAAGAAGAAAGTGCCAGAGCAGAACTGCATTTGAACATCAAGAAGTAAAAAATAATGACTACAGAAGAAACAGACAATGAAGACATGGAGATTACAGCCAAGAAATCCACAGAAAGCTGAGACTCACGGGGCAACAAAGGAAGATTCAGGAAAGATCGTCACAAGCAAAGATGTATCAATAGAGACCGAGGCTAAGGTTGTTCACACCCATAGATTCCCAATTACTACGTATGGATGTGAACATTGGACCGTGAAGAAGTCTGATAGAAAAAAAGATTTGATTCATTTGAAATAAATATAGTGTTGGAGGAGAGCTCTATGGATACTCTAGGCCAGTAGTCGGCAAACCGCAGCTCACAGGTTTTGCCACTCTGTTGACTAATGAGTTTGCCGACCACTGCTCTAGGCTGTTAGAAAGATGAACAAATGGGTCCTAGAGCAAATTAACACTGGAAGAAAAATCACATCATTACCACCGTCAGTCCATAAAGAAGGTCCTAATACAATTTAATAAATTAATTTCTAATTATTGGAAATTAGAAATAGAATTCCCTTGACTTTAGAAAGGCTATTTAGCAAAACCTCAGTAAGTATCATGGTAAAGAGAAACTTTCTTGAATTCTCTTTAAGAAAAGCAACAATAATAAGGCCAGGCTCAAGTTAATATTATTAGGAAATTCTGAGGAAGCACACACACACACACACTAATGCATCAGGATGGAGAGAATAAAAAGTGCTTGGAAACTTGGTATATGATTAGTGGCATCAAAAACCTATGGAGAGAGGAAAGATGGCGATCAGCAGGTAGGTAGGGAGGGAGAGTGTGTGAGAGAGTGAGGGAGTGATAGAGGTGTGTGTGGACATGTGTGGGTGTGTGTGAGAGTGAAATAGGGACAGTTAGACCCTGCAGTTCTTCCAGGGGGCTGCCAATCTGGGCAGTTGTAGACGGCAAAACCACGCTGCCCCACAAACACTCGGGGAGGACACTGGAGGCACAGAGACCATGCCATTTTAAAGAACAGAACTGCTTGAGACTAGAATCCTAGCCTCACCAACAGCCAATCTGGTCTTAGAAGCAAACCAGGGCCCTACAGCCACACTGGTAAAAGACCTGTGATCACTACTGCAGACCCAGGGACACCAAGACTCCAGGTACCACATCCACAGATTTTTGTGAGTCACAAAGCCAATCCCCCTCCCCCACCGCCCCCACAGCAGTGACATAGGAACTACCAGACCCCAGCCGCACAATAAGGCTTTCTGCACACACAAAGCAGTGGCAATTCTGCCTGACTTTGAGCCTTGGTGTCGGACACGGGAAGTTTGTTTCCCACAACTCGTCTCTGTGCCCAGGCAGGGAGACTGAGCTGAATTTGAGCCTAGCGGCTCATCCCTAGGGAGGTAGTTTTCTATGACCAGATCCCATGCCCAGCAGGGCAGGGAGACAGCGCTGAAATTGAGCCCAGACCTGCGAACTCTGGGAATTTGTTTCCTGCGACTCGTCTCCACACCCAGGCAGGAAGACTGAGCTGAATCTGTGCCTTGCTGCTCATCCTTAGGGAGGTAGTTTTCTGTGACCAGATCCCACGCCCACGCAGGGCAGGGAGACAGTGCTGAACTTGAGCCTGGACTTGTGAACTCTGAGAATTTGTTTCCCGCAACTAGTCTCCATGCCCAGGCAGGGAGGCAGTCCTTAATTTGAGCATAGGCACACGACCTTGGGGAGATTGTTTTCTGTGACCAGATCCTGCACCCATGCAGGGAGACAGCGCTAAATTTGAGCCTGGGTGTGCAAACCCAGGGGGTTTGTTTCTCATGACCAGACCCTGCACCTTAGCAGAGAGACTGCGCTGAATTTGAACGTGGATGTGCGGACTCGGGGAGTTTGTTCCCCACGACCAGATCCTGTGCCCACACAGGGAGGCAGCACTGAATTTGAGCCTGGGTTCATGGACACAGGGAGTTTGTTTTCTACTGTGCACACCCGCATGACCAGACCCCACACCCACACTAAGTGGCAGTGCCACATGACTTTGATTCAGGGCAAGCACACACAGAAGGCTGTTTACCACAGGGCAGAAGTGGACCTCCTGTCAACACAGTGCAACTGAGCAACCCAGTCTCCCAAGCAGATCGGGGACCCTGAATCTCTACGCAAGAGGTAGCAATGAGCACCAGTGACTAGACTCTGTTCCTCATTGCATGTGCCTGGGATCCCTGATTCCCAGTACATTCACACTAAGAGCCAGTGACTCCAATTCTTGGCACATGTGTACACAGGGACCCTGATTCTCAGTGAAAGGTAGCACCAGCAACAGAGACTCTGATACTCGATTCTCGGCATGGACACAGGGAGCCTCTGACTCCTGACACGCAATAGGGGACTTTTATTTTTGGCACACGCCAGTGGGTCCTCTGTTTCAACATGGCACAGGCCACACTAAGTCCCTGATTCTAGGTGCACACACGAGGACACACTAAGCACCTGTGACTCTGACCCAGGGCAAGCGTGGCTCCCACCAACCCATAGCAACTGCACGTCTTGGTGTCAGAGCTCTTCAGTGACACTTAGGGGGTGCAAAACTCCCACTGCACATGGCCCAGGCCCCCACAACTCGACATTTGAACTTTCTGGTGATAGTCAGAATGGGGAGACAACAAAGCAATCCCCAGAGGAAAGAAAAGGAAGAATCACCAAGAAAGAAAATAAGTGAAATGGAAGCCTGCAACATGACAGAAAAAGAATTCAGAGTAATGGTCATACAGTTCATACACCAGATGGACAAAAAAATCAACCCACCTATGCAAAAATCAGGAAGAAATGAAAAATTATATACCTACAATTAAAAACACTATGGAAGGCTTCAACAGTAGACTAGAAGAAGCAGAGGACCGAATTAGTGAGTTAGAAGATCAGTTACAGAAACAAGCCCAATCTGAACAGCAACTAGAGAAAAAAATTAAAAAGCAGGAGAAGAGCCTAAGGGAGCTTTGGGACAATGCAAGATGAAATAACATACATATAATAGGGCTGCCAGAAGGACAAGAAGAGCAGCAAGGATTAGAAAATTTATTTGAAGAAATAATGACAGAAAACTTCCCTGGTATGGGGAAGAAAAAAGTTACTCAAGTACAGAGGAGACCCAAGCAAGATGAATCCCAAAAGACCCACACCAAGACAGACCATAATTACAGTGGCAAATGTTATTGACAAAGAGAGAATCTTAAAGGCTGCAAGACAGAGACAGAGAGTTACCTACAAAGGATCCCCCATCAGATTATCAAATGATTTCTCAACAGAAACACATCAAGTTAGAAGGGAATGGAAGGAGATATACAAAGTGATGCAAAGCAAGAGACTGAATCCAAGAATACTCTATCCAGCAAGACTATCAATCAAAATTGAAGGGGAAATCAGGAGCATCGCAAACAAAAAAAAAGGCTAAGGAAGTTTATCACTACCAAGCCAGCAATGCAAGAAATGCTAAAGGGAATGCTGTAAAAAGAAGAAACAAAAAGGTAAGAAGGAACACAGTCACAAAAAATGAAAATGGCTACAAATAAGTACCTTTCAATAATAACTTTAAATGTAAATGGACTAAATGCTCCAATCAAAAGACATCGAGTGGCTGAATGGATAAAAAAAACATGACCCATATATATGCTATCTATAAGAGACCCACCTCAGAACAAGGGACTCACACAGACTGAAAGTGAAGAGATGGAAAAATATCTTTCAAGCAAATGGAAATGAAAAAAAATCTGGGGTAGCGATATTTATATCTGAAAAAAATAGACCTCAAAGTGAAGACCATATAAGAGATAAGGAAGGCCACTTCATAATACTAAAGGGATCGATACAACAAGAGGATATAACCCTGATAAACATATATGCACCCAATGCAGGAGCACCCAAATACATAAAAAATCTGGAAGATATAAAGAGAGAGATTGACAACAATACAATCATAGTAGGGGACTTTAATACACCACTGAAATCATTGGATAAATCCTCTAGACAAAAAAATCAGCAAAGAAACAACAATAAAGGACTCACTAGATCAGATTGACTTAATTGACATCTTCAGAACATTTTCCCCAAAGCTGCAGAATATACATTCTTTTCAAGTGCACATGGGACATTTTCAAAAATAGACCACATACTGGGTCACAAGCAAAGTCTCCCCAAATTCAAGAAGATTGAAATCATACTAAGCATCTTTTCAGACCACAATGGCATAATATTAGAAATAAACTACAATAAAAACAATCCAAAACACTCAAACACTTGGAAGCTGAATAGCATGTTATTAAATATTGATTGGGTTACCAATGAAATCAAAGAAGAAATTAAAAACATTCTGGAAACTAATGACAATAAAAACACAACAATCCAAAACCTATGGGACACAATGAAAGCAGTCCTGAGAGGAAAGTTTATAGTTCTACAGGCCTACCTCAAAAAACAAGAAAAAAATGGTAGTAAATCATCTAATGCTACAACTCAAAGAATTAGAACGAGAACAACAAGAAAAGCCCAGACTGAGCAGAAGGAAGGAGATAATAAAGATTAGAGCAGAAATAAATGACATAGAGACCAAAAAAAAAAACAATATAAAAGATCAATGAAACCAAGAGCTGGTTCTTTGAAAGGATAAACAAGATTGATGAACCTCTAGCCAGGCTCACCAAGAAGCAAAGAGAGAGGACTCAAATAAACAAAATCAGAAATGATAGAGGCGAAATAACAACAGACCCCACAGAAATACAACGGATTGTTTAAAAATATTATGAACAACTCTATTCCAACAAACTAGACAACCTAGAGGAAATGGACATATTCCTAGAAAAATACAACCTTCCAAAACTCAATCAGGAAGATTCTAAAAATCACAATAGGCCAATAACTATGGAAGAAATTGAAGTAGTCATTAAAAAGCTTCCAGCAAACAAAAGCCCAGGGCCAGATGGCTTCACATGAGTTATACCAAACATTCAAGGAAGAACTAAAACCTATCCTCCTCAGACTATTCCAAAAAATTCAAGAGGAAAGAACACTTCCAAAATCATTCTACAAAGCCAGCATCACCCTAATACCAAAACCAGATAAAGACAACACAATGAAAGAAATTACAGGCCAATATCCCTCATGAACATAGATGCCAAAATCCTTAACAAAATTCTAGCAAATCAGATCCAGTAGTACATCAGAAAGATCATACACCATGACCAAGCAGGATTTATCCCAGGAATGCAAGGATGGTATAATATCTGCAAATCAATAAATGTGATACATCGCATAAACAAATTGAGGGAGAAAAATCACATAGTCATATCAATTGACACAGAAAAAGCATTTGACAAAATCCAACACCCTTTCTTGATAAAAACTCTCAGCAAGGTGGGAATAGAAGGATCATACCTCAACATAATAAAAGCCATATATGACAAACCCACAGCCAGCATCACACTCAATGGACAAAAACTAAATCCATTTCCTCTAAAAGCAGGAACAAGACAGGGATGCCCTCTCTCACCACTCCTGTTCGACATAGTACTGGAAGTACTAGCCATTGCTATCAGACAAGAAGAAGAAATAAAAGGCATCCAAATTGATAAAGAAGAAGTAAAACTGTCCTTATTCGCAGATGACATGATACTGTACATAAAAAACCCTAAAGACTCCATCAAAAAATTATTAGACTTAATAAATGAATTTGGCAATGTAGCAGGATACAAAATTAATGCCAAGAAATCTATGGCATTTCTACATACCAATAGTGAACTTACAGGAAGAGAGACTAAAAAAGCAATCCCATTTACCATCATACCAAAAAACTTAAGATACCTAGGAATAAACTTAACAAAGGAGGTAAAAGACCTATATGCAAAAAACTACAGGGCACTGAAAAAAGAGATAGAGGAAGATATAAGCAGATGGAAGAACATACCATGTTCATGGATTGGTAGAATCAACATCATCAAAATGTCCATACTATCCAAAGCTATCTATAGATTCAATGCAATCCCCATTAAAATACCAATGGCATATTTCACAGACCTAGAACGAACTCTCCAAAAATTCATCTGGAATAAAAAAAAAAAAGACCCCAAATAGCTGCAACAATCCTGAGAAAGAAGAACAAAGTAGGTGGGATCTCAATACCAGATATCAAGCTGTATTACAAAGCCACTGTTCTCAAAACAGCCTGGTACTGGCACAAGAACAGACATATAGATCAATGGAATAGAATAGAGAACCCAGAAATTGACCCAAACCACTATGCCCAATTAATATTCAACAAAGGAGGCATGAACATACAATGGAATCAAGACAGTCCCTTCAATAAATGGTGTTGGGAAAATTGGACAGATACATGCAAAAAAATGAAACTAGACCACCAACTTACACCATACACAAAAATAAACTCAAAATGGATAAAGGGCTTAAACATAAGACGGGAAACCATAAAAATACTAGAGGAATCCACAGGCAGCAAAATCTCAGACATATGCCGAAGGAACTTCGTCACTGATACTGCTCTTAGGGCAATAGAAACTAAAGAGAAAATAAACAAATGGGACTACGTCAAAATAAGAAGCTTTTGTACAGCAAAAGAAACCATCAACAAAACAACAAGAAAGACCACTTCATGGGAAAACGTATTTGCCAATGTTATCACTGATAAGGGTTTAATCTCCAACATCTACAGGGAACTCATACAACTCAACAAAAGGAAGATAAACGATCCAATCAAGAAATGGGCAATGGACTTAAATAGAAACTTTTCGAAAGAAGACAGAAGGAAGGCCAAGAGACATATGAAAACACGCTCAAAGTCACTAATTATCTGAGAGATGCAAATCAAAACAACAATGTGGTACCATCTCACACCTATCAGAATGGCTATCATCAACAAATCAATAAATGACAAATGTTGGAGAGGATGCGGAGAAAAAGGAACCCTCATGCACTGCTGGTGGGATTGCAGATTGGTGCAGCCACTGTGGATAATAGTGTGGAGTTTCCTCAAAAAACTAAAAATGGAACTCCCATTTGACCCAGTAATACCACTTCCAGGAATATATCCCAAGAAGCTAGAAACATCAATCAGAAAGGACATATGCACCCCTATTGTTCATAGCAGCACAATTCACCATAGCTAAGATTTGGAAACAGCCTAAGTGCCCATCAGCAGATGAGTGGATTAAAAAACTGTGGTAGATCTACACAATGGAATACTACGCTGTGCTAAAGAAGAAGGAATTCTTACCATTTGCAACAACATGGATGGAACTGGAAAGCATTATGCTAAGTGAAATAAGCCAGTCAGAGAAAGACAAATATCACATGATCTCACTCATCTATGGGAAATAATGAACAACATAAACTAATGATTAAAGACAGTCGAGAGACTGACAAATACAACCTTAATCAAACTGTATTCGTTTCTTAGGGCTGCCATACCAGACTATCACAAACTTGGTAGCTTAATACAACAGAAACTTATTTGCTAACCGCACTAGAGGCTGGAGGTCCAAAATCTAGGTGCTGGCAGGACCACCTTTCCTCTCAGTCTCTGGGGGAATCCTTGCTTGCCTCGTTCAGCTTCCGGTAGCTCTACTAGTAGGTTTGCTTATTTTATGACAGGTCAACTATAGTCTCTGCCTCTGTGTTCACGTGGCCTTCTCTCCTATATTTCTGTGTCTAAGTCCCCTGCCCATTTCTCTTACAATGATACCAGTCAATGGATCTAATGCCTATACATAGGGATTTTTGAGGTGACAGGGAGGAAATGAAAGCATGCAAGTGATACAGAGCTCAGCCTCATCTGTAAAATTAAAGCCAAGAGATGCTTGAAAACATTGAAAAAGCAGAAAGGTTTTGAAATGTTACTGTCAATAATGTTTCCTCACTCCTGAGATATTTTTAAATAAATATTATATATAGAAAAACATTAAGGGGGAGGATGAAATCCGACCACATGGTTAATATGTTGCAGTTTGTTAACCTGATTTTTCAAACAACCGCTTTATTCATGCAATCTGCAGCCTTGTAGATACTGCCATTTGTGTGCCTGCTTCTTGGCAGGCTCACGTCCGGCCATGTGGAAGGAAGCAGGCTTCGTGATCTTGACTGAGTTTGCATGGCGAAGGGAGAGGAATGGTTAGTAAAATACAGTGGGATAATAAATATTTGCACTTATTTTGACCACCGGGATGTGAAGCCTAAGAAATAAACCAGAAATCTGTCCTCAGGAAAACGTGTTTGCAGCCAATTTCATGTTATCTAAAATTATAATGATACATTCCAATCTTCGTAATGTTGGCTTCCTCAGAATTTCCTAATAATATTAATGTGAGCGTGGCCTGTATGTCTCAGTGGTTGAACATCGATTTATGAACCAGGAGATCCCAGTCAAGGGCACATGTCCAGGTTGTGGACTCAAACCCTAGTATGGGGTGTGGCAGCTGATCAATGATTCTCTGTCATCATTGCTGTTCCTATCTCTCTCTCCCTATTCCTTCCTCTCTGAAATCAATAAAAATACATTTTTTTAAAAAAATAATACTCACGTGAGTTTAACTATTTCCTGGCAACCAACAGAAGCAGAGGACATCTCTGAGAAGAATGTGATATGGTTTTAAAGTGATTCAAACCGAGGAAGAATCAGGTTAACTCTACTTTTTTGAAGATTTGCCATCACGTTTTTCTTCTTGCATTATCTTCGTATACACAGACAACATCAGCAGCCTGATGCCTGGTGTTCCATTCTTGCACATGATAGATGCGTGGGAGTGAAATGTGCACAGTGCGTGAACGTTGCATTACAATCTACACATGTTGAAAGTGCACTAAAAGCAAAAATCACTTGGATTCTTCACGAGGTCTCAATTCTTATAAAATTGACGCTTCCCGTGGCTGTTTACATTTTAACTTGAGTGACCTAGAAAAGGCTGTAAATAGTCTCTTAAGGAAAAATGAGTTGAAATCTTTGAGAGCTCAGTTCATCTTTTAGACAGAAAGGAACTTTGTAGAAAGCAAGGGGTGCCTATAATGATCCAAGCTTTCCCCTCGCCGCTCCTAGCCTCACTTCAGTGTTGTTCTCCTTTATCATAGCTTCTCTTCCATGCGTGTTGATTTTCAACTGGTTGCTGCCTGAGTCTTCTCTTCAAAGTCAGCGCCAGGCAACACCCCATAGTCACTCAGAGTCAGACGAGGATATAAACACTACCCCTTCTACAGGATTTATAACCGTACGTTTAATTTTTATTTTACCTACTCTGTGCAGTGGTTGTTCTCCCTCTCTGCTCCCTAGGGAAGCAGGAAAGTGCCTTGAGAATAACTCCAAAACTCTGGCCTCATGTCCTTGTTTTCCCTCTTCAACTAGAGAGAACAGAGACCATTACTGAGCCCTGCAAATGAAACAGAACGACTGCTTTCCTTTTATCTCCTATCATGTGCAGCCAATGCTCCGTAGGAGGGAGCCTCTGATAGTCTCCCCTGTACGTCTGATAACACACCAAAGATAGAAGATCGGGCAAAGAACAGCTAACAGAAATTCAGATGCAGGACGTTGTATGATTTTTAAAACTGACACGGGCTACTTGTGCCAACAACTAGAACAACTCATTCTGGAAACGCAGCTACATTTCCCATAGAGAAGCGTGGCTGTTCCTCGCTGGAGTGTGCTGGTTCATAAATCCAAAGCAGTTCTCAAGTGACACAAGTACAGCCCACAGATCTGTCAGGGGAGAGGGAAGGAGACAGGAGCTATTTTATAGAGCAACAAATAAACATGTCACACGCCAGGATAGAAATAGATATGAGGCACTGCTCCTTTCACTGTGGTTCCATATCTTTCCATGATCTTTTTTTTTTGCCTTTTCCATGTTTTTTTCTCCATACTGTTTTAGCATCAGTTGCAGGTCCCTGTCATGCTGGGGATGGCTGGTTCCTATTTCTCTAGACTGGTCCAGACTCACACCTCAATGCACCTGTGAACATCTCTCTGCACAGAGGTGCTGATGAGGCTGAAGGATTGTCAGTTGCTCGACATTTTAAAATCACTAGCTTGCTGCACAAAAGACTTGACTTCCTTGTCTCCTGTGTCATGTGATCCAGTTGCTACACCTTCTCTCCCCATCTCATCTCTGCTCACCCGCCACAATGAGAGCAGGCTGCGATTTTGCTGTTTAGAAATGTCTTGTCCAATGTGTGGTCTGTATAGACCAGACCACATAAAGTCGTCAGTTTCTGACCAACAAAAAATGGCAATTCCTTAGAGCTCCAACCTAAAAGCTCTATTCAAACACCACTTTCCAGGACAGTGAAATAGACTGTCCGTTTAAGAAATATTCCTTTCCCAGGCTGTCAAAGCTTGCTTTACCATCATTTTCCCACAATTCATAATTAATCATGTGTCATTACTTTTATTTTATGCTTACATCATGACATGAAGACATTTGATTGGTGTTTTAGATTCCATCATTTGAGAAGAGGATTTTTCCAGCCAACTGTGGCTCATCTAGTCATTTTGTTATTATTCCCACCTCATATTGCGTTAGCAACTGTCTCAGGAAATCTCAGGAAGCAAGTATCAACCAAACTAGTTTTCCTGACAGTTTATAGTTGGGTAACTTTTTATCATGATCAAGAGGTTTAGAAATTAACCAGTGCCTACGTCCCCTTCCTTGGAGAAAACTGATGCCAATTGCAGATATGATGTTGAAATAGGTATCTACATTATCATCCATAAAATGTCCCAAACCTTCCAAGTTCATTTTCATCCAGTCATATAGAGCATATGAGATTATGTGGGGCCAGTAACACAAAACCAAGCAATGTAATCCTCTAAAATACTTTTCTGAGGAAACAAGATATGCTGTGAATTCTCAAGAGCATTGTGTTGGGAAATTAATGCTACATATAAAAAGCACATAAGAGCTGCAGGCATCTTGGGAAACAGGAAAAGTAAGCCACTACCCTAAAAGGAAACTTATATTTAGACGATATTTTTCTCTTTATGTAGGGACCCAGTAATTTGATGCAGTTAGTAAATTATAGCATGTTTCTGTTATACCCCTAGAGGATCATTTAACTCTCACTGAGACAATTTATCTTACCTAAATTATCAAGAATTCTACACCTTTGAAAGGAGTTCTTATCTAAGTACTTCCAGTGCTTTAATTTTATGTGTATTTTGAGTTTCACAAAAATAGCAAAAAATAGAACATTCTATACATCTCTAGTTTTAAAAGAATCTCCCATAGCTCTATGAGAGTCATGCAAATTGATAACTATCATTGGGTTTATAAACATTTTCTTTTTTTTAACAACTAGAGACATCATAGTCAGATGAACATTTTTCCAGAGTGATGTAAAGTTTCTTATAACTACAGGACACCATAAAATAACTGATATTTTACTAAATCTTTTCATCATCAAATCTGTAGCACTTCTATAATGTCATCATTTCGCTTCAAATTGAACTTGATATCCAATTTCATATACTAGTTTTAGCCAGTCATATTTCTATTTTAATTGTCTTATGTTTGGTTTATATAACAACCCAGATGCCCTCCAAGGGGTGAGTGGGAAAACAGGTTGTCCACTTCTACACCATAAACTACGACTCACTGAGCCATGCCGGCCAGGCCTCATCACTTTCAAAGTACTTGTTATGTGCCAGAACCACTTCTAAACACTTACTTGTATTAATCCAGATAATATCACCAAAGAACTGATATCACTGTTGCCCCAACTTTACAGCTGAAGAAAAGAACTTCCCTGAGAGCCACAGCTAGTAAGCAGCAGAGCCAATAGTCACGCAAGGCAATGTGGCATTAAACTGCGCGGTAGGTGCCCGACGTTTCTAAGCAGGAATTGCGTGCTAGATTCTGTCCTGGGCCCCGAGGAGGCTGCTGTGAACCAAGGTAACTGAACCTCTGTCCTGGAGCCAGCAGTCTGGCGTGGGAGACAGAAATCAATCACATTGATACCCAGATGATCACACCCGGTCATAATACATGGAGGAAAGGAAGAGGCAGCTGAGAGAGTGTGAGAGGGGCTGGTTTAGACTGGGCGGGCAAAGCAGGTCTCTGTGGGAATCTCTGTCTAAGCGGAGACCTGACATGGAGGAGAAAGTGGCCACCTGAAGACTCCAAGCCCAGAAAGAGGAAGCAGGTGGGAGCAAGGGTGCATCAGGGGACATCCTGACAACCCCAACTCGTTTCTTGTTATTTTAAAGTTGTGGAGCATTCTAAATTGGGGCTCATTCTATCTGTTTGTCTGCCCTGTAGACTGACAACAAAATAATAGCTCTCACATGCCAAACAGGCCTTGCAAGACCCCCATGTGTCAATCCCTAACCTAGCACCAATCTTGGGGGTACAACAGGCTGGGAGTTGAAAGAGGCTGAGAGCAAGAATTTCTCTGAAGAAGCCCTCACTAGGCTCTGTCCTCACTCCCTTGCCCTGTCCCCTCCACAAGAGGAAGAAGAGGGGTGTCTTACCCCCTCCCCATGCTGAGATCTAGTGTGGAAGCTCCAGGGGGTGTCTCTGCCGACTGGTGTCTGACTCAGCTGAAATATCTCAAGGGGAGAGGCCAGGACTCAGCTGTGCTAAGGAGCGGCACTCAGAGGAAGTAAGTGAGCAGCATTGGAAGTGAACTGTGCTTTCACACAGCAAGGATGTCGGAGAGGTTCCTACCACACATGGGCCTCGTGGGAGCCAGGCTGGAGCCATCTTCAAAGAGATCTTGCTTAAGAGGTTTACCAGAGAGTCGTGGGGTAAGGCCCCAGGTCAGGGACTGAGAGCTTGTGCTGCTGAGTGGCCAGCCACATGCCACATCACAGGACTGGTCACTGGGGGTTCCCAATGGGGGAGTTTCCTAGAAACCACAAAATGCATCCCAAGGGGAAGACCTATATTTAGCTTCATGAACATCAAGGGCAGAGCATAAAAATACCAATCTCTGAATAATGTGCATTTTCTTAACTTACTCTTCCCAATTCAGGAGTCAAAAGCCTGGGGTAGTGAGCAGGGGTTGGAAAAGTAGCACAAGATGGGGGTATGGACAGAAGCATCCATTCTTCCTCCCCCCACCTTCCCCCCCCCCCCCCCCGGTGCAGGATTCAGCAAGTGGGCACAGGAAGCACTTTAAATATGACTGGAGATCTGAATTTTAGTAGAATATCAAATGGGGTCATTTAAAGCACTGAAATAAGACTGTCCCTGTGACAGTGTCCCAAAGTGGGAGATTGTGGTGGCAGATGGTAGCAGTGGGGGAGGTGGGAAGTAGTCAAATTCTGGGGATTTTTTCAAAGAGAATTTTCTATCTGGTAGATGTGGGATGCTGGAACAAAAAGAAGGTTGAATCCAAAGTGTTTGGCCTAAGCTGGTGAATTTTGGGAATTACTAAAAATTGATATGGGCCAGCCAGCGTGGTTCAGTGGTTGAGCATCAATCTATGAACCAGGAGGTTCCATTCCTAGTCAGGGCACATACCTGGTTTGCAGGCTCAATCTCTAGTGTGGGGCAAGCAGGAGGTAGCCGATCAATGACTCTCTCTCTCCCCCTCTCCCTTCCTCTCTGAAATCAATAAAAATATATTTAAAAAAATAAAAATGGGCATGAGAAGAATCTTGGTTGACAGATCTGAGGTTGAAGGACAGCTTTGGACACTTAATTCTGAGATGTCCATGGGATCAAATGGAAAAGCTCCCAAAGCGATGATGGAATATACAGATCTAGAGTCCAAGAAGGGGGTCTGGGCTGCAGCTACAAATGTGGGAGTAGAAACCAAGAACTGTCTGTCTAGAAGAGCTCTGATATAAGAGAAAAGGCATCTCTTTATAAACCAATATGAATGAACGCTGAAGTGGCCAGAAGCCAAGTGGAGAAAAATATTAATGAATTTGCATAAAATTAGAACAGAGATCTCTGCCAAATCTCATTATTCAAAGAAATCCTGCATATGTACTTATTCTTTGGTAATTTTGACAGGTTTTTTTTTTTCAATAATAGCTATTTTTCAAAAGATGTTCTGGGTCCTTTTGCTGGATTTTTGTTTGTTGAATTTCTTAGGATGAGAAATACCATGTATCTTCCATATTCAAGAGGAGGATAGAAAGCCTGGGGTGAGGGGATGGCTTGAAAATGTGGTAGAACCTCTCTACCCTCAACATAAAAAATATTCTCCCATTAAACATCTCTCTCTTGCTTCATCTATTCAGCCTTCCTCTTGGCTGACATCATAACCTGTCAATTATATAATCAGATGCCTGGCCTTGAGAAGGTAAGCAGCCCATTGGCCAAGTCTTCCCAAGGAGCACACAGGGCACCAGCAGACAATTAGCCTGGTTCACCAGCAGCCTCTCCGTCATCCCACTCTAATGAGCCTTCATTAGAGCCCACTCAGCTCTGTAGCTCTTGGCAACATAACTAACACAACATTTTTTCTGGTGGAGAAAAAAGAAATAAAAGTCCAAATCACTGTTATCAGTGAAGCCGAATATAGTGACTTTTCTCCCTTAGGAGTTGGGGTGAAGTGCTTCTCCAGGAATGTATTTCAAATTTCAGCACCACGTAGCTCTTGAATCCAGATAAAATGATTCTTTATAGAAGAGTGTTAATTTCTTTAAGCCAACCAGTCACTTAAGAATAGATGTATTCGTGGAGTCCCCTCTTTCTGAAAAGTGTTATCTAGTTATCCATGATTTAAGAATTTCAAGTTGCATTCCTGCCATTGTTCCTTGGTGAACCCTCTAACCACAATAAAAAGGGAAATTTAGTCTCCCTCCCCATAGACCAGACAAAGAAAATTGCAGCGAGAGGTCAGAGGGGCAAACTGAATGTCACTCTGACCCAAAGGTTTGGAAAGAATGTAAAAATTCCATTATGAAAAAAGCCAGGGGACAAACTGCTGGGTCCACTCCTGGGCTGATGCTACTCCCATGAAGGATGGGGCCCAGAACACAGGAGGGAGAGATAGTCTGTAGAGCTGAAATGCAGACTGGAAGCAAAAGACAAAGCTAGACTCTTCAGTCCTTAGGAGTTCTATTGCTCTGAGACAGTGAGTAATTAGGGTACAGAAAACAATGGAACACACACTGAAAAAAACAACAATATAGAAATGAGGATCAACATAGCCAAACAAAGGAAAACATTTGTAATATATTTAAACTCGAGGGTTCAGCTTTGACTGTGAAGGCGGTGGAAGAATTGGTTCCAAGTCAGGCTGGGAGGGTTGTTTATTTTGTCTTGCTCGAGTCAGAGCTAATGAATCTAATGACTTTAAATGTTCCTAAATTATTCCCCAGGCTTGGTTAGGTTTTATATTTGGGCCATAGTTTAGACAGCAAACGCTGATTTATTTAGCATTCAATCAACCCAACTCTCAACTCACCAGCATCATGGCCCTGGTCAGTACAGTGAGTGGTGAAATTTACACTCCTATCTCTAAAACCCTTCAAAATTACAACATCATTTCATAATTATCAAAGTACAGTTTCAGTGTTCACTGTATTGGCTTCTTTTTCCTTTTTCTTTCTTTCTTGTTTTATATACTTATTTTTTTAGGCATATGCAATCTCTCTGTTGACCAGAACATTCAACTGACTAGAAGGGCCCCTTCTCCAGCACAGTTCTCTCCAGTAGAAAGAACGCTCTGCATTGATGGACAGGTTCCGTAACTGTATTGTCCAACACACTAGCTACCAGCCACATGTGACTATTGAGCACTTAATATGCTGTACTTTACATCCCCATGATATTCTGTAACTACCATTTTGCACCTCTTAATCCCTTCACCTTTTTCACCCATTCGCCCAAACCCTCTTTCATCTGGTAACCATCAGAATGTTCTCTGTGACTATGATTCTGTTTCTATTCTGCTTGTTTATTTTGTTCTGTAGATTCCACATATAAGTGAAATCAAAGAGCCACATGTGGCCCTAGCTGGTTTGGCTCAGTGGATAGAGCGTTGGCCTATGGACTGAAGGATCCCAGGTTAGATTTCTGTCAAGAGCACATGCCCGGGTTGTGGGCTCAGTGCCCAGTGGAGGGTGTGCAGGAGGCAACTGATCAATGATTCTCTCTCATCATTGATGTTTCTATCTCTTTCCCCTCTCCCTTCCTCTCTGAAATTCATAAAAATATATATATTTAAAAAGGAGCCACATGTGACAGTGGCTACTGTATTATGGACAATACTACTCTAGAATAACTGAGACGATACTGTATATTATTAGCCTATAGAAAATACTGCCCTGTGTGCAAATGTGTCTGCAGAACACAGTGTATCTATCCAATCTGCAAGCAAAAATAAACATATCTATATATATAAAACGCTAAGTGACCGACGATGCATCCGTCCAACCACCTGACTGACCAACCAGCCAGTACATATGACACACACTGACAATTTAAAAATAAACGTTAACTAGTGCATACATGATACATATAAAGCTCTTGCTGGCACTAATTGGACATGACCAACTGGCCGATGCATATGATGCTCACTGGCAATTTAATTAATTTCCTTTCAATGTACACAAATCCATGCACCGGGCCACTGGTTTTCTTATATGGCTTGTGGTGGATCATAGGTCAGCTTGCTGTGGGAATGTTGACAAAATAAAGAGTATGAGTTTCTTAGGTCTGCCCTGCCAAAACGATGGAAATGTATTGTCTCATAGTTTGGGAGGCTAGAAGTTCAAAGTCAAGATGTTGGCAGTGCCACACTTTCTCTGACATTATGCAGGAGAATTCTGTCTGGCCTCCTCTAGCAGCTGGTGTTTGCTAGCGATCTTTGGAATTCCTTGGCATGTGGATGTGTCACTCGAGTTTTATGTCTGTCTTTTCCCTCTGTGTCTTCACATCGTTTTCCTCTGTGTTTGTCTGTATGTCCAAATTTAGAAGGATACTAGTGATATGGATTAGACCAACCCTAATAACCTCATTTTAACTTGATCACATCAGTAAAGACTGATTGCTAAGTAGAGTCGCATTCAGAGATACCAAGGGTTAGGACTTCAACACATACCATTCCATGTAGCAGTCATTTCCTTGTATAGAAGCTGGCAGATCTCTGGAAGCTGACATAGCTCTTCTCCTATTCTAATACTTAAAAGGCAGCAGGACCAGGTCAGAGGTCCATGGAAGCAGCATTGACCAGGCAACTCTGAGCAGCAGAAAGGGAGAAGCCTCATCCACCCATGAGTAACCCTCTCTAGTATCTTCTCTGCTTTAAGCTGTCACAGGTCTGGCAGTAAAGTGAGGAGCAAGCAACTTTGAATGGAACCAGACGAGCCTCTATGGTCTGGCCTGCACAGTGCTGCTTTCAAAACACACTATTCACAGCCCCTCATTTAGATGAAGTTTAGATGAACTATTTCCTTTTAAAAAAAAAGTGCACTTGCCCTTCTCTCTTTTTGTCTTTCCCCCATTTCCCTCTGCTAAGTCAGTCTGAGTGTCTACCAGTTCTTTTTGCCAAGCAGCATCCTTCCACTACTGCACTACTGGACATGGTATTTCACCTTTAGCTAGACCTTGGGAAACTTGTGACATTATGTACCAGCCAGCAGCAAGGGCTCAGTTTCCCCCACAGTGAAGTGTGAGCTCAGTAACAGCTCAGAGAAAGCCATTGGCATTGAGGAACTGGGCTGCTGCCAAGTTTTCCTGGTGAAGACCTGAGGCATCTAGGAGGGCTTGGCATTGAGCAAGCAAGTCTGAAAGCCACAAAGGAAATGGAGAAGCGGGTGAAAGGCCTGGAGAGGTGAGGTTTGCAAAGCAAAGTAGCTCGATAAAAATGTTAAAACACAGAACAAGAATGAGGTCCTCAGGTGAGATGAGATGCCGAGGAAACCACTGTGGCAGCATGAAGAGAAGGGAGTGGGACACAAAGAAGAGAGAAGGCCATTCAATCAACATCTCAGAAGAATGAGGAAGATGATGTCAACCAGAATCTCAATAATACTTTGTCAGCGGATAGTTGAGTTGCATTAGACAGTGAGCTCCCGAGAGCAATGAGAAAAGACTGCCTTATAAGTCTTTCTATATCAGCACCTCATATAGTGCCTGTTGCATGGATATTGTCCAATAAATGTTCAATAAACAAAAAGTAAATGAATTACTGTATGATGTCAAGGTTCAAGGAAGGCAGGGCTCAGATATTCCAAGAAGTTTGTTGGGAGATGGAGATGAATAGCCAAGATATTAGTAAATACATGACAAAGCATGAAGAACAAAAATAAACTTTCAGTAGAGTTGAGTAAATAAGTGAAGAAATGGAGAAATGAATGAAGGGGTCAAAAAGAACTGAGGCTTCTTACCTGAAACATTGGTATTATATTACATCAGCTATTAAGACAGAACCTGTGTAGGAAGTCTCCTGACGATCACCCCGTGGATGTGCTGTTTTACCCTCACAGAGTTCAAGAATTGTTTTTATAAAGGACATTTCCAATGAACATAAAATCCATTGGGTTGCAACCAAGAGAGACTCAAGCTTACCACAGTTCACACCACTCTACTGTCTCTTCAGAGAGTCCACTTTACCCTGTGGGAAGGGCGGATAATCCACCAGTACAGTTTATCCCAATGAGTTGTTAGACCATTGAAATACTTTACATTGTTTGATAAGTCAGCCCTATCCTGTGCCTTCCAAATGTATCCCTGCCTCTCCAGCTATCCCAGACCCTTCCCTGAGGATCCTCCAAATCTCCCCCAAGAACCAGGAAATAAGGGATTTGGCCAGTGTCTGCTCTGATTGGCAAGTGTTGGTACCATATCAGTTGTTTCATGTTATTAATAGCATCCCTGCATGTAGGTTACCAGCCTGCGCCCTACAGACATTTGAGTTGGCCACCTCTGCTCAAATCTTAGCTGCCTCTCCACCTTATCCCTAGATGCTCAAAGGAAGTTTCTCTCTTTCTTCTGCTCCCCCATATATCTCAAAATATTTGGCTTATGTAACCTTTAAAACATGACTCCGTTATAGTTCCATGCCCATGGAGGGCCTAACAACTTCTATGCACAACCTCTCAGCTTATCTAACTCTCTGCATTGCTGGTTGTCAATTTGCATGACAAAAAAAAACAAAACCTTTCCCCCCAAAAAATCCTCTGCTCTCTTCTCTGGGCCTCCACCCACCCCCAAGGTTGCTGTTTATTACTGAATTTGAATACTAAATTTTGGGTTACTGTTTACCTACAACAGGCAAAATAAAGAGGAGGAAGGCTTTATTATAGAAAAAGTTCCATAAAGTATAGGGTTACTGTCACTTTCCTAATAAAAATTGAATAATCAGCAGATACAAAATAAAATCAGAAATGGAATTTTCTGTATAAGAAAATATCTAGAAGACCTGGGGGGGAGGAGGAGGACAGGAGGGAGGTGGGTAAGGGGTGATAGGGTGGAGGGGGATAAAGGAGAGGGCAATGGAAGATATCTATAATACTGTCAACAATAGAAAAAATATTTTTTTAAAGAAAATATCTAGAGGACTAAGCTCTCCATCTTAACCCTGGACTCCTGTGGTGGCCAGGATCTGGCTGCATTTCAAAATAATAAGCACTTGGTTCACAAGGCTGTTTAAAGGAAATAAGAAGGCATAAAATCTCAATCATCCAATATGGTTCATATTAGAATAAATTGATTACTCAAAACCTAACGTGATCAGAGCTCTGCCAAGAGGCTGGCAAGCAACAACTGTTGACATGGTCCAACTCCTAATCAGTTATTTGTAACAAGCGATCCTTTAATAACCATTCCCATTTATCTTTGCTCCTTTCAGCCGAGTGGAGGAGGAGGAGAAAGAGAAGAACCCTCAGAGGGAATAAAAAAAGAGTTCCACACTTCTCTTTTCTCTTTGTGAGTACAAGAAAATGTGGCCATATGCAAAGAAAAAATTCAATGCTGTCAGTCAGACCCTGAACAGTGAAAATTAAGTCGCTCTTTCCATCCCTGAAACAGACTTTATTTTTATTTTTAATCCTCACCAGAGGACATGCTTAGAGAGAGGAAAGGAGAGAGGGAGAGGGAGAAACATGGATCGATAGGTTGCCTTCCAGGGATCAAACCCACAACCCAGGTGTGTGCACTGACTGGGAATCGAACCAGCAACTTTTTGGTGCATAGGATGACACTCAATAAACTGAGCCACTCCAGCCGGGCTAAAACTAATTTTACAGAGCAGTTGACTTACTGACGTGGTCCTAACAATAGAAATATTGGATGAGGAGATTTGGTATCATGATGCATTCCTTAAAGAGAAAATTCTTTTTTCTTTTATAATGGATATAAAAGTATAAAATTACAAGGCAATGCATCAATTTTCAAAATGTTCCATTCTTGAGAGTGTCAGGTGGGCACTTGAATTATCGGGAGGAACACTATGAAAAGTATATGATTGTCTAAACCCTCTGCTGTACATCTGAAACTAATACAAAATAATATTGAATGTCCAAAAATAACAATAATAAAAGAAAGCAGAACTGGAAACTGTATACCATGAAAAAAAAGTTCCCATTCTTTCTCGGTTGCACTTTATTGAATGAGGAATCCAGTGCAAGCTTCTAAATTTCCAAAAGCAAACTCTCAGGCCAGTCCACTGCATCCTGGTAAGCACGGCAAGTTTAAAGAGAAAACTCTGAACATGTTGAAAACACATCATGATGTTCTGATAGACAATCAACTAAGAAACAAATTTACAGCAGCCTTGAACAAGAAAGCAGCATTTTTTACTCCATGGAATTTACAGAAGAAATCTCTCTCATTTCTTCCTAGATCAGTGTTGGTTAAAACAAAAAAATTTTTTTTGAAGTTAGTTGTTTGACTTTCTAATCTTCTACATTCCTCATAAGACAGCCCTCAACTTTTCAAGTTATTATCCTGACACTCCATGAGGAAAAATATCTTTTGTAACTGTCTAAAGATATGATAGGATTATCAAAGCCATATGGAATCAGTTACATAAATCTGGAAATACAAGTCAGTATTACTTGTTCTCTAGTGGTATAAGTTTTCAGTAAAACAGGTCATACAAACCAAGAAGAATTATAAACACCAGTGACGGAGAGCCTGCCAAGACCACACCCGATTACCTACACAAGCACCAAGGAGAGCATTGGTGATACCACTATAGCAGTTCAATGGCCACTTGCTTTTGAATTGAACTTGGAGTGAGGCATGGATGCAGACATTCCCACCCCTGGTGCAGACCTCTATACTGCACAACGCTGAGAGCAGTCAGCTACACTCACCTCTTCCCCACGTTGTCCTTGAAGGCCTGTGCTGGAGTGGGGGTCTCCAGCTGGGGCCCCAGAGAGATGCTCTGTGAAGGACTTGGAGAAGGACAGCTTTCTCCAGGTCAGCTCCAGTGCGCCCTGGGACAATCCCAGGAGCGAGAAGCTTGTGTTGGTGCACACTCCTGCATTCCGACATCCCAGCAAGATGGAGAATTGGGGAGAGCTCTTTTTCCTTGTCTTTCCTTTGAGGCTCTCTTCCTTCAAAGTCCTACTGAGAAACATTCGAACTCACGAAGCCTCCTCCTGACTTCTGATGAATCCCCTTGACCCAATTAGTTCATCTTGCTTTAGTGATTATGGCTTTATAATGATGAAATGAAAAAACAACACCCTATCTCTACAGTATCAAATGTCACGTCTGCCACTACTTGGATGCATGATTGGAGGAAACCATTTAAGGATTTGTGCCACAGTGTTCTCAACTGTAAAATGGGTATTTGAGTATATAATTGCTGTTTTTTTTATTCAGCATCTATTTCATGTCTAGGCTCTCATGTCCGTAATGATTTCTATAAGCTCCTCTTTCCTTGAGATTGCCCTGGGGTTACCCCCAAAGAGTCCCTATTTCTTTTCCATGCTTTCATTTCATAAATATTTGATGAGCTCATACTATATTCCAAGCATTATTCTAAGCACCACAAGGAGGGAAAGAAAGGATGAGGAGAAAGAGGGGAAAGAAAGAAGGAGACACAAAATTCCATAATCTCATGAAACTCACTGGAGAGAGAGAGAGAGTGAGAGAGAGAGTTTAAATTAAAAGGAAAAAAAAGAAAATATTGAGCAGTTAATGAATGGTGATAGTACAGAGTATCAACACCTAAAGGAATTGTGGGAAAGAGGTCATGCAGTCACCTGCAGTTATCCCTGGCAGAGTGACACACACATGCAAAGCCCTGAAAAAAGGTTGCCTGGCACCTTTGAGGGATAGCAGAGGCCAGGACAGAATGAGGGGGTGAAATTAGAAGGTGAGTCAGGAACATGATGGGAGAAGTGTGTGAAGGCTCCTGTGAGGACACTGACTTTCACTCCAAGGTAGAAGGGAGTCCACTGCAGATTCTGAGCAGAGGAATGACACCGTTCCACTTTATTTTGAAGGAAAGGCAAGCACGGAATCAGAGAACCTCGTTAGGGGATGATTGTGCAAATCCCTGTAAAAGATGACAGTGCTTTGGGCCCTGAGGGAAACGGTCATGATAGAGGTGGGAAGAGATGCGGGATGCTTTGTGTGCATTCTGGAAACTCGTGGTTCCCTGCGCATACATCCAGGTAGCCGTTACCAAGCTCTACTGTGAACTCTTGCTTTGAGTATGAGGAGCAAGAGCCACCTATGTGCAGCGACTTTGTCTTTCATCTTTGTGCCTAAATAGAAGGGCCCTCCATTCTTGTTGTAGTGCTTAATAAACACCATCAGGAAATGAAAGAACCTGGAACAGAATAGAGATATCAGAAATCGACCCAACAAATATAGTCAACTGATCTTTGAAAAGGGAGTAAAGGTGATTCAATAAAGGATATCCTTTTCACAAATGCTGCTGGAAGAATTAGACGTTTATATGCAAAAAACAAACAAACAAACAAACAGACACCTTACATCTTTCACACACACACACACACACAAAACAGCAGCTCAAAATGGATCATAGACATAAAGATAAAACACAATATTATAAGCTTCTAGAAGAAAGCATCAGAGAAAGTGCCTTTGGGCTTGGTGACGAGTTTTTAGATCCAACACCAAAAGCATGACCCATAGAAGAAAAAATTGTCAAGTTAGACCTCATTAAAATTAAAAACTTCACCTCTGCCAACGATTCCATTCCCCAATGACAAAAGAAAAAAAAATGACAAACAGAAGTAGCTACCGAATGAGTAATGGCACCTCTGAGCGAGAGGTTCTCCAGGGAGACAGTTCCTTGACCTCACAGTAGCCGCTCCAAGCAAGCCACAACACCTGCCCCAACGCCCTGAGGCCTGCTGCGCCAGGTGGAAAGGATATTTAAATCAATTCCGCTGCTCCCCCTGGGGCCTCTCCCCCCCTGCCAGGAGCAGGAACAGCCCAGGACCTTTAGCCTCCTGGGGGTGACAAGTCTTGGAGCGGCCTGTGTTGCTCCCTTCCTCCTGGGATTTGCAAGCTGTCACAAGAGTGGGGCTGACTTGGATACGCCCCTCTTTCTGGGATCTGGGGGGACAGGGCCACACAGAAGAGTATCAATTCTCACTTGCTGGAAATGGGTATTTGTAGTGGGGGTGTTTTTTTTAAGTCTTGAAGTATTAACAGAAAGCTGGGTCAGTAGGTTTTGGTGGAGAGAACAATGGTTTCTAGAACATGTCATGCATTCCAACACATTTGGTGGACATTTTTTAAATGGTGAAAAATATGGGTTAAAGAATTTATTCCAAATTAATTGTATTACCACCAAACACACAAAATCACCTCTGTCTGTTGTCTGTGTCAGGCAGGGTCCAATCAAGGGACAGAAATGACACCAGTTATTTAAGCAGAGTGAATTTAATCAAGTATTTTTAATTAAGTATCCTAGAACTGAAAGAGAAAAAAAAATAACCCAAGGGTTCACAGAGGCTGTGACTGCAATAAGCAGCTACCCTGCTTAAGGCCAAAGGAACAGAGGGGCGGCGTGAAAGTTACTAGAATGAGAGAACCTAGGGGAAGGCCCGGCTGGGGCTGGGTTTCTGAGGGAGTGTGATGAGGCTGGTGGGTGTTGGGAAAATGCTGAACTGACCGCTGATGCTGCTACTGAAATAAAGTGCCAGGGCCAGAGCCAAGAATGAGCTGAAGGGTGATGCTGAGAGGAGGCTAGCAGGATCTAGTCCCTCCCACCTCCAACTCTCCAGGTCCCTGGAGCACCCACGACCCAAAAGCCATCAGGGAATCAGATGGCAAAGCCTAAGTATGGATTCCAGAATGCCTGTGGCGGCATCACAAAGCAAGGTAGGTTGAGGCTGAGAAAACAACACCATTGAGGAACAGGAGGAAAGTTCATGTAAGTCAAAAAAAGGATGTGAAGAAATAAGTTCAAAAGTGAAATAGGTGAAACATGCCTCCTGAGATCGGACACACCTTTTATTCTTTATTTTTATTTTTTTTTAATATATTTTATTCATTTTTTACAGAGAGGAAGAGAGAGGGATAGAGAGTCAGAAACATCGATGAGAGAGAGACATCCATCAGCTGCCTCCTGCACGCCCCCCACTGGGGATGTGCCCGCAACCCAGGTACATGCCCCTGACCGGAATCAAACCTGGGACCTTTCAGTTCGCAAGCCGACGCTCTATCCACTGAGCCAAACCGGTTAGGGCCGGACACACCTTTTAACATTCCTTTGGGAACCTGTTCCTCCCTGATGAGGCACAGATGGAGATCTGAAGTACATAGGACATTTTCACCAATTCCAAGCTAGGAGGAATGGATACATTAGGCACATTATGAAAAGGGAAAAGATGAAGTGCATACAAACCTCCTGGGCTTCCATCTCTTGACCTTTCTGCGATGAGATTCTTGAACTGTAGGCCTTATTTATTTATCTCGGAGGAAGATGGAAAATTAGCTGGACCAGGAGTAAACGGTGAGCCAACTAATGAGAGAAAAGTGCCCCAGTATCTAGGATAACAGGACTAACTCTGTGGACTCCGTGGCAGAGATTAATCACGTGGAGAATTCCCATAAGACACTCACCCAGTCCATCAGTTGAAACAGCTGTGGGCAAAGATTTGATTGCTTAATAAGAACCATTTGGTCTTGTTTTGTCAAAAGCCCAAGAGGATGGCTCTTAGTACCAGCCAGGGCGAAGGCTGAGAAGTCAGGGCACCTGTCCAGTCCTCACCCCTCCACGTCCTGATAGAAGGGAGGGTAACTGCCATCCAGATGCCAATCATCAGTAAGTCCTTATAGGCGTGGCCTGTAAGGGCCTAGGACAGTGGTCGGCAAACTCATTAGTCAACAGAGCGGTAAACTGCAGCTCACGAGCCACAGTTTGGAGAATAAAAAGGCATAGGGCAAGCTTATTTTGCTTAGGGTCAAGCGGGGGTAGAGGGGGGCGGGGATTTGTATGTAATGCTTTCAACAACAAAGATTTTTTAAAAAGGCATAGGCCACTCTACTGTCCCCAGGGAATCCTCAAATTCAGATGAGGAAACAGGAATATACATAAGAGCAAAGCATATGTTCCATTGCTGGGATTGAGTGCCAACCAGAGAGGCTGTGACTCCCAGGAGGAGGTGAAGGCCAGGGAGCATGGTCAGGGAAGACTGCACAGAAAACGTAGGCTTACCTGGGCCCCGGAGGATTCAGTAGAACTAGGGGTCAGGACGGACCCCACGGAATGGTGAGAAATAGTTTGGGAGCAGGAGTAGGGATGGTGGGTTAAGGCACCAAAGACCCCTTAATCTGGACAGACTCGATGTTTAGTCTAAGGCAGAGTGAAAAAATGTTTGGCCAGGTGATCACGGCCATGGCAGCCTTAGAAATAACACTTATTTCACTCGGGAGTTTCCTTCTTTGTATAACAATCTAAGACCACAATTACATTCTTGATTTTTCCAACTGGAAAAAGAAATCTATGAGCAATTATAGTTCTGCTTTTTTCATCATTCAGCTGTAGATTGATTAATAACTACTTACTGAAGCTTTCTCCATGCAGGGCACTGTGTTAGGGACTCCCAAGCTTACAAAGAATTTTAGGCTAAGTGCTATTTGGAGAGAGCAGACTTGAAAAAGAGAAGCGATGGAAATGTAAAGCGATGTGTGGTGACTAGGTTTTAGGGCATCATGGGAGTTGCAGAGAAAATGATTTCTTATTCAGGATCTCAACTTCTTCATCTTCAAAGTGATAAAGAAAACCTAGGTCATCAAACTGTATTGTTATCATAGAAAAGGTGGGTGCTCTAAAAGCACTTTGGTTTTGGACTTGTCACTATTATAATTTAAATTACCCGATGTTTAGAAAATCACAATAGTCAGAATAATGACTGGCCTCTAGGAGTGCATCAGGAGTCATTAGAAAATTACGTGCTTCCTTCTTGTAACTTGGGTTTCAGAAGGTGCCCTGTACCCATTTAAGCAGAATGGCTTTTCACGACAGAGAAAGGAAGATTATTAAGCAAATGGGTTTCAAAGGGCTCTCTTGCTCAGGGAGCAGGTCAAACTCAAAGGAAGTGTACAGAGTGTAGTTGTCAACTAACAACAACAAAAAAGCAGAGAACAGACTCTGCAATTGAATCAAGAAGGTTGTGGGTGAAGTAACAGAATTTCCAAATGAAAGTTGCTTTAAAAAATAATGGTCTATTTTCTGATAAGACAAGAAGTCCACGGTTGCTCCAGAGGCTTAACAAGCACTCATCTTTCTGATTGGACACCCTGGGTTTTGGAAATGCGTTCTCTCTGTTCCCAGCATTGGTTACTGTAGGTGATCATCATAACTAGAGAATGGTGTGACCACAACTGGCTTATGCTAAGTAATGCCTTCCCTGGTGGTAGGGCCATGTTTCTTGAGCAAATGCTGCCTGGACAAAAGTGGGTGTTAATGGCAAGAAAGAAAGTAGGAGTGACAGTTGGGTAGGCAATCAATAATCTCTGTCACAGCAACCAACATTTTCTGTCTGTGGATAATAATTTTTAAAAATTTGAGTGAATTTGGACCCTGGCAGTGTTGCTCAGCAGTTAGAGCATCGGCCCACATACCGAAGGGTCAGAGGTTCAATTCCCGGTCAAGGACGTGTATGTGGATTACAGTGCAGGTTCCATCCTCAAAACATGCAGGAGGCAACCAATTGTGTCTCTCTTACATTGATGTTTCTCTCTCTCCCCATCTCTCCCTTCCACTCTCTCTAAAAATCAATGGGAAAAATATCCTCCAGTGAGGATTAACAAAACACAACAAAAAAATTAAGTGAATTTGGTTAAAAAGTTAAGTCTTTATTGACTACAGTCTATGCCACATTTGGGAAATCAGTGTGACTCTTACAAAGCAACATATTCTCTCCTTAAATGAGTTTATGACAATCTCCAGGGGGAAAAAAAAATCTAATTTTGTTATACATGTTGGACAAGACTTAGGATGCTAATTTGGGATTCTGGTTTTCAAAACAACAGATTGGCAAGTGGAGTGTGAAGTAAATCTTCTCAATAAGAACTTGTTTTAAGTTCTAGGAATGATGGGTCTCCTTCAATGATTAGTTCTTTCATTAAAATATGTTAAAGGCAAGTCTGTAATCATCTGGTCTATCCACATGGAGGGAGCCGATTGTCTCCTAGGTGAATGCCCACTTCTGAGTGTACTGAGGCAGCTCACTTATCTGCTCCGAATGTGGCTGTTTCAGAAGGAAACACCTGAGTACAAATCACAGCAGGGCACTTCTTTCCTTCCCCACGTGTCTGTGCTTCGAAGGGAAGTGCCCACAGCCCACCATGTAGGTATGCGAGATAAGCTACCCTAAATAGCACAGAGGAGACCAAGCATTTCGGGCTAACACAGGGCACCTCAGGACCCGCTGCTGGGCTCAGTCCAAGAAGATGACCGTTCAATCAACCAGCAGGTGATCTCCAGGACAAGTAACACCCTCACAGGGACTGCCCAAGGTCCAGCAGGAGGGGATGGGCTCCCAGCCAGCAAATGCTGTTAGATAACACAGCTGCGATTTCAATGGCGAGAAGATCTGTTCACATTTAAAACTCAGGAATATCCCAGTGTTTTGCTAAAACGTCTAACTGTGGAAAGCTGCTATTTTCCAACCACTGGGGAAGAGCAAAAGCAGGGAAGTCTCCTATTGTTATAACAGAGGGACTTTGGCTGGAAACCCAAACGATTATGTCAAGGGTTAAATGGAGTTAAATAACAAAGGATTAAATGAAGTTAAATAAAGCACATTTTCCTTAGGTGTGGAGTTGTCCAAGGCCCTAAAAGAAGGAAGGTTTTCCCACTGGGTTCAGAATGGGATTCTAAAAGAACTTGTCAAACTGCTGTCTGGCTTCCTGGGCCTTGGATCCCTTTTCTCTCCCCTGGGGGGTTAGTGGTAACAGTCGGGGAGCTGTGGACTAGGGATGAAGACTAGAGCCACAAACTAATAACTCTTTGGGTCTCTTCTTGAGTACTAAAATAGGACCCATTTCACAAGAGTATTCAATATCAGCCCAGCTGGTGTGGTTCAATGGTTGAACATCGATCTATAAACCAGGGGGTCACAGTTTGATTCCTGGTCAGGGCACATGTCCTGGTTGCAGGCTCGATGCCCAGTAAGGGGCATTCAGGAGGCAGCCAATCAATGATTCTCTCTCATCATGGATATTTCTATTCTCTCTCCCTTTCCCTTTCTTTCTGAAACCAATATATACTTAAATGTCTACTTTTATACTAAACTTTCATATTCAAAGCCTTACAAATCTTTTTGATTTTGCAAGGTTTTCTAAAACACTCTTTAAAAGGATTTATTTAAAATAATGCTTATGCATTAAATTAGCAGTTATAATTTTATATTTAAAATGTAGTAAAAGGTAATTCAGATGCCATCGCCCTAGACTTGAGGTCTGCACAGAGAAAAGTAGAAATTCTTCTGTCACCTGAATATCTGCACTGTAACTCTCTGACCCTATTCCAGCTTTTATCCAATGAAGATAATCTCCATTTTGCAATATTGTTATGAGATACATTATTATAATGATTAACACGGTGTCCCCAGACATAGGAGTCAGTGCTGTGTCTCTTACTTCATCCCAGCCTATAAAACGGAGAGCCTAATGTCTCCATGAGCAACATGTGAAACCACTTTAGAAAATGTCTCTAACTGCACACAGTGTTTTCAGGTGAGCCATAGCGCAGGAGCGTGGTGGCATTAGATTACCTGGCTCTTCCCGGAGGTAGGACGCTAGCTTGAGGCCCTCGGACTTTTCTAATGAGAACAGCCTGGGTGTCCTGATGTACTCCAAGTTCTGTTCTCTCTCATCAGTGGACCCAGCAGCGCCCCTTCCTCCATTCTATGACGGGAAGAGAAGTAGGAGGAAGAGCTGAGTTCAAGGATCCTCAATTACTAACTCCAGTACTTAGTGTCCTCCAAGGAACCATTTACCCCCTTTCTCAGCCACAAAAGAGAAATATAAGAGGCCAACCAATGATTAGTACAACTTCTGACTTAAAATAATTGACCATAGGCCTGACTGGCATGGCTCAGTGGTTGAGTGGCAACCTATGAATCAGGAAGTCATGGTTTCGGTTCCTCGTCAGAGCACATGCCTGGGTTGTGGGCTCAATTCCTAGAAGGGGCTGTGCAGGAGGCAGCCGATCAATGATTCTCTATCATCATTGATGTTTCTATCTCACCCTCTCCCATCCTCTCTTGAAATCAATAAAAAAAATATTTAAAAAATAATAATTGACCAGTTTCTCTCTCATTTAAATTATTTTCAACATGTACAGACACAGCCTGAATGACTCTGGAAGAACCGGAGATCAATGGTCTGAGTCATGCTAAGAGCAGTTAGGCATCTTTGTGGATTCAAACTGTTGGGAAGTGGAATAAATCTCCCCTCCTAGAGTGAGGGGGCCCTGGTAAGACATGCCCTGACATCCTTCCAGGTCCAAACAAATGTGTGAAAATGACACTGTGGTTCCAACAAAATAGACTGGCATCAAATGAGAAAAACCACAAGTAAGTCTCAAAGGTTCGCAAGTGTGTAGGGGAGGAAGGGTGACTCTTAGGATATCAGACTGTTAAAATGTGGGGTTTTACTCCCTTCTCATTGAAGATGCCGTCCCTGTGGACTCTTGATAATTCCCCAAAACACAGCCATCTCAGTGCCTACAGAATATTCAAGACAAAAGAATCATCTCAGCCAACCCCCATATAGTGCAGGTGAGAATTCAATTCCTAGACTTCTGGGCTTGGTCTATTTCCTCATAGATTTTCAGCTGGGATTTTATTTGTGACTCGACTGTTTATGAGGTATTTCAGATCTGGGACTGTAGCATACTTTTCTTTAAAAAAAACCCAAGTTTTAATTAATTTCATAGAGGAAGGGAGGAGAGAAACATCAGTGATGAGAATCACTGATCAGCTGCCTCCTGCACACCCCACACTGGGGATTGAGCCCACAACCCGGGCATGTCCCCTGATCAGGAATCGAACCCTGACCTCCTGGTTCATAGATCAAAGCTCAACCACTGAACCACACTGGCCAGGCCTTACTTTTCATCTTACATGCAGCTCAGCTCCTAGTCTATGCGTGTTGTTAGGCCAAGGGAAAGAACAATGTCCTGGCTGTCCCTTCACAGGGTTATGAACATGAAAATGGCAGGCATGCCGAGGATGCCCTCTAACGGGGAAGGAGCCGCAGCTCCGGCCCACCCAGGAAAAGGTGAAGAGGTTTTCAAGGACCCACAGGACAACTCATTCAGACCTTCTGAGTGGAATCTTCCAGTCACTGAGGACAGCCAACAAAGCTGATGAACTGGCCCCAGAGAGGTCTATGCGGGGCCATGCCCTTGAGCACATGGCAGCCTTGGGATGATTTGTGATAAGGACCATGCACCAGACCACAGCCTCGAGCAACCCGAGAAACAGGAGGAAAGTCAGGGTATCAGCTTTCAGTACATGAATACCAAGCAGTTTAGTGTCACAGCAGCATTATCCAACAGAGGCCACCTTGCAAAGGACGAGGTTAAAATACAAATGAACAAGGTTTATACATCCATCTGAACCGAAAGCCAAGAGCAAATGATCTTTTACTAACTCGTGTCCTGGAAAATTTTTTACCCTGATTCAAGGACACAAGGTCTTGGTCCAAAGTTTTTAGATTTGGTATGGCTCATAATGCCTGCATATTTTCAAAACCCTGTCATCAGCCCAGCTGGCGTGGCTCAGTGGTTGAGTGCTGACCTATGAACCAGATCATAGTTCAATTCATGGTCAGGGCTTGGTCCCCAGTGTGGGGTGTGCAGGAGGCAGGCTGATCAATAATTCTCTCTCATCACTGATGTTTCTCTCTCTCCCCCCCTCTCCTTTCCTCTCTGAAATAAATATATATATATATTTTTAAAATAAACTTGTCATCAAAATGAGCTGGAAAATACTACATACTTATATCCCTGTTGATATGATTTAATGGGGACATACAATATAGTAGATACTGGCTGGACACAGTACATTCCCATATAATCTTCATGGCCTATATTCCGAATCACCTTTTACTATAGCTGAGCATGTTTACCCACTACATACACTAGTATCACTGCTTAACTGGTTTCACTTTTATAAGCGGTGTT
The DNA here is from genome assembly GCA_026230045.1 of Corynorhinus townsendii. Lineage (NCBI taxonomy): Eukaryota > Metazoa > Chordata > Mammalia > Chiroptera > Vespertilionidae > Corynorhinus > Corynorhinus townsendii. Next base: position 28,298,557 of record JAPDVU010000013.1, read on the forward strand.
AGAAGTTGGCAAGAAGTGGTCACAATATTCATAATGCATTTATATTTAGGAATCATTTTTACAGAAACAAAGGTGATTTTTTTTTTATTAGAAAGAAAAAAAAAGCCTTATTTTAATACAATACCACTGCCTGTGAGAATGTACATCAAACCGGTCTTAAAAAAAAAAACACATCACAATGACAGAAAATTTGATATATTAACATCACTGAGGAGCCTGCAACCAGGCCACTTGGAAATAAACATACAGCTCCCACCACCACCACACACAAATATGTACATGTTGTATAAGCAAAGGTTTAGAAAACACATTGGAAGAGAAGGGTGGACACAGCCGTGTGTGTATGTGAGCATGTCTTCCTTAGGAACATGTAACATTGTTTTCCTTCATTTTACTCAGCTCGAAGAAATTTCTCCATCTGAAACTATCTCATGCCTAACACTAAACAGAGGAAACAGCACAGGCAAGTTTGCATTTCCCTGGGAGCTGTTCATTGGAAGTACAAAATGCTTCGCTTTTTTTAGTATAAAATCCACACACAAACACAAGTTATATGATATAGCGCTTTGCCACTCAATGCAACATTACAAAAAGCCTTCCTTCTACACTACAATTTCCAGCTCTGAAGAGGAGTATAATGAGGAAGGTGATCAGGGCTTCCAAACCTTTCTAATACTTCTAACGGGGGATCCAAAGAGTACAATGTAGTTAGATGGACAAGGAACTGTTTTCTTCCCACTGACTACGTGTCCCTGACCACAGACAAGCTGCTGTCGGCCATGTGCCAGGGTCCTAACACACAAGTCTCTTCTACTGGACCCGACAGTTCTCATTGGGCTTTGTGCCGGCTTCTGGGCTGGGGGCGAGCTGGCCTCGCTTGGACCTCAGGCCCTCCCTGGGGCTGCCAGCCGAACGTCTCTCAGGAAGGTTACTGACCACGAGAGGTCTCGCAGGGGGTTCTCGGAAGATGCTGCCTGAATCCTCTGGGCTTTGCTGAGCAACCTTGACCTGCAACACAAGCACCTTTGTTAAGAGTTTCGATCATATTCACATTTGTACAGCATGAAGAATCCTCTGTCATCAAAATTTAGGCTATTCTTCTTCCCTAGGATTTGTACATAGTTTTACCATTTCTTCTTACCTAAGAACAGGCCCTATCTAACAGCTAGGACGATGTCAAACGGGACCTCTGACGAGCCACCTTGCTCAGAAAAGAGAATCAATGTGATAGCTCTCTCTCTCCCCACCTCCCCGCCCCCCCCCATAGTGGACCTAGAAATTTGATTCTCTTGCATCTGATGGGTTCAAGGGAAACGCCTGCCTTTTATATCACTTTCTACTTTTTAAAAAAGTACCATAAAACTCTGTTTTTTCCCTTCAACTTTCCATGACGGTGATTTTCCACTGAATCTGGGTCCTGGCCCTTCAGGGCTGCTGCTCCTTTTACGGAGCAGCAGCCCTGCACATAATCTGAGGTCGGGGCGAGCTTTCCAGGGATTTGATCTGTTGGCCAGATTTGCTATGTTTTCTGTAATGAAAAGTATTTTAGCTGCCTTTTAAAGCCACATTCTTCCTATGGAAAGAATATAAATGGAGACATAATTTCCATTCTTTCTTCTTACTGCTGCAAGAGGGAGGGCCCTGGCGCCCGCCACGCAGGAAGTGACTGTCGCTGAGCTGCTTCTCAGTTGGTGCTGGGCACGCATGGCCCTTGTTAGGTCCGTCCTCTCGGTTTTTTAAAGATCTTCCTACCTGGTTCTCCCACTCCTACCTTAACTTCAATATCACATTGATTCTCTTTTCTGAGCTAATAAAATTTTTCCTTACCCCCAGTTCAATAGCCAAGGTCCATGCCTGGACTTCCCCCACTTCTAGGTTCAATTTCTCTGATACTGGGTTGAGGAAATTAGAGTCTGTGATCAGTTTAAACTGGATTTGATCCTCATGTTGGACAGTTAGCCTCAGATTGTGAACAATGAGAGGAGGTTAAATGCACCAAAACTCCTAAGGGCACAGAAGCCCTGACTGTTTTACAAACTATGTCTGCAGCCACAGGGGGAGAGGGCGAGGATGCAGACAGCTTGGTGAAAATGGACCTCATTAGAAGGAAAAAACTCAAAGTCCCACTAAAGTGGTGAGTGACTGATGCTGCGGTGATGCTTCACCATCCTCCCAATTCAGGGGCCCATCCACCGGCACCGACCAACCCGAGGTTCAGATCAAGTCCGCACATGTCAGGCTCCCTGGTCCCCAGCAAATTAGGAGCGCCTGGGTTTATTTACCAGAGACATAACAGAGACTGACCCTCACCTAATCTGCATTTCACCCACTTTCCCCTCTGAACTTGTCAGATATCACTGAGGGTCCTGCTAAATGACCTAGGGCAGTGGTCAGCAAACTCATTAGTCAACAGAGCCAAATATCAACAGTACAACGACTGAAATTTCTTTTGAGAGCCGAAAACCGACTTCTGCGCATGGGCCACGAAGTTTCAATCGCACTGTACGTGTGCGCCTGCACGTGGTATTTTGTGGAGGAGCCACAATCAAGGGGCCAAAGAGCCGCATGTGGTTCGTGAGCCGCAGTTTGACGACCACTGACCTAGGGAATCATCTTGCTCAAAACTCAAGCCAGTTGCTTCAGGTGAAGGCTCGTAGTCCTGGGTTTCTGAGTAGCCACTTTAGGAAAAAGATGCCTTGCTCTATATTTTTCAAACTGAATAATAAAATATGCTTAACAGATGAGGCAAGCATTTTATAAGGCAACTCGGAAAATGCTGAATTAAATTAAAATTCAGCAGGCTGGGTTTTGAAGTTTGCATCTAATCACGAAGTCTCCTGTAACCTCCTCTCAAGAGGGACTCCCCCATTCATTTGCACACGTGCACAAAATTGCTTAGCAATTCATAACCACTGGTGCTTCCTGCCGCCTGTAGCTAATACAGAGGTCACAGATCTGCAGGAAACCATGGTTACGACTTTGCACTCAACAGATTCAACAGCAGTGTGGAGAGCAGGCCCCCTAGTGTGCAAAGTCTGTTTTCTAAAGATAAGCCTGAACTCCACACGCAAACTGCTGTACCATCACTTACTTCCTCATCAGAGGAGGGAAAAGTGACCCATTGGTGATTTCGGGAGATAATTTCCTAGCACACCTTTAAAACCTCTATTATTGCAGTCACTTCAGGACAACAGCAACAGCTCCACCAACTCAACAAACATCTGTTGAATGTGAGATGCTGCATTCAACATGGGACACTGGGAAAGCATAAACATAATCAATAACCTCACAGCCCTAGCTGGTTTGGCTCAGTGGGTAGAGCTTCGACCTGCTGACTGAAGGGTCCTGAGTTCAATTCTGAACAAGGGCAAATGCTCAGGTTGCAGGCTCGATCCCCAATACGGGGCGTGCAGGAGGCAGCCGATCAATGATTCTCTCTCATCATTGATGTTTCTATCTCTTTTTCCTTCTCCCTTCCTCTCTGAAATCAATAAAAATATATTAATAATAAAAAAAAGAAGCTTACAGAACTCGCTCTGCAATTCAGAAGGCAGACTTTCAAGCAGGCAATTACAATAAAGTGGACTGGCATATCATAATGGGAGTCTGGGGTACTTACTACCTAGTCATGATTTTCTGCTTTAAGAGCCAAATACTTCACTTGATCCCCTAAGTGTGGGACCAGCAGGATGGGTATTCGTGTGCACTGAGGAAGGAGCAGCCGCCAGCCAGCCATGAGGAACTGCCTGGCCCCGTCAGGACCTAAGCCTGACTCCTGGATTGCAGGTCAGGGCTCATCTTACAGGTAACAGCTTTGGTCGACCTCGGAAGCTTCACTCTTTAGAGCACTGGTTGCTTTATGGAAATGCTGTTGTATGGTCAGTGGAGAGCCAGGGCCTACCACAGTATGCTCGCTGCAGTGTTTTGTTGTTACCAGCACCCAAAAGTTAAATCTAAATGTAAGAGGGAGAGGAAGGAATGGGGGTAACTGATGGAGGAGGGGAAATCCTTACACAAAATGACAGAATGTTTCTAATACAGACTTGAATGAGTGAAAGAAACTTTCACACCTTTCCTCCTCACCCCTGAATTTTAAGAGCTCCTGAGTCAGAGGGCACAGTGTCAAACCCTAGCCCTGGTAGCACTATCATTTGCTAGATTTCAAATGGCAGATACTTGTTCACAGGCGTTTACCTTTTGTGATCTGCTGCCACCAGCTGTTGGTTTGGAGGCCTCGGCCTGGTTCTCTTTGTGGATATTGGGTGGGGATGGAGTTAACTTCTGGGCAGCAAGGCGGGGGCTGGTCCTAGTTGCCATGGTTGTTCTTCGCAGGACATAGGGACTTGTCTTTCCCGTTGGGATATCAGCAAACCCTAAGGACAAAAAAACTGCCTGTCAACACTGCTAGGTCCAATTCTATCCATAATGGAAAAGATATGCACTAGGTCACGTTTTAACAGATAAGCGGGACTCCAAAACGCTTTCTCCTAGCTACAGAGAACAGAGATTAACTTCTCAGTTACCCTGGGAATCGTCACACTGAATGAATAACTAACTAACTAACAGGTTTTCTCTTATTAGAAACATAAAAAACCACAATGGGAAAAGAAGAGGAAAACAGAAAATATTTTCCTGCTTCTTCTATGAGGATCTCTATACTTGTGTTTTTCTAAGATCGAAAGAACACACCAGGTAGGCCCTGTAATATTTGGGTTAAAGGGGGGTGATGAGGAAGAGGGTAAAATGGAAAGAAAAATAAAAATGAAAAGGCCAGTTGTTGTTTCTGGAGAAAAGTGAAAAATGCTACAGCTACTTCAGGTGACTCCCCTCGGGTGAAGACCAGGAGGGGCAGAGATCTGACCTTCCTAAGTGGGATTTCAATCTCACTCTGCATCCATCCCTGCCTTCCACAGAAGGACCCCACGTGACTTGAGATGACAAGAGAAAGTCAACCCAAGGACACTAATGGACAGGATTATCACACACTATGGAGTGGCACTGACTAAACTAAACTAAAGCAACATTTGGTTTGGTTTGTTTTTAACCCTTTAACTACAAATAAAAAACAGTAAGGAGAAAGAGATATCTCACTTTCTTGGAGTTAGATTTCCTAAGGGCTAGAGTTACTTAGAACAGTGCTTCTCAACCCATCTATGGCAAAGAATCAGTTTTGATAATTTGGGGGGTATTGGGGTCCGTAATTTCTAAATCTGCTATGGAATGACACTGTTGTATAATACAGTAAGAATGAATCAATAGAGAAATGATTATGTGCTTAGATGTTGTGACAATGTCCAACTGCTATGAAAATTTGAAACTCTAACTCTTGATTTTTGTATATTGGTGTGTTCATTTTTTTTGGGGGGGGGGAGGTGGTCATGAACCAGTAACAACAGTTCCCCGTCCCTGGGCCACACTTGGAGAACAACTTAATAAAAAATAAAAAATAAAAGCCTTGCCCTAGCTGGTTTGGCTCAGTAGATAGAGCATCGGCCTGAGGACTAAAGAGTCAAGGGCTCGTACCTCAGTTGCAGGCTTGATCCCCAGCCCCAGTCTTTGTGTGTGTGGGAGGCAAACAATCGATGTGTCTCTCACGTCAATGTTTCTGTCTCTTCCCTTCCCTTCCACTCTCTCTCTTAAAAAAAAAATCAATGGAAAAAATATCCTTGGGTAAAGGATTAACCAAAAAAAAAAAAAAAAAGTGGTACATGGCTCCAGCCAGGGGGCCAGCATCTTCGGGTCCATCCTCCAGCCCTTGACTATATACAGGAAAACTAGGAGGGTGTCCTACAGTTGGGGACTTTCCAGCACAGGAATATCAAATTCCAAACAGGTTTCAAACAGTCACTCTGCAAATGGACCAGCCGTTTCTGTAAGTGGGACATGAGCAGCTAGGTCCTATTTGGTCTCATGACAGAAAGGAAAATACATGCCTTAAAAGTAGGCGACCGCTTCTAAACTTTAGTTCGTACAGTTGCACAATAACCTAAAACTCAATGCTTCTCTTTTGCATGGGAAATGCCATGTGGACTTTCAAAAGACCACAGATAATCTTGTTCTACAACTATGCCGTACCTTTCTTTACAACTTCTGGAAGCCCCTCAGGCTCAAACTCGGCGTCTTCTGAGTCCTCAGCAAGGTGAGCGCCACTGCGGACCGCCTTCCGGCTTCTCTTAGGAACCGTGTCTGGAGTGGACGGTGCTGTCCTTCCATCCTCCCAAATCCCACTGTTCCTTTGCCTTTTGCCTGAACCTTTACTTTGGCCGGATGACTTCTGCTTTTCAGTAACAGAAGGGACTGGAGACGATCCCGGGACAACTGACTTTGGCGAAGGAGAACTTTGAACATTAGGTTGAGACTGTTGTGTTTCTAACATCTCTTTGGCTCTCTCCAACTTCTCATAGCTTATAAGCAGCGAACAGTATTTATCCAGATACTCGTCTGCCTCCTTGCTTTTCTCTTCGAGGGTTTCTTTCAGTTCTTTCACCTCGGTCATTAATTCATCGACATTAGCATCCACAACAGGACCTGTCAGAAATCATACCGCGTCACTTCACATTCCTCTAGTTGACACTGGACATCATAAAGCAGAAAACCTTAGGCTTGTATGTTTTTACTTTTTTTATTTTTTACAAGTTGGGGAGATATATCTATACATGTTCTTAGAGTTTAAACAACCCTCATTTGGGAGGGATCACATCAAGGTAATATTCTTATTAGGACAGCTTACATACCCAAATCTCAAGCATGTATTTCCTCCAGCCTATCAAACTTTCTTGTAGTTGTTCATGAGATCAAATGGATTAATTTATCACATCCCTTACGATCCCAGTCCATTCTTTCCACCATACTTGAATGAACAACTAAGTTGGTAAAGAATATGAAGCCCCAGTTGTGACGGCTCTGGGAGGCAGAAGGGACCTATGACAAGGCAGGTCCAAAAGGCTCTGAAAACCATTTGTAAGCAATGGAGAGTCTGATGGACAAAAGCTTGGGGGAGGCTATGAAGTGGGAGCCTTGGCAACTCGCAGCTGCCATTAAATCCATTAGAAAACCTCCTTGGAGCCCGATATACTGAGGACTCTTCTCAGCGGGAAAGACCACTGACACACCCTGCCCAGCGTGGTCCAGAAGAGCCATGCATACAATGCTCGCCATAATCTTCCCACACGGCAAGCAGCATTCCCTTCGGGCATAAGTGGAGAAAAGTTATCTTTTCTTTTTTATTTTATCACCATGCCCAGAAGTAAGCCTCTCATCCTCCCATATGGCTGAGGATGGGCCCAGGATGACCAGAACCAGCTGTTTGTAAGTTGCCAGCACCAGCTCAGAGGCCAATCTGCCTGTGTCGTAGGAGCTAATGAGAGGGACATCATCACATAAAAACTCACCCTGGAATGGCTCACTAGCAAAAAGTGCTGCCAGACTTTTTACGTTTCATAGAACAGAAGATGTGACAATCCTACTTCAAAGTGCAGGGTTCATTCTGAATTCTATGAATGACCCCAAGCTGAGCACAAAATTCGAAAACTGGAAATGGACAACTGCTGAGAATCAGCGGGTAGTAATAAACAGAGTGCTAAAACCATGCCTGGCACACACACCAGGGAGCTGGCCTGGCCATGCCCAGCTGACCACACCTGAGTTTTGTTTCTCCTGCGCAGCATCTTCCAGGCGAGACAGCTCTTTCTGCAGCAGCTCCTTTTCCTCTTCCAGCTGCTTACAGGATTTGATCAACAGCTTGATTTTCCCCTGGGCACGCTCCTTTTCCTTCTTTAGCTGACTGGCATATTTTAGATTGTCCATCTACAAAGCAAAACCTTGAATTTAAAACCTTCAACTTCTTTTAGTGAGCACAAAGAAAAATAATCATGAGACATAACTAAGAATCATATATTGTAAATCTAAGATTATGTTCAAACTGAAACATCTGAAGATGAATGAAACAATTCACCCTTTCTACTCAGTTTTCCAGGTCTCCCCAATAGACAATGGTTTTGTCACTTCCCGTCTTAGCATCACCAAGCACAGAGCATGGTGCTAAGATAATGTTCTCTTACATGGCTCACGCTGCCTGTGTTTATCCAACACGAGGCAGGGATAAGAGTCCATGGACATATTCTTGGTGGGTCAAAAATTCTCAGAGAATTATGTTCGCATTTGTAATCTCCTGCTGGTGCAAAATTTCAATACCTAAGATAGCATTTGTCTTAGTCACACCAAGTGAAGGCTAAATAACATTATGGCTCACAATACAAATTTAAATCTTATATATAGTTCAACTATAAAGTGAATAGAATGGTGGGAGAATTATGGCATCATGTACTTCTCAGCATTGCAAGTTCAAGCTCCATCACAATTGCAACATCCTAAAAAAAACCCTGAAAATCATTTAGAGGCAAAACTTGATTGAATACCAAAGTATTTCTAGTCTTTATTTATCCTACCTTGTGAGAACAGTCACATATTTTGCTACAGAAATAGGGATTGGTATGATTACTACCTGAGAGCCTGCTAGGATATTATATAATACTAGAGGCTCAGTGCATGAAATTCCTGCACGTGGGGGCATGGGGGGGGAGGGGAACCCCTCAGCCCAGCCCGCGCCCTCTCACAGTCCAGGAGCCCTCGGGGGATGTCTGACTGTAGGATATTCCTAGCACTGCCGTGGTGGTGGGAGCCGCTGCGCCCGCGAGCTGTGAGCCTGGCTTCGCTCCCCCTGTGGGAGCGCACTGACCACCAGGGGGAAGCTCCTGCATTGAGCATCTGCCCCCTGGTGGTCAGTGCGCATCATAGCAACCCGGTCGATTTGCATATTAGCCTTTTATTATATAGGAGGATGTGGCATGTGCATTGAATTATGTAATATCTAAAAAATGCAGAATTCTAAAATAAATTAGCTTTAAGAGTTTCCTAAGAGATCATGAATATATAAAGGCAAACCAAACTATTGAAGTAAAAGAACTTGAGCACCATAATCATGTTGCTAGTGATTCAATTCTCTGTGTATTTCACCTTGAGATCCTGTATTAGCAATGTTGAAGTTCATCTGCACTTGTGAAACTTTCTATTTCTGAATCCAACCATAATTGGATTGGAGATGGATTAATTCCATTTCCACAATGCTTATCAACTGGTACCTCATTAAAATTACATGTGATCTGAATAGACTCAACAATGTACCATTTTGTACATGGTATGTACACAAACAGACATTCCCCACAGTAAACCTGTCAAAGATTAAAAAGGCAGAAAATGAATAAATAAAAAAGTAGACCTGAAACTACATCTTTCCATTATTAAAACTAGCATATCTCAGTTTGTAACAGAACATCATTGATCATTAACGTTATTCTAAATATTATGAGTATGTATTATTTTTAAAATCTATATATTTTTTATTTCAGAGTGGGAAGGAGAGGGAGACAGAGATAGAAACATCAATGACAGAGAATCAGTGAGCAGCTGCCTCTTGCACGCCCCCTACTGGGGACTGAGCATGCAATCCAGGCATGTGCCCTGACCTGGAATTGAACCATGACCTTCTGGTACGTAGGTCAATCTCAACCACTGAACCACAGCCAGGCTGGTGTGTATTTTATTGGTATATTTCCTTCACCCTGATAAGTGTATATGAGCAAGAAACCTAAGAAGCTAATACCTAGAGTTTTCTGTTTGAATATATTCAATATACAATTAGTATCATAGTCTTTAAAATTTAAATCATCTTTTAACAAAAACTTTATGGGACAATATTTATTATCCAGGTTCATTATTATACATTCTGGATGGTATTCACTTTGTGAAAATTATCTGTAGAAATCAAAATAGCCCTTTACAAGTAGAATTCCTGAAGCACCACCTGCAGTCTAAGAACCCTGGGACTAGGGTTCACCTCCTTTTTATCTAAAGAATGGTTTTAGAATCCCTGCGTGGAGAGGAAGAGGAGAATGCACACCTACCTGTGCCTGACCAAATGATCTGCCTCACCTTTGCCAAAGTGGGTTTGGTGACAGCAATGAACTTGGAGACACATCAAGCAAGAATTTGGAATTACTACCAAATTATTACTTAGGGGCCCACCCTAATTTGTCAGTGGTACAACTTTCACCTCCATCTTGAGAAGTCTTGAAGTAGTTTGTGAGGATTCGCTGAGCAGTGGATGAAGTTCATATATGCCATGAGCTGAGCAGTGGATGAAGTTCATATATGCCATGAGACTGTAGGCCATCCACTGACTTTTAAAAATAACTCAGCAGAAAATTGTTGAGTGATATTATTTACAACTGCAAAAACCTTCTTCACAAAAATTAAAATGAAACCTTGTAATTCAATACCATTAAAACCACGGTAATTCTGCATAAGCCATTCGAGGTCATGAAGCAATGAGAAGTAAACATATTGCCCTGCTGGTGTGGCTCAGTGGTTGAGCATAAACCTATGAACCAGGGGGTCATGGTTTGATTCCCAGTGAGGGCTCATGCCTGGGTTGTGGGCTCAATCATCAGTGCGGGGTGTGCAGGAGATGCAGCCAAGCAATGATTCCCTCTCAGCTATGTCTCTCTCCTTCTCCCTTCCTCTCTGTAATCAATAAAAAATATATATTTTTTAAAAAGAGTAAACATACCTTGGTTCTCTTCAATTCCTCTAAAAGCTCGGTGGCTGCTTTCAAAGAGTTATTGAGTTCCTCTTTACTGGACTTCAAGAGGTCGATCTCCACCTTTTGAGAACTGAGACACTCTTCCTTAGACGTCAACTTCTCCTGATAGGTCTGGATTTCCATTTCATGCTGGGGCAGAAAATGCTACTTTAGCCAGGAGGCTCAGATAAAAACATTATAAGCAAAGTGAACTAAAAATAGAACTGCTGTTTCAAGGGCCATTTCAAATGGTCTTTGTGCCTCTCCAAGGTCTGTGTACTCCAAGATGGAAAGGTATTTTTTAAAAAGCAGTTATGAATGAGACATGTGCAGGTAACGGAGGGAAAGGTAGCGAGGAAAACATGATGGCACCCTTTCTAAGGTCATATCCTATCTAGTAAAAGAGTAATATGCAAATTAACCATCACTCTGCTACACCCACAAGCCACACCCACCAGCCAATCAGGAGTGACTATGCAAATTAACGCTACCAAGATGGCTACAGCCACGGAAAGAGCAGGAAGGTTTCCCCGGCGATGGAGGAAGCCAAGCTTTCCGCACACTCTGGCCTACTTTGGCCTCTGCTTAAGGCTACAAAGTTCCAATTGTAGAAGATAACTAAATCCTAGATACCAGGGCCTCTGTTTGGGTCGCTGGGGGGTGTGGCCGGCCTGCAAATCACCACAGGCCGCCCCACACCCCAAAGGAACCCCCACCCTGATCCGGGACACCCTTCAGGGCAAACCAGCTGGCCCCCACCCAAGCACCAGGCCTCTATCCTATCTAATAAAAGAGTAATATGCAGATTGACCATCACTCCAACACACAAAATGGCTGCCCCCATGTGGTCAAAGATCCTGCCTGCATGTGGACACAAGATGGCAACCACAAGATGGCCAGCAGGGGAGGACAGTTGGGAGGGATCAGGCCTGCAAGGGAGGGCAGTTGGGGGCAATCAAGCCTACAGGGGAGGGCAGTTAGGAGTGACCAGGCCAGCAGAGGAGAGAAGTTGGGGGCAAACAAGCTGGCAGGGGAGCAGTTAGACATCAATCAGGCTGGCAGGGGAGTGGCTAGGGGGTGATCAGGCTGGCAGGCAGAAGCGGTTAGGGACAATCAGGAAGGCAGGCAGGTGAGCAGTTGGGAGCCAGCAGTCCTGGATTGTGAGAGGGATGTCCGACCGCCCGTTTAGGCCCGATCCCACCAGGATCGGGCCTAAACGGGCGGTCGGACATCCCTTGAGGGGTCCCAGATTGGAGAGGGTGCAGGCTAGGCTAAGGGACACCCGCCCCCCCCCCACTCCTGTGCACAAACTTCATGCACCGGGCCTTTAGTAGCATAATGATGATGAAGAACTTTGACTTTCTTGCAAAAAAATGCCTCACTTCCATGGTCAACACACACAATCCAGCTTCCCCAGTAACCAAACTCCACATGTCACCTGTTTGTTTGTATCCAGAAGCAAAGTTTGGTGTTTCTTTTCAGCTTCCTGGAGCTGTAGCTGGTATCCAGCTATTTCTTCTCTCATTTTCTCTAGCTTTTCCATCTGGTCTTTTTGTAGGCAAGCCAGGCTCCTTTTCAATTCATTATTTTCTAGCATGAATTCCTTCAATTGACCCTAATGAATAAAGTTATACAATCATGGGAAAATAATTAAGAACCTTGACATATGTCTTCAGAAAATAATGAGTACTGAGAGGGAAGAAAATAGTTTTTATAGGCAAGACAAAAACCTATACAGAATAATGCTATAATCCTTAGCAATGTATTCACTTTAAATTGCAACTTCATCTGCAATGACAATATCCCCTGTTTTAGCCCAGCTACCTCCTAGGTCACATCCAGTGGGACCACAGAATCTCTAAAACCTGACTTCCACTAAACCACTCTGGGACTATACCCTCCTGGCTACCAGGTTCGCTTATGTAAGTGTTTCCATTGTAGTAACTCCTTGACCTCATCAACAGCACCACCATGACGACCTCCACATTCCAGACTTACAGTTTTCTTCCTTGGCCAGCTTAGATTCCATGTTCTATCACTTTAAGAATTTCCTTCCAAATGACCTAAAATCTTTAGTCGCCTTCCTCTGTGCAGGACAGTCAGAACCCCAGCCCTGGAGGCACCTGCCTCCCCTGTGCCTGATCCCACAGAGCTACCTCTATACGAGTCTATATACATACTGTGTCCACTGCCTCATCTCCTATTCACTCAACCCACTCCAGCCTGGTTTCACCCCAACTTCTCCTGAAATAGCTTTTTATGGCATCGTCCACCTCCACATTGTAAATCCAAGGAACACGCTTCAGTCCTCATCTCGTCTGACCTGTAAGTATGATCTGCGGCTCTGACCCTCCTGCCTTGAGAGCCTCCACTCTTGGCTGTTGGGACACGACTCGCCCCTGCTTGGCCTGACCATGGCTTCTCTGTTTCCCGGCTTGCTCTTCCTCCGCCACATCACACTGCACACTGGGGGATCTCTGGGCTTGGTCTGTATTTTCTACCACTGCCATAATTCTGAAATATTACCTATATTCTGAACTAGCCAAATGAATATATCCACCCCAAAACTTTCCTTTAAACTCCAGCCTCACATATTTGGTCACTTCAGACTTTATTATAACACTTTACCATGGCCTTCCTTCCTCCCTAATCTTTTCTCATATCACTTTCCATCTGATTTTGGCCACAATGGCTTCCTTTCAATTTCTAAAAAACTCAAAGACTTTACCACACTGCCCCCTAGACCCACAAGGTTCCATGCTCTAGCTGGTTCTTTGCGGGTCTGACTCCTCATCCTGCAGGCAACGTTCTCTGATCACCCGATCTCAATTAGGTTGTTGTTGCCTATCCCCACAGCCCAATCCCAATTGTTCAGCAATGAAGAATCTTATTTCTTTCATTTATAGCACTTAACCGTTTATAATTATTTCATGTTTCTTGTTTAATGCCTTACTGTGTGTCTAAACCGCAAGCTCTATGAACATAAGCAGCACAAGAAAGCTATGGGTCGACATTCTATGCCCTAACCTTACCAGTGCTTGTTATTTATAGAATGAATAAAAAGAATGAATGAAGCTACGGCAAGCTAACACTCTCATATGTATAAACTTAAGGTTAAACACCTAGCAATTTTTAGAGCCTGTAAGTGAAGTACGAATAACAATATACTTGGGACAGTCCCAAGATGCTCAATGAAAAAGATTTCAGCAGATGCGATACTCAAACTTACCATCAATAGGAACTCCTATACAGCACTGCCAGAAAATTCTTTGTCAATTTCCGAGATTAAACACCAAAAAATTTAAATTTTCATTAGCTTAAATATAGTACTTTAAAGAAAAGTACAACTTTCCCCAACTTCTCTCTTATACAGGCTATTACAAATGTCATTTCAACTTTTTGTGATTATTCAGGTTCATAATCACAACTCTATTCCGCTATCCTTTCCTAAGTATTCCTCAGGGATGAAGCTGCATGAGGACCACATGGACATCTGGGAGTGGCAAACAGGTTTCCCTGCATCTGCCAGCTCTGCATGCACAGTGGCTGCTACCCAGGACTCAGTGTTAAGAAACTCAGGAGGAAGGAAGGCAGTGTCTGCTATGGGAACAGCAGTGGGGAGTGGCAGCCCGGATGCTATAGATCTGTCACATTAACCCGGCTCTAAAATAGCATCCACGACCGATTGGTGTGGCTCAGTGGTTGAGCATCGACCCATGAACCAGGAAGTCACAGTTCGATTCCCAGGCAATCAAGCCCAGGATGCTAACTAGGTCCCCCGTAGGGGGTATGCAGGAGGCAGGCAACTGATGACTCCCTCTCATCATTGATGTTTCTGTTTCTATCTCCCCTCTCCCTCCCACCCCGTCAACTTTCATCTCTCTGAAATCAATAAAAAAACATATTTTACAGTATAAGGTTCCCCCTTCCATGAAAAAAAAGCACTTGGGCTCCATGACAGGTTTGGTCATGTGTTCAGAGGACTCTCGTGACTCCTGGGTTCATGACAGTGCTGGCTGGTGGAGATGATTGCAAACCTGATCGTGACATACGCGTGGGGTTATTTTTCTCAAAAGCTAAAAAAGTTTGGTACATTACAAAAGGTCTTAAAAAAACAAACAAGGAGAGCATGAACACTGAATTGTCAATGTGTCACAGAGACGCTTACTTTGCTGTTCTTTCTTTCTTCCAACATTAAATTTAATTCTTCAGTGAGCCTGTTTTTCTCCCCACTGAATTCTTCTTCCAAACCCGTCATTTTCTGCATCATCGCATGCATTTCCCTCTGCAGCTCAGTTTCCTTCAAAGTTATAGTGTCCACCTGAAATTTAATCATTCATCAGGACCTGCTTCTGGTTTTCTGTTTTGATCAAATTAATCCCTCAGATACAACATATTCATGACATCACTTCAGACTTCAGTAAGAAAATGGAACCCAGCTAAGCCTCCTTTTACTAATCCACTCAATTAATATGCTCAATTACTACTGGGGAGCTTACCTTTTCTTCTCAGCAAAGATTTAATAAAAGACGGCAATAAGGAAAGGAATAACAAGAAAAGATAATATTACTCAGTATTAAAATCCTTCATAAAGGCATTAATTTGAATTAAATTTAAACCTCAGAGAATACTGTATGAGGCAGCGTCTCAGATTTTTATCATTTCTTGGATCTCTACTAATCCTCCAATGCCAGACTGCGGTGCAAGAAACATGACTCTGATCAGTTCGGGCCAGCTAAAGCTCTCGTTTGCATCTGTTCCGTGACGTTGAAACAGGCTGCTATAGTTTTTCTAATCATCTCTACCAGAAATACCATCTCTTGCTAGCCATCCAAAAACTTGAAATTCTTGGAAAATAAAGTTATGATTGACTGCATTTTCTGGACACACCCTTTCTCCTTTAATATTTGTCCAGTAAAAATGTGATTTGATGAAATCACTTTGCTAGATCAGTAAGCAAGCAAAGAAGGCAAAAAACTTAATTTTTCATTAATAAGTGAGCCTCCTGAGGGCAGATCTTCCCTTTAATCATCAGCTTATAAATAACAGGAGACTAAATGAGAAAATACGAGAGGGGAACTGAAAGCACAAAATCCCCAGGATACACACTAGGAGCCATGAGGATTCTGCCCTGACAATTTTATCACCATCCTAATAGGTCTTTCTCCTAAAGGCAGCCCAGGGACAAAGAGGATCCCTTCTGATTATAACTAGTGTAGGTTATACACTTTATAGCAGACTAGAGGCCCGGTGCACGAAATTCATGCATAGGGGGTGTGTGTCCCTCAGCCCAGCCTGCACCCTCTCCAATCTGGGACCCCTCGAGGGATGTCCGATTGCCCATTTAGGCCCGATCCAGGTAGGATCCTGGTAGGATTGGGCCTAAATGGGTGGTTGGACATCTCTCTCACAATCCAGGATTGCTGGCTCCCAACTGCTCACCTGCCTGCCTTCCTGATTGCCCCTAACCGCTTCTGCCTGCCAGCCTGATCACCCCCTAACCACTACCCTGCCAGCCTGATTGATGCCTAACTGCTCCCCTGCCAGCCTGTTTGCCACTAACTGCCCTCCCCTGCAGGCCTGGTCATTCCTAACTGCCCTCCCCTGCTGGCCCGGTTGCCCCCAACTACCCTCCCCTGCCAGCCTGGTCACCCCTAACTGCCTTCCCCTGCAGGTTTTATCGCCCCCAACTGCCCTCCCTTGCAGGCCTGATCCCTCCCAACTTCCCTCCTCTGCTGGCCTGATCGCTCACATCTGCCCTCCCTTGCAGGCCTGATCCCTCCCAACTGCCCACCCCTGCTGGCCATCTTGTGGCGGCCACATTTTGTCCACATGGGGGCAGCCATCTTGTGTGTTGGAGTGATGGTCAATTTGCATATTACTCTTATTATATAGGATTCTCACCTGTGTATTGTAGGGTACTATTCTGATGCACTGTGAGAAAGGGAAATGTAATGAACCAGGAACAGTGCATGACCCAGAGCTTCTCCCATGTCCAGGTGCCAAATTGAAAACCTGGACCAATCCTTAGAAAAGTCCCAGACAAATGTGTCCCAAAGCAAGAGTCACTACTACTGGAGCCAACTCAATGTCTCCCAAGTTCAAGACCTTTACAAAGTTTGGTCCAATACTGCAGACACAATCGACAGGGAAATATAACTCACCCAGTGGTTTCCCTCCCTCATGACAACAAATGAAAATGTAGATAAAGCCACTTACTTTTTCAACAATGCGCATTTTTTCCATTTTTGTCAACTCGAGCTCTTTCTCCAGGTCCTTGTAAGAAGTCTGCAGCGCTTCGAAGGTATCCTGCAAAGTGTCATTTGTGGACTGCAGCCCTTGGATCTTTTGCTTCAATTCCACTGTGAGATTCTGCAAGTCTGCTTTTTGCTTCTTCCAAACTTGCTGCTCTCCTTCCACTTGGGACAGTTTAGAGACAAGCTGCGCTCGGTCTTGGATTTGATTTTTGAGGACATGGATTTCTTCATCCTTCTTCTGGAGTTTCTGTTTGCCATCTTCAACTTCTTGAATGAGGCCATTCACAGAAGATTGCAAAATAGTATAATTACTTTTGGCCTCATCAAGGCTTTGCAACAATTTAGACTTCTCATGTTCAAGATAATCTACTTGACCACTCAGATCCTGTTGTTCGGCCTTCCAGGTCTCTTGGTTATTGCACAAGGCTGCCACTTTCTCCTTTAGCTCTTTTAACAGTGCCTGAAGCCTCTCCTCAGCAATTTTGTATTCTTCTTTCAGCTGAAGTTTCTCTTGTTCTCTTACTTGCAGCAGATTTCCAAATGAAGAATTTAATGTTTCCAATTCAGATACTCGTCCTTGCTCTTTTTGTAATTCTTTTGTCAGACTTTCTTTTTCTGAACTTATATTGACAAGGTTTAATTCCAAATCTCTCAGATTTGGGGCCATCTCCTCTATTTTTGCTTTTAGAGTATCAACCTCTGCTTTGGAGTTCTCAGCCTCCAGAATCACACGCTCGTGGTTTTTTCTTGACATCTCTAGTTCTCTTTCAAGGTTTTCAACTCTATCCTTAAGCAAGTCTGCATGATGCTTACTTTCCTGCTGCTTCTTTTCATCAGTTTCTAGGTGGATTTTCAGCTTTTCAATGCTGTTTCTCAGCTGGTGCACAACCTGCACTGGGGAGCCCAGGCTTTCTGCTCTGACCTCCCTGGTTTGTTGGTCATCAAACAAGGCTGACACCTCCTTGTTCAGCTCTTTCAATTCTGTTTGAAGCATTTCCACTGCAGCTTTAGATTCTTTTATCTGCATATTTTCTTGCTCTTTATCTTCTAATAGATTTTTTAATGAAGAGAGTAACATGTCTAATTCAGACACTTGACCTTCTTTTTCTTGTAGTTGCTGAGTCAGATTTTCTTTTTCAGACTTTATTGTGACAAGGTTTGATTCTAAAGCTTTCAAGCGTTCAGTGGTCAAGTCTATTTGTGTTTTTAGGGTCTCAACCTCTGCTTTGGAATTCTCAGCATCAAGAATTACCATCTCTTGGTTTTCCTCCGCCATCAGCAATTCTCTTTCAAGATTCTCAAGTTTATCCTGAAGCGAATCATTCTTACGCTCACTTTCTTTCAGTTTCTCTAAGACGTGGAGCTGCTTCTTTTCATCAGCTTCAATGCGGACCCTCAGTTTCTCCATGCCATGTCTCAGCTGATGCACCTCGTCTTGCGTTGAGTTCAGCCTCATGGCAACCTCGCCTTTTTCCATTAGTGCAGCCTCCAAGGCCTTGGCAATGGTCAGCTTTTCCTGTTCCAATTCATGAAACTTGGTCTTTAGGCTTTCAGATTCCCTTACAAGCAATTCTTTCTCATTATTCAATTGTCCGATTTGGTTTTCCAGCTCACTTTTTCCCAAAGACAGTGTGTGTGAGTCCTTTTCCAAACTCTGCAGCTGCTCCTGCAGACGAGCATTATCTGAGGACAAATTCTGAAGGAGCTGGGTTTTGTCCTTCAGCTCATCTTCCATCACCTCAATGTGCTGTAGACACTCCTCTTGATGAGATTCCAGTTCTTGAATTTTCTCCTTCATCTTTTCAGACATCAGGTCCAATTCTTTATTTTCTTTTGACAAAGCATCTAATTCTCCATGAAGCCGGTTTCTCTCACTTGTGACCATAGAGAGTTCTTCCTCAAGATGGCTTATAACTTGCTGCTTAGATTCATAGTCTTTTTCTAATTGCAGCTTCTCTGTTTGAATTCTCTCTATGTCAGCTTCCACAGAGTGGGCATGATCCTCAATACTGCCTTTTTCCAACTTGATCCTCTGCAGCTCATTTTCCACTTCAAGAAACCTCTCTCTCCAGTGGTCGTTCACCTTGGCTACATTATCTTGAGTAACTTCATGTGACAATTTAGCTGTGCCCATTTCTAAACTACAGTTGAGGCCTTCCAAACTTTCTACTCTCTGGTGGAACTCCAGGTTATCACAAGAAAAGGATTCCAATTTTTCCATTAAATCAGATTTTTCTTTCTTAAGTTTCTCAATGATTTCCTCCAATTCTCTGCACATTTCAATCTTGGTAGTTAGTTGTACTTCCTGTAAATTGAGTTTTGAATCTAACTCTTTTATTTCGCTTAGCAAAATTTCAACATTTTTGTCCCGTTCCTCTATGATATGAAGTAATCTCAAATTCTCATTTGATATCTCTTTTACCTGCAGCTGGAGATTCTGAGTGGTTACCTGAGCCTCTAGAAAATCCATAGGTACCAAAGGATTAGGACCAGAAAGGGATGACTCAGAAATGCATTCTGGAAAGTCCTGCGTTTTGTCTTCCAGTGGGGAATAAGAACTGGTTTCTGGGGAGAGCTCCTGAGAACTTTCTCTTGCCTGCAGAACTGCCCCAGGCTTGGTGCTTTTCTCCTCCTCTAGACTGAGGTCCTGCTGAACCTCTTTTTCACAAATTGGATGAATGTCCTGCTTTGATGCTCTCTTAGTTTCTGAAGTAGTACATTCTTCTGATTTGTTGGTGTCACAGTTATCATTTCCACCCTGAATAGCCTGCAGTTGAAATACATAACAAGAATGCTTTTTATGTTTCAGGAAGAATCATAATAGAATAAATAGGCTTAATTATTATTTTACAGCAACTGGCTTCTTGCCTTGGCTAAATACATCTCTTCAAATAAAATATTTCCTACAATATTCTCTTCTCTCCATCCAAATACTCCACAATTAAACAAACATTCAGTAAGTGTTCTCTCTGGGCAAGGCACTGGTAAGGTCTTTATCATGAAGACAAACCTCCAGTTAATCATCCATGTTGGCATACACTTAAATTTCATATATTGTTCTTCTTGCTAGAAATAGTTCAGATAGCCTAAATATAAAATATCTCTTTATGATTATCAAACAAGAGGCTAACCAATTCCACATGACATGCTCAGCTTCCATCTTCAGCATTTCAGATATTCTTGAAGAAAAGGCAGTAAGGTTTTCTGAGCAAAATTCCAGCTGAAGGTCTTAACATTCTCAGAAAAATAACATGTCTGGACATCACCTTCCTCTCATCTGTAAAATGGGGATCAGCTGCTATGACTACTCCTGCTGACTCCTCACCACTTGCCTTTCCTATCTTACAGAGGCAGAAGGAACAAAATGAGACTCGTCGACCATGAAGAATTATTAGTTTAGCTGGCAGACTAGAAGGACAAAGTTTTAAGTAACTCAGCAATTTCGAATTCTATAAAGAAAAGTCTTTTTAAACGACAGATAACAAATTACTGATTTGTATCAGAGCAAATTGTTAGAAAATGATTCAGTAACATGTAATATACTCTTTTATTAGTTTCATGACTGTAACTGTAACATTAAAAATAGCCTGAAAGGGCAAGAGACTTTAAAATTCATATCACAAAAGCATTCCTAAGCTCTAATTTAATATGTAAGTGTGTTTTATTAACTCACAAAGAATGAAAACACACAACATACACATCCTGAAGACACTGTTCTGATGCCATATAATTTTCTCCAGGAGAGTTTAAAAGCCCTCTTTAGTAATTCCCCATATAATAGTGTTTAAATGTAATAACTGTAGAAATTTAGCTCCCAAAAAGGTTTACTCATATTCGTAAAGTTCTGGATTGTTTGGGTTTTTTTAAAAATTTGGGATATTTAATGCCCTTGAACGCTAAAACTACTTTTAAGGTCAATTCAACATTGATTTCCATTCAACAAACATTTATTGAGTATCTGCTAGACATGTAATTAGAGAAACAGCATGTAAATCCATGTACTTACATCTTCAAGGTCGGTGCCAAGCAAAGACCGGGTACTTAAGTCCAGACCTTGTAGCTGGAGCCGTGCAACTTCAAGTTCCAGTGACAGGTGTTCTGTCTGTTTCTTTTCTGCTGCCAACTTGGACTCCATCTCCATTGTCACGCTTGCCAGTTTCTGCTGCCACTGTTCATTTTCTGACAAATGCTGCTTCCTAAGACAGTCAAGCTCTTCCATTTCAGAACTTAATAACTGTTTGAGCTCTTCAATTTCCTTCTTTTTTATGATCTCTTGAGCTTCAATTTTTTCTTCTAGCTTCTTAAGGGACTGCTGGTATATCTGACAGAGGATCTCAAGTTCTTCAACACTCTTCTCTGAGGCTGACGGGACAGCAGTCTTGGGCAGATCCTCCTCCTCCAGACTGCTACAAGATACCTCCTCTAGGTTAGACTGGTTTGTAGAAACATTCCCTTCCAAACTATTCCAAAGGGATGTTTCCCCTGTCTGTTCTAAAAGATCTTTGCAAAGTGATAATTCACCCACACTAGTAAGACTAGGGCTGTCAGCCACACACGAGAATGACAGTGACAGCGAATGCCTCACCCTGGATTCTATCTTCCCTTCCTTTACTAAGTCACCTGGAGAGTTTCGAAGACTCATTGCCAAAACTGAATTTTCAGCCTTCAACACGTCAACATAGGACTGTAGCTCTGACATCTTAGAGCTCATTTGGCTGTGCTGATCATGTAAAGTTTTGTGTTCACTTTGTAAAGATGAGAATTTCTCCTGCAATTCAGCAAAGTGCATTTGAACTTCTTTGTTCAACAATATCAAGTGCTCATAGATGTGACTGTTATCTAAAGGATTTAAGGACACAGATGTCTCTGAATTTTGTTGTTCACCACATTCACCTTCTAGCATTTCTTCCACTAACTTATCTTGGCAATGACCATTTTCATCATTTAATATTTTAACTTCACTGACTAGTTTCTCAACATTTGCCATTTTACTAGTTGCTGTGATACATTCTGATCTTGAGACATTCAGCTCAGACATTAATTCAAACTTTTCACTGCACAGCATTTCACACATTGTCTCTAGCTCATTCAGTTTGTTCAATGCCATTTGTAGAGAGCACTGCAGCTGCTCATTGTCCTTTTGACTTGTTGACAACTCATGAAGCATGGACATATACTTTTCTTCTGTATCTCCTTCACAGTCTTTAAGGTCACTAATTTCTTGTGATTTTTTGTCTTGCTGCAAATTTCTATGTTCTAATTCTCTAATTTTCTGTAATTCATGCTGTAGGTACTTCTTTTCCTTCTCACTTTCCTCAAGTTGTAATTCGATATTTCTTGTTTTAGCTTCTAATTGTTCCAACTGTGCAATGTAATTGTCCTGAGAAGTATCTTTAACTTCAAGCTCCATTGGAAGTTGAACATGACATTTACTCTGCTCACTGTCTCTTTCTGTCATGGAGTCATTATTTAGGTTCAATTCTAGATTCTGATGCTCATGTTTCATCTTCATTAAGTTTATCAGCTGCTCATTCTCTTGTGATAAGGCATCCAGTTCCTTTTGCATTTTGCTATGCTCTTCCTTTAGAGTCATGATCTCTCGCTTTAAATCATCAGCCTCACTCTTGGAATTGTTTTGAATCTCTTCAATCTTAGCTCTCAGATGTCCCTGCAATGATTCCAACTCTTGTTTTAGATTCTGGTGAATTTCTTTAGCTAAAGTTAATTCTGCTACAAATGCTTGCTGTTCTCTTGCAAATGTTTCCTCTAGCTGTTCCAACTCATTTTTACTATCTTCACTTACACTAATGCATTCATCTAGCACGCTTTCTAATCTGGAGTTTGTTTCTTGTGCCGCTTTGTATTTCTCACTGAGATCCTCATATGCATTTCCTGTTTCTTCATATTTTTGTAATAAAGTAAATATTTCTTTGTCATACTGATTACATAATTCTGAAATACTTTTTTCCCTTTCAACTATACACTGTGATATACTCTCACTTTTTTGGAGTAAATCCATCTTCTCTTGATTTAAGGTTGCGTTAAGTTCTTTGAGAGCCCCATTCTCCTGGGTCAACTCTTCAATCTCCTTTTTATTTAGAGAAAGCATGGAACTCATTTCCTTTTTCTCTGAGCTCAGAGTTTCAGACAAAAGTTGTAGCTCCTTTAGAGATTCTTGAAGTAAATGATTACTCTTTTTTAATTCTTGAATCTCTGCTAACTCACTTTCCAATTTTCCATTCAAAAGCTGCACCTCTCTGTCCTTGTTCTCCAGGGCAACTAAAGTTTCAGCAACAACATTCTGATGGATAGAAGTATCTTCCTGTAACTTGCTAATGCGTTGACTTGTTTCTGCCACAAAACTTTGATGCATCTGTTCTGCTTTGACAAGGTTTTCTTCTATTTCTCCTCGGATTTGCACCAACTCTTCACACTGCTTTTGCAGATCTGAGTTCATTTGCTTTTGGGACTCTAATGAAAACTCAAGAGAAATGACTCTATTTTGTAAGACGGATGAATTTTCTGGACTTTGGTCAGCTTCTACATGGCAACTGCTCCTTTCTGAAGGCATACTTCCTTGTTCCCCTATATTTGCAAAGGAATTATTCACTGCAGACTGCTGCTCAAAAGCCAAAAGATTTCTGTGATGAGTCTCATTTGCCACCAAAATATCATTGGATTTTAGCAGGTCCCTGAGGCTCTCATATTCTGCATGCAAGTCTTGGTAACGCTGGTCTTTGTTCATTATTTCACTTGAAAGTAATTGAAGCTTGTGCTTCAGATCTTCAGCTTGCCCAGTAAGCTCAGAAACTTTCACACACATATTTTCCATTTCCTTCTTATGTTTCTGATCTGAGAACTCGGCTTTTTGCTGAAGCTCTGCATAAGCTTGTTTCTGAGCCTCTACCTCAATAGTCTTGCTATCAATCACATTATGGAGGTTTCTCACCTCAACATTTATGCTTTCTCTTTCCATCTCCAATATGCTTACTCTCTCGTTGTATTCATTGCTTTTTATTTTTTGTGTCTTAAGACAAGTTTCCAACTGATTAATTTTACTCAGTAAGTTTTCCTTATCTGATTCCATTTGCTTTATAAGTTGTTCATTTTC
The DNA here is from genome assembly GCA_026230045.1 of Corynorhinus townsendii. Classification (NCBI taxonomy): domain Eukaryota; kingdom Metazoa; phylum Chordata; class Mammalia; order Chiroptera; family Vespertilionidae; genus Corynorhinus; species Corynorhinus townsendii. The sequence goes on from JAPDVU010000013.1 coordinate 28,322,564, forward strand.
ATTTTTCCAACGAGAAAACTGAGTTTTCTCTTCTTTCAATTCTTCAAATTCTTTCTTTTTTACCTCCAAAGCACTCAATAAAGCTTCAGACTCTCTCTCTGTTTTGCTTAACTTTTCACTCAGCTGTTCTATGTGATGTTCCCTTTTCTTCAACAGATCATGAGAACAATCACGCTGCTTTTCCAGGTCAGCCAGGGCAAGTTTCAGTTTCTCTAAAGTCAAGGAATTCTCTTGCTGATTTATTTTTTCTTGAAGGTCTTTTAACATGGTTTCCTGAGAAGTATTCTTAGCTATTGAAAATAAAATAAAAAGCAATGTCACTGTTTTTAATACTTTATAAAAATTTTAAACTGAAAAAAAAAAAAAAAAAAACTAAACAAACTTCTCAGCCCTGTAAAAACTGGCATTATTGAGGATCCAAACTAAGATGGCAGCATAGGTAAACACCTAAACTGCTGCCTCGCACAACAATTTAAAAACTACAACTAAAAGACAAAACGTCTATCACCCAGAACCATGGGAAAGCTGGCTGAGTGGAAGTTCTACAACTAGAAGGAAAGAGAAAAGAGCATTGAGACGTGCACAAGCGCTGAAAAGCTGAGGTACGGAGGCACTCGAATCAGGCTGGTGGCAGGCAACTGGGTGCGCTGCTTCTTTTCGGAGACAAGCTCCCGATTACTCTGACCTCCAGTTTCTGGGGAGACGCTGGGGATCCAAACTCCCATGGGGAGAAGCTGGATTGTCTGCCATCGGAAAGTGAGGGTGGCTTTCTTGCAGAGGTGCGCACAGCAATCATTGTTTACTGCGCTGGGGCGCGGGGACTTGGAAACGCGGAGAACGCAGAGACGGCTGACTGGCAGCTATCGCTGTTTGTCACGCCCTAGCCTAGTGACTCCCTGAGACCCCACCCCACACAATCTACAAACCCACCCACCAAGCTCCACACAGCAGCTTTTGCATATAAATGGTTTGCCCTATCACAGCTTAACCTAACAAACTGCAGCTCTAGTCAGACAGCTCCAAAACCTCCAAACCCTAAGCAAGGAAGAGAAAACTGTAGCTCTCGCTGTAGCTCCTGCTGGCTGGCCTCAGACAGTAGCTGACCTGCACCCCATTAGAGATCCAGAAGCTAGTGTATCTAGTGGTCAGTGTGAGATGACACCAGATTTCAACTACTCACATCCATAACTGACACATTCAAGAGGCAGACTCAGTGAGCACCAAAGCCCCACAGAAGCAAGTCCTGCCCCATAAGCATGTCTCCAGCACATCAGTTCTTCCATTATAGACACAGCGGGTCCTCACAGCCAATTGGCCCAGAGGTCAATTCCTCCCAGTGTACCAACAGCAATCAAAGCTTAACTACACCAAGACTTTGCACTCAGTCCACAAAGGGGTGTAACCAAGAGTGTCCACCTCAGGTGATAGGCTGAACCAGTGGTCAGCTACCACAGAAAACCACTCCATCAACACAGGGAAGCAGCAAAATGTGGAGACAAAGAAACATGTCACGAATGAAAGAAATAGAGGAAAGCAAACTACTGGACATAAGAGTTCAAAACCACATTTATAAGGTTACTCAAGAATCTTCTAAAAACCACCGAGAAACTTGATGAGACCTCCAAGGAGCTTAGTGAGACCTTCAAGGACCTTAATGAGAATGCCAAAAAAATGGAAAAGGACCAGTCAGAAATTAAGCATACACTGTCTAAAATAAAGAATATACAGAAATTCAACTGTAGATCAAAGGATCCCAGGAATCAAACCAAAGATCTGAAATATGAGGAAACAAAAAACACCCAACCAGAAAAACAAAAAGGAAAAAGAATCCAAAAATAAGAAGATAGTGTAAGGAGCCTCTGGGACAACTTTAAGCATACCAACATCCAAATTATTGGGGTGCCAGAAAAAGAGACAGAGCAAAATAATGAAAACCTATTAGAAGAAATAATGACAGAAAACTTTCCCTACCTGGTGAAAGAAGTAGACTTACAAGTCCAGGAAGCGCAGAGAACCCCAAACAAGAGGAATCCAAAGAGGACCATACCAAGACACATCATAATTAAAATGCCAAGGACAAAAGACAAAGAGAGAATCTTGAAAGCAGCAAGAGAAAAATAGTTACCTACAAGGGAGTACCCATACGACCGTCAGCTGATTTCTCATCAGAAACCATGAAGGCCAGAAGGGAGTGGCAAGAAATATTCAAAGTGATGAACAGCAAGAAACTACAACCAAGATTACTCTACCCAGCAAAGTTATCATTCAGAGTTGAAGGTCAGATAGAGAGCTTCACAGACAAGAAAAAGCTAAAGGAGTTCATCACCACCAAACCAGGATTATATGAAATGCTGAAGGGTATTCTTTAAGAGGAAGAAGAAAAAAGTAAAGATAAAAATTATGAACAACAAAATGACAACAAATACATACCTACCAACAAGTGAATCTAAAAATCAAGTGAATAAAACATCTGATGAACAAAATGGACTGATGAATATAATAGAATCAGGGACATAGAAAGGGAGTGGACTGACAATTCTCAGGGGGAAGGGGGTGTGAGGGGTGTGGGAAGAGATTGGACAAAAATCTTACACCTATGGATGAAGACAGTGGTGGGGGGTAAGGGCATGGGGTGGGGTGGGGAATCAGGTGGAGGGGAGCTATGGGGGAAAAAAAAGAGGAACACCTGTAATTATCTGAACAATAAAGATTTAAAAATAAAAAGAAACTGACATTATTGCCCAGGTACCTCCTACAAAGTAGATCACCTGACAATCATCATATAAAGTCAATTACAGCAATGAGAGACATGGTCCTTTCAGGGGTGGTAATACATTTGTTCATCTTTCTTCTAAGCAGCTTAATAAAGAGTTGTTGCATAAAATATATAAAATACCAACAGATTATTTTCCTAAGCTGTTGCAACTTTCTTTTCTTCTTCTTCTGTGTACATATTTATGTATATGTGTACAGGAATACTCATTTTATTGTGATTCAATGATGTTGCATGTTTTAGAAACTGAAGGCAAGACCCTCCACCAGTAAAAGATCATGACTCCCGTCACTGTGATACTTGCTTTTTTGCAATGACTGGATACAAACTCACCACAACTCTGACAATATTTTTCAATTCTTTTGATATACTTATTTAAAGAGAGAAAACTGTGTCGAAAGCAGCACTGAAATGGAATTACCCATGTTACTGCGGAGTAATACTGATTTTCCAGGAAAATAAGTAACTATGCCACCATTTTAGCCAAAATCTATAGGATTAAATACAAAAGAGCAAAAAATCCTAAAATCACTAACTCTTGAGGCCTATATAGAAATATTACTTAGGAATAATTTCACCCACATCCCAGCCCCTTGCAGTAAGGGTGGTGTCTATAAATGCAATTAATTATCCAAATTTCAAACTCCATTAAAATCTTGTTTTCTGTCCAACAACACAACTCTACCCACTGATCCCATCCAGCTGAGAATAACCTCAATGATTTCATTCAACAGTGGTGGGAAGGCTTTATACACCCCAAATACATTGAGGGAGAATATAAGTTTAGAAACTTAATAGTAGATGATAAGGACAGGATGTATTCTAAATGCAGATGTTACAATACAGCTCCTATATTTAATCTGCTAACCTCATTCTACCTTCTGGATGAGGGTTCTCAGTTGACCACAAGGGCCATCAATCACCTCTGCTCACGAGGACCTGAGACAATAACCCTGATGACTAACACTGGAAAATGCCTGGAACCCTTCACTTTTGCCATGGTTTTCTTTCAAGAGAGACTGATATTTTTCCCACTGCTGTGGAAAAATTGAAAGCTATTCTTTGGGAGATGGAAATTTTAAAAAGAAAACAGTCACCGGCAAGTGTGACACATAATCCACAGGTCAGGTTAAAAGAAATCCTGGCCAGGCGACTCAACTGGTTGGAGTGTTGTCCCGCACACCAAAAAAGGTTGCAGATTCATTCCCAGTTGAGGCACATATAGGAGGTAACGAATCAATGTTTCTCACATTGATGATTCTCTCTCTCTTTCTCTCTTCCTAAAATCAATAAAAATATCCTCAGTTGAGGATTTAAAAAAGAAAAATCTCAGATGTGCAAATACCCCAGGTGATAAAATAAATGAAGTAGAAGACATATGGTACATTGATAAATGGGAAACTAGCAGTGGATTCATTTAGTGTGTATAGCATAATCCTGTAGCTCTAAAGTAAGGAAATAAAATCATTCAGTCAAGTTAGTCATCAAAAATCAATGGTCATTAAGGGCTGGGACACATGCATTTCATAAAGGGATTTTCCATTATATGGGAAATGGTAATGAGCGAGGAGATGAGCTGTCTGAATGTAATGAACAAACACACTTGAGACAATCAATAGCACTCTGGGGCAACAGTCAGCACTAACAATTTAGTTTTGTGTGGGAAATATTTACCCCTCTGGTTTCAAAGTCCTGAAAACCAGGCGTTTGGGGACTCAACGTGCTCCAATAAAACAAAAGTGATAGTCCAACTATCACTTTGGAAACTAAAAAGTGGACTAGAGAAAACTTTCTCCACATCGAATGCAGACATCTTTCTGGGAGAATATACAGAAAAATGCAAAGTTTCTAATGCTATCCATCCTCTCTCTCAGGAATGGTAGCTTAGAAAAATAATTCTAAAACATCAAGTTTTCCTTACCTTTCATTTCTTCTGCAAAATTCTGGCTATGAGTCAAACACTGCTTGGTCTTCTTCAGTTCTTCCTGCAGGTGGCAGACTTCTCTGGCACTTTGCTCAGACTGGCTTTTAAGGAAGCTGTTTTCCTTCTTCATTTCCTAAAGTGCACATTTTGTTGATTATAATCAAAACAAATGCTCAAGCAAACTACGACTTCTGCCTTAGGAAAGGCCCTAATGGAAATGATTGTGTATCTCACTAGGGGAGGAATCACACTTTCCTTTGAGTGCTTAACAAAGTTAGACACTCTTAAACCAAATGAGTTTATGAATAGAAGTTAAAACAAATAAAAAAACCCAAATCTGACAATTATAGTTTTCCTTCAAAAATATATTTCTTTGAACTTCCTGGTTTTCCCTAAGCTTGTTAAAGAGTTAGCTCATAAGAAAAATCCTATTTAAAAGATCCTCAAGGACACAAGCTCCAAGTTCTTACCATATCTGAATGTATATCAAATATATTTTTGCAAATACCTGATGTACTAAGGAACAAAAAAATTCACACTACAAATTGTGACTACATCTTGAGGTTCACTGTTAAGGGGATGTCTTTATGAGTAAATTACCTTTAATAAGTATTTATCAAAAAACACACGCTGAAATGAACATTATAAAAGATGTAAATTTAAGTGAGACAGTTTCTGCCCTCAGGGCAGGTAACCCAGTAGGGGAAGATGTGTTACCAGTCACTTAATACACATGGGGGTGTGCTAACTGCTAAAGAGAGGTGGCGAGTATTACGGGAAATCGGGCTGGAGCACAAAAGGAAGAATTCATTCTAGATGGAGAAAACTGAGCTTTCACAGTAAAAACAGATTCTTTGGGCACCTGATTAAATGAAGTATCCATGTACTGAAATGTAAATAAAGTAGCAGAGATGCAGATTGTATTATCTAAGGAGACATATTTGGGGGAGGGGAGGAATCTTAAAACCAAGCAATATTTGTATGCCAAAGAAAAGTGCTATTGCTTATTAACCATATAAGACACACAATATCATAAATCCTCTACTTCCTCAACCTGTTTTCCCACCTTCAATGATTTTTTAGCTGTTAAGTATCTCAGCTTAAATGATATGCCACCCTCTGGACCACAAAGAATTGGCATATACTGACAGAACTAAGGGTCTCACATCCCTGGGTGAGGGGGAATTCATAAGGCTAACTTAAAAAAAAAACCACACACAAAAAAAAACAACACTTAAAAAATAAGTAGGAGAAAATTCTGAATCTTAAAGAAACAATTAAGACCCAGCCTCCAAAACCCTACTGCACCGTTAGAAAACAGATGGCACTGGCAGTGTTGTGTTGGAAAGCTGCCTTCAATTATCAGTCTGGTTACTACCAGCAGATGGGTACCGAGGTAGCAAAGCCAAATCCAAGAAGAGGGGGAATCTGGCTAGGAGAAAGTACTTGAAAACTTGCTGGCAGCTGCTGTGTTCATATATATATATATATATATATATATATATATATATATATATTGCTCATTTCATCATCAAGATAGGACAGAACCCATTGTAGTTAAACTCCTGTCTTTGTCCTAATCCTGCCTCCCTTCCTTGCTGGCAAATTAAGACATCAATCAGAACTAAAGGGCTGCTCCCACTGATCTCAAGACTGAGGCTGACATTCATACTGGGCAGTGTTCAAGTCCACAAAGAATGATCATTAAGATACAACAGTGTGCCCTAGCCAGTGTGGCTCAGTTGATCAAACATCATCCCATGCACCGAAAGGTTGCCAGTTTGATTCCCAATCAGGACAATGCCCGGGTTGGGTTGCAGGCTGGATCCCCCAGTAGGGGGCATGCAGGAGGCAGCAGATCAATGTTTCTCAGCTCATCAATGTTTCTCTCTCTCTTTCCCTCTCACTTCTTCTCTAAAATCAATATATATATATATATATATATATATATATATATATATATATATTTAAAATGTGTTATTGACTTAAACTAACATCATTAAACTATAGACACTATAATCACTTGTTTGTTCTTCAAACACAGGATAATCATCATCAAAAGATATCACAAATGGGAAAAGAAAAATACCTTAAAGAACTTTAACAAGTGAATGGGGCATCATTATTATTTCTTCCCAAAATCTAACAGCAGCCAAATCTGCGTGATCGGTGCTAAGATCAGCTGAATGAGTTCAACATAAGAGAGGAACTAGCATTTACCCACCGGCCTGGGTTGACGCAGTATTTTTATTTACAACCTATAAAATATTTTCTTACCCTAAAAAACCAATCAAATTAAATGGCATCTACATCTAGAGGTGACAAGAAAACTGAGAAGACACCATGTGCAAAGCTAAAGCTGGATGCATCCCTAAGAGGGAGGGGGACAACTTATGTTTACATGTCTGCTGATCTCCACAGCCTCTGTCCGTAACTGGAGACATTTACAGGAATTATAAGTGAAATGGCAAGATTAGCATGTCTTTCTCTATTCTGGCATTAGCTCCGTAAATATTTGTTTCTAACAAAAAAATGTTCAGCCAATCATAGGACCCAGCAGGCTTCTAATACTATGGCTAAGACCAACCCAAGGATTCTTAAAAGCCAGAATTTAGAAAATGAACATCTGAAAATGGAGCTGAAGACTGCTATCCATCAGCAATTAGTTTTCTGCAAGCTACAGCCACTTAAGACTTGATTGGGTAGCTCATTATCAACAACGAGTTAAGCATACAAGGATACATTCTCCTAGGCATCTCCTGTATCCAGACATGATGTGCAAAATTGGGCACGAGTCTGGATAAATGCAACAAAAATCCCTATAAACACAAGCCAGCATCTGAGCTTAGCAAGCTATACCACCCAAATCAACTTCGGTTTAGGAGCAGTAAGGGAAGCATCCTTTCCTAGGGCCAGACAAAACAAATTTCAGTTACTGTGCACTATTTCATGATCCCATCCATGAATGATGCTTAATACATCCCCTGCTGGGGCGAAGTCTGTATCATGAACAAGGGACGGATGCAAAGGATGTGTTTTTCCCTTCCATCTCATCATTCCTGTCTGTCAGAACCAGCCCCTTAGAGGATCTGGTGTAATACAGATCCCATGCTCAGAAAAGTCCCCAAGCAAGTGTTCCCCTACCTTGGCTGTCAAATGATGGTACATGATGGCCTAACCCAGTGGTCGGCAAACTGCAGCTCACGAGCCACATGCAGCTCTTTGGCCCCTTGAGTGTGGCTCTTCCACAAAATACCATGTGTGGGCACACACGTACAGTGCGATTGAAACTTCGTGGCCCATGCGCAGAAGTCTGTTTTCGGCTCTCAAAAGAAATTTCAATTGTTGTACTGTTGATATTTGGCTCTGTTGACTAATGAGTTTGCCGACCACTGGCCTAACCCAATGCTATGGGGCTGGCAGCCAATGCTGGATGAGCAGTGTATCTAAACCCTCCATTCACTTTGATACTAAACGTTAACTTTACCCTTGATTGGACCATTAAATCACGTTTCCATTACTAATGCTTTCTCATTGTGAGTGGCATATTAGTTTGCTAAACACGAACAAGGAAAATTTCAGTACAACTGTCACATTATTTCGGCATCCAAAACCTATCAGCGTGCTAAACTTGTTAGTACTTACTTATAATTAGATACAGAAAGAGACCCACAGTGATAGAATAGAACAGGCAAATTTTAAATGTGTAAAATCTCAAATGCACTGTCCCCTGGCTCATCGCTTTCTGTGCCTATTGGTGACAGCAAACAGGTCATAACAGTTGTGAAGACCAAAGCAATGAGCAGGTGGACTGCAATAATTTACTGAGCACTTATGTACTGGGCAGAGTTTAATTTAATCATTGATGAAGCTTTGAAAAGGAAGGGGTATTATTTGTCCCTATATGCACATGAATAAAGTCAGACTCAGAAGAGGAAAGTCACTGTCTCAAGGTCATTCAGCAGGTAGGTGGCAGAAAAGCAATGCAATTTCAGTTCTCGCTTACACTTAAAGCTGCCAACATTATACCATTAAGTTATACACTGCTCTAAGTGGCTAAATCACTTTTCTGATCCCAATCCCAATTCAAAATGCAAGAGCCAGCTCAATGTGAGTTCTTATTATCTTCAAATGAAGACACACACATAAATGCAGACAGACCTAAATGAACTCTCTGGCCCTGTGCTAGGCCCTTGCACACAACTGCCCACTGGACACAGAGATCGATGAAATATTAGTACAACATGGTGGGCAGTTAGCTCAGTATAGGCGAGTTCACAGTATATAGGAGAGCTCCTCAGCTGGCACACCAGACCCTGTGGGCTCACCCAAGTCTTCAGAAACACCTGCAAGACAACGCCAAGCCCACTACTGCGCCTCGGCCAAGGAGACTGTTTTAAAAATGTTTGTGGCCTCTTAACCAGATGATTGCTTTTACAAAACGCTTTCACCAGTCCGCCAGTGGCGTCGTGGGAGAGTTCCTGGCTGAAAGGGGACCTCACAGAGGGAAGAGTTCAGTGCCAGTCTGCCTGTGGAAATGTTAGCAGAAGCATCTGCTGGTTGGTCCCCACTGGCCAAAAAGGCAAACATTTGTTTTGCTGAAACAAAATACTTCCATTTGAAAACGTTCGCTGTTGAAACCATCATCTGAATGAAGCTTCCTTCCACTCCAGTGGCTGGAACTGGGGCCGCCTGTCTCCAGCCGTATTACCCTTCTGAGGCAGCTGCATGCTCCTGTGCTACTGACAGATGCTCGGATTTTACAACCATGTTCACTCTCCAAAGCTGGGGGATAAAAATCTTTCGACCCTACTCACCTGCATAAATGACTGCTCTTTACAGAGAATTTCAAAGAGAGAATCTTTACAATCTAGTAAGTGACTGCAAAATATTTAAAGAATGAGTGGAACAATTTCTTTCCTGTGACATTTGATGGGGGAGAAACTTCTGTTCTGCTGTGCTTCTTTGTAATAATGCCACGCTGATTTATGTCACTATTCAAATTGTCTCAGGCTAATAAGCGCTCCTAAATGGCTCTTCATTAAGCCCTTGAAAATAAACTCCAGGCCACTAAGTAAATTCCGGGAGAAGCCAAATTAAGTAAGTATGGAGAAAACCCTATCAGTAGAAGCAATGTCATGGTAGTTCTATACTCACACCACTGGGGGTATCACCCAGCATTGTGCACAAAAGCACGTATCTATGAAAACACTGACGACCATGCTCAACACTGAGCCTAAGGCTGACTTTTGTAGCCAGAGTAACATAATTTACAATTACTTGGTATTTTCATAAGAACTTGAAATCTAGAAACTCTTCATCTGTCATTACTCTGCTCATTTAAATCATTGACTTTCCACCAAGTTTTTAATATTTGATGATTCAAAAGCCAACCCTTGGAAAAGAGATTTCAATTTACCCCTTCACCAATTTTATTTCTTTCCATTTAGAAAACCCCTCATTTTCTTCTATTCTTCTACCTCCCAAATGGTCTAAAACAATTTTTTTAAAAAAAGAGTAGCATAAATCCTTCGTACAAGTCAAGTTTTCCTATAATTGCTACATGCATATTAGTAATTATATCAGAACTAGAGGCCCAGTGCACGGATTCATGCACCAGTGGGGTCCCTCAGTCTGCCCTGCACCTTCTGGCAACCTGGGACCCCTCAGGGGATGTCAGACTGCCAGTTTGATTAGGCCGAAACGGGTAGCCTGACATCCCCTGAGTGACGTAGTAGTACGCGAAGCGGCAGGTGGCCAGGGAGGAGCCCTAGCCCAGGCTGGGTGTCACATCACTCCTGCTCATCCTGGCCCCGCTGTGCCTGCCACCACCACTGCTGGGTAGCACTGCCATAGAGGCAGGAGAGGCTTGCACATGAGCCTGGTGTCTGGCGCCTGTTGATCAGCTGAGCGGTGCTTCCGCTGTGGGAGTGCACTGACCACCAGGGGGCAGCCCCTGTACTGAGCGTCTGCTCCCTGGTGGTCAGTGCGCGTCATAGTGACCAGTCGACTGGTCATAGTGACCAGTCGACTGGTCAGTCCCTTAGGCTTTTATATATAGAGATAGAATGTGAAAAAAAAAGCACTATGTTCGATGTCATAGGTTATATACAAAATACATTGTCATACTTCCGGCAAATAAAATAGACAATGAACTGATCATGATAAGCTACTGAAAATCAGTGTAGCAATTCCCAGCGCATCCTGAACAGAAGTTGGCCAACACTCGTCTCTGCTCCTCACTCACCTCACATCTCCTCCTCAGCTCATTCTCCTTGCTCTGACTTGCCTGTAATGCCTGCTCATTTCGGCAGGCATTCTGCTTAAACTCTTCCAATTTGTTTTCTAGCTGGTTCTTTACTGATGTGACCTACAAAGAGAAAATAAGGTCAAGGTTCAGTCTCCTATTCTTTACTTCCTTAATAGTAATTCCTTCTCCAATAATAAGAAAGTCACCGAATAAAAAGAATTGATCCATCCATGTGGGCCAAGACCCTCACTCTGAGAGAGACTGAGGAGCTCTGAGCAGAGTGACATCAGGTTAACAGACTCACTCTGGCCGCTGGTTGTAAACAGACTGAGGAAGAAGTGCAGGGCACGGAGATAGTTAGGAGGCTAGAACAGTAATCCAGGAGGGAGACAATGTCGTCTTAGACCAGCACCAGAAATGGTGAGAGTAGTCATATTCAATATAAACTACAGACTGACTTTGTAAAGTCAGGTTTCTTCTAAGCAGAGAGGTAAGTAGTACATGAATGGCTGATAACCTTCTATCCCAACAAAGAGAATGCTTATAAGACAGCACGCCTGATAGTGACTTATCAAAATTTTATTCTATATAGATTTTGTGTTTTAACACAAAAAGTTTAAATGCACTCTCTATATGATGCACACACACATACAATCATGCACAGAAATATACATATGCACACACATATACACTGATATATACAAATACACACGTGTGTACATGTAAGTAAATAAAAGTAGAGTCGGCAGAGTTTTAATGGATGACATTAAGGTGTGAGAGAAAAGGAAGACCTGAAGATAACAGGAAGCTTTAGGCCTGAACAATATGAAGACCAGAATTGATATTTACTGGGATGAGGTATTTACTGGAGTTCCATTATTAACAAGTAAGATGCGTTAGAAATGTGAGTGGCAATGTCAGATACAAACCCATGAGTCTCAAGTTCAGAACAGATGTTCAGGCCAGAGATATAAATATGGGAGCCTTCACCACAAAGATGAAACGCAAATCCACAATCCTGGACATCATTTTTCAAGTGAGTGTTAAGTAAGTAAACAGATTGTAATTTTCAAAGCTTTGTCAATTTGAGGGCATAAATTACTTGGGATTGGAACCCAATTACATGACTAAGAACCAGAATATCAGAGCTCAGAGACTTTCAGATTTAAGAACCCCTCCCCATTCACTGTCCTCTTCTCTAAATGAGAGAATCTACACCCAGACAGGGTCCGTTTGCTCTCCTGTTTGAAAAGGAAAGTGAGGATAGAGCATTTTTTCCTTCCAAGTAGTCTATGTCAGCTGCGGCACAGAAATACCAGGTACGAGGAAAAGGCGAGAGAAAGGAGTGCCTACTTTGTCCAGTTCAGCCTGCAGGATGTTGTGAGCATTCTTGGCCTGCTGCAGCTCCTGCGTGAGTTTGGCTTTCATCTGAGTGCACTCATGGTCCAGTGTTTGGAAGGAGCGCTGTTGACGGCACAGCTCCTGAAAAGCAAAAGACACACGCGTCACACTGCTGATGGTTCCCAGGCAGATACCAGAGTGACACAGACACCCCACAGGAAATGCCAGAGACAACAGGGAGCCTAGAGGACCATCCACTTGATGATGAACATAATCAGCCAGAGCACTGGTCCTGGTATTCAAATCCAGGTCTCCAAGGTCCCGGGAAGGAGCCAGTTGACCACATGGAAGCTAGCCTGTGTCCACCTCATCCCCACTCTTAAGTCAATCATCAGGGGCAAAAGAGAGGAGAGCTGGGCAAGCAAAGGCACTCAAAAATGGGGTTTAGAATTTCAAATACCACACACAACTTATAATTGAGAATGACACAAAGTATATGTCATCAATGAACCTGGATAACCAGGTAAGGATACCAGAGTAACATTTGCAGGTCACTTTTTTATATGTATGTGTGCTTGTGTGGGTTTTTTTTTTTTTGGGGGGGGGCGTTTCTCCCTATCACCCCACTACTGCACGAGGATTGCCAGCTTTGGCATTACTCATATTCTGGGCTGGGGCCAATGCTTAATGTAAGGAACTGTCACAAATTACAGGGTGTTTACCAGCAGGCCTGGCCCCTAGCCACTAAATGCTGGTAGTGGCCCCCAAATTCCCCACCCCAGTGTGACGATAAAAAATGTCTCCAGATATTGCTAAATATCCCCTGGGAAGGGGAAAATAATCACTCCTGGTTGAAAACCACCGTTCTAGACTACAAAATCCATGGTCTTAAATCACCTTGTTCACCCAGAACTAGCAAAGCACCTGGTATCTTATCTGGTCAATAAATAATAGACACAATATTTAAATACTTGTTTTATCAGGGGATCACTTTGTAAGTTTTACAAATGTCTTACCACTATGCTATACACCTGAAACTAATAGAATACTCAATGTCAACTGAAATGAAAACATTAAATTAGCCCTAGCTGGTTTGGCTCACTGGATAGTGCCAGCCTGTGGACTAAAGAGTCCCAGGTTTGGTTCTGGTCAAGTGCACATGTCTGGGGTTTCGGGCTTGATCCCCAGTAGGGGGCGTGCAGGAGGCAGTCAATCAATGATTCTCTTTCATCCTCAGTAGGGGGCATGCAGGAGGCAACAATCAATGATTGTCTCTCATCACTGATGTTTCTATCTCTCTCTCCTTCTTCCTTCCTCTCTGAAATCAATAAAAATATATTTTTTAAAAATTAAATTTAAAAAATATTTAAATACACAATTGATTATAATTTCCCCAGGAGGCGGAATTACTTCCTTCTGGGTATATCATGCCTGCTGTATATAGTAGTTCTGGTGAGAAAAACAATAAAGGGATAAACAGTTTAACGAATGTATGAGGCAGTGTCTGACCAAGATGAGCTCCAGTCTGCAGTCACTCCTACTGGAAGTCTGCAGACCCTCAATCTGTATGACACACACACTTCCCGGCTAACTCCCCTCACATTGGCAGCTGTACTTACAGAAGGGCATCCTCAGCTATAACCTGCCTGTCAAAGCCTTTGCCCACTTCATCAGCTACTGTTCTAATGTATTTGCCAACCCACAAGCTTTACAAACAGCCAGAGATTGTAATTCAATTTCTTTCACAATGGAGAGTGTTTGAAAGAAATATGACCCTTTCCTACTCAGAATAATAATCTCAAACTAATCAGAAAATATGGATAAAAAAGAACATTCTGACTACTGAGTTCCTTCTCTGATCAAAAATTGAAAGACTGAAAAGACTGAAGGAAAATACAGCGACCTCCTCTCCCCCACCCCCCCAGAGCATTTCCCTAGAACATCCAAACAATGACAAATGGCTCTTTTCCAATGAGTGAACTGTGACATCCCGACAAACTCCTTATGAATCTATTTACCTTACCTCTTGAAACTCCTTCTCTTTTTCTTTGAGTTTCTGTTCCAGAGAACATCTGGCACTTTCTGCATTTTGTCGCTGACAACTCAAATCTTCAGTTAATTTTTTCAGTTTTTGTTCCAATGTAGTACACTAACAACAAAAAATTAAATGTGCAATACAAAACTATTCAAGGAAAGAATATTTTGAACTTTAGAAAAATTAGTACCAAGTTCTGGTTCAAGTTTAACATTATACTTTGACATTTATACTTCATAAAAAGTTGGGCTTAAAACTATTAGCCATATACCAAAAGCACTATAATTATTTTAGGACACATAAAATTTATGTTTGGGAAATAGTAGCAAGGGTGTAAAGCCTTAGACCATTTAATACTTCATCATTTACACTATGACCCTACGAACCAGGAGGTCACGGTTCCATTCCTGGTCAGAGCACATGCCCGGCCGTGGACTTGATCCCCAGTGTGGGGCATGCAGGAGGCAGCCATCAATGATTCTCTCTCATCATTCTATCCTTTTCCCTTCTTCTCTGAAATCAATGAAAATATATTTTCAAAAAAATAATACATTTCCTTGGACCTTAAGACACCTTTGTCATTACCCTAACTGTTCTTGAATTTTTTAATCCCCAAGAAAAAGTATTATAGAAAATATTTATAATATGAATTTAATACTTATTGCAAACCTACTATATGTCAAGCACCGTGCCAGATACTGGAGATACAGGAGTAAACAATTCAGATAAAACTCATTGCCCACATGGTCCAAAATGTTGATGGTTGACCATCATGGGAAAACCCCGGACACATGGCAGGCATCGTAGAGGACTGAACCCTTGGTGCCCTCTGCTGGCCCTCCTTCAATCTGCAACTCATTCCATTAAAGTTTCTCAGAAGCAGTAATTTTTTACTAGAAGCAGTACATTAAAAAAGAACTTTCAGGAGATATTTATGTAAAAATTTTTAAATGGCATTCTCATGCACAATCCATGTAAAAGTAGCTTACCACTAGATGTCATGAATGTTCCATAATATTCTAAAATAGTGTCCAGAGCTCAAGTCCATGAAAATATGCAGCACATGAAACTAGAACTCGGCGCTCTGTTTTATCTCTAAAATGTGGGTGCTCAACTCCGGGTTTGCTGTGAGCCCCAACACTTTGTTTTTACATGATTTCAACAGCTTTACATGCCACTCGGTTCACAAATACTTGGAAAAGAAGCATACCAGAAACAGCATATGTTCACTAAAACTAAAGAACATGGTATTGAACTTGGTTAATTAGCTCCATTTTATTTAATAGGTAATTCTAAGGTTAGATTTAGGGAAAAGCATAAACAATGCATAATTTGATTTCAGCAACATATCTGACAAGGTCATATTGTCCTTAGAGGCAAGCTGGAGAGAGGTAGACTGAATTTTCAGTCAGGTGGATCATAGCTCACGGGAAAATGGAACCCAGGAAGCACAGAACAAACAAGTCTTAACCTGGAGGGACGACTAGTAGTAAGAAAGCCAGAGCTGTGTTCTCAGCACTCAGTACTGTCCAGTCAAATATTTCAATCATAACCTGGTAGAAGACACTATATCAGATGTGTCAGATGGAACAAGGATTCAGTCATCTTATTATACGAAAACCAACAGCATATAATGTGAAAGGGTAAGTGTAATTCTTATATATGTGAAGGCCTGAGCTGGCAGAAATGCAACTGAAAATGAGCTTAATTGACAAAGAACTCTATACAACAAAAATCACTACGAATATTAATATAATCCACATGTGCCAAGTACTATGCTAAAGCCTTTATGAAATTACTTCAATAATAACAACAATCCTATGACACAGGTATTTTTAACACCATTTTATTGATTAGACAACCGAGGCTCAGAAGTTAATTAAATAGCTCCAAACGCAATACAATTGAGATGTCGCAGGGCCAGAACTCAAATCCAAATCTTCCTAACTTAAAAAACCAACTCAGACTGCACAAAGAGCATACATATAAGGATCAAGGCAGGCTATGGTCCCATTGACCCTCCACTTTACCTTCATAGAACTAATCAATATTTATCAAGAATTTCTCTGTGCCAGGTCCTGCACTAGGAGAATATCTAAAAATGAACCTGGACTACCACTTCCAAGAAGACAGAACAGATGTACACTTCCCTATTTTTTTCATCAAGAACTAAAAACCCAGTTTAGCAAAACAGACATAAAAATGCTCTAGCCCTGACTGGTTTGGCTCAGTGGATAGAGTGTCAGCCTGCGGACTGAAGGGTCCCAGGTTCGATTCCAGTCAAGGGCATGTACCTTGGTTGTGGGCACATCCCCAGTAGGTGGTGTGCAGGAAGGCAGCTGATCATGTTTCTCTCTCATCGATGTTTCTAACTCTCCCTCTCCCTTCCTCTCTGTAAAAATATTAATTTTATATATATATATATATATATATATATATATATATATTTTTTTTTTTTTTTTTTAAAGAATGCTCTAAAAGGAGAGAAGACTGATTGATTGGGGACCTTGGGACCCAAGGGAAAAACATGTTGGTGCTGAGAGAAAATAACTTCAGTCAACCCGGAATCCTATACCCTGAAGCTGTATTTTCTAGGAATGAGAAGGAAACCAAGACATCCTCAGAAAAGGCAGAGTAAAACAACCCATAGCCAACAGACAAACATTAAAAAAATTGTTTTAAAAAGTTGTCTAAACAAAAAGGAAATGATGAAAGAAGGACATGTGAAAGGAATCAGAAAAGAGGAAGGGAAGCAACAATATTGGTATATATAAAAGGCTTCCCTTCTCTTTAGTTTTCTAAGTTATTTGACAGTTGAAGGGAAAAACAATTTTTTTGTTGTTAATTCTCACCCAATAATTTTTTTTTTTTTTTGGAAAGTGGACAGGAATGGGGGAAGACAGAGAGAGAAACATCCCTATGACAGAAACATCCATGTGACCAGGCCAGGGATTGAGCCTACAAACAAGGTATGTGCCCTTGACCAGAATCTAACCCGAGACCCTTCAGTCTGACTGCCAGCATTCTATCCACTGAACCAAACCAGCTAGGGCTGAAGCAAAAACTATAACACTGTCAGATATGGTTCTAAATATATGTAGAGAAAACACTTAAAATTACAAAGAAGTGGAGTGAGACAAAAGGATGAAAAGAGGAGCATGTCAAGAGTATTCCAAGAGTATGTGAAGCAGAAAGACACTGGACCCAGATAAAGATTATGTCCAGGAGACATCAAATAAGGCCGGTGGTTCTAGAAGATAATTCATTTTTCTCTACACACGTCCCCATATACCACACTACCTGTGATTTCTATATTGAGGATACATCCCCCATTAGGATGAAGCTCCACAGGACAATGATTTTTGTCTAATTTCTCACTGCTCCACCCCCAAGTCTAGAACAATGGATGACATAGGTAGGCAGTCTATAAATACTTGTCAAATGAGTGAGTGAATGAATAACAGAAAAAACAGAAGGCTAGAGAGATAGGTTGGGACCAAAGCAACAAAAACCCCCCCAACACACCACCACCGAAAAATAAACCAAACAAAAGCAACCCTCAAATAACTAGCCTTAATTGGAGCTTTAGGAGTAAATGGATCTGGATCCCAAGAGTAGTTCAATTACATTCTATCAAAATTCCTAAATGTCATTCAAAGCTCCATTTCTTTAAGTCTCTTATATAGGCCAGGCTGTGGCAGGTATTGTGTACACATAATCTTATTATTCACCCTCTGAGATGTAAGAGAGAAGTGACTGGCTCAAGTCCCTCAGCTGGGAAAACAGGCAGTCCAGAACTGAGCCCTGATATACCCAACTCTAAAAGAACTTACTAGTTCAAGGGCATCGATACTGCCTGGAATTTATTGATAAGGTTCATTTTATCATTTATTTCATAATTTAAGTGTAAAGTGCGCTTCCCAAATAACTGCATAAAAAGTGGAGATTTTTCAGTAACTCATGAGCAGTCACGTACCTTTGCGGAGGCTTGGTCGTACTGTGCTGTCGTTCTCACTAGTTCATCCCTATTTTTATTCAAAACTTTCTCCTTTTCATTTAATTCCACCTTTGCTTTCTCCAGTTGGAGCTGCAGTTCTTGCCATTTATTCACTTGGCCTTTCATTTCTTTTTCTTGTCCTTGTAGACGTAGTTCCAACTCCCCAATCTTGCCCCTTAGCTCTTAAATCACAAACAAAACCCATACTTCAATTAACATATACTTTTCACAAAAAAACTTACAATTCAATTCAGAATTTATGTCACTCTGTTCTGAAATCTTTGGTGAGACAAACATAAGTCAATTCACATTAAACACAGAAGCTACTTTCATTGGATTTAATTTCAGTGGTTAGTCTCTATTATCCTATCTAATAAAAGGGTAATATGCAAATTGACCATCACTCCAACACACAAGATGGCTGCCCCCATGTGGACACAAGATGGCTGCCAGAAGATGGCCAGCAGGGGAGGGCAGTTGGGAGGGACCAGGCCAGCAGAGGAGGGAAGTTGGGGGCAATCAATCCTTGCAGAGGAGGGCAGTTAAGGGTGACCAGGCAGGCAGAGGAGGGAAGTTGGGGGCAATCAAGCCCTGCAGAGGAGGGCAGTTAAGGGTGATCAGGCAGGCAGAGGAGGGAAGTTGGGGGTAATCAAGCCTGCAGGGGAGGACAGTTTAGGGGTGACCAGGCCAACAGAGGAGGGAAGTTGGGGGGCGACAGGGCCTGCAGGGAAGGGCAGTTGGGGGGACCCAGGCCTGCAGGGGAGGGCAGTTAGGGGCAAACAGGCTGGCAGGGGAGCAGTTAGGCATTAATCAGGCTGGCAGGGGAGTGGTTAGGGGGTGATCAGGCTGGCAGGCAGAAGCAGTTAGGGGCAATCAGGAAGGCAGGCAGGTGAGCAGTTGGGAGCCAGCAGTCCTGGATTGTGAGAAGGATGTCTGACTGCCCGTTTAGGCCCCATTCAAGTAGGATCGGGCCTAAATGGGCAGTCGGACATCCCTTGAGGGATCCCTTGGAGAGGGTACAGGCTGGGCTGAGGGACACACACCCCGTGCATGAATTTCATGCACTGGACCTCTAGTTATTTATATTAAATAACCTATAGAAAGCAGGAGAAACATTTTCTTATCACAGAGAAACTTGGGGAAGAAAATGCTTTTTTAAAATTGTGAATATTATCTGATCGAGCCTGCAAAAAAGTGCATCACATATAACAACACCCTTACTAAATTACCACCTGGTTTTACACACTGGCAGATTAATATGTGTTCTGTGCCCATATCAATGCAAATAAGTGATAAACAGTAAAAAACTCACCCTTCCATATCCTGGGGTAGCTTTACCTCCACTAAAGATCAAGACAGTGTGAGCATCCTATACAGCCAAAATTAACAATAATTTTTTCTCGTTTTCCCCCCACATACACACACTCTTGGTTCCAATGGCATTGGCAGTGTGACAGCTCTCACCAGTGAATACTGACGGTGATTTTCAATATATCATAGCCCTGGAAATTATCGTAGTCTGCAGAGAAGATTCCAAAACACCACCTGGTACCCTTGGCTGTCAACTGCAGCATGGTGCAGCAGCCAAGGTTACAGGTTTGCTCCCATATGGACAAGCTGGCAGCACAGAGTAAAGCTGTTCTGCAGACACATGCCACACCTCTGGCCCAAACTGGCCAGAACACAGGCTGTTCCATGGGGCACAAAAGGTGCCAGATGAGAAGCATGGGGAGTGTCGACTGCAACCAACCTACTCAACTGGCTTCTGGAAAGACAATCAAAGCCATTCATCCTACTTTTGAAGGCTTCAGGGGCCCAAATTTTTAGTACAAATCAAGATACACTCCAAAACTGTGGTATCTTTTCTCATTATCGAAAAGACAGTATTTAACATCATCAGACTGGTATGCTCACTACCGATGTGTCTAACGAAACACATGAGCACTTTCTCAGACCAACAATGTCTGGAATCACCTCTAAAATTATCTCAGGAAAATTTAAACTTAATTTACCTTGATTCTGGGCTTTTAATTGATCCAAAAGATGAGAATTGCTAGAATTATCACAGAAGCTGCTTTTAGCATCTCTTTTCCCCGCTTGCAAAGTTGATCTACTCGGAGTCACCTCTTGTTCCCCAGAGAAGTGAGATGCAGAGAAATCTCTCCTACTCGGGGTTTGTAGAGCATTAGAAGAAAGACGACTTGGGGTCTTTTCTTGTTGCCATGAGAACACAGATGACGAGGCCTGGTGTCGGGCAATGTCCCGGTGATTCATGGTGTTTTGTGGAATAGCCTGGCTTGCTTTCTGTTAAGATAGAAACTCTTTAGAGCTCTTTAGAAATCAATATTCAAGATTCCTTATTTTCAAATAGAACAAAGTCATGCCAAAAGGTTAGCATCTCCACTGGGTACCAAGGAAGAACATTCATCAAGTCAAGGGAACCATTAAGCTCCAATACCCAGTGAGATTTTCTAATGGTCAGACCAGCACTGAAGGGGTAAGCCAGTGCTATTTCACATGAGCTCAGTTTTTGTATTTAGCTTACATCCCTCAAATACTCTATTAAACACATGAGTATTCACTGCAATTTTGAATTCTGAAATTTTATTTTTTTCTCTGTCCTTGGTCATACCCGCTCTCCCTAACCCCCGCAGTAGCTTTACACAAAGAGAATCAAAATTAACCTAAAAAACTTTCAAGAATCTCACTTTCCCGAAAATGTCCTATTAAGATATTTTATGTTATATAATAAGGCATCTATGGATTTTCCTAATGCTTTGAATTTTCTAGTTTTTCTTTCAGACTCCACTCTGACATGGCTGTAGATGCTACATTTCATTTTTTATAGCAAGTGCTTTTCTTGCCACAGAGAGAGGTTTAATGTTTATGGAGACTCCCACTCCTCCACAGAATAGCTGGGAATCAGGGGCAGAATTGATAACAATGACTGAACTGGATAACAAAGCATATGATATTTCTAGGATAAACCATAGAATTATTAATAATTATTCATCTTCATAAGCAATGCAGTTGTCACAAATGAAAACTCTGCTGACTCCAAAACAAGGGTTAAAGGCACAAAAAGAATTAAAATTGTTAAGTCTCTATTAAGAACTTTTGATCCTCAATATTTAAGGTACCTACTTAAAAATTTGTCATTCAATTATCTGCAAAATTGTGGTATCTTACCAAGTTCTTATGTTTAGCAGAAATACAATACACTATTAAGTGCCAAAATGTATTTTTTAAAGAAAAAATATCACATGAGCAAAAATGGTGAAGGAAAATTCTAGATACCAGGTATTTTAGAGTAAGTCCCTAATAAAAGCAAGGGTTTCTAAAATATGCATTTTTTTAATTTTGTTGACATTAAACAAATCTCTCTATCCACCTCTCTCTGCTCATAAGCCATTTCCTCCAGGTGACAACGCCAGTGTCGGAAGAACTGGTCCTGCCCTCTCCAAAGATGATTATCATTAGACCTTAATATGGGAATAAACATACTGTATTGCTAGTTTCTATGGCATTCGGTGAACATTTAACATTTAGAGATAACGCAATCTCCCACTCTATTTTGTTCACTCTTTATCTATTTTTAAATTACGAAATATCATAACCAGTGAGGCAGGAACTTATTTTCTTGGTGTAAGAAAAATGTACCAGCTCTACGCGAAGCACATTTTTCTAACCTTGTTCTAGCCTGTACCAAAGTACTTTCCTGACTGCATACTGTTATAAGGCTCATACTTGACTTACTTTTGCCTGCCAGGCTTTCACTTCTGCCTCTAATCTTTTTCGTTCTTCAACTTCTTTATTATATTTTTCTTTTAGATCTTCATATTTGGAACCTAAACACACACAAGGAAATAACAGTTTTATTTTGATCATTGATTCCGTGAAGGAATTCTCAGATCAATAATGAATGCAATAGACAGCTGAGAAATGACTACCTTAGTACACCAGAAAGAACAGTTCAGTTCGGGCAACAGATACTGATCAAATTACTCAAGTATCAAAATCCATGGAAACACAGGTGCTTTGAATATTCTGAAACTGAATTACTTTTGAAACACATAGAAAGGATAAAGTGAAAAGTGTAAGCCAGTCAACAAGTCTGCTACCTGAATGTGTTTCTGCAGAAATTTAGAAGCTGGCAATAATGGACACTGAGGTCATTATGTTCCCTGAGAATGGGAGCTTCCTTTAAAGCTTCCCTATAATTAGTGCTAACAACTTGGTGGAATTCCTATGTTAGTAAAAGAAATTTTAAGCCCTGGCCAGTGTGGCTCAGTTGGGTTGGAGCATTGTCTTGCACACTGAAAGGTGGCAGGTTCGATTCCCTTTCAGGGCTCGTACCTGCGTTATGGGTTTGATCCCTGGTCAGGGCATATGGGAGGCAACTGATTGATGTTTCTCTCACATCAATGTTCTCTTTCTCAAATAAATAAAAGGCATATCCTCAGGTGAAGAAAAAGAAATGTTTAAGTAAAAAGCATAGAGACTTATTAACCTAATGTCTCAATATATAGTTCAATAGATAAACAAATGTATGTTTTAGCAAGTAGTTGCATTTTTTTAATGCCCAAATAGAAATTTAATTCAAAGTTGAATTAATTCATTTCTTAGGCAGAACTGAAATCTCAATAAGAGAACTATTTATAGGAAGGGAAAAAATCCTTACCGCTGTAATACTGGCTTGGCGTTAGTGGAGTTGCTAACATTTTTTGTGGTGTATTGCATGGATTCAGAGAGACATCTGCAGACTGTGCAGCTTGCTGGCTTCTTTCAAGTTCAGATTTACACCTGTTAGAAAAGGACCCAAGAGGATGCCAAATCAGAGTGAAAGCTACAGAAAGCCAACACCATACATTCCCAGAGAGCAATAACCTGACAAAACCCACTTAAGAATTCTAACCTCTTCATTTACCCAAGACAATTAATTAACCCGGCTTATGTGACAAACACACAAACTCAGACTAGTTAGGGAACAGAAATATAAACCAATAAATACAATGTCATAAAGGCTATAATGAAGAGCTGTAATATCCACTATGTAGTAAAAGCAAGAAGTGGGAGGCTGGGGATATATTCCAAGAAAATTTTATATTTGAAGTCTAAGAATATAAAGAACCCAGAACTCCAGAAACATAGAAAACTGGTATCCCTGAAGCATGGGCTGAAATCACAAAACTGGATGGTATATGTTATCAAGGCATGACAAAAGCATAGTAGATGTGATATATGTACCATGTGCTTTATGACATTTTTAAAACAGAAAGAAGAATCAAGTTAACATAATGCATAAATATATGACTGAAAATAGTTACAAAGAAATGGGGAAAGTAAGCTATTGTGTGTGTGTGTGAAATCACACACACAAAATCTCCTACCACTTCAGTTCTGAGCAACTTTCAGAATCAAGCAACCTAAATGAAAAGAGGATTCGATTCTCGCAAGTCTCTAATGTCTCTGATTTAATATAATGAACATCCTATTAGGATGGCTAGCGATGTGCACCATTCTTTTTGCCATGGGCGCATTCCTCAAAGCAGAGGGTGAAGAAAGTGCTTTGGTCCCTAGCTCCCCCAGCCTCAGCTTCAACCTGGGAAGAAGCAATGTAAGAGCTGGAAATGACTGCTCAGCAAATCAGATCTCAAATTCGAACTCTCAGCAGGTAGAACGGTACTGTTCAATAGAAATGTTCTATTCACATAAAAAAAAAAAAGGAACAAGAAATAAGTGAATTTCATCTCAATATTTAACTCGATGTTTTCTAGACTGTCATTTCAACTTGTAATCAATAAATTGTTAATAAGGTATTTTATATTTTTTTACTAAATCTTCAGAACCTGGAGCACATCTCAGTTTTCACTAACCACATTTTAAGAGTTAAAGAGCCACATGTAGCAGTGGCTACCATATTGGACAGTGGAGGTGTATCTACAGACCACCTAACATGTCACAAGGTTGGTAATAATTCCAGAGAAGAATTTTTAAAAACCTTGAAAAATCGGTGTTTCTTTTCCCTCTCAAATTCACATCTTACCCCCTTTTCCCTTTCATTTCATTAAAGAACAAAAAGTTTATTTTAAATATTAAATAAAAGTATACCCTATTATTTTTATAAACCTTTGTTTCTTGTTCTTAGGGAGAGAACAAAAACCACCACCACCACCACAAGCCCTCAATGAGGATGTTTCTTATTAATTTTAACTACACAAGATAGCCAATAGTCAACAATTTTCAATCAACATTTCAAACTTAACATGTTTGAGATGTTCCTGAAACATCTGTGGATATTGATGGAGAAATTAAGCTCCTGCTCTGTACTTGAAGGTTACCAGTGATAATTTAAACACTGTACTCAATAGTTCTTAAAGTCTAGTTTTTATACTCTTAACAGTTTCTAGATTATAGAAAACTATACTCTTAATAGTTGTTATAGTCCAGCCAGCATGGCTCAGAGGTTTAGCATCAACCTATGAACCAGGAGGTCAAGGTTCAATTCCCAGTCAGTGCACTGTTTGGGTTGCACACTAGGCTTAACCCCAATAGGGGGTGTGCAGAAGACGGCCGATCAATGATTCTCTCGCATCATTGCTGTTTCTCTCTCCCTCTCCCTTCCTCTTTGAAATCAATAGAAATATTTTTTTTAATGAAGTGAGCAGCCATTTAATGAATTTAAATAGTACTGAGCTATGCAATGATAGGACTGAAGTATACAAGAATCAATTTTCCTTAGATCATGATTTTTTTTCCACTGGGAAAAATAATTGCATCACTGAAGGAAAGAGAAATGCATCTGATAAATACACACAGACATCCATATAAATACCATTTTAAAATTACCTTTTGAGTTCCTGTTCCAGTTTCTCTATTTGTTTCTTGCTTGAACTCAGCTGTCCCTCTTGGAAATTCATTTGTGACTCCTTGACTTGAAGTTCGTGAGAAATCTTCTGCTTAGCCTTCTCCAGGTTTTCACAGATTTCCATCAGGCTTTGATTCTCCCTTTTCAGGTTTGTGCCCTCTGTTTTTTCATTCTCAACCTAACGGGGATTATATAAAAGGAAAGAGGTCTCTTACTTCGTGAACTTGCTGGGTATGATTTCTAAATCTGAGCTTAGCACTGTCAACTCATTTTCTGAGACAGGCTTGCAATAATCCAGTGGCAATGCTTGATGAATGCAGATATTTAAAAGACCTCCCTTTAAAGCCTCTAGAGAGAAAAGTTCTACAAAGTCATGCATTACATTACATTTGGTTAGGGCTACATGTACCCATCCTAGAAAAGCTTTAGTATGCTTTCAAGAATTAAAACAACAAAAATAAGACCTATACATCTTCCTTAGCAACTCATTTTCAAAATTGACTGCTAAAATCCATTATTGTAAAAAACTGGAAAATTATCCCACTGGCAAAAACATTTTAGAAGCAGTAACTGTATCACCACTTTGCTGGTTAGTGAAGAGATAAGAAAGAGGGACTGTTTAAGTTTTCATTTACTAGCCCTGAAGAGACAGGTCTGGGAATATCAAGTTGAAATGCCCAGTCTCAAAAAGTGATTGCTATTTGGACCACAAAGTGTTCTATCCTGTCCCCCCTAAATATAAGCAGGTAAGCAGAAACAAGGAGAGAGGATGGAGAAAAACGAGGTAATTGAAATTAAAATGACTCTAAAAAGGAGAGGAGTCCTTACCACCTAAAGATATAGCAAAATCATTTTGCTCTAAACCAAACAGGCCAAGATGAAACAATGCATCCACAGAATGAGAGCCGGGAGGTAAACACCAGCGTATCAGGGGTACCTTCTGCTTTTGTTTCTGCAACGCAGCCTCCAGGGTTTCCAGCTGAAACTGCCTCTGCTGTCTTTCTTTCTTCAGCTTGTCCAGCTGTCCTTCGAGCTCTTGGATTTTCTGAAGAGCTCTTGTGGGCAGGCCTTCTTTCCATTCTTCCAAAGCCCAGCTCATTTTGAATCCTTTCTTTGTCACTCAAACATCTGCAAGTGAACTGAAGAGAAGAACCAGGCTGCTCGTCTTACGATAGATAGGAGATAGATAGGAAAAGGCTACTTAAAGTCTCAGAGATTAATGAGTCTACAGAACCACTCCTAAGAATCCAGTTTGAAAACTTCTCACTGCAAAAGATGACAAAGCATAACATCTGTCTTCCCCATCCTCTGAAGGTGATTACCAATAAACCTGATGGTGAAGCTTGTTTGGCATCCCCTTGCTTTCTGTTTTTATTTCACCTTTTTGACTTCTTAGATTTCACCTTTTTGACTTCTTAGATTGCTACCTGCTTTCTACTGCTGTTTGTTTCCATTATACAAAATATGAATATTTTGTCATAATGTTTTGGGTGAAGTGGGTCCTATAAGCAAATAAAATACACAAGTTATTTTGTAAATGCTCTTTTCCCCCCCTCTTTATGCGATCAATTCCCACTCCCTCTTTGTCCCTCTTCCCCTGGGAGATCCACAACCTGGTGATAGTTTCTTGTGACACAGGTACCTCCCTCACCTTCCCAGTTCTCATTTGTTGAATTAACGTTATGAGTGGCAAAGCTATTACTACATGTTAGTACTAGAACTGCAAAAATGCAGTCAAGTCACGCTACAGACAGACCTTGACCAGGAAACAGTGACCTTGGGCATGTCATTTAACTTGCTCTGTGCTGTGGTTTTTCTCCTTTGCAAAATGGGGATAATCATGATGGCAACTCCTATAGCCTTAGAACACTTTCTCATTTCTGTATTTCAGCTTATGGTACCAAAAGGGAAGTGGCCTACCTCCTCAGCCAAATCTTAGGACATTTAAATCAGCTGGGGAAAAAGCATGGTAACTGTTCTTTATTCATTAGTCTTTAGTACTTAAGTGAAAGAAAAAAAACATTCATTTTCCAGTTATTTTGGCAACAGGGTGAATTTTTTTTTTTTTTCCAAAGGAAGCCCAAAACCATTTTAGTGTTTTATTTCAATCGACTTTATCAATGAAATTTCTTATCGGAATAACTAATAAATAGTTGATGAAAGGACTAAGAATGGTTTAAAAAAGAGATTTTTCTATTATTAAGAAAGAGAAGCAAAGGTCTGGGAAAACAATTTAGACATCATGCTTTTGGAAAGCGGTGTTTTCTTTTTCTCTGCCTGTTGAATTCTTTTGCTTCCAGATGTCAGTTCTTTGAACGCATCTTAAACTCCTCTCCCATTTGCCCAAAACACTCCTTGAAGGAGGTCTCAAGCCTCTCCACCAACAAAGGACAATGTACACTGTCCCAACAGGGTGCTCGGTCCACTCCACACCTGGCTTGCTCATTCAGGGATGGGGGGTACCGATCCCCGAGACACACACGGCGACTGACCTCAACAATTCTGCCAGTCACTGAGATCATACCACCACGACGCCACCGACATCGGAATTTTGAGCAATGGAGAAGGATGACAGAGACGCGGTTATGACATAAGCAAGGAAGGCTGGCAAGTCCGATGCTTTTCCAATTCAAAATCTAAGATAACAGCTATAAAGAAGGCGTTAAAGCAACGACCAGACCCAGGCTAATTGCGACGAGAGCAGACTTCTTCTGAGTAAGGCCTCTCAAGAATCTGTATGGAGCCACTGAGGGGACCAAAAAAAAAAAAATATGTAAACCTTAAAAATAAGCTGGAGGGGGCAAAGGATGGGGAACGGGGCGGGGGCTTGGTGTAGAAAAGCCCTGGAAGTCAAGGTTCCTGCAAAGAGGATTTACAGGACCATCATCCCTTCCAGAAAATGCGCTCTCTCAGATATCTGCAGGACACTCTTCATGCCCGAATCACCCAACCCCGAAAAGTGCCCGAGGAAGCCAACTTGTGACTCAGCAGACCCCAGCACTGCAGGCCCGTTTGTACACCTTCTCTTTGTCAGAATTCCCCCATTTCCACCAAGTAACCCCAGTTCCCGCCTACAGTGCCACTGCTGAGTCCGAGAATGAAAACACCTGCTCCTCCAGACCACGCTCAAGGCCAGGACTCACGCCATCTATTTCTGGGTCCTCATAACCGAGCAGAGCCAGGAGTACAACAAACGCGTCCACATCAAGTGAAAGGCAACGAGGACGTGCTCTCGCGACTAACCATCAGCGCACCGCCCGCCGCCGCCCGGACCAAAACCCACGCTTGCATCTCTCCCAGGCGACGAAGAACTCACGTCCTATCAAATGGGAGCCCCTAGGTCCTGTTACAGTAAATACATGCTGACCTCCAATTTCTTTACCTCAGACTTGGAAAGGGATCCCTCAAAGTGCGAGCTCAAGACCCAGCGGGGTCTCGGGACCCTAGTGCGGAACACAGCTTTCCCGAGACCAGATTCTCCAGTCAGGTCAGGTGGGAGGGGGCGGTTCGCTGCACCTCCGGGGCCTGGGGGGGGGGGGCGCAATCCCACAGGCATCCCCTCCCCGTCCCCCACGCCCACCGCGTGGCCGGGACCCACGCAGGATGCTCACCTCACCAGCTGGGAAGGAAAAACATCCCCTCACAGAGTAGAGTTCCGGCGCAGCCTCCGCGGCTCGGAGCCCAGACTCCAATTCAAACTGCCCGCGGCCGCCACCCGTTTACGACTCGCCCACTTCCTGTCTCGACCAAACTCGCTTCCAAGCCTATTGGTCGCTGTAATCAGCGGTGGACCAATCCGCTTCCGCGATTTAGGACTGCCGCCTTTGATTGGTCATTTCGGATGGATTTAAAAATCAAGTCTCCCCCTTCCCCCACGTGAGGTACCGGCGCCGGAGTTCCTTCCCGTGCTTTTTTGTTGTTGGAAAAGGGGGTGGGTGGGGTGCGGGAGGCGGAGCCCACGTGCTTTTGCTGGAGGAAGTTTTGAGCCGCTTTTTCCTCAGAAGTCTGGGGACCCGGCCGCTGCTTAGGCGGGTGTGGTCCATCACCTGCTGCCAGCGGGAGAGTGCTCTCTGGTGAAAACACTTAATACTGCACCTACACTTCCCACTTGTTTATTAAATATCACTCACGGCATAGATACTTGGTGCTGTGCTTGCCATGCATTCTTCATCTAGTGTCATTCTTAATCATTCTTTTAGGTAAGTCTTCTCATTTTATTTAAAAGTTAAACGAGGCACGTAAAAGCTATGTGATTTGAAAGCCAACCCAGGACCTCTTAACTGCTGTCCTTTATTGGTCATTGATCATATTCTTTTTTTTTTTTTTACCCCGCCCCCTCTGCTCTTCGTAGCTACCCCTCCCCTCCCCCGCATTGATCATATTCTAAAGAGTGATTCGGGACACTTGTTAGCTGGGATTCCACAGGAGGGCATTGAAGCCGGAAGAATCTCCAAAAAAGTGTAATCTCTCCTTTTTATGAAGCCCACTGTTTTGTGTGTGTTTATGTATTTGTTTTATTTCCTTATTCAACTAAAAAGAAGCTCCTGAAGGCAGGAGCAAAACAATGAATTGTCTTTTTTTTTTTAATATACAGTATATATTTTATTGATTTCAGAGAGGAAAGGAGAGAGCGAAACATCACTGGTTTGAGAGAATAATTGATCAGCTGCTTCCTGAACGCCCCCTACTGGGCATCCAGTCCCCAACCCCAGCAGGCATGCGCCCTTGACCAGAATCCACCCCGGGATGGGACCCATTAGTTAGTCCACAGGCCGACACTCTGTCCACTAAGCCAAACCAGCTAGGGCAGATTGTTAAATTCATATATCTCTGGTGTTATTATGCTCCTCAACAGAGTCTAAATTTTGTGTAAACCTCTCTCTACCTTTCCTTAGACGGTTAACACAACCTATATTGCTCCTATCCTTTCACTGAAATTCTACTTCAGAACCCAATTCAAATGCCACTTTCTTCATAAAACATTCCTATGCTCACCCACTCTCTTAGAGATAATTACTTCCTAGAAATATAATGCTTACACATTATATTTATTTCTATGTCTGGCTTCCCCACCAGACTCAAAAATTCCCCTAGAGTAAAATCTGTTTCAGTTCATCCTTGTGTCTCTTGTAATTCCCTATACTTCCCACATACAGTCTAGTATCTGGTCATTCTGGGCTTCTAACCAAATTCTGACTCCAACACCAATTACAAACCCGTTGCTTCCCAGGTTATTATTCAACTACTAGCGACCTGGTGTACAGATTTGTGCACATTGAAAGAAAATTAATTAGAAGGTTGTCAGTGGGGCGGGACTAGGCGAGGTGGGCCAGACACGCCCTGGAGCCAGCCTCCTTCAGTTCCTCCCTGCATCTGCAGAGTGAGTGGGGTTCCTCCAGTAGGCCTGTGGGGATTGGGCCAAAACTGGCTCTCTGACATCCCCCAAGAGGTCCAAGAGTGCGAGAGGGCACTCTGCAAAGTTGCTGTTATACAGGGTGTGGAACACAAATGCAAGTGTGCAGTAAACCAGATTCGGGCTGACAGTGCCCCGGCAACAACAGAACCCACGGCTGAAGGTGGAATTGCACGGCCCGTGAGGAATCAGGCTCCCTCCTCTCTGGTTTCAGGGTGCATCACCCGTCACCCGAGAACTGCTGCTTCCAAGTCTCTGCAGCTCAGCAGCTCCTGCACTGAGTGTCTGCCGCCTGATGGTCAGTGCATGTCATAGCGACCAGCCAGACGGGTGGAGGGACACTTAGCATATTAGCCTTTTATATATATAGATTTGTTAGCTGCCTAAAGAAAACAGAAATAGTAAGACATGTAATAGAGTGTTTTGAATGAAAAATTTACATTTGCTATTAGATGTCTACTGAGTGGCCACTCTATAGCCAAGCCTTGTGCTATGCTCTTCTGTAATACATAGTGAAGAAATACATTCACTTCTTGAACAATCACATGATAGAAACTATTCTAGCAACTTCTGTGCTATTTCTACATTTCAACCTTTTTTTTAAATACTAGCAAAAGTTTATTTAGAAATTCACAGAGGTAGAAGTGAGCCAGCTGGGCTGTGCGGACTCGGGAAATAAGTTACAGAGGCAAAAGAAGGGCCCTTGGAGCTTAGGTGAGAGAAAAACAGAGAGACAGAGACCCAGCAAAGGTACTCACCTGCCTTGAAGAAAGACAAGGAGGAAAAGTGTGGGTGTGCTTCAGAGAGGGTGCTCCTGGGAAAAGAAGTGGGTGGGAAAAGGTGACAGCATGCTAAAGAGAGAGAGACAGCCTGGCTGGCATGGCTCAGTGGGTGAGCGTAGACCCGTGAACCAGGAAGTTTCGGTTTGATTCCAGGTCAGGCCACATGCCCGGGTTTCGGGCTTGATTCATAGTAGGGGACGTGCAGCAGGCAGCCGATCAATGATTCTCTCTCATCCCTGATGATTCTACCTCTCTCTTCCTCTCTGAAATCAGTAAAAAAATATATTAAAAAAAAATACAAAGACAAGTAGAGTAGGTTAAGGTGTGTTCTATAGCAAATACTCTGACGCCATCCCCTTGGCCCACCTTGATTGCAGCCACAGCTGTGGTAGGTAGGTGGTTCTGTGTGGGCTCAGACTGTTTCCACCTCAAGTGCAAACCAGGGATCACTCCAGTCCCCTGCTCTAGAACTGTCTCCGAGACTGAGGCAGCCTGCTACGCCAGGATACAAGAACAGCCAGGAATTTTGAGGGCAGTTATAGCTTCCAGGGGCAATCCTCAATGAGTGGGGTCAGGAACTAGTGGATAAATAAAGGCCTTGTGTTGCATCTTTCACGTGGGCTGTTCTGAGATCCCGGAAGAATCAAACCCCTGGCACCTACTGCAACAATTGTGAAACAGCACCCTACGACTGGCTTTTCCTCCTTCCCTGTCACTCTCCCTTCTCCTCACTTTGCTTCCTGGAATCATCACCCAACTAAACTTCCATCTCAGTCCTTATCTCAGTCTCTGCATTGGAGAGAACCCAAACGGCACATATGATTTATTATTTTCAGCGAGTGAAAAAATCAGTGTTGGTCTCCCAAATGTATCAGAAGCTTCTGTTATATAGATGGAACCTCACCTACCTCATCTGTGATATTCGAAGTGTAATTATAATAGATTTGCCTGGTAGTAGGTGGTTTTAGACCAGGGGTTTCTGGTAGATGAGGGTTATGCTTGGTTTGTGCATATCTGGACTTCTTTTGACTAAAGTACCGGTGAACTTAACTCATTCTTTGGGACAAGAATTTCAAAGCTTGATGTTAAGGAATTTTTGATAAGGAAAGAAAAGCTTAGGGTAGTAAATATTACATATTCAATACATTCGTATGATTTAAATAAAGTTGATTACAAAAAATATTCAACATTTTGGTGTGTTTTTTTAAATTGATTTTAGAAAGAGAGGAAGGGAGAGAGAGAGCGAGAAAGAGACATCGATGCACATACCCTGACCAGGGATCAAACTGGAACCTGGATATGTGCCCTGACCAGGAATCGAACCAGAAACCCTTTGGGGCACTGGATGACACTCAATCAAGTGAGCCAAGGCTATATGTTATAAGAAAACTGATTACAAGCCATATGGACACGACTCAGTGATGTGAACTACAGCACAAGAAAAGGGATCTTGAACTTTTAAAAAGCTTTTTCTATTCCAACCACTAGGTGATTCCCTATGCCTTGAAAAATCTTTAAAAGTCACTACTGCCCCACACCCTGCCTCACTACATTCTCTTTCCTATTTCCCTCTGTCTCTCTTCCTTCAATGTATCTAATGTTCTTGTTTACTTTGTTTTAATATAACATTGGTTTATTTAGAGTAGAGGAAAACCACAGAAAAAAATAATGGCCCATAATCCTACTGCTTATATAGTCTTTCTTATTAACAAAGTAATAACACATGCACATAATGAGAAATTCCAAACATTCAAGAAAGATATAAAAGATGAACTTGGGAAAGGAGAACAAACATTGGATTCCCTCTAGACTGAAATCCTCATTTTGTAGCTGAGGTCAATGAGATTAAGCTATTTTCAAAAATTCACAGGCAAAAAAAAAAAAAAAAAAAAAAGGCAAGTAAAGAAAACAGATTAGACAGATAAACCCTCATCATTCTGCAATCGATTACCTTATAGAAATTCAAAACACATTTTAATGAGTATTGAAACAGTAATTTTATGAATAATGTGGAATTGTTTATATCATTTTAAATTTTCAGTAGCATTTCTTAGGGACAAAATGCTTACGTGGCGATTATTTCTGCCAAAGTGTTAAAATCAATGTTTATCATATTTTCTATTCCTTTGTTGGAAACCTGATGCCCAAAGAAAGTGGCTGGTACAGGCCCAAGGTTCCAAAACAACAATATACATATAGTCAAAAGGGAATCTCTCAACCTGCTAGACAAGTTTGTTCAAGGAGATGACAGTTCAATTGGTCTCCAGTTCCATTTTCAATAATAGTTTTGATCCAGGTGTTAGGTTCACCATGAAATAAAGTGCATGATTCTCCCAACCCCTATGATCAGGTGTTTGACTAATTGGAATGAAAAGTGAAGAAATTCCCTTAAACCAGGAATAAAATTCTAGTGTCCCTAAGAATATCATGAAAAGATTTTCTAAAATGCAAAAGTTTAGGCTATACCCAGTTCTGATTTAAAGGTTTGGGGTGTGGCCCTGGCTGATGTGACTCAGTTGATCGGGTGTCCTCCCTTTCCCCAAAAGGTTGCTGGCTCAATCCCTGGTAGGGAGTATCCAGGAGGCAGCCAATTGATGTTTCTCTCTCCTTCTCCTTTTGTCTCTCTAAAATCAATAAAACCATTAACACTAAAAGGAAAAAGGTTTAGGGTGTAGTAAAGAAATCCATTCATATGTCTTTCTTTTGCTTCTGTAATTTGTTTCCTGAGCCCATTTCTTCTATGACTCACTTCTTCTACCTCTGTGACTTTCTAAATAAACTTTTGCTTGTTAAAAAAAAAAGTTAATTTATGAAACATTCCTGTGGTCAATAGATAAGGTGGATATACTTCCTGGTTTACTTCTATTGTCCTGGTATCTGTCTGTTTTAATGTGTCCCAGAGTTGTTGTTACTGCTTTTAACAGAATATTATTATTAACTAGAGGCCTGGTGTACAAAATTCATGCACAGGGTTGGGGGAGGGGGAGGAGGTGTCCCTCAGCCCAGCCTGCACCCTCTCCAATCTGGGACCCCTTGAGGGATGTCTGACATCCTTCTCACAATCCAGGACTGCTGGCTCCCAACTGCTCCCCTGCCTGACTTCCTGATTGCCCCTAACGGCTTCTGCCTGCCAGCCTGATCACGCCCTAACCACTCCCCTGCCAGCCTGATTGATGCCTAACTGCTCCCCTGCCAGCCTGTTTGCCCCTAACTGCCCTCCCCTGCAGGCCCATTCGCCCCCAACTTCCCTCCACTACCGGCCTGGTCCCTCCCAACTGCCCTCCCCTGCTGGCCATCTTGTGTCCATTTGGGGGCAGCCATCTTGTGTGTTGGAGTGATGGTCAATTTGCATATTACTCTTTAATTAGATAGGATAGGTGTATCAAAAATAATGCTAGATTGGTTTGGTAGATCACTTTGTACTTCCACTTTCTACCATGGTGTTCTCTGGTAGTATGTGAGATAGCCTAAGCAAAGACATGTAACAAGTGTTTAAAACCAAACTATCAGTGATAACCCCTCCCACCTTTTCAAAACATTTCTTGACACAGGAAACTAACTCCTCCACTTTAAGGATAGCACACAGGCCCAGCTGGAGTGGCTCAGCTGGTTGAGGTTTGTCCTGTGCACCAAAAGGTTGCTGGTTCGATTCCTGGGCAGGGTACATAACCCAGGTGTCAGGTTTGGGCATGCACAGAATGCAGCCGATTGATGTTTCTCTCTCACATCAATGTTCCTCTCTCTATCTCTCCCTCTCCCTTCCACTCTCTCTAAAAATCAATGGAAAAATATCCCCTGGTGAGGATTAACAAAAAAAAGAAAAAGAGAATGCCTGCCATAGAGTTTATATGGAGTAGCATGAACAATCCTGCTAAAATGTTTTTGTAATATACTAAGTAGTATAAATCTACAACTGCTCTATTTATTTACTTTATTGTTTATTACTATTTCACCTTTTTCAAGATTTTTTTTTGCTTTTTTTTATTGTTTGAAGTATTACAAATAGTAGTACATATATCTTTTTTTCCCCCATTAACCTCCCCCCAGCTTCCTCTACCCCCCAGAACATGCCTTCACCTGCCCGCCCTCACCCCCCCTTTTTCAAGATTTTTTAATGAACCCTGTCAGCAGCAATGAGCTCAAGAACCAAAACAAAAATGCATATGTAGTGAAAAATTAAGTACACAATTTTAATTTCTCAGTAAAGTTGACGATGAGTACATAACATAAATAAAATGTTTGCCAACATTTACCATTTACTATGGCCCTGTAGTAATGAAAACTATAAGTCATAAATATACTACAGAGGTCCCAGAATTTACTTTAAACCTTAGACATTATTTTAAGGTTTTCATGAGCAAGCATAAAATAGGAAGCAATAGCTGTTAATGTGTTTCGTTTAATTAACAGAACTCTGCAGACAGCTAAATGACTCCGTTCTGATGTGTCAACAGATGCTTCAAATTAAAATTAATTAATTCCAATCATTGTTCAATTTTTTCCATAAAATTCATAGAATCAAAGTAAAAAAGTTCATCTGACTTTATTATGAATGCTATCATAAATTCAGTTAAAAATGTTAACATTGAAGATACAAATTTTTTATTGTGAAGATCATAGAAATACAAATTCTTCATATATTCTATCTCTTGTCAATAAATTTCTTGCTAAACAAAACATCTATAGAGCAGAAATGTTCTATTATGCTTTTTTAAAAAATATATTTTTATTGATTTCAGAGAGGAAGGGAGAGGGAGAGAGAGATAGAAGCATCAATGATGAGAGAGAATAATTAGTTGGCTGCCTCCTACGTGCCCCACACTGGGGGTCGAGCCCACAACCTGGGCATGTGCTCTCACCGAGAATCCAACCACAGCCTCTTGGCTCCTAGGTTGATGCTCAGCCACTGACCCATGCCAGCTGGGCTCTATTACGCTTTTAGAGAACTGCAGTTATTAACAACAAAATTTGGAAATGGGGAGATACTGAAATTTATCCTATAAAAGCAAGGGAAGAATTGAATAAATTAAACACTGAGCACTTAATCAACTTATAGGATTTAATTATGAATTCTATAATTATGCCTTGAAATATTCTGACTTGTGGAATAATCTTTTGATGAAGCTCCTTGTTTTTATTTCACAAGTGTATATTCTATCCCAGGATGGAACGAAACTGCAAAAGCTAACAATTTTGAAGCATCTAAAGTATACAAAACTAGGGGTCCTTTGGCCTGGCCTGCCCCCTCTTGCAATCCAGGACCCCTTGGGGGATGTCAGATAGCTGATTTTGACCTGATCCCCGCTAGCCCTATCCAGACAGGCGGGAGCCCGATCTTGTGTACTGAGCATCTGTCCCCTGGTGGTCAGTGTGCGTCATAGTGACCAGTCGACTATTCAGGTGCTTAGGCGCATATATATATATATATATATATATATATATATATATATATGTAAATAGAGACAACTTATAGGCAAGTTTTGCCTTGTAAATGTATTTGTTTTAAAAATTTACTCTGAATAGAACCAAACATAAGGGATCTGTGAAAATATCTCAGCTGAAATATTTACACATTTCAAACTAAAAAGAATAGAATTGGGGATCTCCTCCATTTAGCAGAATTTGTTCTGAGCATACCATGAGCCTCACCACCGGAAGAAAGATTTCTTAGTTGAAAATACCGTGGGCGCCCTGACCAGTTTGGCTCAGTGGACAGAGCGTCAGCCTGTGGACTCAAGGGTCCCGGGTTCGATTCCGGTCAAGGGCATGTACCTCGGTTGCGGGCACATCCCCAGTAGGGAGTGTGCAGGAGGCAGCTGCTCGATCAATGTTTCTAACTCTCTCCCTCTCCCTTCCTCTCTGTAAGAAATCAATAAAATATATTTTATAAAAAAGAAAATATTGTGGGCTACAGAGAAGTGTCAAGTGAGAAAGACTGGCAAATTTATGAAAAAAATATGTATATAATAAGACCATACTGAAAAACTACATTCTTCAGAAATATCTCAATAACAGAGCACTAGCAAATGAAAATGCTAAGAAACCGAATAATATATGTAATATGTGTATTATCCTATATAATAAAGAGCTAATATGCTAATTAGACCGGAAGGCAGAACAACCTTCCGGAACGACCAGTGGGCAGGGTGGGGAGCCAGAGCTGTGAGGGGCAAGAGAGCCTACTCTTGCACAAATTTTGTGCATCGGGACTCTAGTATATAATAAATATATATAAGTAACAGTTATTATATATATAACAGTTATTCTGCTTATATTATTTTTAATATTCCGATAATCAATATAAATATGTTTCAAGCCCTAGCTAGTTTGGCTCAGTGGATAGAGTGTCAGCCTGTGGATTTAAGGGTCCTGGGTTCGATTCTAGTCAAAGGCACATGCCTGGGTTGCGGGCTCTATCCCCAGTAGGGGGTGTGCAGGAGGCAGCCAATCAATGATTCTTTCTCATCATTGATATTTCTATCTCTCCCTCTCACTTCCTCTCTGAAATCAATTAAAATACATTTT
Organism: Corynorhinus townsendii; assembly: GCA_026230045.1. NCBI lineage: Eukaryota > Metazoa > Chordata > Mammalia > Chiroptera > Vespertilionidae > Corynorhinus > Corynorhinus townsendii. Next base: position 28,360,472 of record JAPDVU010000013.1, read on the forward strand.
TTGAAAATGTTTCAAAATTTTGCTTGGATAAAATATATTTTGAACAGCCTAGACAGTCTCAGAAAATTGAGATTGATGGTCTCCCTATATCTGTTACATGCGTTCAGATCCCAATGTGTTAGGTGAGGCCCGTTGGCCTGTGGAGAAGGGAAGTCATAAATACTGAGCCTCTGAGCCATGGTTTCAGAAAAGGTGCTCTTTACCTTCAGTATGAAGCAAGATAACGAGGCAGCAACTTTTGTGGCTCCCATACATTCCTTACTTCTCAAACCCTAGACAAATATCTTATGATGGTTCACTTCCTTCCCCTCTTACCCGGGGCCTGACTTCTGCTTCTTCACACTCCCAACCTTAAAACTACTCCTGATTTTGAGAGTAGATGCGATATCCTAACAGCATCTGGAGCCTGCCTGGCTTCATAGGAAACCAGTTCTCTGAGTAGTCACCAAAAACGTTGGGCATTGAACACTAAGGACTAGTTCAATGCCTGGCACATAGTAAATATTCAATAGATATATGCAGAATGTGTGAATGAGAGAGCAAAGGGCCCCCAAATAAAATGGTACTCTCCCAGCTACTTGGTGAAAGACAGTTATTAGGAGAGGAAGGGAGAGAAAATGTTGGAGAATAACCATTTCTCTTTTGCCCTGCCCAAGAGCTCAGTGGATGAGGTAAAGTGCAAATGACCCACAAAGGAACTGAAGAAAACTGTTTATTCCTGTCTCCTTTGCTTCTTGGAATTTGGAGAAGCAGGAGCAGCTTAAGGTAAAGGCAGTGGAGGCATCTGACTTAGGCATCTCTCTTGACTGCTAACTGCTAACTAGATTATCCCTTATATTTTCCCTTCCAGGAGAATTTGCTTTTGAGATCCTAGAGCCAGAAAACAGGAATTCTTCAGACTATTTATAAAACAGGTAATCAACACTTTCCAGAGTTGCATATGATTTTTAACTCCCAAGAGAAAGGGTATTATTTCATGAAAAAGGCAAAGATGACAGAATATGTATTCAGGATGTATAAAGGTGACCTGTTGATCATAGCAATTAAAGAGTGTATTTGTTCCTTGTCATCTAGATTCTAATGCCATCAGATAACCAGGAGGTTGCACAGTGCAGGGGTGTAGGTATCAAACCAAAGAACCTCCTAGCCCCACCACCTACGCTCTTTGAGACATTGGGCACATTGCTCAACCTGTCTTCACTCTGGGGCTGTTATGAGGATTAAGTGAGAGAATTTGTGTAAAGCTCTCGGCACCATGCCACATGGTGCGTAGTCAAAAGATAGGTATTGGTACTTAATGTCGGCTAGGTTGTGTCATTCACTCACCTGTAATTTCTGCTGGAAGAACTAAGGTGGTTTTTACACCTCATAGTACGTTTATAGAGTGTATTAGCCACAGGAAAGGTTATGTGCTGAGTTGGTGATGAATCAGATTGTGTTCTTTTTTTCACTTCTGTGTTGAAAACAGAAATTTAGGTCAAAATTTTGCTTGAGGCAGAAAAGCCTTCTGATTTGGCTACCTGTCTGAAATGAGAAAGTAACCTCCTTAATGTCTGGTTGTCTACCCAACCTCATGTTGATAGATTTCATTTGAGAACCTGAAACAGGACTCTTAGGACAGAGTTGGTGTATGGCTCTTAAACCAGGAAGTGTAGATTTAAAAAATAATAATTTTTTTAAATCCTCACCTAAGGATATTTTTTCCATTGATTTTTAGAGAGAATGGAAGGGAGGGAGGGAAAGGAAGGGAGGGAGGGAGGGAGGGAGGGAGGGAGGGAGGGAGGGAGAGAGAGGGAGAGAGGGAGAGAGGGAGAGAGAGAGAAAGAGATGTAAGGGAGACACATTTTATTGTTTGCCTCCCCACATTCCCCACATGCCCGGACCAGGGCCAGGGATTGAACATGCAACCCAGGTATGTGCCCTTGACTGGGAATCGAACCTGTGATCCTTCAGACTGTGGGGCCGACCCTCTAACCACGGAGCAGCACTGGCCAGGGCAGATTACATTTTAATTTAGGGCCTTTTATCTCCAAGTTCACCTTCAATGAAATATTTAAAAACCCACAACCCCAGAATTCTTTGGTTAAATTCAATAGATGTTCTAAGATCAGAACTCATTACTTCACTTGCCTAGGGGGACAGTGTCAGGGAAGGCTGCCCAGCAGAGGAGGCATTTGATGGGAATCTTGAGGCTGACTAGAAACTCCCAACGTGGTGTTCCTACTAACAAGAGCTCATCTAAAGAACTGCTCTAATAGGCTTCTAGGTTGCTAATGACTATACAGTCCTAATCAGCAGTAATGAGCATCTCTTTAATCCACCCCAAGTCCTAAGGTGAATTGCCCGTCACTACTACTAAGTGGCATAAGTTAAAATTGGCAGGTTTTCATTTTCCCACTGTTCTCCTTGGTGCATGAAGCTGGGTGCTGGCTTAATAACCTTCGGCCATAAAGTACTGTAACATGTTAGTTCATGCTGGGTGGCAACAGGTTTGTTTTTCATGATTATGTAATCTGAATTCCTTTTCCAAGAAAGGATTTGGAAATGAGCTATTAAACTGGATTGCTGACAAGCCTGGAGTCTCAAAGCCCATCTCTGTTAACTATGGTAAACTCAGACCCTTCCTCTGAAATGGGCTCTTCACTCCTAGATGCATCTGTAAACTATAAATCAAGTGCGACCCATGGGCAATGTTGTCCAGTAGCTGGCTGAGGTTTACGTAACGCATTCAAATGCCTACTAAGGCTTTTTAGGGAGGGTATTTGATCTGCTCTGTCTTAAATAGCAACCTAATCAGCCAGGCGACCTGGGCACTCTGTACCCATATTAGATTGGCTTTAAAAACTAATAGGGTGTTAACATACTGTGTAAAGGGTTCATGCTGGAGTAAATTCAAAGACCTTAGGTGCTAGGTAGGTATTTATTGACTAGAATGTTATTTAGAAGAAAGTGCAGATTGTTCTTAACTCCCAGGACAAAGCTTAAAACCACAGCAATAACTGCTTGGGGTTTTGCATTCCATCGCCCTGGACTCACAAGCAAGCTTCCTGTTCCCTCTGGGCTGGCAGACCCGAGGCCAGATAATGAATGGTTTGATTCTTACAGCTGGAGAGTCTACTCTGGCTTTCTGCCCTTAAGGTTCTGGGCCAGACCAGGTGTTTGTGTGGTTGTTTTTTTTTTTTTTTTTTTAAGTTCCTCCTGGAGATTTGGATTTCACTTGAAGATAAGAGTGGGAGAGCAGACTGAGCTAGGCATCTGGGCAAAGACCATATCTAACAGAGATCAACACAGCCATGTGTGTCCCAAAAAGGAATGTTTCAGAACCTCATGAAGGACCAGAATTGTGAAACTAATCACTCTCTGAGATCTTCCTGGTAGATTTCAGGAATTAAGTGGGGGGGGGGGGGGGGGGGGAAGAAGAACAATACAAGATTCTTGGGCCAATGTTATCTTTTTTTATTTTTCGGGGAGGGAGGGGGCGTGTTGCATGCATTTTTAAGTGATATGACAGTTAATTGCTTTCCTCTGCAACTTATATACACAGCCATACTTATTTATGAGCTGAAGGTCAGATGCTAAGATTTCCTCCACTGCCTTCACCAGCTAATGCTATTAAAGGGGTCTGCATCAGAACCTACTGGAAACTGAGGGAGGGAAGGAGGTGGTAACTCCGGCAGTGTGTGTGTGTATGTGTGTGTGTGTGTGTGTGTGTGTGTGTATGTGTATGTGTGTGTGTGTGTGTGTGTATGTGTGTGTGTGTGTGTGTGTGTGTGTGTGTGTGGTGTGTACTTGTATGTAACAAAGAGAAAGAGAGACAGAATTGCCGAACTTGTCCTTGTATGGAGCAGTTATAAGTCTGTTTTGAATTTCAAGTGGAAAACAAATGAACAGAGAATACTAGAACACTAGTTATTCAAATTAATTGCTTAGGGAAAACATGTCAACCGTTTCTTCTCTGCCTCATTATTCTAGCAATTGTAAGGTCTTATGGCCAAAGGACAGGATCTTGAAGGAGTGAGGGAGGAGGAGGGAGTTGAACTTTAACTCAGAGGAATTGGGAACTAATTTCCTTGGCAGTTCACAAAGCTCTTAATGAAGGCTTTCTACCAGACACACCCCGAGCAGGCTGCTACCTGGTCACACTGAGGCCTGTCCCTAACCCTCAAGCTTCTGAGGCTCCATCCTGTTCCACTGAGGCAGCCCCTCCCTTGGGTAAGGCAGACCACCTTCCTCAGTGCCCCTACCATGTCACCACCACTGTGCTCATTCTGGTCTTTACTTTTTGTTTTATTTTGTTAATCTTCACCTGAGGATATTTTCCCACTGATTTTTAGAGAGAGTGGAAGGGAGCGGGGGAGACAGAGAGAGAAACACTGATGTGAGAGAGATACATTGACTGGTTGCCTCCAGCACAAGCCCTGACCAGGGCCAGGGATCGAGCCTGCAACCCAAGTACATGCCCTTGATCAGAATCGAACCTGGGACCCTTCAGTCTGTGAGCCCATCTCTATCCCCTGAGCCAAACAGATTAGGGCTCATTCTGACCTTTATGTCCCCTTTCAAACTCTGCTTGGAATTCTCTCTCTCCACCTCTCTTCAGCCCAACCTTTCACCTCTTTCCAGGCCAAACGCTAGGTCCTCAAAAAATATCCAACAAAGGACCTCAACCCATGGCACTCTCGCTACATAGAGCTGTTATAATTTCCACTACTTCTGGTAGAACCTTTGAGCTAGAATGGTCAATTAAAGACAAAAACCCTCCTTTTCTTTTCTGGCTATCCTTTCCATTCTTTGTTTTTTTTTCCTGCTGACTTTTAGCATCATTTATTGTTCCACGTAGGTAGAACATAAATGACTTTTTGCTGTTTACATCCAGCCTCGATGTTATTTCAACTTCTCCCTCCACGGCACATCAACAAAGCCTATATTTGGTTTTTGCAGAAGTTCTCTGACATTAGAACTTAAAAGCATTCTGAAAAAAATGAAAGCTATTTCTCCAAAAAGGACAGGAGGAACTGAGGAAGAAATTAGTACCTAGAAGGCATATGATGTTACTTACATTCCATATGCAGAGAAGTAACATGGAGGGACTTTTCAGAAATATGGGTCCAAAAACATTAGGGAAACCCCTACTCTCTTAACAAAAATGTCTCAAAGGCTTTTTAGAAGAAACAGAAAGTAGAAATGTTTTCTGCCCCAGGCCTCCCTACGTTTTTTGTTCATTTGCTTGTTTGTTCTGAAAGGATGTTTATTAAAGCCGGGGACAGTGAAACAAGGAAAGGGCTAGGGTAAATGAAGCAACAGGAGAGGGGCGAGGCAGGGCCGCTTTGACTCTCTGGAAACGTACAGGAAAGAAGGGACCCACAGTGGGGTGACCATCAGCTCTCTGGAAAGTTAGAGGAAAAGGGCGCCCTTGGAGACAGGTTCAGGGACAAGCTGCTGCTGCCCAATGCTTCCGTGATTGCAAGTCTTGTGAGGACTCTTAGAGATTAGGAGAAAGAAAATAAATCACTTGAAAAGGAGAGTCAAGCCCAGCTGGTGTGAATCAATGGGTGAGTGTCGATCTATGAACCAGGTTGGATTCCCAGTCAGGGCACATGCCTAGGGTTTGGGGCTCGATCCCCAGTAGGAGGCGTGCAGGAGACAGCCAATCACTGATTCACTGTCATCATTGATGTTTGTATTTCCTTCTCCCTTGCTCTCTGAAATCAATAAACATATATTTAAAAAAGAAAAGAGCTGAAACCAGTTTGGCTTGGCGGATAGAGCGTCGGCCTACGGACTGAAGGGTCCCAGGTTCGATTCTGGTCCGGGGGCATTTGCCTTGGTTGCGGGCACATCCCCAGTGGGGGGTGTGCAGGAGGCAGCTGATCGACGTTTCTCTCTCATCGATGTTTCTAGCTCTCTGTCCCTCTTCCTTCTTCTCTGTAAAAAATCAATAAAATATAATTTAAAAAAAGAAAGAAAAGGGGCTTCGAGTAGGCATGCCCCAAGGAGGGTGTGCCAAGCCTCCCTAAGTTTTTACGTCTTCCTTTAAAATAATAGAGGTAGATAGAGCGAATAGAGCTTCCACAAGAGACAGACATTTTCTTCTCATGAGTCTAGGCTGCTCTACCCAGGGAAGTCTAAAGAAAATTGCATGCGGTCAGCCTGCGAGGGTGAGCAGAAATCATTGAAATGCAGTGATCGTTCAGAATCTCATTTCCACTTCATTAACTTCAAACCCTGTTCCCCTCTATTGGTATTGCTAAAGAAAAGCAAGGTAGACCAAATTGAAGGTAATATCCTGTCCACACTGCCCACTGCCCCGAGCCACCGCCCCCCCCACCCCTAGTGCTTGGTCAGTGGGGTGAAGTTCATTATTAGAAGGATGCAAAGCAAGTGGCCCACATGATCCACAACCCAGCTAGCTTCGGCTCTTTGGGGCTCAGCTCGGCTCTTTGGGGCTAGGCTCCAGCCTTCCAGACTGGACTCAGCTGTTTGGGACTAATCATTCCAACATTTAGAGATAAGGTGGGGAATGAGTTTTTAGAGAGATGGCAGGTGGGGTGTGAAATAAGTGTGCTAGGAGGCGTTGGGTTTCAAGAAAGAGGCAGTCAACTCTGAAATGCTGCCAAGGAGCCAAGCAAAATGAGAACAGAAAAATGAACATAGGGTTTGGGCCCATGGCCAACCCCCTGAGTCTTGATATCTGGTGTGTCTGCTTATTTACTTAATGCTTTCGCACTTACCACTCACAACACACTTACAGCAGGCAGAGCACTCTCATGGCTAATTCTAGACGATTGCTGGCTCTTCTAGGTACTGGTTTTCATAATTGGATCTAAGTGGGGCCTATTTTTGTTTTGTTTTGTTTTTTGTCTGTTTGCCTTTTCTGAAGGAGGGAGGGGGAAAAGAAACTGGTACCTGGCACCTGGGGGAGAGGAAGGAAGAGAGATGAGAAAAGGAAGGACAGGATGTTCCACATTCCCCAGCCCAGAGTCAGAGATCATGCTGATCGATAAGAAACACCTTATATAAAAGATGAATTATTTGAAGATTCAAGTATACCAAATTCTAGGTTAGGAGACACATTTTCCTCTCAATATTATTTTCCCCCTTTATTATGTTTAGCACAATTTGTCCATGTGAATATATTTGGCGTAATAATTTATTTAACATTTCTGTCTACACTACTTCTAACATTCATGACACAAAGAGCATGTCTAGCACCCTCTTATATCTAGTGTTCAGCACAAGCCCTGGCACATAGAAAGTTCAAGATATAGGAGTTGAGCTTTGACCCAGTAGCTCAGTTGGTTAAAGCGTCATCCTGATATGCCAAGGTTGCGGGTTTGATCCCTGGTCAGGACACCTACAAGAATCAACCAATGAATGCATAAATAAATGGAACAACAAATCGATACTTCTCTTTCTCTCGCTCTCTCTTCCTCTTTCTCTAACATCAGTCAATAATATTTTAAAAAAAGATACAGGGGTTGAATTAAATGATGATAGTTTATGCAATAATAAAAATTACAGGCTTACATTTATAGGCATAAATAAATTAGTAAACTAAGAACCAGTGGTCTTTTATGTATTTCCATATATATAATTTGGTACTTGTTTGCGCTGCTATCCTCCACTAATAGACAAGTGTTGGGAGGCAATGGAAATTTAAGAAACTACATGGGAGAAACACAGGAAATTGGGAAAACTTTATGTATTAACTTTTTTTCCAGAGATTTTAGAAAAGACATTCTTTGTGTGTATTTTACCTCAGTATTCTATTGGTGTTTGGGGATTGAAAGGTTGTATTTTTTACTGACATGTCCAGCAAAATCCAGATGGACAACAGCCATAGTTCTGGAACCACGGGAAGTCCACTACTTGTGTAGTTCCTCAAGCACTGGCCCAACCACTACTCTTCAAATGGGAGGTTTGGGGCAGGGACCTATTAGGGGCCTGTGAGCTACCCATGCCGCTGGTGCAGAAGGAAACATCTTATAGAACTATCAGAGAATCATACAGTTTAGAGTTAAATGGGCTTTAGGCCCATACCCAGTGGTTACAACCTGTAATAAGGTCTGACCTCAGGTCCAGATCAGAAAGAGTGTGTGTGTGTGTGTGTACACTGAATTTGTGTAAATATTGAATTCGTTTTTTATAATTAATACTGGTACACATAATACAAACAAGCCTATGGTGATCGCCTTGGTGATTTACCTTCAATGAGATAACCATACCCAAATATACTTATTTCATAAGTTTGGAATTTTTTTATTAGGTTTTCTTCAAAGTGAAGCACAGTTGGACTACTCGGATGAAATCCCAATTTTAGTGTAAGTGAAAATGTCACTTTCTCCCCTTACAAACTCTTGCTAAGACCTGGGTGAGCTCACATGTGTCACACACTGAGGTCAGAGCCATGTGGCCCAGGCATGGCTACCAACAGCTGGAGTGGAGGGTCTCTTATACATGAATCATATATCCCCATCCTGCCAATTTTTCATAACTCACTCATTTTTGTGCATTTTTTAAGGAAATGGATAGATTTTTGTGGCCATATGTTAATATTTACTTTCTTAGTAACAGAATTTGATTAAGAAATGACTATTCCTCCACAAATATAGGGGAGATTTCTCAAACTGATTTTTCTAGAGTACTTTTCTTCTACACTAAAATTTGTACCAATGACTTTGCTGGCTGCAAATCAATAAAAACAAATTTTCGGGGATATATATATATATATATCTCACACAAAAATGCAACTTACTTTATAGAACAGCCATTATTTACATTAAACTTATTGTTCCTTATTTTAACATTGTTTTCTTCCTTTGTATAATTTTCAGATATTAGGAATTTTGAAGTTAGAATCCATTTTTATCTTTTTACAGATCTTACAGAAAAGTGCTATTTTTTTGCCAAAAATGGTATTTCCATGCTTAGGATCACCTTTTTTAACTCTTAATTTTGTTTTCATGATTCGATGATGTCATATTATTTTTTGAAGTTTTATGCCAAGTGTCATTTCATTTGGACAATGTTTTAAATTAAATAATACAGAAAATGGCGGTAATAATGTTCTCTCAAGAAAACTAGCTATGCACCATTTTCCACAAGTTGTATAATTTAAAAAACCAGACCCTGTGTCTTTATCAAAAACCATATATTCATTCAAAATTCTCCGTTAAGTACAGGAAGGTATATAAAGATGACAACAAGGACTGCTTCAGTCTAAATATGGAAGATGTTTAATAAGTTGCCCCCCCCCGAAACATCTTACCCAAGTCTGTATTATCAGCACTTAGCAAACAGTAGGGGGTTATTAAATGTTTTTGAATTAATGTTAATATCACCTATGTAATTAGAAAAGAATAATTAACATTAGACAATATCCATCTATGTATAGTCTTCAATAAATGAAATTTTACACCAACACCATCATGTAAGTGTTTATAAGGAGTTTGTAGAGAAACTGAAAAGAAAAGCTGCTCTCCTTAATTGGAAAAAAATATCACAAAAATATTGCATGGATTTTCTAGAACATATGGAGCTGGCTTGGCAGATGGGTGGGAGTAGGTGGTTGCTGGCACTCAGAGGGGTCCTACATGTCCATCTTCCTGCTCTTTGTCAAAAGAGAGATAAGATCAATGCACACACAAAGTGTTTCTCTGTTTTTTAAATAAGGTCCATGTAGTTATGATACTTGGCTTCTATTTATATTTTTTGCTTGCTGAGCTTTCTTTACTCCTTCTCTTTCCTCAGTGAGTCTACTGTGGTTAACTTATCAGCTATTTTTAATGAAATAATTCTAGTTGAAATGAATGGTTGAAAAAACTGAATTAATAGGATTGATTACTTATTTGGTGCCCTATACAGAGCTGACCTAAAGACTCAAGTCACCTGACATCAAATCGAGGTCATAGGCCATGAAGTTTGTGCATGTGTGTGCATTTGAAAAGTTATGTAAAAATTTGATAAAATTTAAAATCTAAATCTGAGGTGGTGTTCACAATCAATGAAGACATTGGTTATATTTATGGTTACTTGTTTTTAGTGAAGATTCCTTTTACCTACTCCAAAACAAATGTGTTTCTTAAGTTTGGAATTTTTATATTGTGTTTTCTCCACAAAATACTTTTGAACTTTCTTAAAAAAATGTATTTTATTGATTTTTTACAGAGAGGAAGGAAGAGGGACAGAGAGCTAGAAACATCGATGAGAGAGAAACATCGATCAGCTGCCTCCTGCACACCCCCTACTAGGGATGTGCCCGCAACCAAGGTACATGCCCTTGACCGGAATCGAACCCAGGACCCTTCAGTCCGCAGGCTGATGCTCTATCCACTGAGCCAAACCGGTTTTGGCAGTACTTTTGAACTTTGATAGATTCAAATACAAAATTGAGCAGAAATAAAAATGTCATTTTCTCCCCTATATTGTTAACATTTTGGTATGTATACTTATAGACTTAAAAAAAAAACACCTGTGTATGTCCCATCCAAAATGTAGGAATGACTGACAGTCTACATATTGTAATAACTTATGCTTAACCTCTGCTTTTTCTTGCACTTAAAAAAACACCCGTGTGTGTGTGTGTGTGTGTGTGTGTGTGTGTGTGTGTGTAGCGACACAAAAAACCATGTCTGTATCAGTTTAAAATTATAGTGATTACCTCGGGGAATGTTCAGATGAAAATGGGTTATGAAAACAGACAACCCACCTTTTTTAAAAATATTTTTTTATTGAGTTTTAGAGAGAGAGGGAGAGAAAGAGAAACATCGCTGTGAGAGTGACACATGGGCTGCCTCCTGCACGCCCCCTACTGGGGATCTATCCCACAGCCCAGTGGGGAATCAAACAGGCAACCTTTCAGTGTGTGGGGAAATGCCCAACTCACTGACACCAGCCAGGGCAACAACCCACCTGTTAATGATGTACCTCAATATTGTTGAAAATAAGAACATATTAGTTAAAAAAAAAAAAATATATATATATATATATATATATATATTAAACTTTTTACTATTAGGCTTTTAATATTATTACTTTGTGCTTATACATAGTTAATCAGAATAGAATAATGAACTCCCATCTATCCACCACCCATCTCCAACAATCATAAACTCAGTGCCCATCTTGTTTTATCTATATTTCCATTCATTTCCCACCTCCTGTTTTATTCAGAAGCAAAACCCACATACAACATTTCAACTATAAATATTTTAGTATTTATTTCTAAAAGAGGAGAACTCTTTGTTTTAACATAAACTCAGTACCAGTTATCACGTCTAAAACACTTCATTATTCCTTAATAGCTAATCAGTGTTCAAAGGCCCTCAGAAGCAGCATTGACAGCTTTTTCATTTTAGACTTGGTTTATTAGGAGTGTTCCCTTGGGGAGGGATGTCAGAGGAGATGAGAGACCTCAGAGCTGTGCTGAGTAACCAGCAGCAGACAGACGTCGATTCGGTCCATTGGCAGGGAAGGTGGCCAGGGACGGGGAGGGCCTGGGGTCACAAATAGGAACCAGGTTTGGGAAAACAATTCTTAGTTCTGCCTTTTTCCCACCCCTGCAATGCCGTGGGCAGTTTCCCCCTCCTGGTACTGCGGAGGTAGGAGATCAGAGCACAGGCCAGAAGCTCTGGGCAGCTTCAAGGCAGAGCTTTGACTGGCATCTCTATGAGCACATGGCGGTCAGTGCCTGGAAAGCCCCCTCCACACACGTGCTGCTCCTACCCCTCTGTGGGCATCCATTATAATATAGAGCTCCTGCCTCCAATAAAAGATGGTTCAGAGTGCCTTGGATATCTCTCCCACCAACGCACACAGCAATAAACACACATACCATTTCACCTGGGGAAGCACAAGCTGGCTAGACTTCTTCCCTCTCCATGATGCAGGTCACTCATCATGGTGGCTCATGGTGCCACAGGAACAGAGGTGAGCTCAGAGGGCAAATTCTGAGCATGGTAAGTTTGAGGGATACCAGAGAACGCAGAACTCATGGAAAACAGGAGAGGAATTTACCACCAGAATAATAAATATGCTTGAAGACATGACAGAAGATACTGGAAACATGGAGTGAGAATAGGCAGTTCAGTAAAAGAATTAAAAATACTAAGAATGAATCCTCCCAGATGGAGAAAGACAAATACTGCCTGGTATTACATAGAAGTGGAATCTAAAAAACCAAACCAAACCTCAAATCATCATGTTGTACACTTCAAATATCTTACAGTCTTGTCAATTATACCTCAATAAAGTTTAAAAAATTAAATTTTCTTAGAGTTTTTATTTATTGATTGATTTTAGAAAGAGAGGGACAGAGAGGAGGTGAGAGAGTGACAGAGGGCAAGAAAGAGGGAAACACTGATTTGTTGTTCCACCCATTCATACATTCATTCACTGGTTGGTTCTTGTAAGTGCCCTGACTGCGGTTGGAAACCCAACCTTGATATACTGGGATGATGCCCTAACCAGCTGAGCTACCCAGCCAGTGCAAAAAAAATAAAATTTTAAAAATAATCCTGTAGTTATTGAATAAAGATTTTAATGGGTTGCTTAAATAAAGTATCTAGTAAATATATGAGCTGGAGATTAGATTGAGGGGGTCCCCCAGGAGACATCAGGAAAGGACAAGGTAAAGAACAAAAGGAAGACAAAAGAAACTTGGAGAATCAGGTGTCAAAGTGTATTTGTTAGGCACACCAGAAGAGTAACAGGAAATTGAAGGAGGCCAATCATTCCAGCAATAATGGCCAAGAATATCCCAAGGTCACACAGTTAGTCAATGGCAAAGCCAGGAGGTCAGCCAGTGATGTAGCTGAAGTATATACCTGAACTATTAGTTTCTTTCTTAGATCTACTCTGTCAGGTGTCAGTTTGGAGAAGAAGAATTAAGTTAGGAATAGGGCCTAAAGGGAGGAAAATTATAAAATAAGTAGAAAGAGGGGCAGTTTAAGAACTGAGAAAGACAGTGTGTTAAGAGTGGGAGTCAGCCCTAACCGGTTTGGCTCAATGGATAGAGCATCAGCCTGCGGACACAAGGATCCCAGGTTCGATTCCGGTCAAGGGCATGTACCTTGGTTGCAGGCACATACCCAGTAGGGAGTAAGCAGGAGACAGCTGATTGATATTTCTCTCATGGATGTTTCTAACTCTCTATCCCTCTCCCTTCCTCTCTGTAAAAAAATCAATAAAATATATTTTTTAAAAAAGAGTGGGAGTAAGTCTGGATATGTCAACTCAAGATCCTTTAAACAAACATCAACCCCTCCCCCCCAAACAAAACAAAACAAAACAACAAAACAACAGAGAAACCACAGTCTAAAAATAACCCAAACAGACGAGTTACTTCATCTCTCTAATCCTCAATTTCTTTATAAATGGGAGACTGTAACCCCTACCTAATAGGGTGGTTATAAAGATTAAATAACATAATACATGTAGAACTCTAAGCACAGAGAAATAACCGCATATGCTCACATAAAAATATTTTTAAAAATTTATTCAAATACTCAATAATACTTGTTGACAATATTCTATGCACCACACGGTAGAATGCATTGGTGAACCAACCAAACAAAAATCTCTACTATAATGGAACTTCTGTGGAGGGCGGAGGGTTGTATTAGGAGAGAAAAGTAATAAACTAAAGAACATAAAAAGATAATATAATATGGGGGAGCATGAGTGCTACCAAGGAAATTAGAGCAGGGTGAAGGAATAGAGAATAGGGTTTGAAAAGGTTCAGGACAGCTGGGAAAGGTCTGTCCAAGGAATGAAGTGCGTGCACAAGCCAGAAAGCGGAGCTCCTGGCAGAGAGAACAGAAACTTGCAAAGGTCCTGAGGTGAGAGAGGACTTGGCAAATTCAAGGAATGGCAGAGTGTGGGTATGACAGGGGCAGAGTGTCCCAGGGAAGAGTAGCTGCAAATCGGATCAGAAATATAGCCAGTGGCCAGATCATGTGTGTTCTCATATGTTACTGAACATTCAGTTTCTCTTTCACCATTTGAAAACTTTGTTCTTGCCTGTCCCATAAAATTGGAGGTGCCAATTACGGAGGGAAGCCCAGCATGTGCCTTCTTGCATTAGTAAACATTTCCTAGCCTCTACAATTTAGTATGTCAGAAGGTACCTCTGCCTCCTGGTTGTAGTAGAAGACACCTTGAAATTGAGCTTCCTGGGCAATTGCTTTTCCCTGTGAGGATCTTTCGGTCCTCAGCAGTCTTTCCAAACCAGTCCTCTAATTGCCCTTGTCCAGGCCCGTGGGAATAACTCAGAAATGTTTGAAGTCCCAGAGCCAGTCACATTCTGAGTCACCCCTCAGTCCAGGGGAGGCATCCAGGAAGCAGCCAGGTCTTAGGGGAGGTTTTGATTTACTGCTTTGGACTCTCCTACACAGCCATGCCCATACCCGAGGTAACCCTACCTCACCCCTGCAGGCTGGGTGTCCATGTTCTTTAGAAAGGCATCCCAAACACGACCTGACCTCTCCCTCCCCCAGCAAAGGTTGTTCCTTGTCGCTAATCACAGCAGAAGATTCCTTTGATGTCCCATACCTCTCAGAGGGGTGTTCTGGCTACAGCTGCCCGTGTCAGAATCAAAGGCACCCCATTCTTGTTTTTACTTTCCAGCCATCTCTGAATTTGCAATACGTTTGGAAGGCTGTCCTGTTTTTACCTCCATAAAACTGGTATTTTCATTTGCATTATTATTAGTTGACAACTTCATTTGGCTGTTAATTACATTAAAAAATAAAATAAAATAAGCCCAGAACCCAAAGAGATGAAGAAAAAAACAAACTAATGAATTGCCACCTACGGGGCTTTACTTAAGTACTAGAGGCCCAGTACATGAAATTCGTACGTGGGTGGGGACCCTAGGCCTGGGCAGCGATCAGGGCCAATCCAGGCCTTCCTTTCCTTGGCTGTCAGCTGCCAGCCGGGGCCTTCCTTTGTTCTGCACAGCCTCCTGGTGGTCAGCACACGTCATAGCAAGCGGTTGAACTCCCAAGGGGACAATTTGCATATTAGCCTTTTATTATATAGGATGGTGTCAGTGGCCCATAACATTGGAATCTAGCTTTCTCTGGCTGGATAGATTTCAGATGCAGTTTTAGAGGCTTAGTGCAGCTACAAATATTAGCAAACACAGACAGTATCAGAAAGTAGGCCATACCTGGACAGACCCCTTTATCTGAACACTGTCATTATGAGAAGGTAAAGACAGACCCCTAGCTCCAAATATCTCCTGAAGTTGGTGGAAAAGCATTGAAAAATGTACAGGGATGGGCAAAAGTAGGTTAAATTACCAGCCATCATTAACTAAAAGATCAATCATAAGTAAGAATAGGAAATATAACAATAATAATAAGACAAATAGTACAATAATAAATAAATAAATAAATAAATAATACAGGAATAGCCCAGCTGGCATAACTCGGTGGTTGAGTGTTGACCTAACAACCAGGAGGTCACAGTTCGATTCCAGGTCAGGGCACGTGCCCAGGTTGAGGCCTCGATCCCCAGTGTGAGGCAAGCAGGAGGCAGTCGAGCACTGATTCTCGCTCGCCATTGATGTTTCTATCTTTCTCTCCCTCTCCCTTCCTCTCTCAATAAAAAAGTATATATATTTTTTAAAAAAGAATTAACTCTGTGTTTTATGTAAACCTACTTTAACCCACCCCTGTACATAAAGAAAAGGGGGATCTATTGACTTTTTACTCAGAAACATCCTGGCTTACTTGGCTTCTTACAATAGTGTGCCTAACTGTCCTTTCTTTATCTACCATGAACCATGATTTCAAGGTTCCACTCAGAATTTTTCTCTTCTAGTTATTCTCAGCAACCTGGCACCTGTTCCCAGCATCACGCCACAGAATGGCAACAGGCGGGTATTTTAGAGATTAGATGGGGATAATTACAGCTATCATTTACCTGCCCTCATGCAACTCCGTGAAGGTGTTGATGGCTCCTTGGCCAGCCATGGTAAATTCTAGAGCTGTGTACCTTCCTGAGAGCTGGCCCAGGTGGGGACATAAATGGGATAAAGAACAGTTTAGCTCATTTCATGGATGACAGATTCATAACTATGCTTAGAAATGAGGGTACCTCTGACCTTTTGAGATTAACGTTGCAGACAGAAATGACTCTACACTCCCAGAAAGTGTGACTTCACCAGTAAATCAAAATCTCCCCTAACACCCCCACTGCTTCCTAGCTACCTCACTTAACCTGATCTCCTTGAAAGGCCTTATCTCCAAATCTAACCCTACTAGGACTCCAACATATGAATTTTGGAGAGACACATGCAATCCATAACACTAACAATGTCACAAGGATTACCTCCAATTATGCATATACAAGACCTAGTCTTGTTCCTGGAGCACTGCAAGTGTTTACTGGACATTGGCTCCCTTACCTCCTCCCTCTGTCACTCACCTTCATATGTGACTTCCTTCTCCACAGGAGAAATCATCTTTGCATAGATGGTGTAGAACGTTATAGAGTTAATGGAGGGATTCCCAGGACTCCTCTTTGATAAGAAGTTTCTCCTTTCTCTTATTGGTGTGGTTTCAGATGCCCCTCTGGGCCACTCTTTGAGAAGTGACTTCCCACCCAAAGAGCTAGGCTCAGCCACAGCAGCCTGTCCCTCTTTAAGACATAAGAATGACAACTCAAGCCATATTCTTTTTCTTGGCAATGTGGATTTGAGATACCATCCCTGTTGAAGGAGAGAAATCCAGCCTGCAGACACAGAATGATAGTATTAATAGGTAGCATTGCGAGCTCAGTGTGTACCAGGTACTGTTCTAGGGGTTTCTCACACATAGACTCATCATTACTACACCCCCATGAAGTAGATATGGTCACCATTCCCCCTTTACAGGTGAGGGCATCCAGGTGTGAGAGCTTTAGTTCTTTGCCCAGGGTCTCATGGCTGTTGAACCTGGCTATGCCCACAAGAGGATATTACCCCCAGCCAGGAGGAGAGAAGTAGAGTGTCTTTATGGTTCTCTGGTCCTACCCTTTTTTCTCGTAGATTCTATGTCACGTTCCAGTATCCTGCCAATATATTCCTTTTTGGCTTGAACAATTTGAAGTGAGGTTTTGTTCATTGTAAACCGAAGGATTTGTACTAAGACAATTCTTCCTATCTACCAGATCAGTTGCACACAACGTTAGATCATGTTTTTTATTTTAACCATATGTAAATGACTGTGGAGGGTGATTCTTTAAATGACTCTACTCCATTACAAAGTTTAAAAAGTGTTCACATAAAAAATGAAGAGATTTCAGTAGTAAAAGCCTTTCCTGTATAATAGATGGTTTTCAGCAATAAGGTGTGGGTAGTCTCTTCATTGGCAGTTTGCCCCAAAGAGGATATGGTGATGATTGGATGTGTGTTCCCATCAAGCCAGGAAAAGCTGGAAAGCAAGGTTGGTGCTGAGGGAGGGGGCAGGGGGGCAAGGAGGGGGATGGGAGAGTCAGCAAGCTGAGCATGGTGAATATGATCAGGAAGCTCATACCTTGAAGACATGATTCAAAGGGTGCTTGTGACCTAAGTTGAAATTAGAGAATGATAATGAACACACGGAACATGGAAAGATACTTAATAGGGCCTGGGTTTTATTTCTTTTACAACTTCCTTAAAGTACCAATAATGTGTGTGAATTACCTTTTCTAGGGTTACCCGATTAATATATATTGCTATATATATTGCTGTCCTGTGGAACTTTTAAAGAGTAAACAATTGGTTTAATTTTGCAGATTTTTATTGAAAAAACGTGTGATCTGTCTAGAGCTAGTCTGCCCACTGTACCTGACTCTGGGATCATTGCCCTGTGGAGCTGGCACACTATCCAGGAAAACAGATCCAACTTTCTCCTAGCAGTTTGAAAAAATACAACCTAAAAACCTTTGACAGTCTTTCCTGAAGGAGGTAACAAGGAAATAATTCATTTTGGGCCTAGGTTGGTAGGAATGGATATGGGAGCCCGCTCTCCTTTGATTCAGGTCAGGAAGTAGCCCCTTTGGAAGGCAGGGAGCCTTTCCCTGACAGATGGAAATAAGAAAGAAAAATGAACTGGAGAGGTAATGACCAGAAGGCTTGGTGGCCAGAGATGAAGGGGCTTCAGGAATGAGAGTTGAGACATTAGGAAAGATGATGAAATGGAGACAGGTGAGCCTGGAGCGCAAACCCAAATACACCTTGTGCACTTTTACTAGAATCTTATCCACGCCTCCACAAAAGTCTATCATTTTACCAATATTTGAGAGTAGTGTGGCTTCCTGGCTTAGTGGAAAGGCTGGGTGTTGGGAGGACCCTGTTAATTCCCCAAACTGAAAGGCCTCAAAGATGCAACTAGGAAGGAGGAAGGGATGTCTTCTGTGTCAGAAGTGATTCTTCCCAAGCAGATCCTATGAACTTCTCTCTAAAGGGAGAACTCATCACATCAGGGACTCCATGCTGCACAACTCTGGGGATGCCATTCACACTGTGGGCTATTTTAGTTCTGGGAGTAGTGCTGTGTATGCGTATGTGGCTGTACGTGCCCATTCTTTAGAATCAGGTAGCTTAAAAAAATCACTAGTTCATAAGAAGTTCATATTCCAGTTAATTTCTTACGTTGTTTTTATTGATAAGAAGCTCTGAATATATATGACCATTAAAGCCCTCTTAAATTTGTTCTAAAATCTTCTCTTCCTTTCCTTGTCTGTCACTTAATAATTTTTGTAGGTGTAGAATAATCTAGGCCAGTGGTTCTCAACCTTTCTAATGCTGCGAACCTTTAATACAGTTCCTCATGTTGTGGTGACCCCCAACCATAAAATTATTAGGCTCTACAGCAGCAGTTCTCAACCTGTGTGTTGAGAACCGCTAGCAGGGTCACCTAAGACCATCGGAAAACACAAATATTTACATTACGATTCATTAACAGTAGCAAAATTACAGTTATGAAGTAGCAATGAAAATAATTTTATGGATGGGGGTCACCCCAACATGAGGCACTGTATTAAAGGGTCGCGGCATTAGAAAGGTTGAGAACCACTGATCTAGGCTTATCTTATTATATTTTTGCTATAAGTCAGTGGTTCTGAATTGGAAAACTTGGGAAATGTTTCAAAATATACCTGCCCAATATATCAATAGGAGAATGAAGAAGCAAATTGTGACATGTACACACACAGTATAATTCCAGTTAAATGACGTTTGAGAACTAGCAGAACTCCTCTTCTGTGGTAGAAGTCAACCTGGCAAGGTGATACTTTCTAAGATGTCACACAAGGGAAATTTCTGCGGTGGATTTTCTATATCTTGATCTGGGTGGTGGATGTATCCATATGAAAAAGCCATTGATTGTATTGCATGTGAATTATATCTCAATACTGTCTAAAATATTGTAAATACACATGTACACAGCCATCCAAGTCTCTTCCTTAGACCCAGCGAATATGCTGAATAAGCTATGGGAGCAGGGGGTACAGAGAGGATGTGTATCTTGAAAAAGCTCCCCATTTTCTTTCCCTCTATTACTGCCAAATATCCATTTAGGAATTGGAATTAGACTGAGGGTAAAAACCAACAAAATAATAATTACATACATAAGACTTTAAAAATGAGTAGATCCCTAGAGATCATCAGTTTTCCTAAGAGAGCCTGCTTCCTCTCCAGTGTGCTTTGATTGGGGAGCTTGTTTTGTGTTGCTTTCAGTGATTCTGATGTTTTGAAGGTGTAACATTAATAAATTAACATGAGGAACACACCGAGGTAGGAGGAATCTTGGAGGCCCAGGAGATTCTGCCCGTATTTGTAGTTTAAATAAGGCTTGTAACAAGTTGAAACACTCTGGGAGTTATTTACGACAGGTTCTTACAAAGCTTTCAAGTAAACCGGTAGTGATGTACTTGGGACCTAGCCCCTCAGCCAAGCTCCCGTTCCGTTTGCTGCACGCTGAGGAGAGGAGTGCGATGCAGACTCGGGTTGCCTTTTTTCCTTTCTGAAAGAAGCCTGTGACCCGCTCTTACACACTTACCCAGAGAATGAAAGGCTTTTTTGTCACTTCAAGTTGGACTTCCCATTTAAAAAAGGAAGTCTGTCTCCATGCAAGTCCTTTGCTCATTCTTCACCACACTTTTCTTGGCTGCTGTGCTGGGAGTTGGGGTATCACAGTGATTTGAGAACAACGCACAAATGCCACTTCCTTCACCTGAGACCCCGAGAGGCATTGCTCTCTCCGGGAAAGAGCAGACACTTGGGATTCACCTGGGAAGCCTGCAGGTATTTCCGTATCTTTAACCTTAATTCTGTTCTGTTCAAACGTTGCAGAGATAAGTAGCTTGCAGTTTTGGGCCAGACCAGACTAGGCTCCATTATCAGATGTGACTGCTGTGTGACCCTGGGTGAGATAGGGAATTTCTCCATGCCTCACTTTCCTTATCTAGGAAATGGGGATAACGACACCGGAGTGCAAAGTGCTTTCCACACTTCCTGGACCCCAGTAAGGCACTCCCTAATTTTCTTTGGAAACCCAGCAAGTCCACATTGAAGCTATCCAGCTGTTTCCTTCAAAGTTTGAGAAACGGATCTTCATTCCCTTCACCCTCCTTTTCTCCCTTTGGTGTCTTCTCTGCTCCCTAGAGTTCTGGAGATTGTCAAATGCTCAGAAAAGGCAGTCACCACAAACTTGCACACGATGGGTATAACAGGTCTTGCTTTTTGGTTTCCCCATTCTCTTCCCCAAGAGGCCCAGAATTTTTGTGACTGTGGGACAGTGAAGTAATTCGGAACAGTATCTTGTGACAATGACTTCAAGGACCCTTTTCAGCCTAAGAAAGGTTGAAAGGACTGGGCTTTGAGTCCTGGTAGATTCCTAAGGCATGTTTCAGATAATGCAAAGGACCACAGAAATGCAGGCAAACCCTTTAATTCTACAGCTACAGTAGCCAAGGCTTTCGGCTGGAATACTCCTCAGTCATCCAATAGGTCACCAGCAAGGCAAGGCCTAATGCCTTGGGTCCCTCTCCTGGCTCTGTGCTTTTCCCATCAAACCGGCTGCGGGCCATTAACTCCACCTCCGAAAGTGCTAAGGAAGTTGCCTCCCAGTGCCTCCCCTGGCAGGGTGGGGCGAGTTTGTGGCTTGGAAAGAACCGGGAAAAAGACCTATACCAACTCCTGGCGCGAAGAAACGGTTTTTGCGATTCCAGGAGAGGGGTGTGTGTGGGATGGGGTGGGTGGATTAAGACAGCAGGTCCAGTGCCCTGAGGTGCCGGTGTCCTGGAGAAAGAACTCTCAGATTGGCTGCTCGGTGAAACCACCTATTATCTCCTGGTCTACGTCCCCAGTGCAGTGGCTGCATGGGGACGTCCTGCTTGGAGGGCTTCCCGATATAGGACGGACTGTGCTTCCTCCAGGCCAGAGTGGGCAAGTTGCTGCCGCGGTCCTGCCCCTGCGGTTTTCCGAGGTCTCGGTGGGATTTTTCCGTTTTCCCGCTTGCCGCCCCCACCCCGAGGTGGGGTTGGCTATGGTGGCTCTTCCTTCGCCACCCCTGCGACTCTCACTCCAGGGAGTTTAATCCCGTTCTCCCTGCTCAGCCCCCACCTTTACAAACATTTTCCCCAAACCTGCCACGTTAAAAGTGCGCGACTTCTCCGGACCTGCGGAAGGAGCTCGGGCAGTCCGGCATTCCTCGGATTCCAGCGCCGTGACGTCCCCGGGGACCGCGCGCCTCCGCTCCCGAGCTCGGGCTCCGCTGCCGCGCTCCCCGGGCGCCCCCGCCCCGCCGCGCGCGCCCGTCCCCTGCGCGCGCCCTCCCAGCCGCATTCCTCCCGCCCTGGCCGCGCGCCTCGCGCTCCCTCCGCCTCCCGGCCCCCAGCGCCACCGAGCCGGACCGGGGGTGGGGGAATCGCGGCCGCTGGCGCCTGCTCCGTCCCCTCCCATTCGCACGGCCCCTTCCTCCCTCCTCTCCCGGCTGCTCGCGTTTCCTGCCACTCGGGCTCTCTGGCCCTTAAAAGTTCTTCCCAACTTTTCCTCCCCAGCGGGCGCTGGCAGGGGCAGGTTGCTGCGCTCCGTCTCGCTCTGCTGCCTGCTCTCCCGGCTCTGGTCCTCGGGGAGCCGCAGACACAAGTGGCCTCTGGCGGTCCTTCCCCTCCCACTCGAGTCATCCTCCCCGGCCTGCTGGCTTCGCCCCTATTCCCCCCTAGCGGGCGGGACACCCTCGGGCTTAGGTGGCTCTCCTTTTCTCCGGCTCCGTGCGCCCCTGCGCGCACTCTGGCGCCCGGATCGCGGCGGAACCCTCCCTCCCCTTTCGCCTCCTCCGGCTCTTTCCCTTCGCCCCTCCTCCGCCAGCCACTGGAACCAATTCCTTGGGGAATTGGGGCTCCGCCGCGGCGGTGGAGGGACAGCCTTTCCGCGCGGGACTCCAGGGCTCCGACCGGGCCATGTAAGCAGGTAAGCGCCGTCTGGGGCGGGGGAATCGGGCCCGAGGTTGGGGGCCGCCTGGGCGCCCAGGGCGCCCCGCGGTTGACTTGGGCAAAGGCTGGCAAAGCGTACTTGGGATCGGCGGCTCCGGACGCGCACAGGGCAGCGGGGGCGCGAGGTGGCCGGGCCGCAGGAGTTTTCTGTTGCGGTGGGAGCCGTCCGCTGTGAGGCGCACAGCTTGTCTGGGGAGTTAAGGGGGAAGGTGAGAGCGGTCTGGAGAGCTTGTGGCTAAACCCATACCCTCGCCCCGTCCTCATACCCTCCTGCTTTTTGGGCATGAGACAGGGCCTCGAAAGGGCAGCTGGCGATACCCAAGGGGCTGGGAACAGGAGGATGAAAGACAAGGACATTGCTGTCGCTCCAGCGGAGACGGACAGGCGTCCCGACCCTCCTCTGCCCCGTAGGAGGACAGGATCTTCTTGTGAGGGAGAGTTTTTCTAACATCCCACTAGGCCCCACCGTGCCACAAAACTCCTGGGCTTCTTGGCCACTACTTGGGTGGTCAGGCTGGCTCATAGGGAAAACCTGTGGCCACATAATTTCGGAATAGGTCTCCACCTCAAACTTTAAAACCTCCGTGTATTAACTTCTGAGGTTGGTATTAATACACTCTCTCCCTGGCGTGACTCCTACATCTGGGTTTTGAATACTGTAAGTGGGGTTTCCACCTTTTTGAAGGAGCAGGGAGGTAGCTCTGCCCCTACCCCCACCCCCACCCCTCCTACACTTGAAGGGGATTGTGGGGTTTTCAGGAACTGGCTGTCGCAGGCTCTTTATGAAGGTGAGGACTCTCTAGACTGCAGGCTGCATATATGGGTTACAGGGTTTCCACCAATGTGCGAATTTCTTAAAATACATTGGTTCATTCATTCATTCAACAAACCTAGCATTGAACTTCTACTCTGTGCTAGGAACCAGGGGCTCAAAGATGCTGTAACAAGATCTCAATGCAGCCTCTGGAGGCATCCCCCAGGCCAGTGAGCAATTGCAGTGTCCTGAGAACTGCCAGGGAAAGCTTGGTCCTGGAGGTGAGGTTGTGCTCACCTGGAGGAAATGAGTAGAGGAAACAGCTGGTGTGAAGGGATAGTCATCCCAAAAACATGTAGGAAGAGGTCAGACCTGTCCAGAGGCCGGAGGGGGTTTACAGCCAGTGTTGCACGGACAGCAGTTTTTTTAAGGTATCAGAAATTAAGCTGGAAGCATGTTACCCACTTATGGGAGTCAAATATCTCTCCGAGGAGCAGAGCCTCCTTTTGGACACACCTGCATGCCTGAGGCTGTTTCTACTGGGAGCAGCGGTGGTGGGACCATCTAAATTTTAATTGGTGCTAATTGGCCCATGCCGGGGTTTCGTTAGAATGGTATTGATTCCCTTTTAAAGAGCGGTTTGACTGCCACAGGTGATAATGCTGCAGCGGTACGGACTCCAGGATGAAAGTTACCTCTCTTTGGGTGATGGGGTTAAAAGTGTGTGCCAACAAACGCATGGCCTTAGTGCCTGGGGCCTGAACAGCCCGGCGCTCTTTCCCCAGATCCGAATGCGTGGCCATGCTGTGCAGAGTGCGCTTACGTATGCATACGTCTCTGTGTTTGTTAAGAGTATGCTCCCCTTTAAAAAGTCATTACAGCTCCAGCACAGTTGTAAGGACGACTTTTCCTTCCTCTGAAACTTTATAAACACTGCTGGCAGGTGGTTGTGGCCTGATGGTCCAGGACTCAGCAGCTCCTGCCTGGAACAGTTCCTTCCAGAGCAGTAGCATTCTCTGCATGGTTTGCCTTTCAAGGGTGCCTCTTCACCGGGCTGAAGTGGCGTTGTAGTATTATTCACAGTGGCTGAGTCCCCGCTGAGGTGGCAGAGGGCCAGCTTCCAGTGACCTCAGGCCGGTACATCAGAGCGGGAAGAGCGCCCTGACTTCCTACAATTTGGGGTGTTTGTCCAAGCCCCCTCCACACACCTCTTATCTCAAGAACAGCTTTCCTGAAGGTATAGGACCTGCATGAGAGAAATGGTTGAGGAGCAGTTCTTTCTTGCTAACCCCACGCACCTTCCCAGTTTCTACTGCTGGCTCACACACACAGCTGTTAGTAACACCGCAGGTCTTCAGGTTTGCGCATACTGTGTGGCATGGACAGCTGTGATGGGAAGAACAGTTAGACTCTTTTTATGTGGAAGCATTTTAAAGAATTCAGAGAAAATTCAGATTTTTTTTAGGTGAGTTTCTTACTGTCCTGAATGGGTGGGCCAGGGGTCAAGAAGTATGACAATTTTTTCCCTAGTGCTTTCTAGCCTTATTAAGCGCTTTTTTTTTGTTGTTGTTCTTAAAATGGGAAGCAAACATAAGCCCTTTGATTGCACATTGTAGCCCATCCAGGTTTCAAATTCTTGTCCTTGTTCCTCTCCTAGCCTGCATTTGAACTTCTTTACGTAGTCACCAAGCCTGTGTATTTTTTCTGAACTCACTCTAAGCCTCCAAACAGTGCTAGGCACTTTGTTAGAGATAAGACAGAGGAAAAGAGATAAGATGAACTACTTAATTAGCCAATTAAATTATTGCTGCTTGCACTGATTAAAAAGAACAAGGGGAAACAAACACGTTTTGGTAAAAAGGAGGTTAAGATTAATGTCTAAAGAGAAGACTGTGATCCCTTCTCATGACTTAATTTACCTTTCTCCTGTCTGAGCCCCATGGAGGGCTTATTGCATGATCCTGGGGGTGGGGGTGGTGGCCAGTTTTGCAGCTTTCCCGGCTATCTGTGTGCAGGATCAGGGAGCCAGGAGTAGGAATATAGCTGGGCTTGCATTCCAGCCCTGCCATCTTTTCAGCTGTGTGATGTTGGAAGGTCTTCGCAGCCGTTCAGAATCTCAAATTCAATCTCCATCTCTTTTCATCTACATGACGGGGCCAGTAGTATCTAACTTGGCAGAATCTCTGTGGGGAATTCAGTGTAACAATATATGCCCCCTTCCTCACATAGTGCCTCACATAGAGTAGGTGTTGGGTCAAGGATGGCTATTTATATGTTCTAGGAGTTCTATGTTGGCCATGAATGTGCTCTTTGTGTCACTTTTTCCCCCACAGCCTGAATTCACATGCGTGCCAGCATACACATAAAGCTTTGTCTTTGACCTTTTTTTTTTTTTTTGGTCTATTGGCTCAACGCAAACGTGTTGGCTGGCAGCTGCCATGCAGCCCCTCCTGTAAGAGGAGGGTGCCATTTGCAAGACCAGGCAGTAGGGAAGCTTGAGGAAGGAAAGCCCCTTGGAGAAGGGTTGAGAAAAGGGTCCTTTTCCCTGGGTGCTAATTACTATTACAGGGTCCAGGACTAATATAAGGAACCTGGCATTTTTAAAAAATATTTTTTTAATTTATTTTAGAGAGGAAGGGAGAGAGAGAGAGAGAAACATCAGTGATGAGAGAGATGATCGGTTGCCCCTTGCATGCCCCCTACAGGGGATCCAACCCCCAACCCACGCATGTGCCCTGACCTCCTGATTCATAGGTCGATGCTCAACCACTGAGGCACACTGGCTAGGCAGGATCCTGGTATTTCTAATGTTGAAACCCAGTGCATGAAAGAATGTTCCAATAAATATGCCCGCCTTTAGCAAGAAGGCAAAAGCTTCCCAAAGGAATGTCTTTGCAATCTGATTTCCTTCTTTGAAGCCCAAATACAGAGTCAACTTCAACACCTCTCCTGGAATGCCAGCCTCAGGTTGCTTGAGCTTTATTGTTGCCTTTCATCTGAGAAGCCTCAAGTATTTGACAAACATTAACTCCTTGATCTTCATATCATCCTCCCAGGAGGAGGGAATGTTAGAAGAAAGAACAACTCTGAACGCATCAGCAGGGCAGGTGTGTAGCATGTGTTCTTGAAGCAGAGTGGATTGCCGTAGCCTAGAACCGGTTAACCTGCGTGTAGTTTGCTTGGAGGCCAGGAGGACGGGGCGGGGCGGGGGACGGGGGGTGGGGGGGGCTCGGAGAAAGCCCAGGTAAAACGCAGAGCTGGCTGGGATTTCCACAATGGGAAGGGAGAGGAAATCCACGCTACCCAGACCAGCCATGCCTTTGCCATACATTGCATGCATGCTGATTATGACAATAAATAATCTCTGAATTATTTATAATCCTGAATGAAAGGATATGATGCAATACTTATGGATAAGAGTTACAGTTGCTGAAGATAAAAGGTAATGGGGACTCTAAGTACCTTTCTGTGGCATAGGGGTGCTTATGCATCTAAGTTGGATTATAAATGGCATATTAACATTGTTTTAATTTCCTTTCCCTTTTTCCTGTTGGTTCTATATTCCTTGGCTTGGTTTTGTCCTGCCCTCCCGTCAAGCTTTTGTTTGGGTTACTTCATGGTCCTTGCTATCGGAAAAAACATATTGTGGCCATTCTTAGATCAACCTTCTGTGTAAAATTTGATATGTGGCTGATTTAGCGTAGTTCCTTAGGGGACTTAATTAGGCTTATAATTGGCTTGACCCAGAGGCCTATTGCATATCCTGTAACTGTAGGCGGCCACCCCATAAACGCTTGATGTTGGTCAACAGGGAGGTGTCTGGGAGAAAAAGAGAGAGGGTGCCATGGCATCCTGTCAGAAGCAGAATCTCCTCTTCACATCTGTGATGCTTGAGATTTCAGTAGTGAATTATATTCCTAAATTCGGAAGCTTTCCTGGGTGGGCCACTGACTTGATCTAATTTGCCTCCCAAGTTTTATTTTTTGTTAGCTCCCAGGGAAAATCACTCATTGTTAAAAATTAGCACACGTTCCTATGCTTCCTTTTGCACACAACATATCCTTGACTACCACTCCATTTCCTCAAGTCTTTGGAAATTCATCTTCTGGGAGTTCTTTCACACTCCATTCCCCTTGAGTATTTGGGGCATTAGCTAAGGCAGTGGACAGCAAACTGCGGCTCGCGAGCCACATGCGGCTCGCGAGCCGCAGTTTGCCGCTCTGTTGACTAATGAGTTTGCCGACCACTGAGCTAAGGCAACAGATCTCAAAGGCCAGTGAGCACTGGAATCACCTGGAGGGCTTGTTACAGCTCGCAGGGGTCCTCAAACTATGGCCCGCGGGCCACATGCGGCCCGCCGAGGACATTTATCCGGCCAGCCAGGTGCCGCTGCCTGTCCTGCTTAGCAGCCGACTCGTCCCGGGCCCGCAGTGCACATAGGAATCTGTTCATAGTTTTTTTTAAACTATCGTCTGGCCCTCCAATGGTTGAAGGACAGTGAACTGGCCCCCTGTTTAAAAAGTTTGAGGACCCCTGGGAGGGCCACTCCCCACACCCACTCCAGCTTCTGACTCAGTCAGTAGGTCTCGGGTGGGGCCCGAGAAATTGGAACCCAGTGGTGCTAGTACTGCTGGTCCTTGACCAGCTGCACGTTGAGAATCCTGGAGCTGAGGAATCCACCTCTGTCCTCAGGCTTGGTAGTACTTAAGTTTTTCACTGCATTGGTTTGACCAGTTCTGTTCCTGGTTGTTTTAGGGCTCTGCAGAGGCCCAGAGTCACTTAATGAGTACGTATGCCTACCCAGGCCCGTGGAGATCCTGAAGTAGAGGTTTCCATTTTGGTGCAACTGCTTGGCTGTCATCTCCAATCCAGACCCCGAGACTTGGCTCTAGACAGTTTGGTTTATCTGGTACTTCCATCCATCTGGGTATCCCATTTACATGAACTCATGCGTTTCTTGCCACAAAATCTGCTGCTTCTGTATTAGTCAGGACACTGCCATCTGTTGAATTAGCTGTTGAAGCCAGTCCCTTGGA
This sequence comes from Corynorhinus townsendii, assembly GCA_026230045.1. Taxonomy (NCBI): domain Eukaryota; kingdom Metazoa; phylum Chordata; class Mammalia; order Chiroptera; family Vespertilionidae; genus Corynorhinus; species Corynorhinus townsendii. The sequence goes on from JAPDVU010000013.1 coordinate 28,388,726, forward strand.
ATTCTCTTCCTGTCACTCTTTCCTTGCACCCCCAATCTCTACCCTCAGACAACAGTGACAAACCCTCAGATCCTTTGAGTTTTTGTCTCTTAATTTGCTCCCATCCCTCCACCCCCACTGCCTTTTGGGATGGTTTAAGAGTTTCAAAGGCAGTGTTTCATATAGTCTTCACCTACTTTTTCAAAGTTTTTAAAAAACACAAATCTGTTTTTTTAATGTTATTTAGATTCCTTGTTTACTTCTTTTTACCTGTATGAGAAAGTAAAAAGACTACCTTCCCATTCTCATCTGCTTCCCTCTCTCCCTCCTCCCACTCCCCTCTCCTCATTAACACTTGGTGGTGCTTAATTCCCCCTCTCCTGGGTTACCTACATTCCCACCCTGACTGCCCTCTCCCCCTTGCCGGCCATTCCGCCAAAGGTCCACCTTCCTGGACACCCCTTCCCACCACCAGTTAGCATTCCTTTCTTTAGAGTCTCATAGCACCGTGCACTTACCTATATTGGTAAGTTTCATCTTGCCATATTATATGTTTGCCTCTCTGTCTCCTTTGTGGAGTGAGTTGTAAGTGTCTCTACAGCAGTCGTGTTTCACTTGGTCCAGAATCGGAATCTCCACCCTAGGTGGATGGAGGTTGGTTAGCAGTAGCCGCGTCTTAAGGTCACTGGTGCTCGCTCTATCCCAGCGTTCCCAGCACTTTAAGTGATTTTATCAAATCACTCAACAACCCTGCGAAGAAAGTACGATTATTCTCACTATCTTGCAGAGAGTGAAATGGAGTTGATTTCTTTAAAGTGTTTATAGATCATTGGATGAATGCATTTCTGAAACGCTGTCCTGAGGGTCTAGAGCCCAGCCTGGTTTAGGAATTTCTTATCGATTCTATTATAGGAGATGCAGTGCTCTCTGAAAATTACATCATGCTCATGACTATATTGATTTTTAAAACTTAAACAGATACCATTGCTATTTACTGTACACATCTTATTTGCTCCCTTGAGGAGAGGAGTCCCATCCCTAAGCTGGTACTCTGATTCTCAGTGTTGTTTTGCTTTACCTGGAAACTTTCAAAGATATGATGGTTTCTTCCCTGACTTTTCAAACTTGGGAAAGCTTGGAGATCCGGGGAGTGTGACTACTGTAGAAGAATTCATAAGTAGGGACATTTGGGATTGAGGCATGAAACAGAATTGTTTTTGCAGAAATACTCAGTATTCGAACTCTGAGTGACCAGTGTTTAAGTGAGAGAGACAGACAGACAGGCACTGTCCCCGCAGACTTGCCAACCCGCGCTTCACCATCTAGAACCATAACAAGCAGCACGGATATCATTAATGTTATCCCCCCACATCACAAGATGGGCTCTCCCCATTTTGTAGTTCTCAAGTAAAAAGGCCCTAGGGCGGATTTCCTGGTTGTGAAAGTGAATTGGGTGTGAATCACGTGTGCACATTATCCACACTTCAACTTGATAGGTAAGGTTCTCTGCAGATTTATGTCCCATGATTCCCCAGGCTCTGCCAAGCTGCAGCTGTTTCCTGAACAGACCCAATCATTTTCTACCTCTGCTTATGCTCTTTCCTCGCCCAGGGAACCTAACACTCAGCATTGCCCTGCAAAGTGTCCCTGGAGGCCCACTGTAAATGCCACCTCTCCGGGTGCCTTCCCTGATCTCGCTCCATGGTCAGGCCCTTCTGCCAATGTGCTCTTGGCATCTAACTCTCTGTGCTCGGTGTCCTGGTTAACCTGCCTCAGGCCTCTCGTTAGCCTGTCAGCCACCGGGAACTGCCACCTGTCTCCCTCCTAGACTGTCCCTTTTCTGCTGCGGATCACCTGTAGCCGTTCATTCCAGTCTGTCTCCTCCTTGCCCCAGGAATGCCTCCAAGGCTGACTTTTCTTCCTTTATTATGACAGTCCTACAGTGAATCCAGCTATCTCAACATCTTTTACCTTTTTTGTCACCTAGCCACTGCTCTCTCCTGTCCCAGGGCTGCCAGTGCGGACACCAGACCACCCCCTGCACTACAGGCTCTTCTTTGAAACAGTCTCCTGTTTGAAATCTTCACTGCCACTTTATATTATTATTATTTTTTTTTTTTAAGGAAGCTTGCTTTTTTTTTTTTTCTCAGGGAGAGGAAAGGAGAGGGAGAGAGAGTTAGAAATGTCAGTGATGAGAGAATCATTGATTGGCTGCCTCCTGCATGCCCCCTACTGGGGATCCAGACTGAAACCTGGGCATGTGCCCTGACTGGGAATCATACCGTAACTTCCTGGTTCATAGGTCGACACTCAACCACTGCGCTCCTTTATATTATTTAGAGATGCATGTGTCTGTAGTAAAAGCTATAAGGAAATGTCAGATGGATAAACACCAGATACAGGGGGTGAGGAGTGGAGGAGGTAGAGATGGAGATGCGGTATTTTATTTCCTAAGCTGGGTGGTGGGGACATGCGTGTTTACTACATTCTCCCATAAGTCTCTCAAAGGTCGAAACTCTTTCATTTTAGGACCACACCACATTGCCCGCGGTTCAATGCAGACTCCCCAGCAGAACACTCAGGGCTCTGCACGCACAGCCCCTGTTCCCACCTAACCGAACTTCTAGCCTCGGCTGGTCTCTGCTGGCTCCCTGTCACCCTGCTCCAAACATTTCCCATGGTTAAAACCTGTGGTTTTGACTCATGCTGTTATTGTTCCTTTTCCCTGGAATTCTCTTTCACGTCTGCTCCCATAATCTCCTCTTTTGTTCCTTAATGTCTAGTATGATTTTTATGTCTTCTTAGATATTTTTGTCTGACCTTCCTTTTTATCCTTAGGGAGAGGTCATTGCCACCTGACCTGTCTTTGTATTGGTACTTTGCGTTCTTTACCGTGATGTACTTCACATTGTATTAGGGTTGTTTGTTCATCTGTCTCCCTAAAGTTGTAAGCTCTTCCGGGATGTGTCTTATGATTTATTTACCTTTGAGTTCTTGGCACCTGCTGCCAGGTAGATGCTCCATAAGTAGGGATTGTTGAGTAGTAAATGTAAGATTAATGTTTTTAATTCAAGTGATTTAAAAATATGTATTGATTGATGAGAGAGAGAGAGAGAGAGAGAGAGAGAGAGAGAGATTTGTTGTTCCACTTATTTATGCATTCATTGGCTGATTCTTATATGTGCACAGACCAGGGATCAAATCGGCGACCTTGGTGTATGTAGATGATGCTTTAACCAACTGAGCTATCTGGCCAGGGCTCAAGTCATTTTTAAAAAAAATATGTTTTGTTTTGTTTTTAAGTGATTTTTAGAGAGAGAGGAAAGGAGAGGGATGGAGAGATAGAAACATCCACGAGAAACTTCACTGATCGGCTGCCTCCTCCATGCCCCCTACTTAAGATTGAGCCTGCAATCCGGGCGTGTGCCCTGACTGGGAATGGAACTGTGACTCTTGGTTCCTGGGTTGAGGCTCAACCACTGAGCCACACCAGTCGGGCTCAAGTCATTTTTTTAAGGTGTGCCCCGAAGAACTTCAACTCACACTGAAGGGAATAATATCTCAATATCTGAAGTGTAGACTGCATGGCATAGACTTACACATGGATTTTCCAATTCAAATCCATGATTTGTTTCAGAAATTATTTCTTCCACCTTTCCGGTTTACCTTATGCTGGTGGTGATGGTTGGCGCTGGCGGGGGGGGGGGGTTGTTTTGTTGTGTAGCCCCCCTTCCCCACGCCATCACCATGGAGTATGTGGGTGGTTTCTGGGGCGCTGTCCCAGGGTGTGTGTGAGCCCAGGTGTGGAAGTAGACCTGGGCCTGAAGTGGCACTTGGAAGGGTAGCTTCTGCCGTCAGCACTGCTCGCTCCGGGATGGAGAGGCAGCACGTCCATTTAGCTGAGCGGCAGCGAAGTTTATTTGTGTGGCAGCCGCGTCCCCCTCCGGAGCTGTAATAACCGGAAGGAAGGGGCTCTGCTGGGTTAGGCTTAGGGAAGGTGTACTAGTCTGTGACCAGGGTCACTGGTGGCAGCTCAAGCCAGCAGTTAGGTTTCCTTCAAGACTCCAGCAGGCAGTTAGCGTTTGCTTCTGCCGGTGGAATCCGGTGGTCTGTAATACGTGTATTTTTTGTAATGCATGTTGTAAAATGTGCTGTAGATGATGAAGGCACGCTTTTTTTTTTTTTTTTTTTAAAGACACAAGTCTCTGGATTGTCATTTGACAAACCGGGCCGACTGTTAGAGTCCCTGTGTTTAAATGCGTGGGTTATACTAACTAACATTCTGGGTGATTGTGCTTTAAAAAAAAATCTGTTCGTGTTAAAAAGAGCGCATAGATTCTTTTATTCTAAAGTCAAGAATTTGTTATGGGATATTATATAATTATAAGGTGTATGGGGGGAGTGTGACTGATGCGAAAAGAATGAAAACTCCAAAATAATGAAATGACACCTACCCGTCTTAATGATATTCTTTAGAAAATTACTGTTTACTTAAGAGGCATCTAAAAATAAGGGCTAGAAAGGATGATTTGTGCCGTGCTTCTGCTGAGCAGCTGTTTCGGTGGTTTTCAAAATGAGGCTTAGTTTCCAAGCACCAGGTTAGGTACAAGCATGTATTCCATGTCCCTTCAGCCTTGTGAATGCCTCTAGGTGTTTTAGCTTTCCGCATGAGTAGGAAGTGATACTAAGTTACTTAAGGAAATTGCTTCCTTCCTTCCTTCTTCTCTACTTCCTCCTCCCTTCTTTCTTCCTCCCTCCCTGTCTTTATAATAGACTAGAGGCCCAGTGCACGAAATTCGTGCATTTGGGGTGGGGGTCCCTCAGCCCGGCCTGCTCCCTCTCGCAGTCCAGGAGCCCTCGGGGGATGTCTGAGTGCGGGGAGTGGGCCTAAGCCAGCAGTCGGACATCCTTAGCACTGCTGCCGCTGTGCTCACCAGTCGTGAGCCCGACTTGTGGCTGAGCGGCGCTCCCGCTGTGGGAGTGCACTGACCACCAGGGGGCAACTCCCGCGTTGAGCGTCTGCCCCCTGGTGATCAGTGCATGTCAGAGCAACCGGTCGTTCTGCCCTTCAGTCAATTTGCATATTAGCCTTTTATTATATAGGATTGTCTTCATTTGGAGGACTCTGATAGGTAAATTGCTGTATCTGTATTCAAAATTGGTACTAGGGATGGTAAGAGGAGAAATGCGCAGTGCACCTCGCACCAGGCCAGGCACTCAGAGCAAAGGTGCGTAACGGTGTCTGTTTCCATAGGATAATCAGGGCGGTTTCCTTGTCACTGGATACTCGATTTGCATTATTATTTTTTTCATTTGTAGACCGATAAAATGGTGAGCACAGCAATCTGAAATCAATGTACCAGTATGTGAGCGTATTACAGACTCCAAGGAATCTTGCAGGGAACCAAAGCGTGTGAAAACCGAATTCATTTTAGTAAGGATCTCTTTTTTTTATTTTATTTTGCTTTTATGGAACACATATAATATCAAGGGACACTCACAGCATATAGACACTTTCTAGAAAAAGCTTGGTTTAGAAGGTTCCTATATTAGAGACTTTAAACATTTAAAGTCTTCATTAGCATATCAGGCTAACTTAAAAATTTTTTTTTTATTAATTGGACTTTTTTGGAGGAGGGTAGCACAGAACAAGAGTAAGTTTGAAATTCACAAAGCCAATTTTCAGGGCACGTGTTAGGGGCAGTAACACGTAGTCTAACTTCATGGATTTATAATACAGTGAAGAATAACGTCCAGATTAAATTTGAGGCACTACAGAAACTTCATCCTTCAAAGAAAGATCCAGCTATATTCAGTAGCCTGTCTTATTGAGGCCAGACGCTGTGGTTAATCTATACAGGACGGAAAAACTTTGGTTCTCCAAGTTCTGGCAATCCGCCCTCCTCTCCCCTCACTTGTAAGACTGCCAAGAAGAAAGCAGGCAGGGCAAGGAGGTATAAATCACGGAGGGCTTGACGCATGCCATTGCCATGATTTTCTTAATAGCGGCCACTGTGGACGTTATTTTGTGTAGCTGGGCATTTCACAAAGGCATTATGACTGCAGCACGAACCGTTTTTTCTCCAGCCTCGTTATTTTCCCAGGCAGATCGGCTCAGGGTTGCCTTCACCAATTTCCCCCACTCCCATTTCTGACCTTTGACTACGCAGAGCTTCACGTCTGGAAACCTTTTTTCCTCTACAACCGTGGATACCCCCAGCAGTCTTATGAAAGCGATGTCATTTTTAGCTATAGTTTTATTCTTGAGAAATATAAATGTTAAAGAGGTTATTCACTGGAGTCTGGCAGGTAGTAAATGGAGGAAGTGGAACCCAACGGTCTGTATTAAGTGTATTTATATTGAGCTTTGACCCCAATATTTATATTGAGCTCAAGTTCTCGATCATGACATTAGGCCCAGACACATCTGTTCTTTCCCCCTTTCTTTTTCTTTTGTTTTTCCTTTCATCCAGCCATCGGTTTGTTTCACAAATGTGTTTTGATGTTTTTGAAGGTGGGGTTATGTTTCTATGGTCATAACCTTTAGAAGAATAAACTAATATCCTTTTAAATTAAACTTGTTGGGGGAAACATTGGTTAACAATTACATAAGTTTCTGGCCACGTGACCATTTGGCATTAGAAATGTGACTAGTTTGAGTTGAGATATGCTGCAAGTATCAAACACACGCCAGACTTCACAGACTTAGGACAAAAATAGAACGTAAAATATCTCATTGTAATGTTTAGGTTGATGATGTGTTGGGATAATATTTTGGATATATTAAGTTAAATAAAATCTATTATTAAAATTAATTGCTTTTTAAACTTGATTCCTGAAAAATTCAGCATTACTGCTGTGGTTTGCAGTTGTGGTCCCCATTGTATTTTTGGGGGGGCAACACTTTTTTTTTTTTCCCAAAATATATTTTATTGATTTTTTACAGAGAGGAAGGGAGAGGTATAGAGAGTTAGAAACATCCATGAGAGAGAAACATCGGTCAGCTGCCTCCTGCACACCCCCTCCAGGGGATGTCCCGTAACCAAGGTACATGCCCTTGACCGGAATCGAACCTGGGACCCTTCAGCCCGCAGGCCAATGTTCTATCCACTGAGCCAATCCGGTTAGGGCAAGGGCAACACTATTATAGATGGTTATCCAACTATTCCTGGGAGCTCTGGTGGCCGAGCAATGCCTCACAGGGATGGGGGGACAGGGATAGAGAGGCGATTAGAAAGTGTTATTGGTGATGGTGAGAAGCAAGCTTGATGATGACACCTTAGATGACCAGCAGAGAGAGACTAATATTAGCGGGCATGTACTCACCACTTCCCATGTGCAAGTACTTTGTCAAGCACTTTAAGTGGATTAGCTTTTTGATCCTTGCAACAACCCTGTGAAGTAAGCACTTTTGTAGGCTTATTTTATAGATGAGAAAATGAAGGCTTAGGAAGGCCGAGGCAGGCGCGAGATCCTACAACTAGCAAGTACTAGTTTACTGTGTAACACCATTGGTATGCAAACCCTAATCAGCGATGGAGCCGAGAGTCAGGTCTGGGCATCACTGCCTCTCAAAGGTGAAAGAGAAAGCAGATCTGGGACCACTCACTAGCAGTCCTTTCATTCATTCCATGTCTGTGAAGGGTGTGTATTCTTCTCCCCAGCACTGCACATACCATCTTTGAATTAGGGAATACTAGTATAGTACAGTAATTGATGTTCCTAAGAATGATCTCAAATTATCAAAAAATGACGAAGTTGCAGTTATACAGATGATGTGTTACAGAACTGTACACTTGAAACTTATTGGTTATTGTAACCAATGTTACCCCCAATAAGTTTAATTTAAAAGAACATTGCCTGTATATGAGAAAAGAAAAAATGATGAAATTATGCTTGATATACTTCATTTACTAATCCTAAATTGCTTAAATTAGATAGATATTTATCAGACATTGATTTTAGAGACTTTAAGTGTACTTCAGGTTGCTTTTTTTGTTGTTGTTAATCCTCCTCTGAGGATCTTTTTTCCATGGATTTTTTTTTTTTTAATCTTCACCTGAAGACATTTTTTCCCATTGACTTCAGAGAGTGGAAGGGAAGGAAGGAGAGAGAGAAAAACATTGATGTGAGATAGTCACATGGATTGGTTGCCTCCTGCAAGTGCCCCGACCATCGCTGGGGGAACAAACCTGCAACCCAGGTACGTGCCCTTGACTGGAATTGAACCTGTGATCCTTCGGTGCTTGGGCCAGTGCGACCACTGAGCACCACCGGCCAGGGCACAGGTTGCTTTTTGGCAGAGACCTTGATGTATTTCATGGCAAGTTCAGGTGTTGTTAATGCAAGCATTAGATCATTCTCTCCCCTCCATATACTCAACAGTACTTTAATAAAATTGGTAAAAGTCTACTCACAAATCTGTTTCTAGCTGTTTACATTTTTCCCCCATATTTTAAAATCTTTGTATGTAGACATTTTCATAATTGTAGTTTCATATACTTCACATATGTGCATGTTTTTCGTACTTATTGCCTTAATAATAATATTTTAGTATATTTGCATATAATTGATATTGTATAAATCCCTTTTTTTTATTATTGAAAATACATACCTTTGCATTTCTTGCTATCCCATAGATGATAATGAGAATCTTCCCATTAATAATTGTTGATTTTATTTTAGGATAAATTTCCATGAGTGAGATAGCTTATTAAGATGAATATTTTTATTATTCTTGAATCATATAAATGCAATATAATTTTAAGCATAAGTCATAAAGATAAATTCAAAAGTAACACAATTTTATTTTCAGGTAGCTCTATACTCTGTCAGATCTTGCTTTGGTGACTAGGAAGTCGATTACCGCAGCAAATAACTCTGGCTTTTGTTCTTTTTACAGTTCCTTCCCTTGTAGTCTGCCAAGAGGATTGATGAGCTATAAATTCATACATTCAGAAGCTGAATACCGACACTTGAACTAGGTTGACTTTTGGCGTAAGTGTTTGCTAATCCTTACATCATTTAGAGCAGAAAAAAGAGTATTGGGTAGAATTATTTCAGTTATGAATATGTTATGTATAGAATTATTGAAACATTTATAAAAAGGTAGCATTTTAGTTGGAATTAAAGAGATATATGAGTAAATACTTCATTGGCAAAAATAATTATAAATTATTACATCATTCTAAGTTAATTGCTTGCCTCATTTTATACATACTAGCGGCCTGGTGCATGAATTCATTCACCAGTGGGGTCTCTCGGCCTGGCCTATGGGATTGGGCCGAAACCGGCTCTCCAACATCCCCTGAGGGGTCTCAGATTGCAAGAGGGTGAAGGCCAGGCCAAGAAACCCTACTGGTGCATGATCGGGGCCAGGGAGGGATGGGGAAGGTTGGCCAGCTGGGGAGGGACCGCTGGAGAGCTCTAGGGCGTGTCCGGTCCATCTCACTCAGTCCTGATTGGCCGGACCCTAGCAGCAAGCTAACCTGCTGGTCAGAGTGTCTGCCCCCTGGTGGTCAGTGCATGTCATAGTGACTGGTCGACTGGTTGACTGTCTGCCCCCTGGTGCTCAGTGCACATCATAGTGAGTGGTTGAGCAGCCTTAGCATATCATTAGCATATTATGCTTTGATTGGTTGAACAGCTGACCAGTCGACCAGACACTTAGCATATTAGGCTTTTATTATATAAGATGTCATTGCTATCTGCCCATTATGCTACTTTTTAACCATACGTTTTCTTATATTAGCTACTCTATTACTGGCTGTATTTTTATAAGTGTTGTATTAGTTTTTGCTTTGGTAACACAAAAAGTTCCCTTATCTTAGTAGCTTAGAACAATAAACATTTATTCTTTGTCTATGTTATATACTTCCGTGGATGGGCTGTAGCTCTTAGTGGCTCATCTGGACTCAGTTTAGCTCCACATATCTTCTCATTTGGGAATCCAGGCTAAAGGGCAGTCCTACCTGGGTCTTGATGTTCTGATGGTTGACCACAGGAATGTAGTGAGAAGCATGCAATCTCATTTAAAGCTACTTCATGAAGGTGGCAAGTATGCTGTCTGCTCACATCTCATTGGCCAAAGTACATTACCTGGCCAAGCCAAAAATCACTGAGTCAGAGATCTACACTCACCCCATAGGATTCCGGCCAGTCACAGGGGCATGGATGGGATATATGACAGGAAAGGTTGGGATAATCCCATCTTTTATGCCATCACTGACTTAACTATTCCCTTCTGGTTTGGTATTTGGATTGTTTCTAATTTTAACACGTATAAATAGCATTGCTCTAAACGTTGTTGAACAAATTACATGTATTTACTTGGAGAGTATTTCTGGGGATACGGTTTCCAAAGTTGGCTTTCTGGGTCAAAGGGCATGAATTGTTTGTGGATCTTATTACATATGGCCAGATTGCTCTCTCCAAAGACTGTCGGTTTATAGTACCATCATTAATATTTAAGTATACAGCCTTCCGCATATCCTCCTGGTGCTGGGTTTTGCCACTTTCATTTTGTTAGTTTCATCATTGTTTACAGCTTAATTTTTGTCATTAGTAATGATGGTATTTTAAAATGAAAACTATCAGAACAAATTATATTGTTATTCGTCTATTAGTGAATAAAACAAGGGCCACCTATAATTTTCTTTTGTTCTTTCTGAAAGTCATTATAAAATGATTCATTTTTACCCTTTTTTTGTTTCCTTGGCCCCCTGTTTTTCTCAGTATGCTGTTTCCTAAATAGATCTTTATCCCGACTTTAAAACAAAAACAATGGAAAGAGTAAAAACAAAGCTTGATTTTTGAGGTTTTATAACTTTTACCTGAATCAAATCCTAGTAATTATTACTATGGACCTGGGTAAGTGACTGAACCCATTCAGATTGCTGGATTTTGTTGCATATTTTCAGGTCTTAGGAAAGGGTATTTATTTATTATCCTCTTGCCTAACATTTAATGGCTTTAATTTCATGGTTTTCAGATTCACCTATGGCCATATGGTTTATATAGCAGAAAAGACCAACTGTAACTTAAGAACCGGTCTTTCCTACAGTTTCCCCCCTCCACCTGTAAACTAAAACTTTTTATTACCAACTGTATCCTCTCATGGGCTTACTTTACGAACTGTCATGTGGCCTGCTGCTACGGTTGTCTTTGGCCTCTGCTTAGAGTGGAATATAGACATTCCCATAAGGATCCTTGGCTCTGTTTCCTCATGTGAGGCTTTGAGACTTCACAGCGAAGGCAAAAACACTTGCAAGGGAGATAAGAGAAATCTTCAGGCCTATAGGCAGAATGGGGTGGGGGGAGAGAGAGAGAGAGTGTGTGTGTGTGTGTTGGGAGGGGAAGTGGTGCTGGCCTTTGGGAATGACAGTTGGATTTTGCAAGTACCATTGGAGTGCAAATGCCTCCCACCTCATTTAGCGGAGGAATGTCAAAAATCCTCGGAACTGAGAAATCCACTCTGTGTTTTGTGAAACAGACTGGTAAAAGCTTGTAAGAAATATTACAGCTCAGTGGGAAGCAAGTCCAACTGTGTGAGAAGCAAGTCGATGCATGAACCAGACATCAATGTGTGAACCAGAGTTTATCTGAACAGTAGTTGCTGATGGCAGAATGTTAAGAAGTGTGTTTAGAGTATTCACAGTGTGACTATGAAGACTCCTCTTAGTGTTGAGGAATTATGAATTTGGATCGATTTGCCAGGAAAGCTACTTTGGATTTTTGTTCCTAAAGTGGTTTCTTCAATTTAAACATCATTTTGTGTATAAGTCTTCGTAGAATTTTTTAAAATATATATTTTATTGATTTTTTACAGAGAGGAAGGGAGAGAGATAGTTAGAAACATCGATCAGCTGCCTCCTGCACGCCCCCTACTGGGGATGTGCCCGCAACCCAGGTACATGCCCTTGAGTGGAATCGAACCTGGGACCCCTCAGTCCGCAGGCTGACGCTCTATCCACTGAGCCAAACCGGTTTTGGCTGTCTTCGTAGAATTTGATGCAGATTTTTATTTTTACTTTTGGGACCATGAGGACCCATTGTTTATGAAGTTGGTGAAAACTGGATTCTGAGGCTCAAAGTAAGTGAGAATGAGGATGTTTTATGTGAACATAGAAGAAACCAAGTAAGTTTGGAACAGGAACTTTTAGAATGCAGTGCATTAAAGACAATGCTTGTTCATATTCAGTTGTTACATATCTGGGATGAATTTATAAAAAGAAGGTTACTACTGAACTCTTCTCAAAGGTTGTCATGTGCATTGTAAACGTTTCTTCAACTGCTAATAGTTTAAAGACAAAAGAAGTGCTTATCCCTGTGGTGTGTTTCACTTCACTGATTTCTGTATGTTGGGGGAGTTGAGGCAAGAGTGTAAAATGTATGTGTGTGTGACTTTTAGGTCTGGGATGGTCCCAGATGTGGGACCTTGTCCAGTGTTGCCCCAAATCAGATAGTGTTACCTGGTCTACTCCCCTGGACTTTCTCATTTCTTTTCCATTGTTTTTCTTTCTGGCCTGTAAGTTGGCCTACTTGTGGAATCACTTACGTGGTGCTTTGGTCTGAATGTACCTCACCCCAAATTCAGATGTCGAGATCCTAATCCCCAAAGGTGAGGGTATTAGGAAGGGTGTGTGTGTGTGTGTGTGTGTGTGTGTGTGTGTGTGTGTGTGTGTCATTTGGGAGGTGATTAGGTCTTGAGGGTAGAACCCTTGGAAATGGAATTAGTGCTCTTAGAAAAGAGACCCTAGCTCCGCAGAAACCTAGCCCAGGGGTCGGCAAACTCATTAGTCAACAGAGCCAAATATCAACAGGACAACGATTGAAATTTCTTTTGAGAGCCGAAAACCGACTTCTGCGCATGGGCCACGAAGTTTTAATTGCACTGTACGTGCGTGCCCGCACGTGGTGTTTTGTGGAAGAGCCACACTCAAGGGGCCAAAGAGCCTCCTGTGGTCCGCGAGCCGCAGTTTGCCGACCACTGCCCTAGCCCCATCTGCTATGCGAGGGCATAACTAGAGGTCTGCAACCCAGAAAAGGGTCTTCACCCGTGTTGGAACCCTGCTCTTGGATTTCCAGCCACCAGAACTGTAAGCAATGCATTTATGCTGTTTATTAACTACCCAGTCTGTGGTATTTTGTTACAGCACGTATTCCAGGCACCATATGGAATAAGACACGGAGCTTAACCTGCTGGGTCATTGTCTGGCAGAACGGTATTGTTGTTGACCTAAGAAGGTCTAGGACTACTAGCCTATTGCAACCTGTGTCCATCTGACTCTTGCACTAACATCAACTCTTAAATGCAACCAATAGCTTTTTAGATATCGGACAGGTTTGTGGTTCTTATAACCCATTGTTTGTGATGCTGTAATTAGTATGTGTTTGTTGACGTCCATGAGTTGTTCGAGGCTGTTTATAAGGAGGGCAGTGGTAAAGCCTGTTCACTTCCCTCATGCCTCCTTGCTGCAGGTCTGCAGGTCCCCCAGGGACGCATCTGTTTGGCTGGTGTGCTCAGCTGTCAGATACAAGTGCCTTTTGGGGGTAGCCATCTTGTAAGTGACCCATCATCTTCTCTCCTTTGCTTCTTTGATGACCTTGGTCTCGCCAACACATACTTTGCTTGTGATTAGATATCCATAATACAGAGATTAGGACCCCTCATTCTTGGGGTTGGGGAGTGGGGAGCTATGAAGAGAACAAGGTTTAAAAACCACCAGACTGCATTTGGCTGACACACTGTAAACTTGGCTTAGCTCCTTTCCCCAACTGCCTTTTAGATTTTTCTACCTGATTGGTTGTGTTTGGCGAGGTGTTCCTCAGCATGCGTTTCTGTGCTCCTGTGAAATCCAGTCTGTTTTTTAACTACATGACTATTTGGAATCCTGGATGTACCTGCTGGAAGGAAATATTGTTATACTGATAGGATTTTTTTTTGGTTAATGAAAAGGAATGCTAAAAAAAAAAGAAAGAGTTAAACATGTAATTAATGTTTAAAGACTCCTTGAATAGGCAGCCGAAATAGCAATGCATGCAATAGGCTAGCCTTGCTTTATTCTAGCAGGTAGGATGGCTTAGTTCCCTCTATTCAGAATTTTTGAGGACTAAACTGATTTGCCCAGACAGGAGTCCATTGGGTTGACAATGAGCTGAGTCCTCTTGACAATTAGGCTTCTTGGTAAAATTGCTCAGTTGGGACTTGTCGCTCCTGGTTGAACTCATCAGATCAAGTTCCTTAAGAGGCAAAGCAAAAGACCAGACCCGATAAGTAGACAGAAGCTTCTGTTCACACCCAGACAGAAGTCTCTGGAAATTCTGAAGCATCTGGTCTGATTCTTACGTTTGGAGAAGAACTTTCCTCTACTGGAGGGAGGGCTTTTCTGCTCCTCCACGGTAGGGATTGGCCTTTCCCTACTTATATCATTTGCTCTGTTTACTACTTCATCACTTTCTTTTATTTATTTTATTTACTACTTCATCACTTTATTTTATTTTTATTATTTTTAATTAATGAATTTTATTTTTAAAATCTTTATTGTTGAGAGTATTACAGATGTCCCCCTTTTTCTACCCCATTCCCCTCTCAACCTGGTTCCTGCCCCATCCCAGGCCTTCACCACCCTATCATCTGTGTCCATAGGTAATGCATATATGCATATAAGATCTTTGGTTAATCTCTTCCCGCCCCCTCCCGTCCCCCTTCCTCAGTCTGTTCCATGTTTCCATGCCTCTGGTTCCATTTGTTCATTAGATTCCTTGTTCGTTTATTTTGATTTTTAGATTTAATTGTTGGTAGATATGTATTTATTGCCAGTTTATTATTCATATTTTTTATCTTCTTTTTCTTCATTACCCTTCAACAGTTTAAAAGGTATTTAATTGATTTTTTTTTAAGAGAGGGAGAGGAAGAGAAAGCCAGTGAGAGAGAGAAACGTTGGTGTGAGAGATCAAGCCCACAACCCAGGCATGTGCCCTGACCAGGAATCTTACCAGCATCTGGCAACCTTTTGGTGCGTGGGACACCCAACCCACTGAGCCACACTGGCCAGGGTGCTTTCCTTTTTTCTTTCCTACTTTTTCTCCCTCTTCTATCAACTATCATTTTCCCCCACACAGCTCAGGCTTAAAGGGAAAAAACCACACCTCAAACATCCCTGGATTTTCAATGTTTTACCCGTAATAATGGCCCTTCTTCTCTGCTGTGTCTGGGCCAGTCAATACTGGGCTGTAATCTTGGTTTCCTTTCATTGCTATATTTTGTTTCTGGGAGTGGTGTTCAAAGAACTTCTCTACTGAAGTTCTCTCTCTCTCTCTCTCTCTCTCTATATATATATATATATACTTTTTCTTGTACTGTGTGGGGATCTGGCGTCCTTACTAAGCAGATTCTAAAGGTAATCTCCTATAGTGCATATTTTACTGGTGATTAAGTACATTAAAATGATATTTTCCCATGTAGTATTACTCTTTGACCTAGAAAACCAAATAGTGACTTCTTCGAATGGTATTTGGTATGTGTACACTAACTCTAGCTTGATTTTAATCACTTTGATCACACCTATGTCTAAAAAAGCAACTCCCCATTAAAAAGGCAGCCCCATTATGAAGTGACTCTAACCTGTTACAGGAGAGTCCCTCAGGCCATGTAAGATGAAACCACGCTGGGCAGATGTGTAATGGGCCAAGTCCATGTTGCATTTTTGCAAACTCTCCAACCATCCCCCATCGTCACCCATGTGGCCTGGTGGAAAGTGCACGCCTGTGGAATTTCAGAAACTTGAGTCCGACTTCTGCCACTAATTAGCTATTTTGGGTTTTGGCAAGGTACTCAGTCACTCATGACTCAGTTTCCTTGTCTTCACAGTGTGTTAGTCGGTCTAGGAGAATGTGATTTTTAGGTTCCTCGCTTCACACTTCTCTGAAAATTCAGTAGTTCTACAAAAGTTTTTGCTCTAACTCTGTGGTTGAATCTGTGGTCAGGCTAAGAAGGGAACCTCTGTGCTGTTACTCTTCTCAGAAGAAACTACTAGTTGCCTGGTTTATTTTTGTTCAGGAAAAGATTCAAGTAGCACATCTAAATATTCAGTTAAAGAAAAAAAATTCTTGCAGTGATCGTTCATTTTATTTGAAGGACTCTGTGGCATGTACCCCTGGTCCGTCCTACGAAAAAAAAACGGGGCTGTCATGTGGACAGTATTTTGCTACAGCACTTATTTAAGTAAATATTCATTTTGTTTGGATATATTTTCAGAGCTTCACCCTGGTCGTTGAGGTCATTTTAGACAGTATTAGATGTTGGCCTGTCAAAGGCTGGAAATCATTGGGGTGAGAAGACGGGAGGAATTTAGCAGAAGTTTCTCTGTGCTGTGGGAGAGGATATTCATATCCTGCTGTCTGTCTGTTGCCCTCTGCAAAGCATTACCTTTTATGACAGTGCAGACATAACGTGCAAGTCTCTTTCTTCCCAGAGATTTATGGTCCGCATGGCTGTGACCGTGCAGGTCTTGAAAGTGTTAGGCGTTGCTCTCTGTGGCGTATGTGCCCCCTGGCTTGTCCTGAGCTGTGATTTGTATCCTCGGGGACGTTGCAACATCATCTCCGGGGTTTCAGGTTTCCTGACACCCTCCGCGGCAGATTTCTTTCCAGCGTACGCTAATTACATGGATGTTTGGGGAATTTCATAACTTATTTCAAAATAAGTTGAGGCGCTCAGGGGTGTTTCAAAGAAAGCAGTACGGGATGGAGGAGAGAGGTGAGAGAAGATTGGGAGGTGGGTCAGCGATACCCAACCAGAGAGCCTTAGCTGAGGTGGAGGGGTTGCCTGCCGGTTAGGAGAGTCGTCGGAAAAAATAAATTTCACAGAGTCCATATGTCCTTTTTAAAAAAAATCCTATTATATTTTGAGTCCTTTCATATTTTTAAAAGCACGTGTTATGTTGCTTATATAAGTTATTGGATTCTATTTTAACCAAAGATCTTTTTTTTTTATTACACACACAGACACACACACACACACAGAGTTTGTTTTTATTGACACAAATCGCCATTCTTTCCCTTTTACTGCCTTGAAACATGTGTAGTGTTTTCACTTCTAGGCTGACTTTTATCATGGGTTGGTTTCGAAAAGTTTTTTTTAAATCAATTAGCCCCAAACCAAGAATTGATTTTCCTGTAGAAAGATGTTCAAATTGGTGCTTAGTTCTGAGCTAGAGATTGCCAGCTGCTTGCTCAACAGCAGGAGCCCGGAGGCTCCTTGGTCAGACCCAGCAGGAGGGAAGGCCTCGGGGCTTTGTGGCTTTGGTGGGAGCTCCTAGGACCAGCCGCCTGGGGAATGCTGCTGGGTTCTCCCACAGAAACTGCCTGCAGGTCCCCCGTGGTCATATCCATGAGTCAGTTAAAGTAATTAGTCTGGGTTCATTCTTGGTTAGGAAAGATGACCAGTAAGGGGTGTTTAAGGCAAATGGGAAGATAGGCGAGGAGCTGGGCAGTCGATGTCCTCGTATGAGAGATTGACCTTTGAATGCGAGATCCAAGGTCACACTGCTTCTAGAAAGATGGGTCATGCCTGTCCCTGATCCTTTACTGTAAAAATGTCAGGATCCCCCGACGATTAATAGCTCATTAGCCTCCTATAAGCTCTTAGTCTCCACATACCCGTGATTGAGTCTTAAAAAGTCAGAATAATTTTCAGTATTTGGCATGTAGTTTGCTTCTGCTCACCATTGCAAAAAAAAAAAAAAAAAAATCTTGCATTGATGTTTCTCTGCTTCTTACTAGGCCGGGTGGCTGCCTCCTTTTTCCTCTGTGTAACCGGTCAAGCATTTTAAATGTAATGGATAGAACCTGCAATTTTATTACATAGTAAATGCGAAGTTGTACATTAAATCATTAAAAACCTGATGGCATTTATTTCCACAATTGGTTTTCTTTGTTTACAAGTAAAGTTTTTATAGCTTTCTTGCTACTTTTTTTTCTTTTCCTGGTTGTCACTTATACTTTTCCAGTCCTTTACTTAAAATCACCCGAGTCTTGCTCCTCTGGCTGAGTGGAGCATCGTCCTTACACCGAAAGGTGGCAGTTTGATTCCCAGTCAGGACACATACCTAGGTTGTGGGTTTAATCCCTGGTCGGGGAACGTACAGGAGGCAACCGATCTCTGTCTCTGTCTCTGTCTCTCTGTCTCTGTCTCTCTGTCTCTCTCTCTCAAGTCAATAAATCTATCCTTGGGTGAGGATAAAAAAAGAAAAATAAAATTGAATAAAATAGCATGAGTCTGCTAACTGTGCTCTCTAGGCAACCCCCTCCATTTCATACCATATGTGTTTTGGACTCAAAGAATGTTAACTTTTTTTTTTTTTTTAAATGCTGGTTTAAGCCAAATGCAGTTAGGAAAGTGAGCTTGTTTTAGAACCGGATGCAAACATCCATTGCATGTGTACCCTTTACTGGTTTCATTTTACTGGTCTGGATGTTTATATTCTGCTCGTTCCTTTTCTGAACATAGATCTTTATTTGAGTCTGTTGAATTAGCTAACTGTTGGTCAGTCACGTTGCAAGTTATCTTTTTTGAAAAGGAGATACTGGTTTAGTCAACAGCTTGCCTTAGTAGTGACTGAACCAAATCCCCAGATTGGCTGTTCGGTATCCTATTAAAGCTACGTATGAATCTTTAAGAGGCTACATTACTGATCTCATTCTTGAGGGGACCTAAGAAGCTTTTGATTTCTATTTTCTTGCAAATTAAATAAAAACAAACAAACTCAAAGCATGGTTTTAGACGCCTCTGACAAACAGTGTGAAGAGCGTGCGGTGGGCCAGTATTGCCCAAACTTTCCTAATTGCTTGTTTGCCTCTTTTAATAGGTTTCTTATTGAACTCTTCTTGCTCTTTCTTGTGCCTAGTTATTTACACTGTCATCAGTTTTGCATTTATGCATGTTTTTCTCACAAGGCAGGGATCGGCTATTTTAATTATATTAGTTATGTTGTTTAGAAAGTTCTTTCCTGTACTTAGGCCAGGGTAGGGGCTAAGAGGTCCTTTTTGTCACTGCCTAAGGGATTGTCACCTACATTATAAAAACAGCACACATGTGTATGCATTCCAAATGAGAGGTCTTTTTATTCATGCTATTAGCATGCCATGTGTGCCAATTACCTTGTATGATTCATGCCTTTTATTATTTTATTTTTTAAATATGTATTTTTTTAATTGATTTCAGAGAGGAAGGGAGAGGGAGAAAGAGAGAAACATCAATGATGAGAATCATTGATCAGCTGCCTCCTGCACGCCCCCTACTGGGGATCGAGCCTGCAACTCTGGCATGCGCCCTGACCAGGAATCAAACTGTGACCTCCTGGTTCATAGATCGACACACAATCACTGAGCCGTGCCTGCCAGGCTGATTCATGCCTTTTAAAGAAAAGTTTTTTTTAAAAAAATGCATCTAGCTGCTTCCTTATTTATTTTTCTTTTTACCCCCCCTCTTTTGCTTATTTTTTTTTAAACTGTCACTTCCCAAGATCAATTTTGTTTTCCACTTAGGAGAACAGATTCCTCTCTCCCTGCAGTTCCGCCTGTGAAGTGGCATGTGGACCCTGCAGCCACTGTGAGTGTGTTTTATTTCCTCCTTGTGTTACCAAAAGCACCGGAGGGCATGTTGCCTTTTTAAAGAGACACTAGCCTGGGCTAAGTCACCATGTAGGCCAGGTGGGTAGGAAAGAATGCTTATGACATTCTTTTCATCAGCTCCATGTGTGACCTCCCAGCAGGAGGTCAGGCAGTAAAACATTTGAGTGAACTGCTGAAATGTTTTGTATTTATTTACAAGACTCTTAATCACAAGACTGATCCCAATAAACTCAACAAGTCACAGTGATGGAGGAAAGTATATGAGGCGTGCAGAGCAGTCAACGTGGGGGCTGGGGGGCCTTTGGATTGCATTGAGCATGCTCTTCTGTCCCCACTGTGGAGAGGCCATCAGCAGTTCCGGTGCAGGTCATGGGTGCTCTGGTGAGGAGTGGAATGACACCTGTTCTGTTCCCTCCTGCTGCTGAACTACTGGACGCTTTGATTTTAGCATCCAGACAGCCTCAGTGTTTGCTCTGTTTTGCTGAAAATTCTCAGTTCTTTTCCTTTAACTGTTCTCTTCCACCATTCCCAGTGGATTCTGCATTTTCTGTGGTATTGGAGTTGATGATTTCATTGCTTATCACAGTCTGATTTAAAGCAAAAGCATTCTCATACCTCTAAGTTTTGTCATTCTTACTGTCACTGTATTTTTGTTGTTAATCCTCATCTGAGGTTATTTTATCCATTTATTTTTAGAGAGAGTGGTAGGGAGGGGGGAAGGGAGAAGGGGGAATGGAGGGAGGGAAGGAGGGGGAGAGAGAGAGAGAGAGAGAGAGAGAGAGAGAGAGAGAGAGAGAGAGAGAGACATTGATGCAACCCAGGTACGTGCCTATGACTAGGAATCGAACCTTTGACCTTTTGGTGTTCGAGCCAACGCTCTAACCACTTAGACACACCAGCCAGAGCAGAATCAGATCATTTAAATCATGGTGAGGGCTTTGTTGTACTGCTGTAGAAACATGCTTTCCTCTAGCTAGCTTCTTCAGGGATTTTTTTCTTTTAAAAGTAAAGCACTGATCTAATTAGGGAAGTAGTTTAAAACCAACATTTCTGGAATATAAAAGAGTACATAGGGCAGATATTCTTAGGACATTTTTTGTCAGGTTACCATTTGTTTTGTTGTTTGAAGGTAAAGACTACACACATTTTGTAGTTCAGCTTTATAATTTTGCCTCTATGTTGTTTCTGTTTTGCTGAATTTAACGTTACTTAAAATAAAATGAATAGCTATTGTATTTAGACATAGAGGCAATAACAGATGACTCCACCCGTCCTTATTCTCTCACTTGGACCCAGCTGACCCAACGGTCCAGTGGGATTTTGGATGGTTTCTCTTGAGTCCTCAGCTCAACAGAACCCATTAGAAATTCATTTTTTGGAGATTCAGCTTCTCTGTGTAGATAAATTACTTGATCATTATCTACTGTTTTTCATTCTTTGTGAAATGCATCATCTACCACAATGGATGATGCAGGATAATAATATTCTAGACCAAAAAAAAAGAAGCTTATATTGGGAGCAGTTAGTGTAATGCAACATTTAACCCACTCAATGCCTTCAATGAATGAAGAAGTGAAATAAAGTATTGTTGCTCTGGAAAATAACTCATCCCATTCTAACGAAGGTTGTCTTGAATCTACCTAGGAGGTGTCTCTTGTTAGTACTGGGAAGCAGAGATGAGTGGCTTTGCTAGGCTGGAGTCACATTTTCACTGGGGAGAACTAGCTCGAACATGGCTGCCTGATGTGGTGCTTCATCCCCCCTATGACAGTGATTTCATCCTTGGGCAAAGACGTCGGTCAGTGCTGGAGTATCAATACCCAGTTCCATGTTTTGACAGACCTTGTTAACTGTGTGCTAGATGGAGTGCAGGTGGTAGCTGAGGGGTCATGAAAAGATACCAAAGCAAGGTTCCATTTTTAGAGGATTTTATTACAAGTTCTTCGTATGTTAGGTCCCCGTTTTCTAAAGAAGCCTTTAGTGTAAACTTCACATATTTTAAGTGTTTCTCTTTCCTTCCCTCCTCCCCCTGCCTTCAGTTTCTTTTCCTTTCCATTTTATCTCAGAAGAAGGATGCACTTTACTTTGCTGGTGTGTTTTTGTAAAATTGCACTTGTGGTTCCTGGTTCCTGCTGTGATAAGATTGTTGACTGTGGGTGGTTAACTGGTAGTTCTTTCTTTAGCTATTTCAGCTGTATTATCCTCATTATATATGGTGAGTTGGCTTAGCAGCAACATCTCATGTGTCTTTCTAACTTTAAAAACTGGTCTTTCCATTCCTCCTCTTGAAGTAGAGGAGTTACTATGTGGACAGTAGAGGAAACTTTAACTTTCACTTTATTTTTTTAATTTTTAAATTGATTTCAGAGAGGAAGGGAGAAGGAGAGAGAGATAGAAATATCAATGATAAGAGAGAATCGTTGACTGGCTGCTTCCTGCACGTCCCCTACTGGGGATTGAGCTTGCAACTTGGGCATGTGACCTGACCAGGAATCAAACCGTTACCTCCTGGTTCATAGGTTGATGCTCAACCACTAAGCTACACTGGCCGGGCAAAAAACAAAACTCTTCTTGATTTTGTTGGGTTTTAATTGTTTTCAGCTGGAAATAATTTGCATGCCAGGTGGCACATTCTGGGGATACCCGCTCCCAGAACCCCAGGTGACGAAGGAACATGTGTGAGTTCTCTCTTTGGAAAGATTAGAATTTACCTAGATGGGACCCTTAGTACCTGCCTGTCTCACTGCATCTATTTCTTGCATCAAAGTGAGTCCAGTGCTTTCAAACATAGATTGTCTTTCTGTTTCCATCTGATTCTGTCCCCAAAGAAAACAAATATGTACAGTCCTGGTAGCAATGTGGA
The DNA here is from genome assembly GCA_026230045.1 of Corynorhinus townsendii. Taxonomy (NCBI): domain Eukaryota; kingdom Metazoa; phylum Chordata; class Mammalia; order Chiroptera; family Vespertilionidae; genus Corynorhinus; species Corynorhinus townsendii. The sequence continues at coordinate 28,411,203 of JAPDVU010000013.1, forward strand.
CGGCCTGGGCAAGCCTTCAGTAATGGGGAACTTCAAACACACTCAACGAAACCACATTTTATGTTTGTTTTGCTCTGGTGCTAATCTGGCAAGAATGATGTCCCACAGGAAAGTCAACATATCCGAATAAATCATCAGTGTTACAGGAATGCTAGGTTTCAGCAACTGTAATATCTGCCTCGCACACATTTCTCAGTGATGACTCTTTTAAGCTTGTCTCGGGCGGGGCGGGGGCGGGGGGCGGGGGGGACACTGCTGCCTGGCAAAGGATCGTCTGAAGTGCTGGGAATTGCTTTTCCGTTTGTAGACATATCTCAGCTTCTTCCACGGTCAGTATGCAAAACAGCAACCAAGCCAAACAGAAGACATCAGACCGAAGTAATTTCTGCCTGTTTAGTACTGTGGCTTCACCTGTTAGAGGTGGGTGGGGAAGAAAGGGTGAGGGAACCGCAGAGGCAAATCACTTCTCAGTGACTGGGCTTGTCTGCTATGCATGTGCCAATAGAGGGAGATTTTTCCTGAGAACCTGGGGGTGGGGGTGGAGTGGGTGGGGTGAGTCTGCCTCCTCTGGGGTGAGGTGTACTTCCCGCTTTTATGGCTTGGCCAGAGGGGTTCAGGAGAGCTATACCCAGATACCAGGAGCTTCTTTGAAAAGTTGGATACAACCCTCTTTATCAGATATGGGACAGAGGCCTACGTGAGAATATCGGCCCCATGGTACTTTGGCTAAGAAAGCCGTATTTTGCCAAATGTCCCATTTCCAAGGGAGGTGATAGAGCAACACATTTGTGAGAGAAGGAAGCAAAAGCCATTTTGTGGGATTGAAAATGCAATGAATATGCTGAACTCAGTTTTTATAAAAACTCAGTGAAATAGTGTGTGAATTTGTCATTGTCTTATTTTAAGATTTTAAAATTGATTTTGAGAGAGGGAGGAAGCAAGAGGGAGGGAAAGAAAGAAACATCTATGCGAGAGCGAAACATCGATCTGCTGCCTCTTGCATGTCCCTGACCTGGGATCGAGCCCATTACCCGGGCATGTGCCCTGACCAGGAATAGAACCGGCAACCACTGATGATGCCCAACCAACTGAGCCACACTGGCCGGGGTATTTTGTCATTGTCTTTTAATCCCCGAGGTAAAGCTTTTTCTACTTCTAGAAGGATCGCTCTGTGGGGTTTGGGGTCGTTGACTGGTCACGAGGCATTGCAGGGATTCCATTCCCTGGACCACGTGGCCATTTCATCGAGTCAGAAGACATATTGGACGGAGAGTCTTTTCTTGCTATTAGATCTACTGGGGCATGGTCATGGTCATGGCCGGTGGAGGGAGACTGGAGGGAGATGGGTGCTTGCTGTTGTTGACTGGAGGAAAGGTACTTTTTAAATATTTTTGTTGATTTCCGAGAGGGAGGGAGAGGGGGAGAGAGAGAGGGAAACATCAGTGATGTAAGAGAATCATTGATTGGCTGCCTCCCGCACGCCCCACACTGGGGAATCGAGCCCACAACCCTCGCATGTGCCTTGCCCGGGAATCGAACCGGTCGTCTCTTGGTCCTGGATCCATGCCTAACTGCCGAGCTACACCGGCCATGGAGATCTGCTTTTCAAGAGCTGATGGAAATCTGTGTTTTTGTGTGAAACATCTTGACTTGGAAATAGTGGCAACAAAATCAGATTTTGATATAAAACTGTCCGGGCCAAACGGAACATCAGAATGCAGGCAGGGGTTATCGTGTTCTGTTTACTGCTGTATGTGCAGCATCCAGAACAGTGGCTGGCGTATAGTAGGTGCTCAGTGAAGGCTGTTGGAACAGATGAATGAGTTGACATTTGTGGCCGCAGTACACTCGGAGGCTGCCAGTGTTCAGCCTCTGCTCTACTGCTCTCTCCAACTATCTTGTAGGTTTTTCTGCTGCTTTCGATCCCAGGTCCGATCATTTTTAATGTAAAGATACATCAATCAGATATACTGCAAAGGTTAAAATCCCTGTAGTGTGAATTGGTGTTCGGACCAGCATTCCGAAGTACATATGGTGGTTTTTTGTTTTTGTGTTTTTTGGGGTTTTTCTTTGTCTTAAGTTCTTTTCTAAAAAAAAAAATGCGTGGTAAGAAAACAGATCAACGTTATTGTTTTAACCAGTTTTCAGTGTACGGCTCAGTAGTGTCTAGGTGACTCCTGTTGTTGTGCAACAGATCTCCAGAAAGCTTTCATTTTGCAAAACTGCAACCCTAAACCCGCGAAACACTAATTTTTCCTCCTACCAGCCCCTGGTAACCGCCGCTCTGTTCCTGTGAGTTTGACATAAGTGGAATCATATCGTGTTTGTCTTTTTGTGACGGACTTACTTCACTTAACATACTGTCCCAAGGTTCCTCTACGTTGCAGCGTTATCAGAATTTCCTTCCTTCATCAGGCTGAGTCATATGCCATGGTAAGTATAGACCCAGTTTTGTTTATCCCTTCATCCGTCGGGGGACCACTCGGGTTGCTTTTACCTCTTGGCTCATGGGAATGGTGCTGCTGTGAACACGGTGTGCGAAAATCTCTGTGAGATCCTGCTTTCAGTTCTTTTGGAACTATACCCAGAAGTGGGATTGCTGAATCATATAGTAGCTCTTTTTCAAATTGTTTTGGGAACCTCCATACCGTTTTCCATAGCAACTGTACCGTTTACATTCTCATCAAGTGTATAAGACTCCCAATTTCTCCACATTCTTGCCAACCTCCCCGCCCCCCGCTTTTTTTTAATGCTAGTTATCCTAATGGCTATGGGGTGGTATCTCATTGTGGTTTTGGTTTTGATTTCTCCAATGACAAGTGATGTTGAGCATCTTTTCATGTGCTTCTTAAGACCGTTGTTTTGTATTTTACTACTTAGTAGCTATAAATGTGGGAGCTTTCAAGAGTTGTAAGAATGTATTTCCTAGTATTGCTTTGGGGTAACATGGGAGAACATTCCCGCACAGAGACACAAGAGCTTACCTAACCAGCCTAACCCGAGGATCCATCGGAGAAACCGGGCACTAAAGTAAGAACCCTTGCTTCTGGCTTTCACTGCTTGGAGAACGTAGCCGAGGACCTGCTGTGTCCTGGCCCATGTTTGGACCTCCCCAGATAAAGTACAAGCAAATTGAGAGGATCTCTTGCTGTTTGTCCCGAGAGGCCCCTTTTCATCCTGAGAGCACTGTGCTATGGACTGTGATTAAGCTTTTTGAGGTGAGGTTGTGGAGGGCGAAGGAGGTGGAAAAGGAAATGTTGAAGTGACTGAGCTTTTCCCCAGAATGCTGAACCATCTCACAGTGGCAGAACTTTTAATGTACCTGGGAAGGATTGATAAGCTAAAGTTAGCCATATAAGAGAAGTAAGTAAATGATCCTTTCCCCCTACTATGTTATTAATTAATCCCCCTACTACGTTATTAGATAATTCCCCTACTATGTTAATTAGGTAACTAGAGGCCCAGTGCATATAATTCATGCGTGGGTGGGGTCCCTAGCAGCTGCCGGCTGTCGGCCTGGGTCTCCCTTCCCCAGCTGCCTGCCACTGCTGGTTGGGGTGGGGCCGGCCTGGCCCCACCCCCTGGTTGAACTCCCGGTCAAACTCTGGGTTGAGGGGACAATTTGCATATTAGGCTTTTATTATATAGGATACTGACTGGAACAAAAGAAAGTTGGTTGAATCAGTCTGGTGACAATAAAGGTAATGTCTAAAACGCTCAGATCCTGAAGAAGAGTACATTTAACTCAGTGACATCTGATGAGTAGTTTCTGGGTTCAAAAGTGTTATGCCCACCTGTTGAAAATTTCATTCTAGAATTTAATATTCTAGGGTGCACCCCTGTGGACTCAATATTCATTAAAAAAGGATACCCATGTTGGGGTCTTGCCTTCCTGATGTCCTTTTCTGATAGCGCATTCATGGGGGATAACCACAGCTGCAGTCTTAGAAACAAGGCATTCCTGCCTTTTCCAAGTCTGGGAAGGACTGTCTGGGCTATTGTGAGCCAGCCGGTTAATGGTTAACTCCTACAACACGCCAGACATAACATCTAATCTTTTGATGAGACCTACTGCTCAGAATGAATAATGGTTAACCATTCCTTACCTCTGACTAATAAGCCCATATACCTTCCATAGTTTGTTCTCTTAAATAGCTGACACTGTGAAGGACTTTTTTCTTTTCTTTTGCAAATAACATTTACATAGCACAGACGTTTTATGACTCATTCCTTGCATAGGAGCAGGTGGTCTCACTGAATAGTTTGCCACCTTATAGGGACTAGTAGAATAATTCTACCAATTTTTCATATAACTCTCCCAGCTGTGTGGTTGAGAGACTAACCAATATGAAATAGTCTTTTCCTCAGTGCAAATGTATATGAAAAGACAAATAGCGCTCTTGTTAGCAGAAGAGTCTTTTTAAATTAAAAAAAAATTGATTTTAGATAGAAAGGGAGGGAGAGACGGATTTGTTGTTCCACTTATTTATGCATTCATTGGTTGATTCTTACATGTGCCCTGACCGGGGATTGAACCCGAAACCTTGGCCGTATCAGACGATGCTCTAACCAACTGGGCCACACTGGCCCGGCCAGAAGAGTCTTGTTAAAAGTCTGCGGTGCTGCACGTGACTGAGATTTTCTTCTTTATGGGAACAGTCATCCGGGCTGGAAAAAGATAAAAAAATCAAATCAAACAAAGGAAGTAAAGAAAGATTCGAGTCTCCCTCCCCTCACAGGGGCTGCTTCGAGCCGGGGCATTGCCAGTGACCTGCTGGCGGTCTCGGAGGACCCAGCCACCTCACGGCGGCTTACAGAGCTGGGCCACCAGGTAGAATGCCGCAGCCCTGCAGGTGCAGCTTCAGGCTCACCGTTGTTTTGGCCAACGGAAGCTGTTGGAGCTCTTGCCCACTTAGGAACTTTTCTATAAACATTCGAAATAGCCTTTATGTCATTAAAAAAAAAAAAAAAAAAGCTTGGCTGAAAATTAGTGTTGGTGGTTCTGAGAAGTGTGTCCCTAATGGCTTTAATGCTTTCACACGCGTTATCAGGGTCCCCGCTTCCTTCCTTGGTAATCTGTGTAAGCAGTTGTTCTCGGTTTCCTTTCTCCATAGGAATCTGTCTGTCGTCTAGGCGGAGGGTGGCTGGCTGGCACAGCCAGTGTCTCTCTGGCTTGGACGTACCCCTGAGAGTTCACTGTAAATCTGGTCTGCACTGACAGTTGGATCTGGGTTGGAGCATTTATTGCTTATTACAATCTCTTAAGTTAAAAAAAAAAAAAAAAAAAGAGTGGGCTTTTTTTTTTTTCTTTTCTTTTCTGGTAGCGAAGGTTTTCCAGAAAGTTCTGAGGGCTGGCTGCATCTCCCATTCAGGCTTTGGCTCTGTGCCTGTGGCTGGCATCCTCACCTCTCCTCAGACACTGCCTTGGGCAAGGGGCCAGGCATTTCTTAACAGCCGCAGTGCATATTTCTGTCTTTATCTTACTTGACTTTCCTTTGGAATGTGACATTGACCGTGGCCGCCTCCTGGAAGCGTTACCTTCTTGGCTTCCCCCCCCCCCATGTTCCTTCTTCTCCCCTGGGTGTTCCCCTTCGCTGTCCTTTGAGGGTGCTCTCCACTGTTGGACGCAGGTGTGGTCTAGCGTCTGACTCCATGCCTTCCTGACACTTTTCTCAAGGGCGTTCATCTGTAACTCAGACCCCTCTCTCTTCAGGGCCCCTGCATTCCAGCTGCCTACTGGGTTTTCCATTCAGTGGACCGCAAATATCTTAAACTCAGAATGCCACAAACAGAATTCATTTGATTTCTTCGCAAACCAGTCCCTGTACCTGTATTCCCTACCTTGGTGACTGTGTCACCGCCTACCGAGTTAAAGAAACGGGGGACTTGAGGCAACCAAATAAACTTCTCATTCTTCTTCACGTTTCTTATCCCATAAGCACCAAGCCCGTTTCCTTATTGTAAGGTAGCTGCTTTTCCCCCAATCCAAGCCAATCCCAGTGTCCTTCAGAGTCAGCATCACCTTACCTCCTGCAGAAGGAATCCTCAGAATTCCATCCTAGCCCCTCGTCCTGGGGTTTAATAAGTTCTGTTTACCTGATGATCCGAACTTGATTGAGTTTAGCTGTGGCCAAGGTCATGCCGTCGTTTCCCCAGGGCTAGCAGAGTGGGGCCTTGGAGATGTGAATTTCCTGGAAGTGCCTGAGTACTATTCTATGGCTGATGGGTGTGCTGCCCTTTTCATGCAGAGATGGGGCTGGGGCATCAGCTCTGGGCTTGCTGGCCCCGAAAGCCATTTCTGTCATTTGTTTCGAGTCGGATGTAAGGTGACAGAGGGCAGGAGGGAAGAACATTGACATCCAGAACTCTGCCCTAAGGACTAGGGAAGAATAATGCATGAGAAACACCTAATAAAAGCTGGTTCTCAATAATGATATGTTTGGGGCAACCACCCAGGGGCTGGGCTAGGTGCTTGGATGGAACAGGGACAAAAAGGTTCCGTGTCTGGCTCAGTGGCAATTGGCTGAGGTGACAGTCCTTGCCTGTTCTCTGACTCCCTGGTGCAGTGTGAAGGCAGGTCTTCTCAGAGGTGGTGCTCAGAGGCAGCTGCTTTTGTTCCATAATGTAAGTTGGGGGACTTTTCTTTAGTCTTAAATGGACTTAGCTGTTTTTGTAACCAGTGGGGAAGAGTTGGGAAATGGTGACATCATTGGCAGCATTGTAATGACCAAGTCCTGGTTCTACAATTTGGAGAAGGTACCTGAGTGTCCTTTTTCTCATATACCCTGATCACCAGGAAACTCTGTGTACAAAATGGTTCAAGTCCTGGGGAGCAGTTGCTCTAGGGGTGTCCTTACTGTGGAAGCTCAGAGACTCACCTGTGAGATAACATAAGTAAATAGACATATGGCCAACCAGTCCTGGCTAGGTAGTGCAGTTGGTTAGAGCATCAGCCCCATATGCCAAGGTTGCGGGTTTGAAATCTGGTCAGGGCACACATACAAGAATCAGCCAGTGAATGCACGAATAGGTGGAACAACAAGTTGATGTTTCTTTCTCTCTCTCTCACATCAATACATAAAATTACTTAAAAAGGCATAAGGCAAAACTTATTGGAGTAGATGCAGTCATGTATGTTTGCTGCTGGACAGGTAGAAATATTTCCTATGCAGGTGAAAGAAAAATGACTCCTAAATTATTGCTGATGTTAGTCTGTGCTCTTCTGCAGCTAAATATGTCACATGATTTTCTCTTAATTGCCCCAAGGGGGTTGTTCATAGGCCAGCAATACACTAGTAGGGTCATGAGAGCACACGGTAAAAGTGCTGCACTTTGCTCTGAGAGAGGGAAGAATGAGCCCCGGAGAGCTGGTGGAAATGGAACTGCCCTGAACGGAGATTTGAAGTGAAAATTGACCACTCGTTTTGATTTCTGTTTTTTAAACCCTGTTTTTAAAGTTTATCTTGACCTGCAAATACACACCTGCACATTGGAGATAAGAATGGGAGAAGGGCCGCTGATGACAAATGCATGGCTGTGTTTGAATAAGGTTCTCTGTCTTGATTACTGAGCTGGGTCCAGGTGCCGTGCCTGGAATGTCTGTCGGTGTCTTTCCCACCCCAGCCCCAACACAGCATGTGTTTAGGCAGATTACATGTCATTGGAGATTATTTCGAGGATTTAATGAGTAGGACTCAGAAGGAATGTTTGTCATAGTAAACACTTGTCTTGCCATTTTATTGCAAATTTTTTATTGTTTACTTTTTTAACAGAATTATATTTAAGTTTTACTTTGCATGGTATGTTTCTCCAAGTATAAACTAATATTACGATTTTCATAACTTGGGTTTAAAACTCAAGATTCTCCCCATTGTATTTTGTCTTCTTGGTTGGAACTTTTTTTTGAGATGCTTTTGTGTACTTTTGTAGGGTTAAGCTGCCAACGTATATATCATCAGTAATCTAGACTAACAGTTTTTTTAAATTAGAAATTTGATTTAATGATTCTATAATCTTTAAAAACTTAGAGGGAAATCTGGTTACATCTTATGCAAATAATTGATAGGAGCTGGTTGTTCAGCCACCAGGTTTTAATGTCCAGGAACTTGATGGCATCCACATAGCAGGCTGGATGGCTGAGTCTCACCACTTCTATTTCATTTATGTTTCTCATATATATTTTCTGTTATTATTATTTTTTAAAATGTTTTCATTGATTTCATAGGAAGGGAGAGGGAGAGGGAGAGAGAGATAGAAATGTCAATGATGAGAGAGAATCATCGATAGGCTGCCTCCTGCACACCCCCTACTGGGGATTAAGCACACAACCCGGGCATGTGCCCTGACAAGGAATCAAACCAGTGACCCCTTGGTTCATGGATCAGTGCTCAACCACTGAGCCACACCGGCCAGTTTGTTCATACATTATTATGAAAACCTTAGACAGGCTGTAACAAATTATACCTTCATCCCCTTCTGTGATAGCTCAGGTTCCTTATACACAGGGGTTGGCAAAACTATGTTTACAATTGCTCGTAAGGAAAATAACAACAATAATTAATAAGTAATAGTACAAGAATAAACTGCAGATCTACTTTTGCCCCACCCTGTGCATTGGATTCTGGTGAGGCCTGTGATAGACCAGTTCCTGACCGTTTCTTCCTCTCTCCTCCTCAGTGATTTTGACACTCAGGATGATATTTTTCTCAAGAGCGAGCAAAATCTCTCTTATATTTGGAACCAAAAAAGAGTGGTCAAGGAGGAGGGTATTGGCGGCTTTCTTCTGTGGAAAAAAGGGTGGCACTGAAAATAATGAGGCTGTCGAGTAGACAGCGCTCTGGAGAGGTGACACCATGCTGTATGGGAAGACTTGGGCAGTCAGGGTGTTGAACTGAGTTTGATTTGACTTAGCGATGTTGGAAAGGAGTGCTCCTGGGAAGGGAACAGGGGAGATCTGTGGCTGGCTCCTTCTAGTTGGGAATCTGGAACCTGAGTCCATCAGTTGCCCCAGGTGCTAAGATGATTTTTCAGGTATCTTTCATTATTATGACAAATATGTCAACACCATGGACAACATTGGTATATATTATTTCTTGGGAGGACATTCTGCAGAGAACTTTTATTCTTGGGCACATCCTCATTGATGTCTTAGAATCTATATATATAAAAGCCTAAGCGACCAGCTGACCGTTTGACCGTTCGACCAGTAACTATGATGTGCACTGATCACCAGGGGGCAGATGCTCAACACACAGGCATGGAAACATGGAACAGACTGATGAATCTCAGAGGGAAGGGGGAGGGGGAGAGTTGGAAGAGATTAACCAAAGATCTTATATGCATACTAGAGACCTGGTGCATGGATTTGTGCACCTGGGATCCCTTGGCTTGGCCTACGGGGATTGGACCAAAACCGGCTCTCTGACATACCCCAAGGGATCCTGGATTACGAGAGGGTGTAGGCCAGGCCAGGGGACCCCATCGGTGCACGAATCCGTGCACTGGGCCTGTAGTTAAGTATAAAGCCCAAATGCCAGCCACTGGAATTGTGACTCATGGCCTGAAATGCCACACAGGAGTTGCTGCCAGAAACACTCGCATGGAGATCCGGTTGCCCTTTTGCCTCCTCAGGTGACTGGTCCAGATGTGTTGCCAGGAGCAAGAGTCCCTGTGGGAAATGTAGTGGCTTTTGAAGTTGAGTTTCATGTGACGTGAAGAGTGTTTCTATATTCAGAGACATCAAACAAAGCTGAGTATTATTTTCTTTTTTAGGAGTTGTCTCATAGGCATTTTTAGAAAATTTATACTTAAATTAGAAATAATATAACAACTTTACAGATTAACATTAAAAAAATTATGGTTTCTTGGACTTCGGCAGATTTTCTGAGTTCATGTAAATGGATAGTTTTTCTCTGTAAAATGCTGGCTTTGAAGTGTTCTTTTGAGGGCAGAGATAAAATGTATTCAACTTAAACTTTCAAGTAAAATTGATTTTTGCTTGAGTAGGTGAAAGATGAATATAATGCAGAATTTACAAAGTACACAAGAGGCTGGCTGGAGTGGCTCTTCCTCCAGTGCACCGAAAGATTGCTGGTTCTATTCCTGGTTGAGGCACATGCCTGGGTTGTGTCTTTGGTCCCCGGTCGGTTGGGTTGTGTGCAAAGGGCTACTGATTGATGTATCTCTCTCACATTGATGAGTCTCTCCCTCTCTTTCTCTCTCCCTCCCTCTTCCTCCCTCCCTCTTTCCCTCCCTCCCTCCGTCCCACTCTTTAAGCATGTCCTTGGTGAGGATTGAAAAAAACCCCACAAGATTATGCAATAGAAAGTCTTCATTCCACCCTTGATCTCTAGCCTCAGGTCCCCTCTTGCCCAAGGATTATAAGTAGTTTTTTATGCATGTAAACATATACATCCCTGCCCTCGCTTTTCCACACATCTAGTACATACACCACTCCTGTTCTATTGTCTCTTATCCCAGAAACCATTTATTTCAGTGTCTAAAAGGCCTCCTTATTCATTTTTCTCTTACTAGTATGTGGATGTGCCATTATTGACCATCTTCTGTGATGAGTTTTTAGGTTGTTTCTGGGTTTTGTAATTACCAGTAATTTTTTTCACACATGTAAGAGTGTTAAAATAAATTTCTAGAAGTAGAATTGCTAGGTTAAAGGCTTCTGCCCTTGTAATTTTAATAGATATTGCCAAATTGCTTGCCATGGAAGTTATACCATCAGCAGTGTATTGGGGGACCTGGTACACTGTTGGCTTTGAAGTCTTTCTTTTGGGGGTGGGGATTAGAGAATTTGAAAATATTCAGGCAATTTGAAAAAAAATTTAATTATATAATGTATATGTGTTTAAATATACTTTGATCAATAGTACATTATTGTGTAGTCATATTACCGTCTTTCCTTGGCAGTTGGATGTTTAAGTGGCTAGATGTTTACAACATTGAGAGCTATCTATCAGGTTGTAAAAAGATGAACAAGGAGGTAATTTGAGGAGCTTTTGGATTCATGGCCTCACTTTCTGTCTCTGCTTCTCAAAATTCTGTAAGATTCAGCTCAGTGTTGCCTTCTTCCATGGAACCTGTAATTAGTCCAGCTCTTGTTGGCCTGGGACAGCATTTACACCCTGTACGCAGTTCCATGCTTTCATTAAAAGGAATCTGTATCATGCTTATGAGCCATGTCAGGAGACCCGATGTTAGGAGCAGTTTTAACTCATCTCTTTGCCCTGTGATTTTTTTCTCTAGTTCTTGGGACAGAAACAACAACATTCAGTAAATGCTATTTTCTCAAGTTGTTAAAAGCCCTCTCAAGTACTTTATTTTAACAGTTTATTTTTCAGAGTAAGAAAGTAATAATGACCATTGTAGGAAACGTAAAAAATATAGACAATTTTATATAGCAACAAATAAACATCACCCAGAATTTCACCTTCCAGAGATCATCACCCCATCAATTATTTTGTCCTTCTCTCTGTGTGTGTTTGAATAAATTGGGAACAACATGCCGATGTAGTTCTGTATGCTCTCCTTGTCACCCTGCCAACAGTTGACAGTTTGAGTACGTCTTCCCAGAGCTTTTCCTATGCACATCATACATAATGTGAAATGTAAAGGAAGTTTTAGAAAATAAATTAGAAACTAAATCACACTAAGCATAATGCTGCACCTGCTTTTGCCACTCAGAGCTGTGCTCAGCTCCTCATGTGTATGTACAGAGCCTACTTCTTTTAAACGTACGTACCATGTCCCGTACAACACAACATCTCCGTTGTATGCACTTTTCCCATTATAATTAGGGCTGAGGTGAACATCTTTTTACATAGATACATGTCGAATTTTGGGTAGGTTCCAGAAGTGGAATTACTACCAGTGTAATGAAAGGTCATGCATGCCAATGTTTTTACTAAGGATAATGTCAAATGTCCCCTTAAAAATGTCCTACCTGTGTATATTCCAGTAAATAACATTGTGATATCTTCATCAGCACTAGGATGATCAGTCTTTTTTTTTTTTTTTTTTCAATTGAAGAGGGAGCAAAGTGGCCTCTTATGCAAGTATAATTTACATTTTACTGATAGTGAGGTTGAGTATCTTCATATGCTTCTTAACCCGATCTCTTTCAGCTATAAAGTGTCTTTTTTTTTTTTTTAAGTTTCTTATTGGATTTTTATGATACTGACTTTTCTGTCTGTTACATATATTGCAAGTATTTTTTCTCAGGTGGTTGTCTTATAATCCACTTTACATGGTCTTTAGCCATAGAGGCATTTAAAATGTAGTAAAATCTGATAGTATTTAGGAGAGACTTGCATACCTTCTCATTAATAATGTATTTTCTTCTGGCACTTTTATAATTTTGTTTTCTTACACTTAGACTGAGCTAGATTGATAGAATGATTGACTTCTATTCCTTTTCCCCTGTAGTTTAATCATGAAGATTGGCATATTTTTGTGTAGTATTTTTATGACTTACCAAAGTAGTTTCATATAATAATAGATCAAATTAAAATTGAATGATGGAAGTTTATATGTTACAGATGAATATTTTTTGATGATTTTCAAATCACTCTCCCGCTTTCATTTAGTTTGGCTTTTCAAATCGTGTTCCCTCGTCACTTTAGGCATCTTAAGACTTGGAACTGGGGGTCCTGGAGGATGTACAACTCAGTTCTGCTTTTATTGTAATGTTGCATTTGAAAATGAAGGTGTTTCTTTTAAAAAGAACCAGAAAACCACTGATTTGAAGTTTGGGGAGCTGGGTAGGGTTTCCAGTGTGTTGGTGTTGGTCATGTATGTGGTCAGTGTGCTTTGGAGCTAGAATTCCTTGCCTTGAGGACCTGGGCGGAGCTCCCTGGGCAGGGCTAGGCCAGGCCTCCCTCTGTTTCCAGCCCTATCCTGTTACAGTTAAAGTATGTTCCGCAGTTTGACCTTCCGCTCTAGAACACTTTGCACACTATTATTCCCCATTTCCTCTTGGATACCTTTCTCATCTGTACACTGGGATCTCGTTATTACTTCAGAGCATAAATATTTTTGTTAAGAGCTGAAGCACATTTATAAATCTGTGAACACCAGTGAAATGGAAAATTACTGAGTACATTACAAACTCAGACCCAGGAATGACAGGGAAGTTTTATTTTTATGCTTAGAAAAGAAACACGAAGTGTTGTTTATCTGTGGGTGTGAAAAATATATTAAAATAGCATATAATAACTATATTCAAACAGTGTTTTTCTTGCGTCATGTTAATTTGATAACATCAGTCTTGTCTTAATAAATTTCTCTTGGAGTGGATTAATGTCACATTATTATTACTAGAGGCTCGGTGTACAAAATTTGTGCACTCGGAGGGAAGGGTTCCCTCAGCCCGGCCTGCACCCTTTTGCAGTCCAGGAGCCCTTGGGGGATGTCCAACTGACGGCTTAGGCCTGCTCCCCAGCAGGCCTAAGCCGTCAGTTGGACATCCTTAGTGCTACCGTGGAGGCAGGAGTGGCTCCCGCCACCGCTGCTGCGCTCGCCAGCCATGAGCCCAGCTTCTGGCTGAGTGGCTCTCCCCCTGTGGGAGCTCACTGACCACCAAGGGGCAGCTCCTGCATTGTCTGCCCCCCTGGTGGTCAGTGCACATCATAGTGACTGGTCATTCTGCTGTTGGGTCGATTTGCATATTAGCTTTTTATTATATAGGATGTGGACTCCGTTGAGTTACTGCAAATTTTTTGACTGTTTAATTCTTATTCCTCCCCTTAATGGAACAGCTGATCCTTGAGGAATGTAGGGGTTAGCCCCCTCCCTCCCCCAAATCCTGCACAGTCAAAATGTGCATAAAACTTTGGATTTAGTTGTTTAACACACATTTGTATGTAACGTATACTGTATTCTTACAGTAAAGTAAGGTAGAGAAAAGAAAATGTTATTAAGAAAACCGTAAGGAAGAGAAAACAGTACAGTACTGTACATCTTTATTGAAAAAAGTCTGCATATAAGTTGACCCCTGAAGTTCAAACTTGGTGTAGTTCAAGGGTCAACTGTGTTTAATTGTTTTTCAGAAGGTACTAAATGAGTTTTAGTGCTTAGTATCGTCCCTTTTTGGGCTGAGACTAGGAAGAGAGGCTGCATCTTGCCACCAATGCTGGTCCCAATTTTCAGACAGTTGCTGCTTCACCCAAAGTCATCCTCTCCAAGACCTGTTTAGTTTCATGAGTCGGACGAGAGGAATTCTAGGTCTTGCAGGCATCTCTCTCCTTTAAGTTCACTCGTGGGGAACATGAGATGTGGTCAGCATTGCTAATTACACTTCAAGGAGCAGAATCACCTTCCTTCATTTCCTGTCTTCCACCCACCCGTGTAGTGGTGACTCCTGGCCTTAGCAGTGTCACGAGAGGCCACACGTCCTATATACTCTCAGGAGGAGAGGCCACAGTGCAGTTGCATTCACTTCTGTGCTTCCCCATGAAAACATAGAAGATGCAAAAGCATATTGTTTATTTCTGGGGTTATTCTTTTAAGAAATCTTTTAAATTTCAGCGTTACTGAGGTATAATTGTTGTAAGATACTTAAAGTGTCCAAGTGTGTTGATTTGATATATATATATATATATATACACACACACACACACACACACACACACACTACTATACACACACACACATATACATATACGTGTGTGTGTGTGTGTGTATACTGTATATACATAGTGCAATGATTCCCCCTGCCTTTTTTTAAAAATAGAGTTTATTGATTTTTTTACAGAGAGGAAGAGGGATAAAGAGTTAGAAACATCGATGAGAGAGAAACACCGATCAGCTGCCTCTTCCACTGGGGATGTACCTGAAACCAAGGTACATGCCCTTGACCAGAATTGAACCTGGGACCTTTCAGTCCTCAGGCCAACACTCTATCTGCTGAGCCAAACCAGTTAGGGCAATTCCCCCTTCTATGTAATGAACACATCATCACCTCCCATATTTACCTGGTATTTCTTATTCTGTTGGCTTCATGGTGCCCTGTGTGGTGTGTCAGCCTCCTGACTCCTGGGAGGGGCATGAAGCCCATTTATAAGTGCTCAGAATAAAAATCATAAAACACAACAAGTGCTCAAGAATGTTAGCTAAATGGTGATGGTGGTGATTTATACTCCATCTTCCTCGCCACCATCCTTCCAGTGTAATTAGCTGCACTAACACCCTGGTCAGTGTTCACCTTTTCATTTGCTTGGTTTTCTTAATAAACATCTGACTAAGTGTCCCCACACACTTCCCACTGCTTTATGAAACTCCTGCCCAACTTTCCACAAGATCCAATCCCATCAGATAATTTCACCCCTTCCCTTTCTTTCTCTGGAGGCCCCCCCCCCTCCCCCCCCAGCTTCCTCTTAGGTAAGGACTGGCACAGGTAACACTTCTTATAAAGACTTTTAAACAATTCCCCTATTTTTAGGTCCTTCCCTACTTGCAGCCTTCCCTACTTGCAAAACAAAACCATCCCCTCACCTCACCAAACAGAGCAGAACACCTGGTACTATGCCTCACAGGTTGAACTTCAGAAGCTTACTGCTCAGGTAGGTCGCACGCCCAGCTTTTCCTTCTGTACGTACAGATTTTGATGTGGGGTTCCTGAAATCCCCTGGTTTCGTCAAGCACGGAGCTTGTAGCATTTGTGTCTTCTTCCCCTCCTCAGTTGGAAATGACTTTTCAGCT
Organism: Corynorhinus townsendii; assembly: GCA_026230045.1. NCBI lineage: Eukaryota > Metazoa > Chordata > Mammalia > Chiroptera > Vespertilionidae > Corynorhinus > Corynorhinus townsendii. The sequence continues at coordinate 28,426,911 of JAPDVU010000013.1, forward strand.
GGCAAAAGCGTGATGAAAACTTCATTATTTTGTGACTTACACCCAGCAGTCTCCCAGCCTCCAGCTCCAAATTTCTAATTATTGGCTGGAAAAAAGTCACCAGAGTGAGGAAGTTAGCCTCGATATTCCAGACCCATTTTGTATGCATTTTCCCTTTGTCCTAGTCTTTGTTCTCATCTGATACAAACGAGAGTGGGCTCAGGTTTTCTCCCCGTGTCTTCCTCTAGTGAGAGTTTTCCTCCCAGTGAAGATTTTATGGGAAAGTCCAGCTCTTGAGCTCTGTGTTTCCTGGTGAATAATAAGCCCATCTTAATGAGGTAGGTTGTAAAGATAGCGTGCCTCATTTTAGTTCTGCAGCTAAAGGAACACAAGGAGAGGTGAGAAACTAGGGAACCCCAGAGAAAATTAAAGGGCATTGAATTAGGACCTCAAGAGAGAAGGTCAGAAAGGTAGGGATAGTTATGTTGTCAGTGAGTGCCTTAATAACAGTGGTAAATTTATGAATTTGTAATGTAGAGAGGATGGGTCCCAGTGGCCCTTTTCCAAGTGAAAGAATTTATGAAGAAATAGGTAAAATTAGCACACAGAGATTTAAGTATATTTTACAAAGAAGATGATATTTCAAGAAGATTGTTACCGAAATGAGCCTCACCCTGGCCTGGGTGGCTCGGTTGGTTGGGTGTCATCCTGTGCACCAAAAGGTCGCTGGTTGGTTCCTGGTCAGGGCACATGCCTGGGCTGTGGGCTTGATCCCCTGTAGGGAGCGTGCAGGAGGCAGCCGATTGATGTTTTGCTCTCACATTGGTATCTCTCTCTCCCACTCTCCCTTCCTCTCTTTCTTAAAAAAAATCAATAAAAATCTTTTAAAAAAAAGATATGGTCCCCTTGAGTGATTTTTCTTTGATGTGGTTAGACACCATCTAAAAGTTCTAACTTAGTATAGAAGTGACTAAGTGCCGTTAGTTTTTTTTTCTAAATTAGTGCACTATCTCTTGAGACCATTCAGGCGCAGGTCATAGGATGAAATCTTCATACTTTATTGCTTGCCTGTTTGGGTTGCTGTGTTAGAATCCTCATTTACCAATCGGGCTTAACCAGTTAACTGCCACGCATCCAAAACGGAACCCGCCCCCCACATGCCATAGACGCTTATGGCATACAAAGGGTTAATGTAGCAGTCCGCTTAAGAACTAATGAGTGTGGCCCCAGTGATGACTTAAACGGGACATTAAAAAACACACACACGTAACAGTGAGATGCTAGAATATTTTAAGTTTTATTCTTGTCTCAAGAATAAGTTTTATTCTTGTCTTTTATTTGGCCCTCCCATTGCCTCCGTTTCAAATATTGCATTTATGGAAAACAAAATGTGCTTGGACATAATCGTCAGCCCAAATCTCCCCACACTTGAAGCTCTTCCTTTCTTCCTGAGCCAAGTACCTTTGCCATCTCCCTTCTTACCTGTTGTAGAACTTTCTGGACTTTAGAACAGTCTCCAGATGGCTGGTGTGCCTCTTCACCCATTTCTTGTTTCTCCCCCTGGCCTCTGTCTCGCCTGATCCCTTCCCAGCCACCCAGCCTATCTGCTGCTCTTGGACTGTGGCCTTACCTAGCATTTGCCATGACTTGATAGGCAGAGAGGGTGTCTTTACTTGTTCTTTGGGATTCCCCACAATCAGTAGTCTGTGCTGAGTGAATAATAGTTTTTGAGGAAATGACATGTAAATATAAGGAAGTACTGTCATTTGATGTTCGGGCCAGGTCATTTCCATAGTTACCACTTGATGGAAGGCAGCATCTTCCAAAGCTGTCCTTAGAACTGCTGCTTCCTGGGTGTGGTACGGGCGGGGGCAGAGCTATTGAAAGAAGGGATATTGGGAAGCACTCTGCCACCCAGACCCCCTGTCTGGGGTCATTGGGACTGTGATGTATCCCTTTTGGGGCTGGAATTTTCCTTTACTGAAGCTTTCCTGCCTTCTTGGGGAGTCGAGCTTAAGGTAACCCAGTAAGAAAAAAAGCTATAACCTGATCTTGGTTGTTTTGACTCCCAAGTTTTATTTCTTTCTGTTTTTACATTATGCAGGCAGCTTTTTATCGCAATATTTAAGAAAACACGTTATTTCAGTCATTTTATAGGTCAAGAAACGGAAGTTGCAGCAATGTGTCATAGCTTCTACATTTGACAGTGGAGGCCTCTGCAATAAGGGACTTCTAAAGATGTATAGCTTTGGACTTGATAGCATTCCTTCAGAATCTACCCTAAAGAAAGAACCAGATCAACAATAAAGAATTATTTTAAAAAAGAAAGAAAGAACAGCAAAGTTAACGTCAGCTAAAAACAAAACAACAACAAAAACCAAAACAAAAACAGAGGCATAGGCACATCTTTTTGAACCATAGCAAAAAATCAGAACCAACATAGATTGTGACAATGGCGAATGGGTCAGTAAATGTCCTACACTGTAGAGCAGTGGTTCCCAACCTATTTTTTGGTCATGCCCTACCTAAGCATCTCTGAAATCCTGATCCACCCCCCTCCCATGACATAGAATTGTTATTATTCAAAAAGCGAACTCCTGTTCACGTGGAGGAAGCCTAAAAGGCCATTAACGTGGTCTAAACAAGCTTCCAAAGAACATGGCATCCATGAAAGAGGAAAATAAAAGAACAAAAGGACAGTTGAAGAACTAAGGAAGAAATCACTAAGAAATTGTTATAAAAATAGTAATATGAAGCAATATGAAAAATAGCAAATAAAGTTTAGGAACATATCAGAGATCTGAAATGCATAAGTATGTCACAATATATATTTATATACTGTATATGAGGCCCCTAGAACCATAAGAAATACAAAAAATTCACTGTTAATAACTCACTGTTGAATTGCCCCCCACTTGTGCCCCATCTTAGGAACCACTGCTGTAGAGTATTATGGAACAGCTTAAACTTAGCTTTGAAAAATTTTCAGTGAATGGATGGACCTGGAGAGTATTATACTAAGTGAAATAAGCCAGTCAGAGAAAGACAATCTAATGAATAAAATAAATTAATAAACAAATTAGAAACAAACTCATAGATACAGAGAACAGACTGACAGCTGTTGAGGAGCTGGGTGAAAAAGATGAAGGGAATAACAAAGAAAAAAAAAACACACAAAAAACCCCCACACACAATCAAAAAATAACAAGAAACCAAACTCATAGACACAGACAACAGTATGGTGATTACCAGAGGGAACGTGGGGTGGGGGATGGTAGAAGAGGGTGAAGCGGGGATTAATGGTGATGGAAGGAGACTTGACTTGGGGTGGTGAACACACAATACAATATACAGATGATGTATTATAGAGTTGTACACTTGAAACCTATATAATTTTATTAACCAGTGTCACCCCAATAAATTAATTAAAAAAGAAAATTTGGTGAAATGGGAAGATAAGTAGTAATCAGAAAGAATGAAAGATATCAAACCAAGTAGTAGAATCCCAATAATGTCAACAAATTTAAAATATACTTAATTAAAAGGGTGGGATAAAATATGCAAACGTTTAAAATTGATTACCTGTGCACGGTGACATTATGCACGATTTTTAGTTTTCTGTAATTTCCACTTATAATGAATTTATAATCAGAGAGTATTAAAGATTATTAAAATTTTTAGCTGAGGTAGAAAAAGAATGATCCTTTTCACCCTAGTAATTCAAAAGAATGAAAACTCAAGCAAGTTCCAGATATAAGTGATTTTAGTCAGTTCTAATTTGAAAATGAATGTTTGATTGCAAGTGATTTTTTCCTTTCTTTTGCTTTTAGTCAAAGTATGATTGTGTATGGTGCTGAAAGCCACGTGCTTAATGAGCCAGTATTGAAAATATTGTTATTTATGAAGGGGCCTGTATTTAAATGTGCATCTCACAGTACAATCTCATGGTGAGGGACTGTGCTTTGGACGCAGCCTCTGCCACCTGCTAGCTTTGGGACTTTGGCCAGCTCATATGGTCTGTTTTCTTACCTGTAAATTGCGGTCTTGAGGATTAAATGATATAATGCATGTAAATCAGATGATTTTATAGCTGAAATGATAAGTGATAGCTGATTTAATGCTATTCCTGAAGGAAGATGTATTCCAAATTTTCTTATATAGAGTATTGAGGAAAGGCAGAGATTAAGTGGTTCAAAGTGTGCTATGTTTATTAGCGATGAGTTTGTCAGCAATTGTACATGTTTAAGTTTTCCAGCTTTTACGAGCTCAGTCCAACTTGGGAACTGAAGCACTTGACCTTTGCCCTCCTGTCCCTGCTCCTGTGCTCATACCCTGTAGGGCTGCAGGCACCCCCCAGGCCTGGAGGGCCCTCCCACACGCAGCATCTTGTCTCCGGTGGCCCAGGCTTGCTCTGCCCCAGGCAGGGCAGCTGAGCAGATCTTCAGCTTGAGGTCAGCGAGGGTGACAGGAATGGTCCTAGGCTAACACAAGGGTCTTAAAACAGTGAATTTACTGCAGTTGGGTGGACAGGTAATGCCATTTCTTCGTAATGCCACTCAGAGCTGAGTGGTACAACCTAAGATTTCCCACGTTTCCACTTAGGTAGTCTGTGTGTCTGCTAGGCAGGGGATGGAGAGAAGAAAGGACACATATGCTGGCATGGCTGTACATGTGTACATGGGTGTTTGTAGTCTGTCTACACGGAGGTGTCTGCATGTCCCATGACTGTCTCTGTTTAGTGGCTTTGTGTTGTCCCATCAGTAATTAACATTTGGTTACTTCAGTTGGGATTATGCAACTCTTTACAGCTGACACTAGTTCGTACCTGTTTTCATTCCTTCTCTCCTCTGATTCAGAGTCTTGGCTCCGGAGAAGCGATTGCCCCGTAACATTTCGAACCCGCTTGGCTGTCCCCTGACTCACTGGAGTGGTCACATACCTGAAACCCACCGGGCCCCCTGTCACAGTTCCCAGGCGGTGGGATCTGTACTTGCTAGTTTTGCACTCATGTTTTGTCTCCTGAACGTCAAAAGCCCTCTGACTCTTGGCTTGGCGGAAAGCAGTTTTTATCCTTGTGCTGCTTAGCAGGCACTCGTTTCCTTGGATTTCCTGCAGCATTGGGTGAAATGGCACCAATAATTACAAGGGCAGTGAGAACACACATGTGAATGGTGCCAGCACTTGGATGTTCCTAACTCCTGGAATCTTCCCAACAACGTTAGCGGCGGACACTGTTATCACCCCGCGTTGTACCTGCAGAGAGTGAGTGGCCTCAGAGCCCTGCCTGGTTCTACCGCTTGGAAGTGGCCACTGTGTGGAAATGACCCCCATCTGGGCGAGGCTGGCTGGTGGAGCTCGAGGAGCCGGGGAACCAGGCGCTGTCCCCGGGAACTGAGCTCTGGACCGGCAGGCCCAGTGCCGAGACTTGGCAGAGATGCTGGCTGTTGCTTATGTTTGGAGAGGAAGTGACACAGATGAGTCCTCTCCTCCCAGAGCCCTGGACCTGTCAGGGCCGTGGAGGGAACTCAGGCCTGGGCAGGAAGGAAACGGGGGAGGGAGGTGTGGAAAACTGCTGGGGAGGTCACTTGCAGCAGGCTCTCACGGGGAGAGGAGAGCCCCTCTCTCCGTCCCTGTGGTCCCTCGGGCACACTTGGCAGGGGAAGGCGAAGCAAGTTAAAGGTATGTTCGCCCGCAGAGTTTCTTCTGTTTTGATGAGTGAGTCATATGACCAAGCTGGAAAGCCTCTTGGGCTGCTCTTATGATTGGGTTTCTGGAATTGGTTTTTGAAGAGGTTGCGTGCGACGTGCTGGGATTATCTCTCTGCAGCACAGACTGGTGCTGTGAAAGGAAAGCAAGCCTCCAGGTAGGAGGCATGCGGGGGGGGGGGGGGGGAAGGGGGCGCGGGCGGGAGATGGGGTGCTGAGGCAGGGGCAGGATTCTGGTTCTGTGCCAGGCTCTCTGGATAGGACATCCCAGGGCTGAAAATTGGTCACCAGCCTCAGGCTCCATCTCTGCCATATCTGAATGAAGTCCACCGCGGGCGAGCAAAGAAAGACCGCCCATGGCGGCCGGCTCACAGTCGTCCTGAGTGCTTGCTATTGTCAGGTTATTTTTATACCGCCAGGTTGTAGTTTCAGTCCCCGTTCTGGATAGTGTGAGCACGGTTCTTGGAGTAAGAGCATGGGGTCAGATAATGTCTGCGTCCGTATGATGTGGGGCTGGTTTTTAACCTCTGCAGCCTGGGTGCCTTCGTCTGTAAAATGGGGCCATTAGGACTGATCTAAGGGCAGTAGGGCTATGGGAAATACTGCAGTGGCCCCGTCTTTGTATCTGCTCTAAAAATGGAGGTGCTCATTACCGCCTTCTTGGTGTCTGACACTAGGGGAGCTTGTGTTCTGGTTCTGGCTGCGAGCAGTTCTGGCATTCCTGGACCCGCATCACTGTGGGTGTAGACGCGGGTAGCAAAGAGAGCTGCAATGGGAGAGGTGCAGCTTCTGCGGTCTCAAAGGAGGGAGTTCTTTGGGACAAAGCATTCCTGGCATGAAAGGCAGAGAAGGCTCATTTGAGAAGCAAGCCGGACTCAGGTATTCTGATACGCTACCTGATGCCAACGGGACAGGGGAGACTCCACTATCTTGTGTCTGATTGATCGGCCTTTGCATTTTATCCAACTTGTCATTGTAGCTCCAGAAAGAATTTTTCCTGCCATCTTTTAAACATTAAGAGCTTACACTGTCAGTTTGGTCTAGTTAAACACACGTTTTATTTTGGAAGGGCAGAGGGGTTCAGTTGGAGGGAAAATCTTGACCCCCTTTTTCTGTAACATATCAGCAGCGTGGGCCCTGTTATCTATGTTACCAGATTACTTGACAAATTGCCCGTTAAGGAAAACTTTTTTAATTGAGAAAAATCTTAACGTTTTAATATGGAAAATTCAAGCATGCACAATGCTGTAGAGAATGGGGTGACCCCGGTCTCCCACCTTTAACAGTTGTCAACATGGCCAATATTGTGCCCCTCACATTCCCCCACCCCATTATTGTTGAGAAAAATCCCAGACAACCTATGATTTTATTCGTAAATATTCAGTGTGTGTACGTTGATTGCCTTAGAAGATTCGGTGATGTAAAAAATGGGAAGTTTCATATTTGAAGATCCTTCTGGTGGGAAGATCTTGGCCTATTTAGACAAGGTGGTCATCCTCAGAGCTGGGGGTGGGGAAATGATTTTTTTACAACAATCACCCGGGGAAGCCTTCAAACTACTTGTCCTCTCAAGAGTTTGCTTCTGCAGCCCCCAGACCCCCTCAGTTGAAAATCTCAGCCTTTGATACATTGTGGAGTTGGTTTGCTTCTGAGTGTTAGAGGGGGAATAACAGCTAGGGGACCACTGCTTGCGGGCAAAAGTGATTCCAGGCAACGGGAGCTTTACCTCGCAAGAACCAATTTGTTGTTATTTTTAACCACCAGGAATGGGGGCTGTTTAAAAAATATATACATATATTTTTGCCCTTTTAACCAGAATATGCTGGATATTACTTGTTTCCATTTACTATAGGGAGTTTTTTGGACACAGTCTGCCCTCCTGTGGAGTGCTTATTATTTTTTAAAATATATTTTATTGATTTTTTACAGAGAGGAAGGGAGAGGGATAGAGAGTTAGAAACATCGATGAGAGAGAAACATCGATCAGCTGCCTCCTGCACACATCCTACTGGGGATGTGCCCGCAGCCAAGATACATGCCCTTGACCAGAATCAAACCTGGGACCCTTCAGTCCGCAGGCCAACACTCTATCCACTGAGCAACACCGGCCAGGGCTGGAGTGCTTATTTTTATAGTTTACCTGTCACCTGCCTCCTTGCCTTTTTTATCCTGAAAACGTGCTTTTCCTTGTCTCCCTGAAATCTGCCAAGGGCTATGAAGCAGGGCCCAGAGCTTACAGGAGCTCACGGTGCACCAGCTGTAGGCTGTTCTTGTTTCTGAGCACAGTGTGTGTGGTTGGAGTGAAGCGCTTTGTGGTAGTGGCCTGCTCAGCGGATGTGTGGGTGCTGGTTCCCGGTTTCCAGTGATCCTCTGCGTGGATGAGGTGGTTGTGTAGCCACCGTTCATGCAGGTGAGCCTGAGGGGCGCGGTTTAGCAGGAATCTGTCCTCTAACTTCACACCCAGCTGAAGGAGGTCTCCAAAGGTCATGTGTGCGCGTAGCACACAGGGCTGTTGGAAAATGTGTTTCGGGACAAATTTCTCTCCATCGCACCACTGCGTTTTGAAAGCGAGTTAGGAGGCGAGACATGAGGGAATTACACAGTGTGACCGTTCTGCTTGTGTTGTAGTTACTCCGCAGCTAGAAGTTAGGGTCTTGCATTTTACGCCTTGCACCACGCTTTCACGGGGCCCACAGTAACGTGATGTGTGGTTTTGATTTGGGTATTCCCTAACCAGAAAATGTACAGAAGAAACGAATAGTCTCATTTCCACCACACAAAACTGACTTCGGTTCTGCTCTTCTGTAAGGGGGAAATCAGAGAAGGCATTTTCCCTGCGCTTTTCTTTCCCACCCCACCCGTCTTTAAAATTCTCCTTCGGAAAATGACACAGTATTTTTTCAAAACCCAGCTGAGCTGTGCCCAGATTCATACACAGGATGGACGAGTTGCATCAGTTTTTCCTTTCTCACACCCAGACGAGGCTTACATAGTTCTGTGAGGTGTGCTGGGGAGTTGTAAAAATACGGAATGCTGGAAAAATTCCAGAGTCTGTTGGTAAATATAGAACACAACTGAACAGCACTTAACTTCTATTAGTGATTTTCGAACTTGAGGGGGAAAAGGACAGCTATCCATAACATGGCACGGGAAATAAAAAGAACGTGTGATGACCATGTTTGAGATTTGGATTTTAGTGTCTCTTTCATTTCCCTAAAGACATCACAAATAATCCAGTAAAGAGGAGTAGACTGCATTTGGTTGACAATATAAAAGATCCCTCCACTTCTCACCCATCTTATGCAGAGATTTATTAGGTCAGCTGAGTGACTTTCTCTGTATTACGAGAAAGCTGTCTTTGCATTGTGTTGTTAACTTAGCGGGGTTTTTTTGGTGATATGTTTAGGGAAAGAAATGAAAGCACTGTAGAAGGTGCTGGAAATCCACAGCTGGGAATTCCAGGTGAAGCTTCCACATGAGAGCTTTTCGGAAGCTGAATGACTGGATAGCAGTAGGTTTTAGAAGTGACTGGTCTTTTCTGAATATCTCTCTCACTGTGGCATGTACTGGCAAAGGCCTTTACCAGCCTGGTGCTTACAGAGCAAATGCCCCAACAAATTGCTTTCGGCAGTCACGGCACATCATAACACCCTTGATCAGGTCAGTGGGTCCATTGTGGTTTTTGCGAAGAACTTCCCAAGGACATAAGGAGAGAGAGAGAGAGAGAGAGAGAGAGAGAGAGAGAGAGAGAGAGAGAGAGAGAGAAGAGGTGTTCTATACACGCCCCTACATGGGATCCAATCCACAACCTAGGTATGTGTCCTGACCAGGAATTGAACCGGCAACACTTCGGTGCACAGGAGGACAATGCTCAACCAACTGAGCCACTTCGGCCGGGCTAGTTCTAGGTTTTATAATGTTCATGCGGGAAGTATGATAAGTCCCCAGTGAACCACATGGGGAAAGTGAGAAAGAGTCCAGGAGCCGGGCTGTGTAACACAGAACTTGCTAGTAGACTTCATGTCAATTCCGCTATATGGTGGGATATCAGAATCCTTGTCTCTCTGTCTCTCAAGGACAAAGCAGAGGAATTGGGCTTAAAAATACAGCAGGGAGCTGGCTTGTGTTTAAGGTAGAACTATACTCTCCTCCGGAGAGTTCAGAGGTGGATGAGTGACAGGAGCTTAACTATGCGAGGTAATTCATAGACTCTTAAAATGCTAAGACTGAAAGGGACTGGGCGGTCATCTCTGACCCTCTCGTTACAGATTAGTGTCACCCAGATTGTTTACCTGGGATACTTCAGGTATAGCCCTTCCTGAAGGTAAGAAATGTCGTAAATGAGAGCCTGGGAGTTCTTTCCAGAAGCCCAGCGCTGTGAGCACACAGTTCTGGCTCTAAGTGCCGTGAGCTTTTAATGGAGGTCAGTGGTGTGGGTCTTAAAGATGGAGGAAACGTGCTTCTAGTTTTGAAGGAGTTTAGAGTCAATAAATGTGGATACTTATAAATCGGTTTGCTCTGTCAAATAAGCAAGAACATGACCGTGGGAGTTCAGCCAAGGTGATCTGAGGGAAGGATCAGAGGAGTCCATGGAGAGAGGCAGTGCCACTGAAATGGAGCCATCAGGAGTAGGTGTGGCTGGAATCTGTTGAGTGCCTGCGTTGAGGGTTGCCTTTCTTTTTTAACCTTTTGATTGTGAAAACTTGTAGATACACAGAAAAGCTAAAAGAATAGCGCCACAAATGCCTGGACACTTACCACCTAGATTCAACAACGGTTAATGTTTTGTCATACTTGTTTCAACTCTGAACTTGCGTGTGTTGTTTTTCAGCCATTTGTTAGTCACAGGCATCGTGCCATTTCACCCCTCAGTAGATCCATTGGCAACTCCTAGAGCCGTTCACCTGCGTAACCATAATTCCACTACCAAAAAATGGAAGAAATTTAACAACAACACATTATATTCAATTCCTGTTCTCTATTTCAAATTTCCCTAATTGTCCACGTCTTTTTATTTCTCATACCTGGGTTTGATGAAGGGTCACACCTTGCATTTTGTTTTTCTAACTCCTAAATCTCTCTCTTTTTTCCCCCTTTTTAAATTAAATGTATTGGGGTGACATTGGTTAATACAGTCACACAGGCTTCAGGTGTGGGTTTCCATATTACAAGATCTGTATACTGCACTGTGTGCCCAACCATCCCCTAAATCTCTTTTACCATAGAGCAGCCACCTTCTAACCTGACCTGTTCAGTTCCTGTTCAGTTTTTGTTTCCTTTAGAAGGACTGGGCCAGTTTTCTTTTTAATATATTTAATAAAATATATTTTTTTATATATTTAATAAAATATGATTTTTTTACAGAGAGGAATAGAGAGGGATAGAGAGTTAGAAACATCGATGAGAGAGAGACATCGATCAGCTGCCTTCCTGTACACCACCAACTGGGGATGTGCCTGCAACCCAGGTACATGCCCTTGACCGGAATCGAACCTGGGACCTTTCAGTCCACAGGCCGACGCTCTATCCACTGAACCAAACCGGTTAGGGCTGGACCAGTTTTCTTATAACCTTTTTGTTGCTACCTTACCAGGGAGGTTTCTTGCAAATTGAAGATGTGAAAAACCTAAAATAGTCGGGTGTTGTGTAGGAGATATCTTGGCAGGTTGTCCGATGTTGTTCCTGATATACCACTTTCAGTGTCTAATGCAATTTACTCTTTATTTGCAACAATAAGATAAGGCAGCTCTAAAACGTTAGAACAGTTTAGAAATCTACAAACTATAAAGCGAGAGTTCTATTTAATATCACCACTGTGTAGTCCTGAGATAACAGTTAATCGCTTTGGTGAACTGACCTTCTTTCCCATTTCTGTGAGTTTTTTTGTTTACGTATTATAAAAACGGTGCTCTTCCATGTACAAAGGATCACCGTTTTTATAATAAAAAAAACCCTGTTGTCATGCAGCTTACCTTTTGCCCCACTCACTGTGCGCTATGGACGGAATCCCACGGAATAGGTAGCCAGGGTTGTTTTTAATAGTGGCTAGGATACATGTGCACCAAGCCAGCCACATTCCTTCGTTGGTGTTCAAGACGAGACACACCCAATTGTAAAGGGCCTGGCCCAGGATTAGCTATGTGGCTTGTGCCCACAGAGCAAATATTTTCCTCCGTGTGAGGCTCCTCAGCTAATGTAGGAATTGAATCTTGGTGTTCTGTGCCCTGTGTTTCAACAAGTTGTGGGAATGCGTGAGTAGTAAACTCTTCAGGGCTCTGTATTTGAATTCTGGCTCTTTTTTTTTTTTTTTTTGGTCTTTTCTGGGCGGGTCTCTCCATCCTCCTTCCTGTAGATATCAGGAGTTGATCAGGTTGGCCTACCTTAGAAGTAAACATGATACTCTGCCAACATAAAGTGATTTAGAAATGTTAATCTGTTTTACCAAGTCACAGTCTCCATTGGCATGTATATTTTAAGCCATCGTAAAACATATCCCTGTCATGCTAAGGAATGTGCCGAGGGCAGGCATCAAAGACTGGCCGAGGGAGTGTGTTTTGCTGTATTGTAGGTTTATGCCCTGACAGCCTTCGTGAGGCCTGGGGTACTGACACGGAGTGGTTGCTAAATGTTGAAGCCATTTCATTTATTCAGTTAGTTATTTGTTTCCTATGTTTTTACTGATTTCAGAGAGGTAGAGATAAAAACATCAATGATGAGAGAGAATCATCGCTTGGCTGCCTCCTGCACGCCCCCTACTGGGGATCGAGCCCACAATCTGGGCATGGGACTTCCTGGTTCATGGGTTGATGCTCAAACACTGAGCCACACCGCCGGGCCCATTTTATTTATTAGTTCCAGAATTCCTGCAAGTCCATTCAAGTGTCAGGGGGCTCAGAGGTAATTGTGTGGATGAAGGGTTTGAAGGCTGGCTGAACTGCCCGACGCAGGGCATCAGGCTACCAGAGGGGGATCATGGGAACAGGAGATGGTCCTGCAAGCTGGATGGAGAGCAGAAGGTGGAACAGAGGGGCTGTCTGGCCATCTCTGCTTCTTTGGAGGATATGAGCCACCCCGTGAGAGTGTTGCAGGCTCAGGGTGGGACGGTAAAGCTGCTGGGTGGTAGTGGTTTTATTGTTGGGTTCTCCATGGCATTGATGTCATCACTGGCATTTGGTGGACCACCAGGGTGTCAGGAAATCTTGTTGCTAGTAAGTTAAATGATCGGTAATTTGGTCACAGGGCTTTGGCATCAAGCATTTTGTAAAAGAACAAAATGATGATAGGGTGGTCCCCATATCTGACTGTCTAAATATTTGGTAAAAAAGGACATGAAAGAATTTCAAGCACATTAAAGAATACATGTACTTAAAGTGTTTGTTAAAAGTAGGAAGTTGCTGACTGTATTAATTATGTATTTCCTCCATATTCTATTATCCTTTCTCAGTAAATACACAAGAAAATAAGTGATAAAATGTTAAAATAAAAACAAAGGCAAATCATGTTACTGAAAGTAGAGAGGCAGTGCTGAGATTTTAATTTCAGGATCAGCAAGTCTTTTAAATCAACAAAAACCTCGCTTTTTCTCTCTGCAAAACAGGTGCTAAAATCTACACCACAGGGTTGTTCACGGGGTTGAAATGAGATCATATATATTTAGAAGTTAAAGAAACAGTGTTGATTCCACTCCGATTGCTCTCTGGAGCAGACAGGATTGTACAGTGAAAAAAGCATGTGAGTTGAGGTTGCATAGATATTGGTGTGAATTCTTTGCCATGTATGAGTTCCTTTATTTAATCAATTAATTAGTTAATTCTCACCTGAGGATATATTTATTGACTTTAGAGAGAGAGGGAGACAGGGAGGGAGAGAGAGAGAAACATCTGGGTTGCCCCCAGTACGCGCTCCAGCCGGTGATCGAACCCACAACCTAGGTACGTGCCCTGACTGGGGATGGAACCTGAAACCTTCAGTGGGATGAAGCTCCAAGCAAGCGAGCCACTGGCCAGTGCTTGGATGAGTTGGGTTAATCTCTCGGAATCTCCATTTCTCCGGCTCTAACGGGAGTTTATCACATCACCCTTGCAAGATAAGATACAGTGCATGGGCTCTCCCAGGTGTCTTGCAGGTTCTGGAATCTGGATGGTTATCGGGGAGAAGAGGGTGTCTGTGATGTGAAAAACGTGCCCTATCACCCACAACTTCCCCTCCCCGAGTGACCTTGCTGTTTTTCTGTTTGCAGCGACCCTGCAGTGTGCCACACCGGGCATGGACACCTTCTCCCGTGTCTGGAGGAGCACGGCTGGTAGTGCCATCGCCGGGTCCCCAGACTGCTAAGGCCATCTCAGGGGCGTGGGCGCCAGGAGAGGAGGGCGGCATCCGAGGGCCAGAGCCATGCCTTTCGGCCTGAAGCTCCGCCGGACACGGCGCTACAACGTCTTGAGCAAGAACTGCTTTGTCACCCGGATCCGCCTGCTGGACAGCAACGTCATCGAGTGCACACTATCAGTGGAAAGCACGGGGCAGGAGTGCCTGGAGGCTGTGGCCCAGAGGCTGGAGCTGCGGGAGGTAAGGAGGTGTGTGTGGTGGGTGCGTGAGCGAGAATTCACCCAAGGGACCACCCGCCTGTCTCAGCACCTGCCTTGCCTTTCCGCCGCAGCCTGGTGTTTAGAAGAACCCTGTTGTGTCAGCAGGGCCTTGATCTGACAGCCTTCGGTGGAGAAAAGCAAGGACACACCTAGAGCTTCCGCGGGGTGACGGCCTCCCTCTTGTTTCCACTGATGGCCAGGTTTAGGGGGCATTGGAAATGAGAGGCTCTCCTCGCCAACATCATTTTCTATCCGTAAAAGGGTGGAGTGGGCAGCTGGGGTGGCATTCCGGCTGCGCATCAAGGCGACAACGCCCACGTAGGGAGGGATGCAGCTGCTTTCCTTTTTTGCTCATTTGTTTCTGTTTTCCTCTTCAAAGGGAAGAAAAAGAGAATAAGCATTTAGAGTGAGTGTGAGCAGAGAGTTTTTCTGTGGGAGCCTGGAACATGGACTTTTGTTCCTATTGAGATTCCTCCTGACCCTCGTTTCCTTTGTACCGTCTTTGAGACTTCTTTGGGCTTTAAGCAAACCCAGGGTTGACTATGCAGCTAGTCATGACATTGCTCTTTAGGAGAGCCTCTTACTTAGGGCAGCGTGTCCTTCCGAGCAAGCAGGCCCTGCAGTTTCCAGTCTTCCAGACACTCCGGAGAGGAGACGTGGTGGGGAGCGCACACAGCATTTGTCTTGAGAACCATGTGTCACACCGGCTAGTGGGTAAGGGTATGGTCGAGTGGTTGCCACAGCTGAAATGACGACAGCTCCTGAGAGTCAAGCCTTACTCCTAGGCCCTGTGACACCCTTGCCCAAGGCCTCAGGGTGATGGAGAAGAGGGGCGGTGCCTGTTGGAAATGATTGATGGATGGTGTCTGATCCCCGCTCCTCGCAATCCATCTTCTCTCCTTGTGCATCTAGGATGTGGGGTCACGGAAGGTCGTCTTCTTCCCTTGGCGTCTTCCACAGGCTGACTCTTATGCCCCGAGGGGCTGTTCTGCCTGAGCACTTCTGTCTCCTGCTGGCTTTCATGTTTATTCTCTGGCTTCAGAGGTCAGGTCTTCCTTCGGAGTTTATTCTCCTGTGTAGAAGCCCGTCCTGCCCAGCAGACATGCCTAGCTTTGTAGCTGACACACTAGAATAAACATGTTCTGACCTTGTTGGTCAATGGCAATGGCAGGCTCTTCTTTTTTTTTTTTCTTATTAACAACCCATTTAGGTAGATTTACTTTTAAATATTTTTATTGATTTTAGAGAGGAAGGGAGCGGGGAGAGAGAGAGAGAGATAGAAACATCAATGATGAGAGAGAATCACTGATCGGCTGCTTCCTGCATGACCCCCTACTGGGGATTGAGCCCGCAACTTAGGCGTGTACCCTTGACTGGAATCGAACCTGGGATTCTTCAGTTGGCAGGCCGATGCTCTATCCACGAAGCCAAACCGGCTAGGGCTGGAAATACATATTTAAACATAGGTATGTGCATGAGTATAAAGGAAGAACCTTAATACTGTAGATCAGTTGGGCAGGAAGCTGGTCTAAATTCTTGGCAGACATTTAGTTACAGAGCTTGTTTAAAAATGTATGCAGTGAATTTACTTTTGAGTATTCCCCGTAGGTCCCATTAGAGTAATTATGTATTCTTCACGTGCATCGGGAGGCTTAGAGCATGTGGCTAAGTAGTCACAGGCGGCAGCCTTTGGAGTCTTGGACTTGAGTTCAACTTATAATTGTCGCTTTTTAATGAGGTAACCTTGGAAAAGTGACTTCACTTCTGGAAAATGGGAATAATGACCCTCACTTTACTTAGGGCTGTTGTCCATATTAAAAGAGATACAGTATAGGAAATGTGTTGTGCTGTCTCTAATAATATAACAACCTGTGAAATATAACAACCTGTGATTGTCCCAATTTGAGAGTCTTTTTCAATGAAGAAAATCTTGAGCAACTGCAGGGCATCAGACATTGTTGTTCAGATGTGCACAGACCGCCCAGCTGGTGTGGCTCAGTGGTTGAGCATTGACCTATGAACCAGGTGGTCACGGTTTGATTTCCGGACAGGGCACATGCCCGGGTTTCGGGCTCCATCCCCGATAGGGGGCGTTCAGGAGGCAGCCAATCAATGATTCTCATCATTGATGTTTCTATCTCACTCTTCCTCTCCCTTCCTGTCTGAAATCAATAAAAAAATATATATGTTAAAAAAGATGTGCAGACTAGTAGGGGAGCCCAACATTTACATGAACAGCGGAAAGCGAATGTGATCCACGTTGAGATGCAGTGCAGGGGCATCTGTGCCCTCCTGCCCCACTGAACACCGCAGCCCTGGCAGGGAGAGGAAGCCTCAGGGAAAGAAGAAGGCTTCCCTCCAAGAGCCTTCCCTCTTTGACCAGGGATGTGAAGGACACAGAGGAGAGCAGCAGATGGAAGAGAAGGCGAGGTCATCCTGGGCGTGGGGAACTGGATTTTTGCAGATCCAAGAATGTGAAAAAGCAGCACATTCCTGGGGACTGAAAAGCCACCTCTGCCAATCACCAGCTAGAGCTACGGTATAAGGCCCAAGGTGAGGTGTGTCTGGAGATGCATAGGGTTAGTCATTACTCTCCGCAAACTATTGTTTCTGGCAGTGAGAGGGCAAAGGTCAAGCCCGGATTACCCCACAACGGTGTTGTCACAAAGGCTAAAGCAATGAAGTCACATGCTGCTGTCAGGTGTGTGTGGCCGGGTGACTGATCTTCTAATGCTCGGGTGTGGCGCGCGCTTCATGCTGGCTTTATTTTGACGTGCCCCGAGCGGGCGCATCCGCATTAGAGCACATCACTTTCTTTCCTGATTGTGTGCTTTTGTTCTGTGACAGATGGCGTCTGAGGTATGGCCTTTTGGGAGACAGTCCGATAGCTCCTTCTGAACTGAAGGGTGAGCTTAGGGCAGCCCGGTACTTTGTTCTTCTTTTATGCATCCACATCTGGAGGAGGAATGCACTCTCCACTCCGAAGCCCAAGTCGGAGGGGTGACCAGGGTCTGTTCCACTCACTTGACTTTGTATTGGGGTCAGTTTCCAAAAAGAGCCGTTGGCGCTTCAGAGGAGAAAGTGGACATCCGTCTACAATATAACAAAATGTTTGGTCTTGATGAGGCTCGGAAACCCGATACGGGCGGACGTTTCGTTTTGCCATTAGAGGTGCCCTGTGGTTTAGGTGTGTCCTAAGCTTGATAATAGCTTTATATTAGGAAAGGAAAATTAATTTTGACCTAAGTTTAGATCTGCATTAATGATAATTTGTGTTTTGCCATTTAATTTTATGTTTTTTTAAAGCGGTTTTAGGTTTATAACAAAATTGAGTGGAAAGCAGAGTTCCATGTACCACCTGCCCCCCTCTCCTCCGCCATCAACGTCCCGAATCACAGGGACCATTTGTTACAATTGGTGAATCCATGTTAACACAGCCTTGTCCCTCAAAGTCCACAGTTTACATTAGGGGAGGGAGGGAGGAAGGGGGGGGGAGAGAGAGAGAGACACTGATTTTTTTTTTGGTTCTATTTATTGATGCATTCATTGGTTGATTCTTGTATGTGCCCTAACCAGGGATCAAACCTGCAAATTTGGTGTATTGGGATGATGTTCTAACCAACTGGGCCCATTAGGGTTCCCTCTTGTTATTGTATTTTGACAAATGTATAATGACATGTGTCCACATGGGAAGCTTTTTGAGGGTCAAGTCTGGTTCTGAATGCACTGATATGCTGCCATGTCAAATGGCATCCAGATGGCCCAGGCCTGGTTCCTAGGTCAGCACCTACAGTCCCGGCCAGGGAAGCTGAATGTAATAGGGTCCCTGCTCCCAGAAACCCCAGAGTTTAGAGAACAGGACAAACAAGCAGCAAAGCAAAGGGAACAGTCCGTACCGAGGTCCAGACACAGGAAAGCCCATGGAAATTTCAGGGAAGAGCAGAGTTCAGTTTGCACCGATCCGTTGGTGAGTGCGCGTGGAGGGGTCATGGCGGGGAGGACAGGAGTGTGGAAGGGCTGGCAGGAGTCAGCTTTTGAAGGTTTGAATGTATCTGGATAGGGAATCTTAGCCAGATCCTGTAGGAGATGGTTTCCAAAACGTGTCACCAAAATAGTGAAAACAACCGCCACCTTTTAATGTGCTGCCTGTTGTGCTGAGCCCCTTCCAGGTCAACTCATTTAATTCTCGTAACAAGCCTGGAAGGTGGCTCTCCTGCTATCCCTGATTTACGGAAGTGGGGCCACAGTTCAGGGTGCCCTGCCCGCTTCCGCTGGGCTGGCTCACACCCAGGCAGGCCACTCCACCGTTCTGTTTCCCAAGGATGTGTAGTGGCGGAAGAGGGGCCGTGGTCCACGCTTTGGGAAATGCCCTGGAAAGTTCTGTAGGTTAGAGAGGAAAAAAAATGCTGGAATCAGTGTTTCACGTTTATTTTAGTTTTCTGTTAAATCCTCTGAATTGTTTGGGGAATAAAACACGGTGAGATGGAAAGCCGTGGAAGGATTTCAAGGCGGAGCCTGGCATTGATCACCTTGGGTTTAGGAAAAGGACCAAAGAGCAGAAGAGGAATGGGGGTGGAGGGGACAGGAGCAACAGAGATGGCCATTAGGTCGACATAACAATGATCCTGGCAAGAGGAAAGAAACTGAATTCCCCTTGCCAGGGTTACTTTTTGTTTTAAGTTCAGAAAAAAAAAAAAGGTATGAGTTTCTGGCCAGGAACTTCATTAAAGGAAGGGATTTAAGGGATACAAAGGCTCAGAAAATTAGAATTCTGATAATATAATTACAACATATTTGCATCAATGGATTTCACCCCTTTATTTTTTTCCCAAATGGAATATTCAGTGGCACTTTTAATGTATAAAATGCAGCTGTTCTGTTTGCAGAAGGGATGGCTGGCTGGAATTCCATTTCCTGGTGTCCTTCCTTCCCTCCAACACAGTTTGAAAAATCACTGGCCTGGGTTAAGAGAGAAATAGTTAAAACAAAGTGGCCTTATGACCGATTCTCATATTTTAAAAATAAATACATGGAGAAGCAGCAGAATTGAATGGCTAGGAAGTTGAGCTTGGATCAAACTCAGGTAGAGTTTCAATCCCGGCTTTGCCACTTCTTAGCTATGTAATCTTGGGTAGTTGCTTAACTGCTGGTGCCTCAGTTCTCTTATCTGTAAATGAAGATGTATTAGTAACAGCCTCCTTGAGTTGTTGGGGCATTAAATGAGTTGGTTTTTGCCAGAGTATGGACAGTGCTTGGCACAGGATGGTTAAGTAACTATCCGTGTTTCAATAGGGCGGTCTCCTGGGCAGGACACCACACATGCTCTCTGGACCCTGCTCCCATGCTTCCAGGGACCTGGCTCTCCCCCTTTTATCAATCTGCTTGTTCCATTTAAAAATATTTTTATTGATTTCAGAGAGGAATGGAGAGGGAGAGAAAGACAGAAACACCATTGATGAGAGAGTCATCGATCAGCTGCCTCTTGCACGCCCCACACTGGGAATCGAACCTGCAACCCAAGCCTGTGCTCTGACCGGGAATCAAATCTTGACCTCTTTCTTGGTTCATAGGTTGACACTCAACCACTGAGCCATGCCAGCTGGGCTGCTCATTCCATTTATAGGTGGCTTTTGTTATTACATACTGACCTTACCTTTAGCCAAAATCTTGCAATGACTTGAACAGTTACTCTTCATTTAAGACTGCACTGCCGGATGGCACAGCCATTGGCCACATGCAGGCTGTTGCGTGCTTGGAGTGTGCTAGTTTGAACTGAGATGTGCAGTAAGTGTAAAATATGCATCTGATTTGAAGGCCTAGTGTGGGAAAAAAGTTAAGATAGTCCAGTAATCATTTTTATGTTAGTTACACGTTGCAAGCATCATATTTCGGATGTATCATTTAAAATAAAAGTTATTAGAGTTAATTTTATGCCTTTGTACTTTTCCACCTAGCTACTAGAACATTTAAAATTAAATACGTGGCTCCCATTATTTTTACTAAACATGGCAAGGGAGCTTACATGCTAATAGCAGTAAATAATGTAAAGAAGTCTAATAAAAGGTAAAAATATGCTAGCATTATTTCCTTTAGGGATAATCTTGACTCTGATTTTAATTAGGAAACAATAAATGGAGGAGGGGTGAATACTTGAACAAAGGTGCCTGAGATACTCTTCACAGCTAACGTCTATTCAACTTAGAGAACTGTTGTTCTATTAGGAAGTCCAGCCTTCTTGGGAATGTGAATTCAATAACTCCTGGGCCTCTCCAAGGCTGGACTAAGAACACTGGTTTTTAAAAGAAACCTAAAGAAAAAAATTCATAAACATTTCCTAGGGTGGGTGATTGATTATCTTCCAATGTATCTCCTTTTTCATTTGCAAATTTTTATTTTTGTCTTTCCTAAAAGCTGATTTATCCGAAGCTATTGGCTGCAGGAAAGATGCCTTACATTTTGCTATTTTCATCATGGCTGGAGTTTATAAAGATATGGAATCTTAACATGCATTTTCCCTCATCAAAGAAAAGCTAACTTACTTTAAGGATATTTCTGTGGTTTGCTTTTATGCTAATGTTTTCAGAATTGGTGCTTACGTGTGATTATGGGAGTATTGGCTTGATTCAATGGAACACCTAATTTCCTGACCCTGTCAGATAATAGTGGCATTTGCTGCACTTTATAGCCTGCTTAACTACATCCATGTGCATTTGTATGTGCAGTGGACTAAAGTAAACAACACTAATAAAGAATCAATTGCAAAGTAGTCTGCTTGGGAGATTCCCAGTCTTTCAGTTTGTATTGCTTTTTGTCTTTGTAAGGAAAATAATCTTTTTAGCTTAATGTCAGTTCTTCGAAGTACATTGACACCAGTGTCTGTTTTCTAGACATAGAAACTGTAGCTGAAATAATTCCCCCAGTCTTAACTTGTAAGTCTTCATCTTTTTGCATATTCGGAGTGATTTTTTTTGTGGCTATGAGATTTGCTTCTTGGGTCTACGTTACTCTGCAGTTTCTTTCCTGTACTGTTATGAAGTGATTGGCTAGGAAAATGAAGGTGGTACAGTAGTAAATTATAGATATGTCAGCTCTAGAAATCTCAGACATACCTAGAGAAGGGGTTGATTGCACACAAGTTGTTTTGTACAATTATCCGCCTGATGAACAGTGGCTTATTTTCCAAAGCCATTGGAATGTGGCTGAATGAAGCGCGGTTTCGGAGTCTGCCTGTGCATCTTTAGAAGTATTTCCCTAGCCGCAGTGGAAGTTTTAGTGCTTTACCTAATTCCTGTGTGTATATATATATATATTTTTCCAAGTCCTTTGCTTTAATTCTTTTGGATATATACTTAGGAGTGGAATTGCACAGTCATATGTCAATTCTAGGTTTAACTTTTTTTTTTTTTTGGTTTTTAAAAAATTTTTTATTTTTTTAAAATTTCTTTATTGGTTAAGGTATCACTAATTCCTGTATATTTTATGTGGAGGCATGCCAACTCTCTATTTCTAACTTTACAACTGAAACACTGCAGGCAACCTGCTACAACTTCGTGCAAGAAATTTTAAACTTTTGCTTCTGGATGATTAGCTCTTCAGAATGCTTGAGATAAGATCATGGACTTAATCTCTAGTAATTGCCAAGACTGTGTCTGTAACCCTTACAAATAGCATTAAAGCTGTGCCATTGGTCGCAAAATTAGAAAAAACAACAACTCACGAGAAATCTTTTCCTATTTATAGCCAATGTGGCTGGGGAGGAGGATAACACCATCTCTACAACTAAATGAACAAATGAATAAAAAAGTACTCCAGAGTGGCCCTGGCTGGGTGGCTCAGTTGATTGAATGTCATGCCATGCACCAGTTCGATTCCTTGTCAGGGCACATATCCGGGTCCTCAGTGGGAGTACACACATCAGAGACAAATGATTAATGTTTTTCTTTCACATCGATGTTTCTCTCTCTCCCTCTCTCCCTTTCCCTTCCTCTCTTTCTAAAAAGCAATATTTAAAAAAACAACTAAAAATGCTCCCGACTGTTTTGAAAGACCATGACTCACTACAGTTTTTTCATGATACCAAAAGAGAGACCTTCCTTTGACACTAAAATAGTCACACACCACTCTATCACTGAAGAAACGAACATATTTTTGAGTGCCTGCATATACGTTTGCTTCCTCTGTTTAAATGCAAAGCTCCAAGCCATGCAAACCAGGAAACTACTCATGAAAGTGACATTTAATGTGGCTCCCCTGTGTTGCTTCTTCGTGGTGCATCTTTAGTAACGGATTCAGAGGTACGGTTCCTCTCCCTGGGAGCTGGTTCTTCTGTCTTGTTTTCTCTTCATTTGTAATGGACTCATTGCAGAATTCAGTGCACTTGAGCTGTTTTTCCAAGAAAAGGAGAGAAATAAAAAGGGGTTGACAGCTCCCCAGGAGGTATGGTGAGGAGGAGGCGGACCTGGCTTAGGTTGGGTGCCTCTGAGATAAACCAATCAAGCATTCCCTGCATTTACTCAGGAAACACAGTGGGATCCTTTTGATCACGGAGGAGCTGGTTTCTATTCAGTCATCCACCACATTCTCCTCAGCCATGTGGCGATGTTTAGCAGTGAGGCTCAGCTTCCAGAATTCAGCTGGAGTTTAAGTTGGCAAGTCAGCTGTGAACAGGCCTGCGATGGTCCCAGCTGGGCCTGAGGGGGTGCATGGGCCTTTGGCTAACACACAGGAAGTTGGTTGGTGCACGTGTTCATTTAAGTGAGCTGTTAGGTTCTGATTCCGTTTCCTGTGGGGCATTGTGTACACATGGCAGAATACACCAGTGCTGCATTGCAAACTTGAAGAGAGCTGGTTAGGAACTTTGAGATGGGTTTTTCTCCTCTACTGAATTCCCTGGGGCACAGAGATAGCTGGCGTAGGAATGAGGGCTGGCGTGGGCATGGAGAAGGTTATTTTGAGCATAGCTTCACAGAACAGTGTACGGACGGGAGCTCATGAATGGACTTTGCTTTGTACTTGACAAGTGAACTCAGCACTTGTAAAATTCGGTTGTGTGGCTGTGAGTAGGTAGAAACTGGGTCTGACAGATTACCTGTCTCATCCAATTCTACCCTGCATTGGAAACCCCATATTTTGAGTAGTTTTCTGTAATTTTTTTATTGGGCAAATAAGTATTCACCCTGAAATATGCTGTGTCCTATGGAAAAGGATGTGTTGTAACAACAGCACAAATCTTATGCCATGAATTAGGGTGTGTTTTTGTATTAGAAGTGGTTTGCCTTGTTATTTAGAGTTCTGGGCTATCCACGATGGCTCAACCCTGTTACCTTTCCATGATTTCTCTTGCACCTCATCATTCCTCCTTTCAATGTACGCACCTGGATGTGCATTTATCTGTGCATGCATGTGGGTGTGTATGTGTACTCTATGGAATATTCTACCTTAGGCTTTTTTGGTGGGGAGAAGATCAGGTCTGGTTTAATGATTGGGTGGATGTGAACGAGAAAAGGAAATTTAAAATACTAGCCTTTATTAAAGCATAGGAGCAGGAAACTAATTTTTAAAAAATTTCCTTTTGAAAAATCAACCGTAGACTGTTTATGCAGTTACTGCGGGCCCTTTATAATTTGAATGTTACTAATTTGAGTGAGTGTTACCATCTGAATGAAGTGAGGCCCATAAATTATACCCCCAAATGTCAAGACTACTTTGAGCAAAAGACACTAAATCATGGGTGGCCTGTTAAGTAACTGCAAAGTTTGCCCTCCCTTTCTCCACCCATGCTTATAAAAGGGCTCTTTTTCAACTAAAATACTTACTACATAGCACATCACTGTTTACATATATTACCTCATTTATTCTATGCAAACTCACTGCTGGCCATCCAAAATACCCTTCTACGGCTCTGAGCTCCTTCACTGATTTTAGTATAATGCAGAACCGCCTTGGCCTCTTTTCCCAGCTTACTAAGCACCCAGGTTACCTCACTTTAAGATTCACCCGAGCCTCCATCATAGATCCCCCAGGACAGCATCCGAGTGATGTGCCAGGGTCCCACCAACATCTGTAATGAGACTCTCAAAGTCCTATGAGAGGCACTGCTCTGTGACTGTTTATTTCTTCTTACACATTTTATTTTATTTTATTTGTGTTTCTTGATTTTTAGAGAGAGAGGAAGGGAGAGGGAGAGAGAGCGATATCAATGTGAGAGTGAGACATCAGTAGGCTGCCTCCTGCATGCCCCCGATCGGGCATCAAGCCTGAAACCCGGGCATGTGCCCTGACTGGGAATGGAACTGGCAATCTCCTGGTGCATAGGATGACGCCCAACCACCCGAGCCACACTGGCGAGGCCTCTTACACCTTTTAGACTTTTGTGTGATTGACAGACAGGCTTTCCGGCTTTGACTTTGGCTTGCCTTTTCTCACTTAGTTCAGGCAACTGCTGTTTTCTGATCCAGTGGTTCCTGGCGATGAACAAGATTCTTGAGGCTTGCCTGCGTTGCTTCCCGGGGATGATGATGGTGGAAGTAGCATCCGCAGCAGCAGAAGACACCATTTATGAAGTGGTTACTTAACAGGTCCCCCCACACCCGCACACGCACGGTTGATCGGCATCACCGCATTTACACCCCGAAGAGCCTGTGGGTGATAGGCGTCATCAGCACCCCCATTTTACAGATGAGGAAGCTCTTGAGACGGGAGGAGGCATGTAGCTTGGCCACAGTCCCTGAGGCAGTGAGTGCAAGAGCTGGGAGATGAGTGACTTCAGAGCCTGTTTTCTTCAACTCGGCCACACTTCACTTCCTCTACCTCATCTGTCATCGATCACATTGGGACAGCTCACGGACTCCCCAAAGCTGCTGCGAGAGGAACAATAGGGTCGGAATTCACTCAAGCCAGTTTGTCTGAGTCGATAGAAATAGAACCTTGGCTCTGGCTCTGTTTGTTGGCATTTTGTTGCTCGAGAAATGCATAGACTTCTGGTGTGAACTTGCCCTTGGGGACCTTGTGGAGGAAATTGGATCAAATTACCGCTCCCACCCGAAAGTATCATTTAAAAATACCCTGTAGAGGTTTTGGGTCTCTAGCTGTATGGAGGCGAGGCCAGGTCTGGTTTTCCAGTAGAGTCAGAGTCAGAACTTTCCCACAGGTCTGGGTAGCGCTGTGGCCCGGGTGAGCCACGGCAGCGAGGAGGGGTGGCCAGCTGGCGGGGGAACATCTGCCCAGGAATGCCTTTGGAAATGAAACATCGTCCTGCAAACATTCTTTTGAAGGTAGGTTTCCAGGTGTGCTGTACAGCATTCGGGGCTGTAATTGAAATAGAAAAGAAGGCTTCAAAAGCAGTGATCTGTTTTTTTGGCGATTGTTGTGCTAATCCTGAAATCTGAGCATCAATTAATATGAAGACAGGATCGGATGCCTAAAAGCACCCGTTTTCATCATTGAGCACGTCGTTCACAACTAAACTGGGTGAGGCTTCATGTCCCAGGGTGACAAACTTCACTTTCATCTATCAAGTCCCACCATAACCGGCCAAGAACAGCCACGGGGGGCCCTATGGCAGCTGCGAAGAGAAGACCCCACTACTTTGGAAGCTTGATGTGGGGGAGAGATTTGCTGCGGTTCACGTGTGACGAAGTGGTCCAGGCAGTGGGGTTTAGAGGACCCCAGTAAAGCTCCAAAGGAGTGGATCCATTGTCAGTTAAAATCTGGGACTGCATGACAATGTTCCACGCCGTGGAAGCTGGCTGCTGGCAGAAGGCCTTGTCCTACGAGTTGAGGCATCGGTTGCTTTGCAGCAGGTGCAGGAACTGTGCTTGCCTTGGCCGGCCTGTTCCGTGTGAGAGCACAGGCACCAGGAGCCACGGGAAAGTCAGCCTTGAGATCTAAGGAAAAAGTCGGCGAGGTCCCCACCCTGCACCACCCCCTCTCCCTGACATGGGTGCATCGGCACCCACATAGGCACACAGCAGCAATGGGTGTGGATACGGCCTCTGGATACTCCGTGTCGATCACAATACATGTGTGCCTGTGGCTTCTTTTTAAGTCCTCCCAACGTTAGAAAGTGACAGCTGAGTGCTTGTGTACGGGCTGGGGAACCGCGGGGGCTGGGAGGCTGGGAGTTCTTGTGTGGTCTTGGGAAGGCCCTTGCGAGCGTGAACTGATGTTGTTTTGCCCTTTTATCTAGACGCACTACTTTGGCCTCTGGTTTCTCAGCAAGAGCCAGCAAGCACGATGGGTGGAGCTGGAGAAACCGCTGAAGAAACATCTGGACAAATTCGCTAACGAGCCTCTGCTTTTCTTCGGAGTCATGTTCTACGTGCCAAATGTGTCATGGCTTCAGCAGGAGGCCACGAGGTAGGTGCATTTTCCCCGCATTCCGTGTCAGGGCGTGGATGAGTGGTGAGGCTTCTGATGAAGGACATGAGCTGGTTCATCTAGGGTGTGTGCGTGTGTGTGTGTGTGTGTGTACACGTGTGCATGTGTTTAGTGGGCAGTAGATGGGGATTCTTTTCCAGTTGCTTTTCAGCTTTAGAATATTTGTTTGAATTCATGTTGCTAACTCCGACTCAACTGTTCCCCACAATGCTCATACGGCAGCAGTGATCCTGAGTCAGGAAGAAGTTCGTGTCTAGCAGCACAGCAGTATTCATTGGAGGCTGTGGGGAAAATATGCTAGAATCTCATAAAAGAATGGACCTCCTACTTACCGGGTAGTCCACACCTTCGCTCAAAATGTCCCCAAACGAAATGTGCCTTCGGACTTTGGATTTGAGGGTTGGGAAGGTAATGGGAGATGGGAGTAGAGTTGAGGAAAACGTTGAGTGGACAAGAGTTTTGATTGTCTGAGGGTGAATGAGGGGAGACCCACCCAGGGATTGGTCCCTTCCTCCTGCTCACTGTCTGCTTAACCTTGGAGAGAACCACCTGCCGTCTTTGAAGTGGTATTTCCCCTCATCTGTCAAGAGAAGGATTTGGATAAGTTCCTCAAGTTCTGATAGTCTGGGATTCTATGAATGAAACAAATGCATTTTTGTTGGTGGTGGTATAGTTCACTTATTGGTAAGAGTTTTCCATTAAAATGTCCTTGTTGGGGGGTTATCTCGTCCAATGGTTATTTGCAGTAATAAAAGGAATTGCTTGAACGCTCTGATTTTTGCCTTTTCCCCGGATTGTGGCATTCCGAGTGCGTGGCCAGCAGGGCCAGTGACATGCTGAGACAAAGGAGCAAGTGGCATTCTACTCGAGGAGTGCACGTGTGGTTTCTTAGATTTTAACTTTCTGAAATAGAATGTACTTGACATTTTTATATATACATTTTGAGGTAATGGCTTCCATATATATATATTTTTTAATAAAAAACTTGTTAAATAGGTGGATTTTATGTAACTAGATGGCATAAAATAGCTCGCAGTCTGACCCAGGAAACCTGTGTTCAGTCTTTCAGGTGCCATTCGTTTGAAGCACTTGGTTGTATACTGCCATCCATTGTTTTCAAGTTATTTCACTTATCTAAGTCCTTTTTCAAAATATATTTTTATTGATTTCAGAGAGAAAGAGAGAGGGAGAGAGAGACATCAATGATAAGAGAGTCATTGATCAGCTGCCTTCTACATGCCCCTACTGGGGATTGAGCCCACAACCTGGGCATGTGCCCTTGACCAGAATCGAACCTGGGCCCCTTCAGTCAATAGGCCAATGCTCAATTCACTGAGCCAAACTGGCTAGAGCTGAGCCCTTTCTGTACAAGAAATGATTTACGCCTCAAATGTGGACGGTTCCTGCTGGCTTATGAATCCTTGCTGAGTACTTACACAGTTAGGAACATAGCATCAGGTTAATAAGTACTTGCCAATCCGTGGCTCTCGGACCATTAACTGCTAGGCAATGAGTAACAAGACTGAAACACGGGCTATAAATTAATGCCTATTGAAAAAAGTCGTCTGTGAGAAAAAGAATGAAGTGCTGCTACTTTAGACAGACTTACTCTGTTCGGTGTGTTGTTGCAGAAGAGCAGTTGGAATGGGGAGGGACTCGGGCATTGTGCCTTAAGGAGTTAAAGAAATCAGTTCGTTTGGAAAAATGAAGACTTGTGAGGGTGTGGTGGCTGCCTGTGGTGGGGTATATGAAGACTTGTGGGGAAGGCATTCTGTGTCTGCTTTGGGACACAAAATTAGGGCTGATAGCGAGTGAAGCTCAAGGAATTGAAAGGCTTTGGTTACTGGGCTCAACATAAGAACAAGATTTCTAAGAGTTCAGTCCATAAAGACGTGGAACACCCAGACCTATGGAAGGGCAAGGTCCCTGGTGTCTGGAATTGCTGGCACAGAGCAGATAGCGATGTGGTGTCCCATGGAGGAGACTGTCATATGGGCTAGGATGTTGGAATAGACCAGTTGCTTAAACAGACCAGGGCCTGCTGTATCATAATTACCCGGAGTGTTTATTATAAACATGGATTCTAGGGCTGTGCCAGAAGTCTGCATTGGAATGTCTAAGGCTGGGCATCAGGAGGATGTATTGTTTAAAGTAATAATTCCTCAAGTGGCTCTGATGTCCGTTCATCCGTGGGACTCAATACATTAACCTCTAAAGTTCTTCATAGTTTTAGACTTTCCAGGTAAGTAAAATTAACACTGCATTATTTGGCTGTCAATATTTGCATTCCTCAGCTGAAACAAAGCAAAAAGTGTTGAGATCTCAAATTTGAGGTAAAGAGTAAGAGTGTTTGGTGGTGCTGGTTAATGGGGCTGGGGACTAGGAGGCATGTCTTTCCTTTTCCTTTAGAATTCCTTTTTGCTCAGTGAGCTTGGTCCGTTTAAGATGAAGTTCGATAAGGAGGGACAGTGTTTTCCAACACAAGATTCTGAAGCAAACTTACTACTGCCATTTGCTCAGAAAAGCTAACAAAGAAAATAATGCAACACTTTGAGGACGCCTTTAGGCTCAAACATTGGAACTAAACTATGTAGATTTCTGATGTAACCTTTTATGGTGAAGGATGCTTAAAGTTAGGAGCTGGGTTAGCGTGAGGAGGTGTGTGTGTGTGTGTGTGTGTGTGTGAGAGAGAGAGAGAGAGAGAATGAGTATTTCAGGAATTTTTTTTGCCCCCAGGTGCTTTAGGACTGGAATGCTTCAAGGGGTGTCAGAGCAAATCAAAGACTTAACCTGGGGAGATGGAGAAATAAGAGAGAAGGATTGTAAGTACAGGAAGGAAAATTTATAGAGGGAGAAAGGAAAGCAAAAGGGACTAACATACCTGTGGGAAAGTTGAGTGCCACCGACAGTGACTCAGGTGTGATTCAGTGAGACCTACCGTGGGTGGAAGGCACATAGACTAGAGTATCAAGAAGACATGGGTTGGACAGAATCACATCTTTAGATGCTCAGGGTTTCTGGGTTTGATGTTAGAGGCAAATAGATGAGCTGAATTCAAGGTGAAGAATGTTACTCAGAGTCATTAGGAGCCTTTGTGGGGGTGGAGGGGTGGAAATCTGAGCAGTTTAGGGAGGTTTTAGAAGCATCTGGGGTCCCATCTGAATGTTGAAACGCCTGAGGCAGAGCAGTCTGGAGGAGCAGTGGTGGGACCGGGTTCTAGAGGAATCCTCACAGGAGGAGGAGGGTAGTGACTAACTCTGCAGCCATCCGCTGTTATCCCAGTTTCCAGGCAGCTCAGGTGGGAGATGGGCTTTGGCATCTGCGAGCACCTGGGATCGGCCGTGTCTGACACCAAACAGTTTGTCTTTGTGATGCCCACAGAGAAAGATATTTGCATAGATTAGAAATAGAAATCTGTCTTTCACGGCGGGCAAACCTGTTGGAGGAGGCATCCGTTCAACCATCTGTGCTTAAAAAACAAGCCTTTGTCTGGAGCCAACCAGACTTGTTTTCACCCAACACATGTTTGCAATGGCCTGGCTCCCTCCCTTTGAGAGGGAGACAGGTTCCATAGGATTCGTCAGGACCAGCATTTCTCCTCTCGGAAGAAAGAGTTTAGGAGTAAACTGTTAGTTTGATATGTGTGTCAACCCATGTATATTAAGACACATAGGGGTGAAAGGAAGTTATAGTTAAAAGGCATGTATTTCATTTCTTATCCCCAGATAATCCCTCTCTTGAAAACTCGGCCTGTGCATCTAAGGGTCATGGGTTTGATTCCTAGTCCAGGGCACGTACCTGGGTTGCAGGCTCGATCCCTGGTCTTGGCTAGGATACATACAAACACACAACAATTGGTATCTCTCACCTCTCTCTCTCTCTGCCTCTCTCTCTCTGTCTCTCTCTCTCTCTCTGCCTCTGTCTCTCTCCCTTTCTCTGTCCCCTCCTTCCCTCCCTCCCTCCTTCCCTTCCACTCTCTCTCAAAATCAATGGGAAAAATATCCTCAGGTGAGGATTAAAAACAACAAAAAAAAATGGACTATACAAAACAACACAACAAAAATTTGCGAATGTTGTTGGCTGCAAACTGTTTAAGAAAGCAATGGACTTTATTGAAATGATCAAGTCCAGATATTTTTTAAATTAGAAAATTAAGAAGCTCTGTTTTTTGACATTAATTTTGACATACTGTGTCTCATCTGGATATACCTTTTGAAGAACAAATCTCTTCGTAAGTGAGAGAAATCATCCAAGATACTATAATTGAGTTGGGGGAGAAATGAACCGCTCAGGCCCTAGTTTGAGGTGATAATTGAAGAAGACAAAAGATATTAAAAGTAGAATACACATAGGAATACACATACAAGGAAAAAGGAATCTCTTGATACTCTTACAGAAGTGTGAAGAAACTGGTGAAAAGGATACCCTCATAGACAGATGGAGGGTGAGTCATGAAACCATAGGTATTAAGGAGATTAAGAAGAAATTTTGTTAACCCCACTCCAAACTGTAAGACACAGTACCTTGGGGCTGTAAAAATGTTCATTTTCCCTAAACCTTTGGTTAAAATGACTCAAGGGATGGGGCCATCATAGGGTTTTTGTTTTTTTTTCCATTTCGCTTAGCTTCTCATATTCTTGTTGCCAGCTTTTCTGTTCAGCAGAGGGACTCCTACTAGCAGTGCATCTTCCCCTGACTCAAAGGAAAGAGTTTTGTAATGTGTTTTAATCATTTGCATAGCAACAGGCTCATTATAAACACATGGTTTTCAGCTTTTTCTGGACACAGAAGGAAAAAAGATGGCTTGTGAGAGGTGGAGAAATTCTTAGTCAAACAGAAGGATACTTAATAATAGCAAAGGGAAGCCAGGGAACTCCTGGCCAAGATCACTGCTTTGAGTTTAGCTCTGGGCTTTTTCCAAGTCTCTCTCCAGTGAGGAAGTCCCTCTTGAGTATTGTGTGTTTTTTTTGTTTGTTTGTTTTGTTTTAATATGAAAGAGAAAACTTTTCAACAAAAAAGTCATTTTTGAAGAGGGAATATAGGCTTCAAAACTTGAAGCTGCTGACCCCATGCATGCATGATTGGAAAAGCATTGAATTCTGGGACATTTTTCTTGTACCAGAACGTGTTTGCCTTTGCACTGCTCACCGTGGAATTGTATGTTTGCTTCATGCAAAGGAGCTTTTAATTGTCCGAGTGAGGGCAGATAACCTTTCCTTCTTTTCCAGGACGGCTTTGCAGCCTGGAGTTCAGGGGGGGGGGCTGCCCGCCCTCCTTGTGGGGAGCTCTGTATAGAAGCAAAGCAGTGGAACTGTCGCTGTACCCGGCGCAGCCACTCCACACGCCAAGGACGGTCCCAGCACACTGCTGTGCATCTGGCCAGAAGTCCTGGTCTGCAGGACCTGTCCCAGGCTCCCTCCAGCTAGAGGGTGCTGCCCCCGTGTTTTTTGTGCATCTCCCACAGCCTCTAGAGTGACGCTCTGTGCTAGTCTACTAGGTCAGGGTGCCTCCCACTCATTCCCAGGAAGATTTTAAAAATGCTTGCTCTCTGTATGGGATTATATGGGGACATTCTTTAGTGTTAAATGTCGTTCCTCTCTGGGAAGAACTCACTGGAAAAGTGTCTTTCCACATGAAAACTGCACCATTAAGAGGGCGTGCGCATCTTTTTGTGATGGTGAATGGCAAAGGAGTTAGGTTCTTACATTTTTAGATTATGATGGGGGCCCCCTTTTCTTCCAATTACATTTTTGGGCAATACACACACACACACACACACACACACACACACACACACACACTTTAATCCTCACCCAAGGATATGCTTTATTGATTTCCAGAGAGAGAGGAAGGAAGGAGGGAAAGAGAGAAGCATCCATCTGTTGCCTCCTGTATCTCCTGTATGCGCCCTGACCTGGGATCCAACCTGTAACCTTTTGGTGCATGGGACAATGCTCCAACCAGCTGAACCACCCAGCCAGGGCCCAATGGCGTATTGATCACCAAGCCAGACAAGGTGAAGGCTAGCATCCTCACAAAAGGGTGTTTGGAATATATATATATACACACATACACTTTTTTTTTTTTTTTAATAAACTAGGTTTTAGGATGTAGTCCAAAGATCATACAAAGGCTTTCTTCATCTTTCCTTTCTTTCAAATACTGGTGCTGTCCCCCCCCCCCCCCGCCCCCCACTTAAGCTCCTGCCATCTGCCTTGAATGCTGTTGGAAATAAGTTTGCGTCCAACCAGTGTTGACTGTCCCTTTTAGAAGCTCTAATTATGGTAATGTCCCCATTTCCTTTTACAACACCATTTATTCTGTTCCTCCGGTTCTTTGAGTTCTTTCATTATTTTGAAATGCCATCTTAATGGCTATTTAAAGTGTCCCTGTGGGCTGGGAAATAGGGACTCCCTTCCAGCCCCAGTCCGAGGCGGTTGGCGTTCCTGCGGAGGACAGAATCTGCTGAGAATCGCAGATCCTCCTCCTGAGCAGCTCCATCTGGTGAATGGGAGCTTGTTCTCTCTCCGTTGATGATTGAGGACGTGGTTGTTCCTGCCGGATAGTTGAGATATTTTAAGACTCTGGTGATACGAGGACTTAATCTCCAACATGATTCTGTGTGGTTCGTGTAATGTATGATGAGATGACAGAGGAAAACGGCTGTCTGTGAGCCACAGAGCAGTCTTGGAGGCAAGAAGAATGGCTTGCCCACAAGGAGGTTAGTCAGTGAAAATGATAGCAGTCACCACATGGCTTTGGATTTCAACCTTTATTAAGCAAGGTGGGCATTTCGCTAGTCAGTAGGAGGGGAAGAATGAGCAGACCTCAGCATTTTCCTGCTCCCCCAAAGAGCTGGCTCTCCAGGAAACTTGGATTTCAGGTCTGAGTGTTTAATGTATTAGAGACTTACTTGAGTTTGTCCTTAAAGGTTAATGAAACCCAGGGAGTCATTTTAAGTGTCTTCCAGGACCTGGGCCAGCTCTATGGGCCGAGACCCGTGCATTTAGTTCCACGGGGAGGCCCTGCACCCTGCTTAATCTCTGCTGTTGCCCTCTTGAAACTCTTAATTTTTGCACAACAGACCCTGCATTTTAATTTTTCACTGAACTCTGCAAGTTAGGGAGCCTGACCTGCCCAGGACAGCCCTGTGCCCACCTCTGTTCATGAACCTCCACTGGTGGTGGGTGTTGCCTTGTGAGCTGCTCTCAGCTGGGTGGATCCAATGGGTGCGATCAGAGAGACCAAGTAAATACAAAAAGCCTGCAGGGGAACAAAAGGAAAATGTTCCCTATCTATGCAAATACGGAGGGAGATACGTGGCCCTGGTAACCATTTCCGCTCCTGGACCTGACTCACCGGAACATCCTACAGAGTCTGGGGAGCTGTTACAAAACCAATCTAACTTCCTGTAGGGAAGCTGATTGATTCGCTTTTCTCAATCCCCAACTAGGATTTCCTCACGTCTTACTGCGAAGAAGAGGACAG
Organism: Corynorhinus townsendii; assembly: GCA_026230045.1. NCBI lineage: Eukaryota > Metazoa > Chordata > Mammalia > Chiroptera > Vespertilionidae > Corynorhinus > Corynorhinus townsendii. The sequence continues at coordinate 28,461,046 of JAPDVU010000013.1, forward strand.
CACAGAGTTTATATACCTGTCTTAATTAAGTCAAGAGCACACCGGAGTGCCAGGCCTGCTTCGTGGTGCAAGCCTTCCAAGTGTATGGAGCTGCTGCTTTTTCCCCTCCTGTCCCCCCAGAAAAAAATATGCAGGGAGGTAGGGAGTTGTATAGGCAACCCACTGCTCTAGAGCAGTGAGGTCTAGACAAATAAAATGAAGTTAACCTTTGAACCTAACCTGGGTGTTGCTTTGGTATTCGTTCCCTTTAGGGAAGAGAAAACAGAGTAAAATGAATCAGTATCCTTTAGTATACTATCAGTTGACATTATTCTTCAGGTGCCCTGTCAATGAAGGGAAAAGTCAGAATTTCACAAGGGAATAATACATCAGGGGCATCATTTATGTTTCAAAGGGAGCTTTCATGGAATGTTAGGGGTTTCCATGCATCTGACATTTGATTTTCACCCTTTATAAAGCAAAATATACTTCTGTTTTAACTAGTAAAGCAACGTGTTTTTTTTAAAAATTAGGTGAAGTAGTACTTCCAAAAACACCTTTAAAATGATCTCATTTCTAATCAGATGGTTAGTGTGTGTTTACTAGTGTTTGGTGACCTATTCTGAACTGCTCAAAAGCAGACAAAATCATGTGTTTCTGCTGAGCCATTCTGAAAATAACAATTTCTTAAGCCAGGGTATTAATTGTATCCATGTGTATTCCTTGACTTTCAAAGATACCTTCATTCATTTGTTCATTCACTCACTCATTGATTCCAAATGATTCAACATTCGACCCGTGGAATGGTAAAGATTTGTAGTAGAGCATGAATCAAAAATTTAGATTACTCTAAGTATGCAAAAGCTGAGTAGAACGTGACGATCCCACATAGCCGTGTTTACCGTCAGCCGAAGGGTGGGGAGAGGGGAAAAACAAATAGGAGCTGTGGGCAGAGGTGTTTTGTCATGTCAAAGCACGCCAGCTATGCTTTCTGAATTTTTAAAAGAGATCCACTTCCTTCTAAGGGATTCTTAGAATTTGGAGATTTATAATGGGTGAGATTGGGAATGGTGTGTTAATTTCAATAATGGATTTTAAAACATAACGCACCTTGCGGGGAGAGGAGGCACAGGGAATAGATGTTCTAGAATTCTTTGTTCCACATTATTCCTGGAATCTCAGTACTGGGACCTTGAATTGGAGCAAAGTGGGTGGGGAAGGAAATTGACAGATGTGCTGTGTATTCCCACATTAAATTGGTCCACAGTGCTTGAGTGGCAGGCAGCAGGAGCTAGAATGCACAGAATCCTTTTTCTGTGCGTTCTGGTATGGCTGTTGCCTGACCAATACAAGACCTAACCCTCCCCAGCCTGAGGATGTTATGATTCTCTGTGGTTCTGTGGAAGAACTACATTCCATCACCTGGTGCAGTGCAGTAATAGTAATGATGGTAGTGGCTGGCGTTTCTGTGTAGCTGATGTACTACGTATCCTTAGTGATATCTGTCTTACTGGGGCCCTAGGAAAACAGGGTGGGCGCTATTTTTATTCTCTTAAAAAAGGATTGTTTTTGCCCAACTGGTGTGGCTTAGTGGTTGCGTATAGGCCCATGAACCAGGAGGTCATGGTTCGAATCCAGGTCAGGGCACATGCCCGGGTTGTGGGCTCGATCACTAGAAGGGAGTGTGCAGGGGGCAGCCAATCAATGATTCTCTCTCACCATTGTTGTTTGTAGCTCTCTCTCTCCCTTTTTCTCTCTGAAATCAATAAAAACAGGATTGTTTTTTAAAAAAAGTTTTATTACTCACAAGTAGAGGTTTTATCCATTAAATAAGTGGAATCTTTTATATTACACTGCCAGAGAAAAACATCCCCTCATGCCCCCTCTCTCCAGCTTTAGCAGAGTAGCAAGCTTAGATTCTGTTGAAGTGCAGAGAAATCAGAGGACTAGAGTACCTGTAAAGTCAGAGATTATAAACTGGTCCCATGAGGGCTGATTCTGGTCTGTAGGTGGTTTTGTTTCACCTGGACCATTTTCAAAGAATTGAATTCAGATGCTTCATAGATAGGCATACACTGTCTAGTTTGCCCCAGGTCCCCAGCACCCCACAGTGATGCAGTCAGCAGCATTTACTCCTTCCTGAGACTGCATGGCCCTGTAGGCATTTAGGTGGTGACCTCTGACACCTGCACACATAACTCAAAGTGCTTCTCAGCCCTGGATCTACCCATCCCTCACTGGCTCAGTTAGATTGATGCCACTCAGAGTCCAGCTGGCTTCACACAGCTGCCCACAAAGACTGTAGATAGTACAACTGGATGTGTCATTTCCCTTAGTCCGTTGGAAAACTTTGTTATATGTGAAATCACTCCAGAGTGTACAATGACACATCCCTGTACTTTACGTGGCAGAGATGTGGCTCAAGATTTTCAGATTTCCTCTTGATTTATTTCAATATCTGCATCACCTCTGATTACCTATGAAAAGTCCCACCCACCAGAGAGGCACCATATGTCCTGTAGGCAAAAAAAAACAAACACCCAAAAAACAAACCCAAAAAATCACAAATCTTCAACAACACAGCCAATTTGAGGAAGTACAGTTTGCCATCTATCAAGACAGATTAAGGTTTACTTTCTGTTTTTCTATCTGGACTCGGAACACCATAGATTACAAAGGCCAGTTGCTTTATTTTGTAGATGAAGAGACTGAGAACCAGGGAGATAAAGGGACATTGCCCACAGTCACCCAGCCGGTACTAGAATGGTTGGCTTTACGTGAACCAAGCCTGTGACGTGGGAAAGCCCATAGCTATGGTTTATTGAAACTTCCCAAAAGCCTGTGCCCACCCTCCCCTCCCTTCCCCTGCAACACCAAAGAGACAGGCTGTGGAATTGGAAGAGATGAGTTTTGTCAAAGGGAAGGAAGTTGTTTAGACAGAAGAAACAAAGGGTAGGGGGAAACAGGCGCTTCTTTGAACAGTCTTTAAATAGCGAGCTTTATGCGGAGATTGGAGCTAAGATGGGTTTTCTGTAACGTTTTTGTCAGTGATCTGCAGCCCTGGGCACAGAGTGAACGTGCCAAGCTTTCAGGTGACACTAAGCCCTTTAGAAGGGTGGGAAATGGAGACATTGGAAATACACAGTGGGAAGGTGTCAGCCAGTGTCAGGTTACCAGTTGTGACTGTGGAATAATAATAATGGTGTAGTTCTAGTTTGTGAAAGTAGAGGAGGAGGAGTCATAGAGGGGACATGTCGCAACAGGGTCTAACCGCACTCTCTCTCAAGGTCAGCCTGTCACTCTTGTGCTTGCAAGCTGGGGGAGAGTGAGTAGAGGTTTTGCCAGCAAAAACGTGTGTCAACATTTTTCAGAGTCCAGTCAGGCAAATTTCACGTAAAGTTTAGCTAAAAGACAAGTCAGACGCATGATGCTTTCGTAGAAAAGCATGGAGATGATGCAGTGTTGGAGACAGACTTTATTTTTGCCAGGACATATGTTCGGAAGGAGGTAGAAGACGTGTAAGATGATAACTGAAGAGTGAACCCCATAGGTCGGAGGGAAACTCGCAAAGGTCAGTCACCTGGATCCTTGAAATCAATGACCAACTGTGAAAAGATGGGTACTGATGGAAACATTTGAATGTGAGTTACGTATCTGCCGGACTGTGTTGTCTATTGTGAATGAGTCAGCAAAGAACTGGTATTCAGCTTGTCAAGGAAAATAATAGCTAGGAATAAAATGTAGTTCAAAACCAAAACTCTGCTATGGTAGGAGCACAGCCCTGAAGTGAGAAGACCTGTCTCTCAGTATTTGTTTCTTGGTCAGGCTCTGTAGATTCCCCAGACTCATCCTTTGTGTGATAGTCAATCAGGAGAAAATACCAGCATGGCTACTAATGAGGATTAATTCGGAAAGCAGTTATTATAGCAGGTGATCAAATAGTGTTTGTTTGTTTTTTAAGTGCAAAAGACATATCAGAAGGTATTGGGGAAATTGCTGCATTCCTTAGGAAGCTGTGCAGGTAGGTGGAAGTCACCTGGTAGTAGAATCACTCCTGGTTGTCACTAACTGAAAACATCCCCTGGAAGAGCATTCTGGGAAATAGTTTGGCCTAGCCAAGTGGAGACATTACAGTGCCACCAAGGGGTTTAGTGCATCATTGGTGATTAGCAGAGCCCGAATCACTGTAAACCCTGTTTCAGAAGGAACTCTGTTGAGTACAGATTTGGTAATGACTCATGAGTTCGAGAAATCAAAATCACCCTCAAAAGGCAAAGGACTTGATGACGCTGAAGATGACTTCAGATTTGTCCCTTTACTCTCTCAGGCACTTCCCAAAGATGGAGTGGCAAAACTAATTGAAGCCAAAAATTTTAGTTGCCAAAATTATGGTAATCATCACCATGTCTTCCCTAAGGAGGTTCCCTGCCCTCATCCCAGCCCCATACAAGGGGGCAGATCCAGTCCTGAAGGCCCAGGCCGGTCCTGCTTACTGCTGAGGTTATCAGGTGAGAGCGAGGAAACTGGATAAGGCAGGCCTGGCCACCAGCCTCCCAGATGGTCAGAGCAGCTGTTCGGGGTCTGGAGGCCAGGTGAGCTGCAGCAGGAGCGGCCAGGCTGACTGGATGCTAATCTTGCAGAACTTGTAACTTGAAGAGGGTGTCGTCTGAGGAAGGTAAACAGATTCCAGGGAAAGATTATTTAAGGAGATGATGGACTCTTGATAAGAGATGATTGTGAAAGAAAAAACATCTAAGAGATTAGGGGCCCTTTGATTCTTTAGGTGTGGTCTTTAATCTGCCTGTATCAGAATTGCCCATGGCATTCTTTAGAAATGCAGTTTCTGGTACTGACTTCCAGAATCAAATCTGGCTTTAATCAGTCCTACAGGTGATTTGTACTCTTACCTTTGGTTCAATGGAATGCAACTGTATCCTGATGTTCCTTCAGCTACAGCTGGTGGTTGATGTTAGGAAACAGATGTTAGAGACTCTCAGGGTGGATTTTGAGGAACTGGGAAGGAATTAAAGAATTGCTAAGTAAGTAAAATAGATATTCAATGGGGGTAGTGGTGATGGGACGAACAGAATGGACTAACCCAAGGTTCTGCAGAGATATTGGTTGGGTTGTGTTTCCTCTATTTCAGAATACAACATTTAAGCCTTTCATTGAAACTTTAATAAGGCATAACAGATTATGCATAATATAATGTTTACATGCATATATAAACATAAAGGTATATGTTTATTGTATAAAAATTTAGTATCATGTGCATCTTTTAAAAAAGAGTCATAACAGCTGCTTTAGGACCCTAAAATCTTAAATGAGACCTCTTTAGTCCCCCAGGCTTTGAAATTTTAGATTTAATTTTATAACATGAGAATTTTCCAAAACTGAGAATTACTGGGTTTCAGTAATTCTCTTTCCATTCTCTGATTTGTCGATTTCTATTGCATTTAGGTAAAGGCAAGATTTAACAAAGGTAAATTGAGAAAAATAAAATTTCAGCCAAGTAAAATTCCAAAATTGTGAAAACATTAAGATTTCTTTTCATGATCAGTTTTTTTTAAATAAAGACATTATTTTTATACTGTTTAATAGAATCCTTGATTCCAACTACTAACCAGAAGCACAATATATTTGCGAAAAATTGAAAGATAGAAAGGTTCATTTCTGGATAGCAGGTATCTTCATTTTCCAAACAAACTTCTGTGACTACCTTCCTACTATAAATTGAGAGATTTTTGTGTTTGAGATGCATGTGCACACACATGCCCATAATTTAATGTGCTCCCTCTTGTTATGAGTATGAAAGCATTATCCTGAGAGCTAATAACTCTGATATTTTTTCACACAAAAATATTCCACTCTTATTTTTAAAAATTTGGCTTGGAAGTAGTTTATCCACAGGAAGTTGGAAAATACCAGATATAGGAAGGCTGTATTCTTTACACCTGGTTGATTTTTAAAAGGGCATCTGAAATTATTTAACTGTTCTACCCTAAAGTAGGTATTTTTCCTTTCTGATTTAATATGATTATTTTCTAGTTTGTAACATTGTATAATCATAACTACAGTGCAATTAGAAATCCATTTAGAGCTTTGATGATCTGTAGAAGAATGAGAGAATTGAATGGGAGTCATCCTGCGATACTTGAATTTTACCGAGAAACACACACACACACACACACACACACACACACACAAAACATTTTACCCTTGACCCAATGTATAAGTAATTGGGTTAGAGAGTATTAAAATAAGTGAGAGAATCAATCTAGCTTTTGGTCGTGGAGAATGAAATATATATGTGTATTTAATCGTTTAGATTCATGTTTGCTAATTGTGTGAAGATTAGCTAACCTTAGGCTCATTTGAGCATTGCACAGATGTCCTCTTAGGTTTTCATTTAAGAAACACAGAACTTGGTAATGATAAGAGACATCACAGTTCAATAACCCTGATGTCTCCTAAAAGAAACTGGCGTGATCAGAGCTTGAACTGCGTCTTTGTAGACCACCATGTGTCTGCGTCTGGGGTGTGCCCCATACTCACTCACATCCTCCACTTAACACACTCCAGCCACCACTTCACCCCTCCCCCTTCACTGCTTCGTAATATTCCTCCACAGGAATTTACTAGTTTCCCCCCATTGTTGAAGGTCATTGGATTGTTTCCATTTCTAGTACATATGTTAAGGACATTCTAGTATATATCCTATGGACATTCTTGCACATGGCTTTGACGAGTGTACTCATTTCTGCTGAGTATGTTTTACTCAACAGTTCTCCAAAAATTTTATTATTCCCAAAAACATAAAAAGCAGATTTTAAGACTGAAACACCTTAGGTACTTGACCTTGGTTTCATTTGCTCCCTATATTGAATTCATTATTCACGTTTGAGCCCCTCAGGACACATTCGTAAACACAAAAGCAGGCCCTTAGTTGGGATTAATGATCTTCCTTAATATTAATAATATGGATAACTACTAACATTTATTGAGTACTTTATGGCAGGTCATAATTCTAAGCTCTTTCTATGTGTTATGTCATTTAGTCCTTACAACAACTCTTAGAGTTAGTGCCATTATTTCCCTGATTTTACAGAATAGGCAACAGACACAGAGTCGTTGAGTAACTTGCCCAAGATCACCCTGTAAGTGACAGAGCTGTGATAGGAACTTACACGGCGTGGCTGCAGCATCTACACACATGGAACACTCTGCAGCTCCACTTTCCATTCAAATCCATTCCAGCCGACTCCGCCCCTGCTTTCTGCTCTCTTACCTCTGGCCTGAAACACTGTGGCTTGGTGGAGAGCACAGGCTTTGGGTCAGACAGACTTGAATTTGAATTCTAGCTCCACCACTTGCCCTCGCGTGCCCTTGGATGGGTTATTTATCCTCCCTAAGAGTCAGTTTCTGCATGAACAGAAAGATCTGCTGAGGATTAAACTGGTTAGTAAATGGAAAGGCATGCTTTACAGTACCTGGCACTGTTATTATCTAGCCTCATGACTTCTATCTCTACTATCCATCTCTTTATTAGGGTGTACGTACCAACTCTCAGCGTCTTTCTTAAGGGTTGTTGCTTCATCATTGTCCTTTTATCAAAAATGTTAAATGGTTTACCATTGCCTAGAAGGCAAAGACCAACATTCAAGAGGCATTTGAAGCATTGCAAGGCTCTATCTTCCTTAAGGCCTTCTACTTCCTTCCACAAACCCTTCTTACTTGTCTGACTGGTCGTATTCTTTGTTGCTTGGCACCTGGGTTTCTCGGCCCTCCCTCTGTTCCTTGCCAGTTCTTGAGGCATCTCCCTCTTCCTTTCTCCCCTCTGCCTTGGAGACTCAGTTCTGGGCATTTATTTAACACAGTATTTCTTAAGTATAAGGCACATTGTAAAATGCAGAGAGGATAAGATGTCACTCCTGTCCTGAATGGGATTTCCAGTCTGTTAGGGAAAAGTAGATGGTCCCTTACAAATACCTGAACTTTAAGCTACGCTGGCTTCCTTGACATTCTCCAACAGCCCACCACACGCTTTCCTGCAGGCCCTTGTATCTGCTGAAGTATACATTCTTTCCCCAAATACCCACATGGCCAGCTCCTCACTTCCTTCAGATCTGCGCTCAGAGTTCACTTTATCAGAGACCCTGCTTGACCACCTCCCACTTCACTACTCTCCATACATCTTTCTAATTTTATCTCAGTAAACTTACTTATTGACTTAGTTATTGCTTGGTATCCCCACTGGAAGGTAAGTTCCATGGATGAGAACAGGGACTGGGATTTTTAGTTCACTGCGATATCCTGGGTGCTGAGAACAACTCCTGGTGCGTAGTAGGTGCTCATTAAGTTCTGTTGAATGGATGGATGAATAATTGAATGTATTTACTGGGATATTTCTAATATTTTACCAGCAAATTGGGTCTGAGTTGGTTTAGTTTGTAAGAGGTTAAGAAATCATCACAGTAATAGAATTTGACAGGTTTTGTAATGATTTCTAGTCAATAGATTTTGTGCTGCTTTCATGAACGTATTAGGATATAGGAGGCCATATATTTTCTGCAGTCATCGTTTTAAGGAGAAGCCTACTGAGCTTTTTGTTTGAGGGGGAATTTTTCTGTAGGAATCGTGGCCTCTGAGTATGGCCCTATGCCTGGCACAATCATTGACTCTCCGGAACTGGAGTCCTTTCTTGGTTTTATGCCTCCGAGTTCTTGGTTCTTAAGAAGGCATGTGATGTGATCCTATTCTAATGAGATCCTTTTAAATTCTTAAACATAAAATAAAAGGAAAAATGTGTTTATAGCAGCCTTTTCCATAAAATGGAAGGAATGAGGGATTCTCCCTGATGTGGGAATTAGAGTTCTCTGACAATTCTGTCTTCCTTGTCCTCATACCTACACAGTGGGCTTTTTTCTACCTGGGTGTACTCAGTTGTCACTTTGGGTCTGCATTTTCTTCTCTAGGAAGTTGCGCTTTCTACCTTAAAGTTTATCACAGGTTGTGGGTTGTAGAGGACTGCCTTGCAGAGACTGGGGCATTTAGAAAAGGACAGCTTTATAAGAGAAGAAAGGACATGTAAAATTATTTCCAATTGTACTCAACAAGAGGAGGCTCTAGTCCTTTCATCCCACAGCCTCAGAAGGGCTTTGAAAGGAGGAATTGTAGAGACATTTTCCATGCCTGAGACTGTCAAGCACAATTTTGGCAGAAATCTCAGCCTAGGAAGACGCTGGATTCTTGGGCCGTGAGATGTTTGCTGGTTTGGGATTTTATCTTTGGCAGTTGTGTCTCCACTTGATGTCCTCAACTGCTTTTGAAGATTCTGCAGAAGGAAAGTATTCATTCCCAGCAGTAAAAATTCAGAAAGTGGTTAGCGGATTCCTGTCGGAATGTGTTTACAACCTTTTGTAGTTTTTTCCTTCCTTCCAATTTTTCCTTTGAGATGTATGCTCCAGACTTATAGAGACTGTAGGCAGTGCCAATTTGCTAAACAGGCACACGTTGTCATGAAAGAGCCTTTGACTAATATCGGAAGAATTGGCAAGTCACCTCGCCTCACCGAGCCTCCACTTCCTTGTGGGTAGGTGGGAAATGGTAGTGACTGTCTTAAAGGGTTGTTGCAAATATGAAATGATGTGAATTATGACCCATGAAAACAGTTGGAAAACAACTCCCAAAATGGAAAGCACTGTTATTATTAAGGATTATTGAATCTTTTGGATTTTTAACATCCAGAGAAGTTGATTAAAATTTCAATTGTGGAGAATTTTAAGTGTGCCAAGCTTTGGCTGGACAAGTGTGTGTTTTTGTTATTTCTTTCAGAGTGCCCTAGGAACAAATTCAAGTTGCTTCCAGCCAGTTAGTTACAGACTGGCTGGACATGAAGAAGGCCATGTCATAGATGGCTGCCAATATGTAATTGAAACATAACGATGGTCTAATGGAAACGTATGGTGAACACCTCCTGTGTGCTAGAGGTTGAGGGGGGGAATACAGAACAAAAGAAGCTTTTAAAGTAGCCAAAAAAGCAAAAATAGATCTACATAGTTAAATCAATACCTCATCAATGCCATGTTAGAGTTAAAGAATGCAGTGGAAACACAGAGGATGGAATGAATTATTCCAAGTTGGTGGCTGGAGAAAGACATTTTATTTTGCAGCACCTGGAGTTTATGTGATTTGGGGACTTTATTTTTTTCTGCTGAGTCCAGTATTGTTCTATGCCGCTATTTGGGTGGCCAACTTCCAAAAAAGCGTTCTTTTTACCCACTGGGTTTCTCTGAGTCAGTAGACCATCATAATGCTTTTTGCGTAGTTACCAAAGCTAAGGTCTTCTACTAGGTCTGTGAATTATTGAACAAAAAGGGGTGGTCCCTGCCTTCAGGATATGCATGGAAATGGGAAATATGTAGATAGATGGTTGTTCACGTGGGGTACAGAGGTGTCAGAGTCCAAAGACAGGATGTACTGAAAACAGATAAAAGATTCTCAGCCCATCACTGTGCATAGAAAAAAGTCACAATCAATGACAGATCATTCTCTTCCAACACTTACCTTAGACTGCAGGTCCTCACAGCTGGAAGATATCCCCTTGGCTGGCTCATCACTTGCTTTCTGGCCAATATAGAATCATAGGTTGTTTCTTGAGTCCGGCAGGTATGTACGAGTTGGGTAGAGACTAGCACATTCCATTTGTAGGAGCTGAAGAAGGCCTCCTCTTTGTGCTGTCCTGCTCTGATGGTGGGAAACTGGCTTAAAGAAGGTAGAGTCCTAGTGGTCTCCCCATTCACCTCCATCTATACTGAATTTTCTGGTCACCACCAGTGATCAGATACCCTGCATATCTACCCATCTGACTTAATATAGGCTGGGAACTTCTATTTCTATCATAGTGTCTAAGGATATATTTGATTACTGACTTTCATTCCATCATTCATTCGTCAAACCCATAGTATTTCCTGCTCATTTCTAGGACATGACATCATCAACAGAAAAAGTGGCTTCGTTGTGTGTGTGTTTTTTTAAATTAATTGATTGATTTGAGAGAGAGAGGAAGGGAGAGAGAGAGAGAAACACCGATATGTTGTTCCACTTATTTGTGCATTCGTTGGTTGATTCTTGTATGTGCCCTGACCAGGAATCAAACTTGCAACCTTGGCGTATCAAGATGACACTCTAACCAACTGAGATACCTGGCTAGGGCAGAAGTGGCTTCTTTTGCAGTTGTTCACGTGTTTAATTAGGAATTACAAGGAATGACTCGTGCCTGTCCACAGAGATGGTCCTCTTGCCTCATATTTGTTGATTTTTATTTAGTTTCTCCTTCAGACCGGACATATTGCTAACAACAGTACTGTTCTTCCATCTGCCAGCTCACCAAAATTTGAAGGATGTTATGCAAACATCTTAGCCATGAACCTGGCTCTTCACCAGGAAGACAGATCTTTAGTTAGTTCACCCACCCAACTTCCAAATGCAGTTTACTAGTAAGCTCCCCTTCCCCACAGTGGAATTGTAGGTAATATTAAGAACACGTGATGATCAGGGCAGGCAGGTATGTGGTTTGAGCTGATGAATCAAGCAATACTTTTTTTGAGTGTAAGGGATCCGGCTCCCTATGGTACCGTGGTAATGCAGAGGAGTGGCTTTGGCCGTGGGGAGCCACACGGAGTCTTGCTCCTCCTTGGTCTGTGCTCCATTTGCCCCCAGGAGGCTTTATTTCATGCTATTGTTGATCTTTGGCTGTGATTCATCCCCAAGTTATTTCTTTGCTGCTTGGGAGCTCAGAAAGCAGTTTACGTAACTCACAGGTAAACAAATGGTCCACACCGAAGGAATATTTTTATTTTGGTAAGACCATTTTTTTAGAGCAGTTTTTAGGCTTACAACAAAATTGAGGGAGAGCTATAGAGATTTTCCATGTTCTCCTCCCCACTCCCAGGTATAGTCTCCCCCCCTTATCAATATCACTCACTAGAATTTTCACCAAGGATGACCTATGTTGACACACCCAAAGACCATAGTTTATATTAGGGTTCACTCTTGGTGGTGTATATTCTATGGGTTTAGACAAATGTATGACATATATTCATCATTGTATCATACAGAGTATTTTCAATGCCCTGACTATCCTCTGTTCATCCTCCCCAAACCCCAGCTCCTGGCAGCCACTGTCTCTATAGATTTCCTTTCTCCAGAATGTCATCTAGTTAGAATCGTACAGTACGTAGCCTTTCCTGATTGGTTTCTTTCACTTAATAATATGCATTTAAGTCTCCTCCATGTGTTTTCATGGCTTGATAGCTCAGTTCTTTTTAATGTTGAACAACATTCTGTTGTCTAGATGTACCTCAGTTTGTTTGTGTCGTCACCTATTGAAGGACATTTGGTTGCTTCCAACTTTTGGCAATTCTGAATGAAGCCGCTATAAACATCTGTATGCAGGCTTTTGTTTTGTGTTTGTTTATCCACACCTGAGGGTATTTTTCCCATTGATTTTTACAGGGGGTGGGAGGTATGGGGGGGGAGAGAGAAACATTGATATGAGAAAGACATACTGATTGGTTGCCTTCTGAAGAAGTGTCTGTTAAGGTCTTTGGCCCGTTTTTTTAAATTGGGTTATTTGTTTTCTTATTGTTGCATTTTAAGAGGTCTTTGTGTGTTTGGGTCAGTTCTTCATCAGATGTGTCTTTTGCAAATAGTTTTTCCTCACCTGTGGCTATCTTCCAATTCTCTTGATACTGCCTTTAGCGGAGGGGAAGTTTTTAATTTTAATAAAGTCCAGTCTTTACTGTTGTATCTAAGAAGTCATTTCCATTCCCAGGCTCATCTAGATTTTCTCCTGTTATCTAGTACAGTGGTCGCCAACCGGTGGTCCGCAAGGTCTGAACCATTGGTGTGACCACTGACCTAGTAGGTTTAGGGTTTTTTGTGGTTTTGCATTTTGCATTTATGTTTGTCATCCACTTTGAGTTAATGTTGGTGAAAGGTATAAGGTCTGATCTAGATTTGTTTTTTTGCATATGGATTCACATTTGTTCCAGCGCCCTGTGATGAAGAGACTGTCTGCCCCATTGAGTCACCTGTGTTCCTTTGTCAAAGATCAGCTGACTTGTATTTATGGGGTCTGTGTCTGGGCTCTCTGTTCTGTTCCATTGTCCATTCTTTCACCAGTACCACACTGTCTTGATTACTGCAACTTTACAGTAAGTCTTGAAGTCGGGTAGCATCATTCCTTCAACTTTGTTGTTCTGCAATATTGTGTTGGTTATTCTAGGTCCTGGAAGGGTTTTTTTTTTTTTTTTTTTTAACCCTTTGTGTAAACACAAAGAGCTTCTTCAAGCTTCCTGCTTGATGTGCAATAGGTTACATTTCTGAAACTCTTTTTCATACTGTGGAAATAACACCTAATAATCTTACTGTGAGGTGAAGAATCTCTCTCCCTTCCTCTGTTTCTGTCAGCATTTTGTCTATTTGGAAATGCTTATTGAGTGTTTATTTAGTGACATTTAATGCTAAGACCCAGTTCCCAGCCTGGGAGGAGGTTATGGTGGAGTGCTGAATCAGGACACGGAACTTTTCCTTTATCAGGGTTATTAGGGGTTTGGTTTTGTTGAGTAATATTCACGTACCATGCTGCTGGCATGCAGGAGGCCTGGGAGAGGGGTCCTTTGATGGGCTGGTGGAGAGGGTTTGGGAAGTGTTACAAAAGGAGATAAATTTCATCTGGGCTTTGAAGGATGAGTAGATGACCCTGCACATGGAGGAGGGTGGGCAAGAGCATGAGGCAGAGGAAACGGGGAGGAGGCAGGGATGAACATGGTAGGTATTGGGAAGCACAGGTATTTATTACAACTCAAGCATGTGGCGGGGGTGGGGGTGAGGGCGCGGGAGGCAAGAATTTAGAAAGTAGCTTTGAGTGGGTCATGAAGACTGTGGGGTGCTGGATCCGGACTCTGAACTTTTTCCTGATGAGCGTTATTAGATGTTCGTTTTGGTGAGGTAATATCCATGGAACATTCACCATTGTGAAGTACACAGTTTGGTGGTTTTTAGTATAGTCACAGAGTTGTTTGTGCAACTAGCACCCGAGTCTGATTTCAGAACGGTAGCAATCGTTGCCAATCCCCCCAGCCTGTGGCAAATCCGTGCGGACAGAAAGGACCTTAGTGGTTGCCACAGGCTGGGGGGCGGGGGCGGTTCATGTGGTAGCATGTATCAACCTCTCATTCCTTTTTACGGCTAAAGAATGCTGTTTTATTGTATGGCTAGATCAACTTTTGGTCATAAGTTGGTGGACATTTGGCTAGATTCTCCTTTTTTTCTATTAGGAACAATGTTACTCTTCGTGTACAAGTTTCTGTGTGAACACGTATTCTCAATTCTTGTGGGAATATACCTAGGCGTGGAATTGCCTGGTCATGTGGTAACTCCATATTTTTAACTTTCTGAGGAACTGCCAGACTGTTTTTCCAAGTCCCTGGAGATTTTGAAGACAGAGCAAAACAGACTTAGGTTCTATTTTAACATCATCATCGTTAGGACAGGGTTTTCTTTTGAAGCTAAGGTATTTCTGCTTCCGATGCCAGGTTTTTCTAGTTCACAGCGGTGAAACCTGTTGGTTCTTTTAAATTCTCTCGGCAGGGTTGCTGGGGCTCTGTGCCCAACTCCACAGGACAGGGCAGAAGGAGAGGAGGTCAGGGTATCCCCTTGCCCTTTCTCATATATTGTAGGGAATGTATTTTTCTTTTCTTTTTTTTTTTTTTAAGAGAACCCCTGATTAAATGGTAGGCTGTGATTAGGGAGTTTATTGTACTTCTAAACTATACTTGGGTTCCCTGTAATTTGTTATAATTAATGCGAGAGTTCAAGAGCAGCAAGCCAGGATCAGGCCGGGGCACGCTTCTCTCTTTCCCAGCACCTTGCTATCACAGGTCCCTCTCCACCAGTCGTCAAGGCCCGTGTGTGTGTTTATGTGCATTTAAACAAACACCATCCTTTTAAGGAAAGAATTGCAATCCTTTGACTCACTGAAACTTAAGGAGTCTCAGGGAGAAGCGGGGTGTCTGGCAAAATAGGGTATTGATCGGTGAATGTTGAAAACTCGTGTCTCGATGTGTTTGCGTGCATGCACGTGTTTGTATTTTCCCACAGGCACGTGTATTGGCTTGTGGTGTGAGAAAGGCCAGAAGGAAAAAAACACACACAAAACCTTCCCTTTTAAGGTGATCTTTGTCGAGTTACAGTTCCAACCTTTTCGTTTTCTTCTCTCCCCTGTTGGGTTATTTCAGTGTTTGCTGAGTTGCAGGAGGGTTGACTTGTCATTTGCGTTACCATGGTGTTTGTATTGCCTGTCAACATGAGTGTTCATTCAATATAAAAGCTTGTAGATAGTGCATGGGCCAGGTACCAACCACCTTATTATACCTGAGTAGTCATAAACTGGGAATCTGCTCAGGGGCTTGAGGAGAGAGGGACGCAGGGAAGGAGGCAGTCGGGTTTATCTGGTTGTATGCCTGCCTGTGAACTGTTTATCTGCTCCTGGCAGCCAGAGAACAGGGTGGGCCGCCCTGCCCATTATCTGGATTTACAGCCGTGAACACCCTTTGGAATGGCTGGAATGTGCTGTTTCTCTCCTGTTGGTACCTCTGTCCATCTACAAGTTAAAATTATGCTTCGTTGCTGTCCTATGCCCCCAAATGCTAGGACAGCGTGTCCTCAGCCCCCTCTTTTTCTGTCTTTTATATTAGAGAAGCATGTACATTCTCCCCTAACCCCCATACACACACCCCCCCCAATATAATACCAACCAGAAAGCGATGCGAGTGTTTGGGTACATACTGCACTGTCCTTGGGGAATCTAGCAATAGCTTTCTGATGCTGCTGACTGTAGGAAGTTTTCTAGTGAGGAGTAGGCATTTACTAGTAAAGTCTGACCCTTTAGTGCCCTGGCCGGTACCTCAGTAGGTTAGAGCATCGTGCTGATACGCCAAGGTTTCAGGTTCGATCCCCGGTCAGGGTACATATAAGAACTAACCACTGAATGTATGAATGAGTGGAACAACAAATTGATGTTTCTGTCTCTTTTCTCTCTCTCTTAGTCTCTCTCTCACTCCCCCTTTCTCTCTCTCTCAAATCAATCAATCAATAAAATCAGTCTTACCCTTTTTTTAACTCTTATTTTTAAAATGTATTTTTATTGATCTCAGAGAGGAAGGGAGAGAGATAGAAACATCAATGATGAGAGAGAATCATTGATCGGCTGCCTTCTGCACCCCCCCCCCCCACTGGGGATTGAGCCTGCAACCCGGGCATGTGTCCTGACCAGGAAGCGAACTACCTCCTGGTTCATAGGTTCAACCACTGAACCACACTGGCCAGGCAGCCTCTCCTTCTAGATAGGAGCCTCCAAGGACACCTGATCTCTAGATTTTACTTTGTCCTCTGTGTGTCTTATAAAGTTGCTAACACGTAGTTAGAATATAAAGCTCAGTCTTTTCCCTTCCTCTGCCTCTGAGAGGGGAGAGGGAAGTAATCCAGAGGCTGTTGCCTTGAGGAGAAACAGATCTGAATAATCCATGGGCCAGCTTATGAAACATGTCCTGTACCGGGTTTTTAGAGAACAACTTCTCGTGCCAGTGTTTGCCTCAAAGGCTGTGGCTCAGACGATCTGATGGGGGAGGGAGGGCAGTTTGGTTATAAAGTCCTTCCTTAGAAGCAGTGGATCATAAAAATCACCAGGTAGTGATGTTTTTATTTACTTACTTTTTAATATATTTTTTAAAATTTGGTTTCTAGAGAGAGAGGAAGACAGAGGGATAGAGAGAGAGAAACGTGTGGGAATTGAACCCGCGATCTCTCGGGCCAGCGACCTCTTGGTTACTGGGTGGATGCTCAGCCACGGAGCCCACACCGGACGGGCAGTGGCGGTGTTTATATTTCCACTAGAGGCCTGGTGCATGAAATCCAGGCACGGGTTGGGTCCCTAGGCCTGGCCGGCAGTCAGGGCTGATCTGTGGGGTGACCAGTGGGAAGATTGGGGGGGGCCCTTGCTGGCACCTACCTTGGCTGGCCTGGCACCGCCCACTAGCTGGCCCCACTCCCTACCACCGCAGCCGGTCGCCTCTCTCTGCGGGGTGATTGGCGGGGTGATTGGGGGCTCCCACTCGCACCCACCTTGGCTGGCCTATGGCCTGCAGGCTGGCAGCAGCTCCTGTGTTGAGTGCCTGCCCTCTGGTGGTCAGTGTGTGTCATAGCAACCAGTCGTTCCGCTGTGTGGTCAATTTGCATATTAGGCTATTATATAGGATGTTTATTTTTGGACTCAGTGATACTGATGACTTGCCTGCGATGACTGGGATTCAGATGCCACCCTCATCGCCTGGGCGGTTACCCTGCAAAGAAAGAGCTCCATGCTCTGGTCTGTCTGGCCCCACCTTCGAGGCTGTGTTACCGTGGGCAAGTCATTCTCCCTCTACACAGTTCCCTTCTCTAAAAGCAAAAGGGTTGGGCTTTTTGAAATCCTCCCCTTACTAAACCAGTGAGGCCAGCCCAAGCTGCGACAATGGACGATGCCCAGACCTCTGTTGTTTCCAGAGACAAAGGCTTGTTCCTTGCCCACCTCTGTGTGTGCTGTGTCCACTGCCTCCTTTCCACGGGGCTCAAGCTCACCGAGCTGAAGTCCCTATCTGGACACTGCAGGTCTCCGGGCGGGGGAAATGGAGATGGAAACCCGGCAGAAGGTTGGGCTCGGGAGTGGTACGTGTCACTCCAACCCCATTTCCTGGACCCCAAAGCTAGTCAGAGTGAATGAGGTAGGCAGGTGTGACCCTCTCAGAGGGAAGGCCCATGGAGGGCAGTAGCAAATATTGGGAACAGTACTAATCACCGCCCACCCTCCTGTCTCCACTGTCCTGTTTGGTGCTCAGGATGTTGGGTCCTTGGGTGGAAGCATGACCAGAATCAGATCTGAAGGTTTTCATATTTTCCTGCCTTTTCCCTGTTTGAGGCACTTCCACTGAACTGGACGTGGAAGGAATATTTCGCTCGTGGGAGGGGTGCTTCCCGTATTATTGGGGGTTCTGTGCTCACACAGTCCATACCTTTCAGAACACCACATGGAGTTTCTCAGCCCGAGAACTATTAACAGACCTGCAAGTAAACCGTGGTGGTGTAAGTACTTAGCTAAATTCCTCACGTGTGAATTAAAAAGAGAGACTGCAGATCCCAGCAGTACACCTGCAAACGTGGAGGGCGATGCTAGGGAGTGGAATTTGGAAGTCTTTCGATACCACTGTCACGTGGACGGAATGCTCTAGTGACTTCACCTGAAGTTTAAAAATGGCCTTTTCAAAATCGTAGGGGGAGGAAGGAACACAGAAAAGACACTTAATTTGTTGATTGGATAGAAATGGTCCGGGTAGATGAGGCTTCAGAGACTGGTTCATAGAAACCGTCTGGTTCTAGTTGTAATGTTAGCACTGATTATCAGGAACACTTTTCTGTCTCACCCACAGAAACCTGCCTTTCCCCCAGAAACTAATCTCCTCTTTAGAGTCAGAACAAAATAAGAAACTCTGAAAGTAGAAATGTTGCCTGTATTCAATAGGCATCACAGTGTTCCCCAATTCTTAGAGGGAGGGCAGAGTCCTAGCCTTAAACCCCCCATTGGACCTCAGCAGTCAGATGACTTCCAGGTCTTCAAATATGAACAAGTTTTCCTTGCAAACTTGAGTTTTAAAGAGGGTCCCTTTGGAAAGTTGGCAAATACTGACTTTCCTGGCACGAGGATCCGGTTTTTTCTTTCTCCCTCCACCCAGAGCTGTGACAGGGTGGAGTATACTTCCATGAAATTGCATGTTTCCAAAATAGGATCCGCTCTTATATTTTACTGCTGTTAGAATGGAATTGCTGGTCAAAAATAAGCAAAAGCCAAGCACGCTAGAAATAGAATCTCAGCTCATATTCTCTACTTTCGTCTTCATCTAGGATAGAATTAATATATTTTATCAGAGTGCCTTTTGAGCAAAAATGTGGCCATTGGTTCCCATGGTGGTCCAAATTCCATTCTCACTTCTGCAATCTCATGTAGTGATATTCCCAAGCTCTTGGGGCAATTGCACCGTGTCGTAGTCTGTAGTGTTGGCCAGGGGTCGCCAATCGGTGGTCCATGGACCACTGGCGGTCCGGAGGTCCGAAAGGTTGGCGACTACTGGTCTAGGCAACTTATAGGAAAGGGTGCTAGACTCTCAAGTTCCTCGGTTTTGTATCCCAGTACAACCTTCCTCCAACGTACAGGACCAGGAGCGATCCTGGTGTTCCTTGCTAGTGAGCAGGCGGCATTCACTGTTGCCTGGGATGGGATGGTTGTGTTATGGAACTTGCTTGTGCATTCTAGAAGTGATAGTTGAAGAAGGAATTTGGCATCAGCAGGGTGAGAACACTAGATGTATTGTTTTGCTGGATCCTATGGATTAGTTGATGGTCTATTCCCAGCGGTATCAGCCGATCATTTTCACCTCCCAGGTGAAGCGTAAAGTAAAACGGCTCTAGTGATGGCAGGTAATGCTAGGATAGCACCTTTTAAAACGTTTTACCTGTTGGTTCTTTTTTTTTTTTTTAATTTATTGATTTTAGAGAGGAAGGGAGAGGGATAGAAAGTTAGAAACATAGATGAGAGAGAAACATCAATTAGCTGCCTCCTGCATACTCCCCACTGGGTATGTGCCCGCAACCAAGGTACATGCCCTTGACCGGAATCGAACCTGGGACCCTGAGTCGGCAGGCCGACGCTCTACCCACTGAGCCAAACCGATTAGGGCTACTTGTTGGTTCTTAAAAATCGAGCCATTAATAGTGCTCTAGCCGGAGAAAGGTGAGGGCATTGGTCAGGCGATGATGAGCATCCCTGTCTCAGACCTCTCCAGGATGTGCCCTGGCTTCTAGCCCACGTATACACACAGGAAGTGCTTAGTAAGTATGGGATATACATGAATGGATTTAGATGTGGACTGGAAGTAAAAGTGTCCTTCTGAAAGTAGATCCTGTAAAAGGATTATGAATATTTTAGCTGAAAGATAGGATGGAAATAGGAAAAATAGGTTGTTTTTCTATTGTCTTTTTTTTAAAAAAGATTTTTAAAATTAATTTTTAGAAGGAGAGAAAGAAATATCAATATGAGGCATGATATTGATCGGCCACCTCTTGGACACCCCCCAACTGGGGATCTAGCTGCAATCCAGGCACGTGCCCTGACCAGGAATGGAACTGGCAACCACTCAGTGCATAGGACAACACCCAGTTAACTTAGCCACACTGGCCAGGGCTATCTATTAATTTTGACTAAAAAGGATTTTTAAAGGTGGTCCTTCTGATTTGAGCATAGTTTTTTCCCACCAGAGACTTGGCATGGTTATCTTTAATCCTGTCCAGTAGACCCAAGAGGAAAGAAGCAATAGAGGTTACACTGCAGTGGGCGGGCAGCCTGGTATTCCCTTCAACAGGCATTCAGGCGCTGTGTAAGGATATCCCTGTCAAGCGGGGCAACAGTAATTAGCTCTCCATGCTGACTGCTTCTCTCCAAAGGCATTGGGCTTTGGGTCACTCCAGACTTACCTTAACTGACATGCCAACTTTAACAAAAAGAGAGAGGATCGTTACCAGGAGCAAAAGGTTGTTAGCATACCCTAGCTGGTTCGGCTCAGTGGATAGAGCGTAGGCCTTTGGACTGAAGGGTCTCAGGTTCATTTCCGGTCAAGAGCACACGCCCAAGGTTGCAGGCTCGGTCCCCAGTGGGAGGCGTGCAGGAGGCAGCCAATCAATGATTCTCTCTCATCTTTGATGTTTCTATCTCTCTCCCCCTCTCATTTCCTCTCTGAAGTCAATAAAAAATATTTTTCAAAAAGGTTGTTAGCATTTGTCAGGAAGTAATGCTAGAGGAGATTGACTGTTGTGGATGTGACTGTGCCTTAAGAGTATGGTCAAAGGAAGTGGGGTCCTGGAAAAAAAAGGTTTGGGGTGAGGAGAATTCTAAGTGTTGGGGTAATTCTAAGAGTGCAGTTTTACTGGCAAGGAAACAGTGCATGGTATTCGCTGCTGAGAACAGTGGTCTGGTCTCAGGTCTGAGGCTGTGTATGGACACGTTCTGTCCGTCTGCAATTGGCTGGTTTGAGGATGTACTTGGGGTTAGAAGGCTCAGTGTTGCATTCGATTCGATTTTTATGAGTCACAGACATGTTGGGCGAGCCTGGCTCCCAAGAGATTTACCCCGTCCACTCGCAGAATTCCAAATATTTGGCCTATTTGTGACCCACCCTACCCAAACTTCTGAGTTCAAACAACTCGTGTGTTTCCAGAACCTTTTCAGGAAGCACACTGTTGAATGTGCTCTGGCAGCTGTGTTGTTGCGAGTGCCCAGGTGTGGATGCACAGATTTCACTCTGGGTCTCTGTTATGAGGAACTGGCCCTTATCAGTGGTTCATGCTGCTGGCCCACAATGGGATGGTTTGACGAGAAGGCTCTCAGCCTCAGAATGAATGGGGTGTGGCACCTGCCACATCAAACAAAGATACACAGGCAGGGGTCACTTCCCATCTTTCAGAGCGCTGACCTCTATAGCATCACCTGGGTATCTTGCTGTGGACACAGGGTTTTATATCTAGAGACACCGATGTTACGGGAATATATCCCAAGTATGTGTGTTTTTTTATGGTTATTTGTTCCTCTGTTCCCACTAACCAGGTATCAGTATTACCTGCAAGTCAAAAAAGACGTGCTCGAGGGGCGATTGCGGTGCACGCTGGAACAGGTGATTCGGCTGGCCGGCTTAGCTGTGCAAGGTAAGAGATGGTGCTGACCCCCACGGTGTGAAATCCCACCATCTATTTGATTATGACGTCACTGGCCTCTGGGAGGGAAAAGTGACATTGACTTCAAGATCCCTTAGGAATGCTCCCTGTTCATTTTGAGATACCGTAAGTTAAAGATGCAGAGGAAGTGATTTTTGTAGCAGGATGGTGGCTCTCTCAGGGCTGTTTGCAAATTGCTCCTGCTGGTATAATCTCAGTTTTTTAATGAAAGAAGAGCAGCTTTCATCCTGCCTTTAATTAAAGCTGCATTTCAGGGTTTGTGGAACATTTTCTCAGAATCATTCCACTGCCCAGTGCGGTCATATTTTGTGGCTCAATGCGATGGCTGTGTGACTTCCACATTCATTTCAAGTGTGAGAGCTTTAAACAGCATAGTATAATGTATTCCTTTACAGTTAAAGAGAGAAATCGGAAATGCTTCGTTGTGATGTGAAACTGCAAACATGTATTGGACTACATTTATCTTTCGACCTACCCCACTTAGATTTATCAGGGAGCTATTTTTTACCATCTCTCTTAAGTTGTTACATATATTTTTACATATATTTATATAACAGATGTTACATAATTTTTTTTACATGTCTTTCTACTCATTATTGAGCAATAGCTTAATTGTCTTGAGTCATATTAAAAACAAGAGAAAGCCCTAGCTGGTTTGGCTCAGTGGATAGAGCATCGGCCTGTGGACTGAAAGGTCCCGGGTTCGATTCCAGTCAAGGGCATGTGCCTCGGTTGCAGACTCCTCCTGGCCTGGGCCCTGGTTGGGGTGTGTGCAGGAGGCAACCAGTCGATGTGTTTCTCTCACATCAGTTGATATTTCTGTCTCTCCCTCTCTCTTCCACTCTTTAAAAATCAATGGAAAAATATCCTCAGTTGAGGATTAAAAATATCCTCAGGTGAGGATTAACAAGATAAAAATGTAATTTTTGGAAACGTGTTTTCCTTGCAGTCATTTACTTTAAAATCAGTGAACGTCCAAATGTAAGCCTGCCCGTCCTTGCTGTGTGGGCTGTTATTTTAGAAGATGTGAACTGGACTTCCCACCCCAAACTCTGAACTGCAGTTGAATCTTTTGGGTTCCGAAATGTCCGCAGAGGCAGCCTTCCCTTGACCTCTGTCCTTCGGGGTGGTAGCAGGTTAGTGGTGTCTGTTGGCTGTACAGTTGTTACCCTGTGGATGGAAGGACAGAGAACATCCTGTATCCCATCTGTCCACTTAAAGACAGGAAAAGGAAGGAACAGTGCCCAGAACAGTGTAACAGAACAATTGGTGGTTATAACAGAAAAGCATGAAATAATGGAAAAAGACACCCTTCACAGGGAGAAGAGAGAGAAGGTTCTGTATGTGCCTCATCTTCACATTCGTTCTTTCTCCTTTTAAAAAGCTTTCCTTTCTGTTAATTTTCTCCCCTCCTTCTCTGTTATGTTGTTGTTAATCCTCACCTGAGCATATTTTTCCATTGATTTTTTTTTAGAGAGAGTGGAAGGGAGGGGGAGAGACAGAGAGAGAGAGAAACATCGATGTGAGAGAGAGACATTGATTGGTTGCCTCCTACACAGGCCCCAACCAGGGCCGGAGGTCAAGCCTACAACCGAGGTATGTGTCCTTGAATGGAACTGAACCCAGGACCCTTCAATTCATGGGCCGATGCTCTATCCACTGAGCCAAACCAGCTAGGGCCCCTACTCTCACTCTTCAGTCACTGGGCTCATCGCGGGCTGCCTGGGTTTGTGAAGACCCTGGTGATCTCTCTGAGGCTGAAGGAAGTTGGTGGATCTTCTCTTTGGCTCCTCTTCATTCCATTGAAAGCTGCTCTGGCTGTGATGTTTGTGAGTCACTTTTCCGAGAGCCTTGCTGGGCAGTTAGAAAGGCACCTCGGTAGAGATATGTCAGCATGAGATACGATACCTGATGGCCAACCGTGAACACAGGCAGAGCACGAGATCTTTGCTCTGCCTGGAGGCCTCCCCTGCTTACAATCAGTTACGTGTCTGGGCAGTGCTTCTCCTGTGTCCTCCTTTCCCCCACTGACCCCTTCTAGCCTGCCCCACCCAGGCCTTCACCACACTGTTGTCTGTGTCTGTGGGTTATGCATATACACTTGCAAGTTCTTTGGTTGAGCGCTTCCCACCCACCCCATCCGGGCAGTGCCTCTCCGTTGGCCTTCTGTGTGAATCCTGGCATTCTCTGTCTCTTGCTACCTTACAGTGACCCGGCTCCACTTCTACCTGATGCTAAACCTTTTACATGAAATTACATTTCATGCTGCTTTCATTTTTTTTTTGAGAGTAAGTGGGACTAGAAGCGAGGGGTTTACAGATTTGTGATACCAGCTCACTATGTTCCTTTTGCCTCGGCTCAGGCATAGCACCGTGAGATGAAAACAGAACAAAACAGAATTTTTGGCATCTTGCAGCCCGTGGAAGATGCTCAGTAGGAGGTGTCAGGATTTGCGAGGGTGCTTGCCAAGGATGCTTTACGGTGGGAATTTCCAGCTGCAAATGGATGAGGAGCTAGAGATGGGCTTGGCTCGTCAGTTGCCTAAATGAACCCTGAGTTAGAAAGTCCCCTTGGCACATATTCTGATGAGCTGTGTTGATGCATATTTAACTAGAAGATAAATATAGGTTTGGGTGTAAGTTTTAAAAATAGCTTAAGAATCACTTTCAAATTCTCCCATTCTTTCTAGAAAATCGTGTAGCAGTGCCCACATGCTGGCATTTGCAGTATTGCTGGGTAAACGTAGCAACAGTATCAAGCACATCTCGGCGCTGGTGTTTTTTTTCCATAGTGGTGCAGAAATAGGATGATGCGGGAAGAATAAATGTGGTGATACATGCATGCTGTTTTATTCCATCTTTAATTTCTTATAAAAAGTGAAATTATTCCCCCTTCTCTTCTTTTCAGCTGATTTTGGAGACTATAACCAGTTTGATTCTCAAGATTTCCTCAGAGAATATGTGCTATTTCCTATGGTAAGTGTAGTGTCCTTTTTGGCAATTGATTTTCTACCTTCTCTGGATGTTTAATTCTTTCCTTTGGGAATCTCGTGCTATTTGACACACACACACACACACACACACACACACACACACTCTTCCTGGGGAGGAAAGTCCATGAATGTATGCAGTACGGACAAGGTTTATAAAACGACGGAACAAGGAAAGATGCCTCTTCCCACCTCCTCAAGGCACTTCTCTGCCCCCTCTCCCCGCCCCGCCCCCCCCACATACACGCACTGCCACCACCACTGCCTACCAGTGCCACCACTGCTACTGCCAATGCCATGGCCTTCTGCCTTTCTGGACACATGGGACTTATTCCCAAACTAGAGCGGTTGCACGTGGGTCCCCCTGCCTGGAATGCTCTGCCCTAGATATTCCTATGACTTGTCATTTGGTTTTGACTGAAATACCTCCTCCTTAGACAGGACTTGTTTGTCCCTGTCCACCTGTGTGATGCACTTCAGCCACAAGCCACATCCTGCTAGATTCCCTTTGCTGTGTGCACTTTAGAGATCTCAGTATCTGAACTGCTTCTCCCTCTCCCTCTCCTTTCATCTCCCTCCCCACCCCCTCCCCCTCCTCCTCCCCCAGTCTCTCCCCCTGTCTCTCCCCCTTCCTCTCCCCCTGTCTCTCCCTCTCCCCCCGTCTCTTCCTCTTCCTCTGTCTCTATCTCTGTCTCTCCCCTGTCTCTGTCTCTGTCTCCACCTAGAATGTCAGCTCCATGGTCCTCAACCTGGAACCCCCTCTGTCTTGTCCACTGTCAAATTAGGGGGAGGCTAGGCTTTAACGGCTGGGGGGTTTTTGATGGTTTATTTTTTGGTAGCTTTGGGGTAAATGAGAAGGGTTTTAACGAGGAAGGATTAAGACAGCAGAAGAGCCCTGCTAGGGAGGAGTGCTGCCCAGTCCCACGTTGTGGCTCTGAGTCTGGAAATCATAATCAGTCAACACTTATTGTTTTGATTCACTGTTTGGCCCAAAGCACTGACCTGGGTAACTAACCCCTGGGGGATGAAGTTATACAGGAAACAGGGCCTGTTCTCAGGCAGACCACGGAGCAGTTGAGTCAATCGGGAGTTTGCAAAAATCCAAAGGCAAGGTCAAGTGTATTAAAGTACATCAGGGTTTTATGTGGGGAGAGAGGGTTGCATGAGCTGCATCTTAAGGGAAGGGCAGAATTGCAGAGAGGAGGGGAGCAAGGAATGACCTAGACAGAGACAAGGAGCAGAGGCAGGTGGACAAGAGTCAGCTGGCCAGTCAGACTGTCACTCGGGTGCAGGAGGGGACCTGAAGGTGGCAGATGAGACCGAAGCATCTGAGGAAGGAGACCACATGGGCTCCATCCAGGGCCTGCAGACCCCGAATTTGAGAGCTGCTGTGTAGACAGTTTGTGGGAGCAGGTTAGATGAGAACCTGGTGTGTTCCTGGCAAAAGATACGAAGTAGGTGTGAGCAGTGAAGATAAAACCAAGAAAGTAAAGCAAGAGAGAGATTTTAGAAGTAAAACGGGTAGAACTTGGCTTCTCACCGGTTGTGGCATCTGGGAGAAAGTCAGGTGTCTGGTGACAAAGGTTTTAGGAGAAGTTAGGTTGCAGTTATTACCCATAGTCTGTGCAGGAGGGTTTAAATCACTGTAAGGAAGACGTAGGCAGACTAGGTGAGGGCTCCACGAGAGACACAGAACGGAAGAGGTGGTCCAGAGGAGAAGCTGACATCCGGCCGGGGGAATGTGGAAGCCCTGCCGCGGGAGGGATGGCTGAGAGGGGTCCTGAAGGCCGGGTGACTTTCCCGGGATGGGATGGGATGGGATGGGACGGGACGGGGCGGGATGGGCCTCCCAGGATGCGTCGGCCCGAGTGCAAGCAGAGATGTAAGAGGGGGGTTTGCTTGAGCCCCAAGCCCTTGGGAGAGGAGGCCTGGGAGGGCAAGCTGGGTCCCAGGGAAGAGGCCTGAATGCCAGGCCCAGGTGTTGACCTAATTGAGCAGGCCATGGGGAGCCACGGCAGGTTGTAAACGTCCCGCTTGGTTCCACCAGAGCTTTCAAAGGGAAGGACACATTCCTTTGGTGGGGGAGGGCAGATGGGATGAATGGCTGTGTTTGATCTGAGAGAGCAACCGAATTTGTCAAGTGGCATTTCTGCAGCAGAGAAAAGAACAAAGTTAAATACACAAGGGCGCTCCACAGGTGTGCGGCTGTGTACAGGCATGCACGCTGCCATTTGTCATTGGTGCGGGGCCCACCCCTCAGGGAGGCCGGGGCCCAGGCGGAGGCTGTTGAGTGAGCACAATAGCAGAGGGTACCTGTGGACGTGTCCTTCTTTCAAAGGAGGAAGCGGAGGTTCAATGGAGCCCTTTTTGATCTTCACTTAATCTTTCTTTATTTTATCCTATTGCCTCATGCCTTTTATTAGCGTTTCAGAATTGGGATGGGGTTACTACTACTGCCCCAGGCCCAGATGCACACACAGAGCTGAATCTGAGCCACGTGGTGTCTTTGTGATTCCACAACCTCAGACTGAAAATGTGGAGCCCTGTTTCTGACCATAGCCTGGAGTCAGTTCAGTGGACGGCTAAACAGCAAACCGTACGTTCACCAGTGAACACATGGAAAATAAGAACCACTAGTCATTCCCTTCACCTTCTCTAAGGTTTCTCACGAGCGTCTGCAGAGCTAAAGAATTTCCAGGAGATGGCCGTACTGCCATTCTTCAGCTCTAGAAACACCGAGTTGTCACACTTTCGTAATTTGAGATAGTTTTGAGGGGTACCTTTTTGGGGTTAGTGTTTCATCGACGCAGTTATTAAATTGGAGGTGATCTTTATATAAGAGGTATATGAGAATCCAGGAGGTTTTCTGCCTAAACATCGCCCACAAACCCCCACCCCCAGCATTTGCAGGAGCCCCAGAGGGCCTCCCCAGGACACACAGCCCAGGGCCCATTCTGACGCCCCCTCTGGAGCCCAGAGGAGAGGGGTGCGCATCTGTGCCCTCCTCGGTGCTGGGAAGGGTGGAGGCAGCTGGCCCCATAGCTTGAGCCTCCCCAGGCCCCACCCCTTGAGCCTCCCCAGACCTCACAAGCTCGAGAATCACTGTCTGTCAGTGTCTCAGGCACCCATTGCCCTAGTCTCCCTGTCTGGGATTTACTCCTCCAGACTTCATCTCTCCATCGCAGACAAGGCGTCGCTGGTAAATGTTTAACGAGCCCTGTAAATGCTCCCTGCAGCGTTGGAGAGAGCTGGGAAGAGATGTGAGTAACCTGCTCTAATCCCTTGGGAGCTGGCTCACACTCACACCATCCCCCCCACCCCCGCCATCCCCGGGGGCCCGGGTTTCAGTAGGTTGGGACACCAGCTGGTCGGCTACTCAGCTGTTATCTTCCAGACTTCTCTTGTGGCATGTTAGCCGTCCAGGCCTCTTTGGCTCCCAAGGCTCCATTCGGGAGCTCGGGGTGAGCAGGTGGCTCTGGCTTGGTTTGCTGATGGTGGACAGAAAGGCCAGGCACAGTCCCTTCCTAGCTCAGCTTTTGATGGGATGATGGCCTGGACACTCATCTGCCTTATCCCCTGGTGGTTAAAAACATGTAAGTTCTTAGAAAACATTCTATATAATAAAATCCTAATATGCAAATTGATGAAATAGCGGGACGCCCGGTCTCTATGATGTGCACTGACCACCAGGAGGCAGATGCTCAACGCAGGAGCTGCCCCCTGGTGGTCAGGGCGCTCCCATTGGGCTTGCTGCTCCTTAGCACTGCCTGGGAGGCGGGAGAGGCTCCCACCACCACCGCTGTGCTTAGGCTGGCGAGCGCAGCAGCGTGGCGGGAGCCTCTCCTGCCTCCGCAGCAGCGCTAAGGACTCCTCAGGGGATGTCCACTGAGAGGTCCCAGACTGAGAGAGGGCACAGGCCAGGCTGAGGGGATCCCTCCCCCTGCCCCCAGTGCATGAATGTCATGCACCGGGCCTCTAGTTTTTAATAAAAGTGAGTTTGATAGGGAAGAAGAGTGTTAATGAAAAAAGAGCTATTCCTGGACCCCATAGAGTTAACATGGCAACCCTAAATGTGTATTAAAATAGTCTAAGTTATAATGGAGAGCCATGTTAGAAAAGTAATCAGGAACCCCCAGTCCTGAAAACTGCAACTTTTGAGTTGGAAGACGTCAAGGGGAGACTGAGGAAGGGAGGCGAATGAGGACGTCTGGAGGTGCTGGGTGGTAAATGACTTTTGCTGCCGTCTGTTTCCATAGGATTTGGCCCTGGAAGAGGCTGTTCTGGAGGAGCTGACACAGAATGTGGCCCAAGAGCACAAAGCCCACAGGTAAGGCAGGAGGGCTGCTGGCTGGGCCCAGTGCCAGCTGCTGTCCTGTCCACGGCTGGAGGCTTTGGGCCCCTACCCCCACCCCTGGCTGGAGTCCACACAGTTTTATGTCTTCCAGCCTGAGTCAGCTCTGCTCTCAGAGGTGTGTGTAGACTGGGCTACTTGTCCCCCTCCCTCTCCCCCCCCCCCTTTTCCCTTCTCCCTCCCCTTTGTTTCCTTATCTCTTTCTCCCTTTTTTAAAAAATATATTTTTATTGATTTCAGAAATAAGGGCGAGGGAGAGAGATACAGAAACATCAATGGTGAGAGGGCATCATTGATCGGCTGCCTCCTGCACACTCCTACTGGGGCCCAGGCATGTGCTCTGACCGGGAATAGAACCAGTGAACTCCTGGTTCACAGGTCGATGACCAACCACTGAGCCACCCTGGGCTCCATACCAGCAAGCCTGCGCAGATTTGGAGTTGGTGGCCTGGAGAGTTCCTCTCTGGAGCCTTCCTGAACGCCTGTTGCCCGGCCTGGGAAGCCTGGTGCTTGCCTGTACTAGGAGTGAAGACGGAAAAGAGCTGCTTTGGGTGGGGAGAGGAGGGCGCCTTTACAGTAAGGACGTCCTGAGCGCTTGGGACCAGGGCTCCTCGGAGCGCGCTGGGAACAATGGAAAACCGCGTCCTTCCCTCCCACCTCAGAGGCCCCAGGCAGGGGTCCTAGGGTCTCTCCTTCCTCTTGGCCGCTTGGCTCCCAAAATGCCATCCTCATAAACTCTTTATTGTTTTTTTTTTTCCTTTTTAATGTGATTTTTTCCCCAGGTGGGAGAAAAGCTGTTTTTGAAGCAAGCAGCATTATTCTTAGGGACGTCTGGAATAATGACTTAGGCTTTCTAGGGGTTGTGGCTCTTCATTGACTACGTCACCTTCCTCTTACTATTCCCTGGTGAATACAGACTCCGGGGGGAATATGTTAATGCATTACTTAATGCCCTCACGGTTGGGCGGGTGGTGATTGCTCTTCCCAGAACTGCAGCTGAACCCCAGCTCTGGAATGTGCCACGGGGAGGGCAGGACCTTCCGCCGACTGGGTTCGCTCTTAACCGTGTCCTCCTCCCGTGCCTTCTGCTTGCAGTGGGATCCTGCCCGCCGAAGCTGAGCTTCTGTACATCAACGAGGTGGAGCGCTTGGATGGATTCGGACAGGAAATCTTCCCCGTGAAGGTAGCGTCCGCCGCCTGGCCTTGTGTCTGCCTTCTGAGAAGGCCACAGGCGTTTGGGAAACCGGAGTTGCTAGTAGTTGGCAAGTCCGGTTTACTTTACTAAAGCAAAGATTTTTATTTTATTTTTTTGTAACTGAGAGATTTTGATTCGATGGATTTCAGGAGAAGAATATCTCATTTATATGATATGAGTGAGTACCAAACACCAGCCCATCCTGCACAGCGAAGGGCGCAAGGCCCCTATCCAGTCTCGCCCTGGGACAAGGAGCGAAGGTCGCATGCGCCTTACTAAAGACCCCTCCGCCCCTTGGCCTCTTCCCCATCCATATTCGCTCTCCTCTTCTTTAAGCTGACACCCATGGTTTCTGGTGTCCACGGAAACATGACCTTTATGCACCCATGCTTTCTCTCTCCTGTCCGAGAGAGCCTCCATTGTGGGTGTCCAGTCCCCGTGGTGTTCTCTGGAAACTATGCACAGGAAACTGTTACAGCATGTCACCTCCCCTTTGCAAAAAAAAAAAAAAAAATCCACCTCCTGAGTGGGTGTGGTTGTGGGGGGTAGCGGGGAGGTCATGGTGAATGGGCGTTTATACAGCTGAGCCCATAAGCCAAACTCATTTTCCTCTCTCTGCTGACCAACTTTGCAAAAGATGGAGGTTTTTTTTTTTTTTTTTTTTTAATCAGAAACCTAAAGCAACTGGCACATTTCAGCAGTTTGGGAGACGCCTGCCATTTCGCCATAAACATCTCACTCCAGGCTGGCTCCGCTGGCTGTTTCATAAGTGTTCCGTCCCCCCGCTGCTGCGCGTTTGCAATTTGCCGTAATGAGAACTGCCCGTGTGCATTGAGTAGAATGCAGCGGGGCAGCCGCAGCTTGTGGAAAGGGCTAAATGGCTCTTTTTTAGATTTGTTTAATTTTCTTTTGCTTCTCTCATGGCCACCCTTCGTAGGGCTGGAATCCATTTTCCATGCCATAATGCCTCAGACGCCATCTGCATCCCACTTACATTTCAGCAGCCCATATAGAGTCATGATGTTTTGGGTCATGGAAATAGAGTAAGCTGTTCTCCACTTCTAGAAAACTGACTTCCAGTCCCTGGAAGTCGGGGGTTTTGTCGTGGTGGTCATTTGCTTGTTTTGTTTTTCGTGCTTCTGAATTGTGGGAGGGAGGGGCAGCGGAGAGAGTGTGTGAAATCCACTGTGCTTGGTTCTGATGCACTTTCTAGTATGTTCCTTAGTGGGCGAAGCCCAAGGGGGGCACTGTGCCTTACCCTGCGTGGGCAGACAGGCATTGCTGACTCACTGCCCGTGGGTGTCAAGGAGCTGGGCTTCTTTTTCCTCTTTCCTTTTCCCCCACATATGTGTTCATGACTAAGGGGACCACCTACACACCACAGGATTCCTGGCAGCCCAGTGCAAGGATGGTGGGCGGGTCAGTGGTACCAGTGGGGGCAGGGATGTGGTCAGCGCTGAGACGGTGGAAAAGCAGACAGGACAGCATGCAGGGATGGACTGTGGGGGGGTAGTCCCTTCGGGTTAGTACAGGTCCTGTTGACCAAGTAAAGTATAAAACCCTGTGATGGTATCCTAGGGGAGGACGTTTTCATTTAGTGAGTGGCTCCTGAAAGATTCTCAAGGCTGGAGGAGGATGAGTACAGCTCCCAGCAGGTCTGCCCGCCTCTTCACAGACACAGGTGTGGCGGCTACCTCAGTGGCTCCTGTACAGTCAGAGCACATGGCATGGGGAGGGTGCTCTGGAATGAGTCAGAGTCTGGAGCCTTGGTCCTTGGGAAAGTTCAGGGTCGAGCCCTGTGGTTCTGTTCAGTGCAGTGCCTCAGGCGTCCGTTCTGAGATTTTCCTACCCGGTGATCTGCTCTTCCTGTGTCCCTGTCCCCACCAGGCTCTGGTGGATCTGCTGGCAGAGTGCCTGGGGCAGCTTTCCCCAGGATTTTCCTTTTTCCTCCCACCTCCATTTCACCTGCCTTCTTTTCCCACATGTTTTCCCGTCGTATAACTTCCCTCTTCATTTCTCATCATGACAAGGCCCCCTTTTTCCTTCCCAGTTCTTTCTCTCCCGACTCTTTCTGCTTTGGCTGCCAGCAGGGTCTCACCTTTCTCCATCCCTGTTAGAAGACTCCTATTCAGTGTTAGCTTTGGTAGGTGGGTTGAGAAGAGATCACTGGGAGGGGACACGGGGCCAAGCTGATTATATGCAGTGAAGTCACAGTCCATGTGCCTCTTCCATGTTCACAAAGCTCTCAGCCAGCATTTAGCATCCCACGCTGGACCGTGAATAGATAGGGAAGCAGCACCTACATGATGCCCTAATAGGAACCCCAGTGGCCAACTCAGTGAGAGCGAAGCCTAGAAGACAAGAGATTCTGCCCAAAATACCATCCTGTCAATCACACACACACACACACACACACACACACACACACACACACAGACACACACGTATGTATTACCTATTTATAGGAATAGATTGCTTTTAAAAAGGGACATTCAGAAAATAAAACATCTCTCAGAAATTAAAAGTGTGATGTCAGACATGGAAAATGTAATAGGTTAGAAGATAAAATTAAGGAAATCCCACCAAAAAACAAAGTAATGGAACGTGGGAGGCAGAAGATAAAATTAGAGGGCCAGCGTAGGATGTCCAACATCTGAATAATAGGAGTTCTACAGGGAGTAAACAGAGGAAGCGCGAAGTAATAGTTCGAGAAAACATCGCAGAACTGATGAATGTGAGGCTTTGAAGTAAAAAGCTAAGCTTAGTGGGTCCATATAAGATACACACTAGGGCTTTAATTGATGTAAGTTGGTGCCTCCAAGGGAGAGGAAACTGTGGGTCCATCCAGGCCTGCTGTTGGCTTCTTTTAAACAAGCTCTAAAGAATATTCAGTTCTTCAAACTGTGTGCATATATAATTGCATGTATGTAATGTGCATATATAATCAAGCTATGTGCATGTAAGATTTTAGTTTAAAAAACAGAAACCAAGGTAAACATAGATACTCATGTTCACAAAAGAGAACATCTGAACTACCAACAAATCTGAGAAAACCCTAAAATGATTTTAAACAGGAAAGGTGTCGTGACAAATGGAGAAAAATATATACCTCATACGTTAGGATGTGCAGTGGGGCACATCCCTTCAGGATCTAGTTGCCTGATTGCCATGATGCTGCTGTGACGCATTTTATTTATGGGCGAGAAACGGGGCGTGGCCCCCACAGGTTGCTGAGGCCCAATGCTGGGTGCTGCTGGGCCGTGGGGCATCTGTTTCATCACTATCTTTCCTTGATCTCCTACAGGACAATCATGGAAACAGTGTGCACCTGGGCGTTTTCTTTATGGGGATTTTCGTGAGAAACAGAATTGGAAGACAAGCAGTAATACACAGGTAGTCTTGTTTGCCTTCTCCACCCCTTCCCCAACCTGTCCTTTGTTTCACTGAGGAACTAGACAGAAACCCACTAATAGAAAAGTTATACAAATGATTGAATCCCAGTGTGGATCAGAGTTGTGCTCTTCTTAACTCAGTTAAGATCAGCCTTCTGTGGGATTTACGTTGTTATGGGGAAACTTATCTCACTTTTCTTGGAGGCCTGTTTGGGAGCGGGGGAGGTGGGTGGGGGAGCCCTTCTTCCCACCTGACCCAGGAAGTGCATTATTGAACCCCACTGACCCAGGAGAACGGGAACTAAATTTTATGAGCTTGTTTGGAGACAGGCTCTCCAGTTATCTCTTGCTGATTTCCATTTGCTGGAATCTCCATGACCAGTCATTCCACTCAGACTGGCTTCTTCCCCTTGTCCTAACCACAGGTGCTGGAAGAGTGCTAGCTAGTTTCTAGATTCACAAAAGAGGGTTAGTTGTGAAGGTATAGTTTGAAAAAGCAACCGATTTGTTACAAATTAAAGGATGTTGGAACTTTTTACTATTTTGACCCTCTAACTCTCTTTTCCATTTAACATGCGTAGAACTAATATATGGGTATGTCCAAGTGTCCCCTCAATTACATGCCAGTGAGCGTGCTTTATAACCGTGCCCATAGATCCCATGTAGTGTCAACAGACTAAAACAATCGCATGCTCGCTTTTATTTATAAGGGAATACATGTGGCCTGTTATTTTTGGAAGAACAGCTTTCCCGTGTGTGCATCTGGCAGGCATAGCTGTGCATTAGAGGATCAAAGATGGGTCTTAGAGGGAACACGTAGAGAATAAATATTCTATTGAAGCCCTGGAGGTAAGCCTGGGCCAGTCACCTACTCTCTGGGTCAGCAGTTGCTGAAGGTCATTTTGAGACACTTTTCCTACCAAAGGCTCCCTAATAGGCTTTTTTGTCCCCTTAGGTCTCACTCTGCCATTACTTTTGTCCTTTATTTTCTCTTGCTCTTTGATTAGAGACATCATTGAAGCATGAGTAGGGAGAGAGATCTTTGGGGCTACTGAGTAAATTTGATTTCTGGATATATTTAGTCAACCCCATATACCCAACAAGAAATTATAAATTAATTGAGTAAAATATAGAAATACTGTACGTGCAGAGTTGTAACTATAACATTTTACGCATATCTAAAGCTATCCAGGTATTTTGTCCCATACAGTTCTCCATAGCATGAGAGAATAAATACTCTATTGAACTGGAAACTTTCCAATATTTGCTGAGTGCTCACTTCATGATAGTGGTGCTGAGTTCTCCATAGCTAAATCAGTGTTTTTTATTTATTTTTTTCCTTGAGCCTGGAGAAGTAGACAAGTCTTGCCTTATAGCTAGTGAGGTTAAATAGGAGAAAATAGCAATTTGAAAAGTTGGCTGGTCACGAGCCACACACAGGATGTGTTCAGTCTCCTTGGGAACTGCTTCCAGACCTCTTCCTTTAGCACTTATCACGACACTCCTCACAAGGTGGGAATTTATTTCTGCGATAATGCCACGTGAGTCATGCCATAGGTGAAGTCATATGGTGGAGTGAAGAGTGGATTCGGAGTTTTGGCAGTGGACTTGAAGGAATGGAGCCCGGGGAAACCAAATACTCTTTTCTCTGGAGACCTTCACTGGGATACGTCTGGCTTTGTGTCCAGGTAGCTGTGATCTGATGGAATGGTAGGTTGGCAGACAGCCATGCTGAGCACCTGGAGCCAGTATGGCCCCAGCAGATGTACATAAACACAGTTGGTACTGGTGTCATGGAAAGGTGATTGGAGGAACATCTGGAAGCCTCAGGTATAGAAGTCACCCATCCCTGGTGAGCAGAGTGAATGTGGCTAAGTCATGCACTCACATGTGTCTAAATTGCCTCATCACCAAAGTAGAAGCAATAATCGCTGCCTTGTCTACCGGAGAGAGTTGATCAAGGAACCATACTCTGTACAGATGGGAGGCAGTATTACTACTTTCAATGCTTTCAGCAAACCTTTAGCGCATGCTGTGTGCCAGGTACGCGGCTCCGTGCTTGGAATACAGAGATGCAAAAAGCAGAGTCTACCAGGGGCATGGAGCTTATGGTCTAGTTTGGTTTCATCAGGGAGCTAGTCACAGAAGCAAGCAGCCATGATGCAACGTGGTAACTGGTAGAGGGCGACACCAGGCTCTTTCCTAGCCTGTGGGTGGTTGGGGATGAGGAAGGGCTGCCTAGAGAAGTCGACTCCTGAGCTGAGTTCTGCCATGGATCATCCAGGCAGAGGGGGAAGGGTGATGAGGAAAAGCACAATGGAGAGCAGTCAGCGGGCAGGAATTAGAGGTTGGGGCACAGGGTGAAGGGTAGGCAGTAGTGAAAGCTGGTTAGAAATGGGCTCCAAGTAGAATGGGAAGCAGTAGCTTACCTCCCCTTGTCTGGTGGTTATTTCTGTGTATCACACTTCAGATAAGGTCTCCACGAGGAAAGAGAAAGATTGTGTGCGTGTAGTTCACAGAAATGTAGGCACATTAAATACTCGCCTCCCAGGCGTGTTTTCTAGGTGATGTGTCAGTAGTGACAGCACATGACATGTACATGACAGCACAGAATCCACGTGGATTCTTCGCCTAGATTCTGGAACATTGACCTTTCCAATAATGTGTTCCTCCATCATTTAAAACCAGGATCGCGGGGAATCCTTTTTCAGTTTGGAACTGGGAAGAACAAGGCAGCAGAAGTCCCTTGCAAATGTACCCCTGTCTAGACAACAATATCTAGATATCGTTTGCATAGGATTTTTTAGCTATTTCAATAGATTTGTGTTGCATTTTCTGTACTTTCTGCCTTGAGAGAAGGAACAGTTTGCTTTTGAAAATATAACTAAGTCATCCTTTATAAAATCAGCCAGTGACCCGCCTGTGAGGATTCATAAATGCATGGACTGTCTTGGGGCCAACACGGTTGCCTTTGTTTTGCCCAGGTGGAATGACATGGGGAATATCACTCACAACAAGTCGACCATTCTGGTGGAGCTCATCAACAAGGAAGAGACTGTGCTCTTTCACACGGTAAGCAAAACGCACAAAGTCAGGGTCCGGCCGGCAGCTTGCCCCCTTGACTTCTCAACTCATAGTGTCCTTCCTTGCTCTCCGTACCTTGAGCGAATAAATAAATATTCTCTTGAACCGAAACTTCCAGCCCTGGCCCAGTGCTGTCATTGCTCACTCCAGGATAATGGTTGTGATTTCACATTCAAAACACCTGCTTTCCAAGCTGAGGTTTGACTCTCGGATTGGGGTTCCTCCCCCTGCCTTCATGTGATGGATTGCATTGTTTGTCTGGCAGGCCACGTTTCTCGGCACTCTAGTGACAGCCCTCATCAAGCAACCTCTGTTTCTATTGCCTGGCATTTTCTTTTGCCGGCTGGCCTGGGTTTTCTTTCCCAGCATCACTCAAGCCTTGTCTGAAGTCAGCTGAGCGATGGCCCTTCCGTTGAGGGCTTCCTCCAGAGCCAAGGCTGTTCGTGCAGCTCCCCGCCTCTCATTTAATGATGCTTGGTGCTCATTCCATGCTCTGCCTTCATTTATTCCTTTTTATTTTTATTTCTTTTTTAAAGTATATTTTTATTGATTTCAGAGAGGAAGGGAGAGGGAGCGAGAGAGAAAAACATCAGTGATGAGAAAGAATTATCGATTGGCTGCCTCTTGCACGCCCCCTATTGGGAACTGAGCCCACAACCCAGGCATATGCCCTTGACCGGAATCGAACCTGGGGCCCTTCAGTCTATAGGCAGACGCTCTATCCACTGAGCCAAACCAGCTAGAGCCATTCATTCATTTTTTAAAGCACTTAGTTTGGAATTATGTGGAGACATGCCAGTTCATCACCATGCCTCCAAGGCCTTGGGCATAAAGGATTCTTTAGCAGATAGTCTTGTCTTCTTGTCCTTTGATGGGGTTCATGCCCGTGGCTGCCACTGAATCTCAGCATGTTGGTGTGTGGCTCAGGGTGTTACTTTGTGATTGACAGGAAGGGAGGAAGGGAAGTGTCCCTGGTTAGGGAATGCTTGTCAAATGCACATATAATCAAAGGAATGTTTATTTTTTTTCCTCTGTATTTTCC
This sequence comes from Corynorhinus townsendii, assembly GCA_026230045.1. Taxonomy (NCBI): domain Eukaryota; kingdom Metazoa; phylum Chordata; class Mammalia; order Chiroptera; family Vespertilionidae; genus Corynorhinus; species Corynorhinus townsendii. The sequence goes on from JAPDVU010000013.1 coordinate 28,498,957, forward strand.
AAGGATGATATTGAAAATGCCAAGTATATCTCTCGGTTGTTTGCTACACGGCACAAGTTTTACAAACAAAACAAAATCTGCACCGAGTAAGTAAACGTCCCGTCTGCCCTCCGAATGGATGGCTTGGTCCAATTAAATGCATGTGCTTTGGGGATGATGTAGATGGCTTTTCCCATTCCCTCTCTTCCCCTCATTCCTTGTAGAAGTTAAAGGAGCGCGTTAACGCCAGGCAGGCCTGAGAGCGCTTTAATGATGAGGACTGTGTGGTGTAGTTAGTGCCTGTGCCTGGAGAGCAAATAATTCACAAATTGACTGTGAGTGTTGGGCTGCCCGGATGGCTCGGCACACTGCTACCATTAGTGCCTTCCCAACCTCTGCGATGAGTTTGGAGGAGCTGAACTGCTCCCAATTTGCCAGGGCGCCCCTTCGTGTCAGACGCGGAGGATGTTCAGAAGCGTGTGACACAGTGACGAGCCCGCTTGAAAGAGAAGACGCGCCTGTCATCCTCAGCCCCGTTTCACTGACACAGTTGGGCAACCCCGCGTGTGCCTGTGGGTCATGTCATCTCCCTGTAAATGAGGGGCCAGGGTAATTAGAGGAGGACTTGGAGGACACTCATGTCCTCCGCGCGTGTGTTTTACATTTAATTTGGAAATAAAGATGATAAAGGGAGTCTGATGAGGGAACTTACATGTGACCTGACCTTGGATACCGCGTGCTGGGGCTCACGCTCGTGTTGCCTTTACCTCAATTGCCTTCAAAAGGTGCTCCTCGGCAGAGTACGTCTGCGGTTGGGGCACCCAACATGTTTAATTTTGTCTCAAAGAACTCGAGGGATGTAAATGCAAGAGGAGGACTGCCTTCCCACTGCCCCAGTGGACACATCCCAGAGTGTGCGAGTGTGGTCCCGACGCAGCGGCTGCTGAAGAGCGTGCTTTTTTAGAAGAGCGTCGCCGGGCCTGCAGACTCTTTTCTCTGCACGATGGAGGCTCTCGCACAGCAGTCGCTGCAGTTGGCCGCCGTCAGCGCCTGGAAGTGGAGTGGATAGTATCAGATCTGCCAGCCAAGTTTGCAGAAGTAAATCAGAGGAGCGTTGACCCAGGAGCGGCAGAGTCAGCAGCCAGAGCTGCCTCCCCGCCCCCATGCGCACGCTCGCTCTTCTCTGGGGCTGGCATCCCCGCTAGCTCTTCCTTTGCTTTTGCCGTTCATTTGTGGGGCTTGTCATTGACATTAAGTCCTGTCGTCAGCTTCTGTGGGGTGAACGGAAAACCATGTGGAGAAGTGAATTCTACTGTAATAAAATTCTGGTCTGACCATTCCTCAGCAAGCGGATTTACCATAAAATTTACCGATTATTTGTATTTCTTCTGTGGTCTTCTCTTAGGATATCGGCACACATCACATATCAGACTGGAAGCTAAAGAAATTATATTTTCCTTTTCTACTTTTGTGATTAACCATTCCTTTCTTCGTCCTAACCAGTTATGGGCGGTTCCTCACTTCATAGCTGATAAAAATTGGGACTCTCTTAAAAGTACCCATCTCCCCCACCCCTCACCTACACAGGACATTCTGAATACAGTTGCCGAGTCTCACCCCGGGACATGCCTCTGTAGTTTTACGAAACTAGCATCATGGTAACAGCATCCTTCTCCACTCTCTGACTGCTAAAAGACTGCCACCGGTATTTTTTCCCCTCTCAGTTACTGCTTGTCACCTCGGATACAGCCTAGTGGTTCCCGTATTTCTTGACTTTGGGGATGAAAAATGTAGAGGGGAGAGAGAGAAGGTTCTAATAATAATGTATTTGGCCAGTTAGATGAAGTCCAATGTTACTATATTGTTTCCATCATTTCATTAAAAAACTCATCACCAAAATGGTAGAAAAAAATGAAATATCAGAATAAGGAGAGTGCTTTAAATGGAAGAATTTTAGCTTGATGGCCAACTCTACGTGTCCTGTTTTTTTTTTGTTGTTGTTGGGTTTTTTTTTGTTTTTGTTTTTGCTTTTAATGAATTGCATTTTTCATTGAGGACAATGGAAAATGTAATTCTGGAATTTGGGACTGGTTTCTCAAAGGCACCTTTTATTCCAGTTCTTAAGATTTTGATGATATTCTTAGTCCCTGCTCATTTTTAGTCTACCTTAAAAAAAAAATCATGTTGGGTCTCAGTCTGGAAAGGATCTGATTAGATGAATATTTGCAATACGTATGATCCTAATGAAAAATACCTTTATACCTCAAAAATATTTATTTTGGATTTTTATTTTTTTCACTTTACTGACAGTATTTAAAAATATTTTTGTTCTTTTTTATTATGAAAGATTTTACACATACACAAAGGGACAAAAAATACAATGTCTGCTTTTTGTATTTCCCTTATAATGTTTCTTTAGAAATAAGCCTTATTCTTCTAACAGTGCTTTGTAAAACTGTTTGTAAAAGTACATTAAGTCCCAAACATTTTTGAAAATACAGAAAAGGATGAAAAAGGGAATCGTAATTTGTTTTTAGTGTTACCACCCAGAGATAATATTGATGTTTTGCTGTGAATCTTACCATCTTATCTGCTTTCCCCTTTTCACCCTCTCTTGTCTGTCTTGTATCTAGGAAATAATAACCCTTCTTACTTTGCACCTTTTTATGTAGACAATCAAATTCTCCACCCCCCATCAGACGCCAGCCCACCTGGAGCCGATCCTCTCTGGTATGTATAAAATATTCAGCGATCGAAAGTAGTCTGTGTGCTGGGGGATGGAGGGTCCTTTTGTTGCTAATTTGAGAGTCGAGGTGATGAGGGCATTATAACCAGATGAGGTCAGGTGAGGATGCAGAAGGGTGTAAGTCTTCCGAGTAGGTGTGACTCATATCCGTTTTGCCTCATTGTGCCCAGCATGTCCATGAAGGTTCAGCCCCATGAGGAAGTCTTATTCAGGAGGATGAGACCGTGTTCCTTCAGCATGTAACCTACTGTTTCAATGCACTTGTTCTCATCTGTTGTTTTATCACCGTTTTTGCTTGTTACATGTAGGCATGCCTTCAGATATCAGCTCCACAAGTTCTTATATATTCATTGCCATAGATAGAGCTTAATAAACTAATCGGAAAATGCTTTTCAATTTTTTTTACTAATTTTTTTTAAAGAGAGAGAGGAAAGAAGAGAGACAGAGACAGAGAGATGGAGGGAGAGAGAGAAACATGATGTGAAAGAGAAACATCGATTGATTGCTTCCCACACATGCCCTGACTGGGAATTGAACCAGAAGCCTGGTTATGTGCCCTGACTGGGACTAGAACCCACCATCTTTTGGTGCATGGGATGATATTTCAACCAACTAAGCCACACTGGCCAGGGCAGAAAATGCTTTTTAAATGATCAGAAATGGAATAGTTCTAGTTGAGGTTCTCAGGAAAAGTTCTCGATAGGGAAGATTAATTGTACATTTTCTGATTTTAAGGGCAACAAACTTTTTTTTTTTTTAACTGCTCTTCTTATGTGAATAAGGAAACACAACTCTAATTTCATTACATGGTTCTGTCTTAGGCTGTGTTTTATTCTGAGGGTTACTTAAGGCTGATGTAACAAAAAGGTGTTGAAGAGTTTGGCAGAGGAAACAGAGAAGCCACGGCTTTGTGTCCCCTGCCCTTTAGGATTGATTAAACCATCTCACCTTGGGATGCGTAGGGGGAAAGCCAGATAACCCTGTCTCCTCTGGCTTCCTCGCTGATAACCAGGAGGCCTGATTCCTCCTCTCTTGCCCGTCTGCTGCCTGTATCATGGCAGCTAATTGCTTTTTGTATGCGCAGATCTGGAAAGAAACAGGATAATATATTAGAATATGTAAGAGATGGAATAAATCAGGTAATCCTGAAATGGTGTCGGGAAGATTAACTTATTATGGTCCTTTGCCTATATACTCATGCCAGTTCATAAACAGTCCCATACTTACTGGATTTTTTTTTTTTTTTAAATAAGAGCAAGACAGAGGCAGTGAGCCAACATTGCCTGACGTTTATTTCTATTCCCTTGTATGAATCCCTCCCCAGGGTTGTTTTTTTAAGTCTCAAACCTGGTTGTCCTACCCTGGAAAAATCGAGTTGAATTATGTATTACTAAGAAGAGGCAACAACAACAATTTTAAAAAATATATATTTTTAAATTGCAACTCCAAACCCAGTCAAAAGGAGATCGGAAATATTTTGGAGAGCTGATAGAACACCTTTTCTTTGGTACCCTGAACTTCCCCGCATTGATTTCTGTTCTGTTTTTCTTCTCCCGGATTCTCTCTAATTGTTGGATTCTTGTCTTCGGTGCCTCCTTTGTCTGCCCGTTTGATGCTGAAGCATTGTTGGTAGGGGAGGAGACGATAAGTTACCTATCCAGCTTCAAACTCCGGGAAGCGCTCAGCTTCTGTGGGGAGACATTGAGAAAGTGTGGCCCCTCCTGGCTTTGGCTTTTTTGTCTTGATCTGAGCTTTTCTCCGAAGTTGTCATATTTCAATGAATTACCTAATAAGGCTAACTTAAAAAGAATCAAATTGAAATATAAGAGATCATCCTTTTTGGTTATTTACAATTTTAAAGTTTAAAACTTTCAGCATCAGAACTCTTTCTTTCAAACGAACTCTCATCTGGAACACCAATATAAAAATAAAACAAAATGGATCACGTTTGAGGTATTTTACTCACATGTAAACTTTTGTTCTATTAAAAAAAAAAGGCATTGGGAGCTTTGCCAGTCTATTAGAAAATAGGTTATAAATAGATATGTTCATGTTGATTGTAGCCTCTTTGTCTTTCTCACCTTGAACCGGCCATCTTGTGTCTTCAGTCCTGACTTAGTGATGAGGAGGGGGTACGGATGAGAAGAGGGGTGGGTCAAGGGTAGACGGCAGAGCAACCCCAGCCTGTTGTGTGCTCGGCTGGTTCTCCGTGACAGCGGAGGGCTCTCTGTGAGCGGCCTGCCCACCCGTGCTGTTCTCTGTTTCAGCCCCGGCAGCAGCCGTACATCTTGCCTCCCATGCACGTCCAGTGTGGAGAACACTACTCGGAAACACACACTTCGCAAGGTAACTCTGGCTTGGCGTTTTCCCTTCTTCCGGTGGACGGTTGAGGACGGGGAAGCAGTAAAGAAGACTTTTCTTTTTTAGATGATAGTGATGCTTTCATTTCTAATCTTGTCATTGTCCAAATGGCAGCACGCAGCAGCTTCGATTTGGGAAAAGCATAGAATATCATTTACCCCGGAGAGAGGAATTGCCCCAGAATTGGCTGCAAAAGGGAGTTGGAGAAGGCAGCGAGCAGAGTTCTCTTCTCCTCCCTCTCATGAGTGGGCTCGGAGAAGAGGGAGTGGCAGCAAGGCCCACTGGGGTACCCTTGACCCTCACTGTCAGTATCACAAAGCCCATCACAGTCGGTCAGGCTTTTATGCTGACAGAGAATACAGGCATCCAGAATAATTGAAAGAAATATACAAATAATCTCAACCCTTCACATGAGCTGTTGCTTCCCGCCTCTCCCACCAGCCCCTCTCTCCCAGCACTTAGAAAAGAAATTTGTTATATTCCTCTCTTGTAACTCACATGCAAAATAATTATTATAATAATAATAATTAGCATTAATAGAGGAAGTCCCCTCCTTCGGCACTGTTCTCAGCACCTTCAGTAATCCTCAAAATAAACCTAGGAGATGAGATAAGGGATTACTATTATTTCCAATTTACAAATACAGGATTGGGATGCAGGAAGGGAATGGGAGGGGCTTGGATACGAAAATCAGTGTCTTGGCCCTCAAGCTGGTGCTCTTGATCATGACACTAACTGCATCTCAAAGAAGGAATGGTATTAGGTGTTGAATAGTGACAGAGTGAAATGGAAAATTTCTACATTATCGTATGCTGGCTACTTTTCATCTCTACTCTGTCAGTGTGAGCATGAAAACGAAGATAATTAAGAGACTATGTAATGCAATAAGACATTACTGTGTATAAGCAGACTAGCACAGTAAACCTGTTTCCCCGGGCAGGCACCAGCCCCCACCTACCATAGAGGCAGAGAAATGCAGCCTTTGTCTCTCTGATCTCCTGGTTTATCTCTTATCTCCTGTCTCATTCCCCGCTGGTCTGTGACCATACCCTCCTCCTCCTCAGGCGGCTGAGCATTTATAGCCACCTTTTCTGTTCTCCACCTTTCCTGCCTTTGTTTCTCTACTTTGCTCGTGCTTAAATCTGTGGGGTGAACAATGCATGTAGTGGGCACACAGAAAAGTTTTGAGAAGAAGTTGCCTCCCTGGGTGTGTGTGTGTGTGTGTGTGTGTGTGTGTGTGTGTGTGTGTGTGTGTGTAAGGAACATTGGACACCTCAAGTGGTTCTTACTTTATGCATCTGTGTTTTAGCTCTTTAGGTACCTCCTTAAACCATGCGTAAGTTTTATGTGGCTTGGGCTTGGTGATGAGATCAGGTCTAGGGGAGAGTGTTCAGCAGTGGCTGAGAGAACTCTTGGTTTCCATTTTGTCTTGAGTTGATTGCTGATCAGGTGTTGGCCATGCTTATCTGTCTTGTGTCTTTATGATGGCTTAGCAGTCCCTCTGGTTGGTAAAGGGACCTTTCTCATTGTAGATCAGCTCCAAGCACACAGCAGCTTCAGATCTATTGCCCTATTAACCAGTTAACTGCCACGGGATTTTGAATTTAATTGAAAAAGGTCTGCTGCTTGCGTCTATAGACGCTAATGGCGTATAAATTGTTAAAGTGCTTGGCTTCTTGGCCCAAATAGCCATCCTGAAGCGGAGCCCTGAACAAGAGAGAGAATAGGTCAACCCAACACGGAGGCCACAGTTCCTGCTTGATTTCAGCGCTCATGGCAAAATCAAGAAATTACCAAGTGACCATCTATTCCAAATGTTCATTGCTTTCTTTGTTTAGATTCGCTTTTCCTTCTCAGGATGCTTTATTTTTTTTTTTAAATATACATATATATATTTTTTATTGATTTCAGAGAGGAAGGGAGAAGGGAGAGAGAGATAGAAACATCAATGATGAAAGAGAATCATTGATTGGCTGCCTTCTGCACGCCCCCTACTGGGGATCAAGCTGGCAACCCTGGGCATGTGCCCTTGGCCGGAATCGAACCTGGGACCCTTCAGTCCACAGGCTGACGCTCTATCCACTGAGCCAAACCAGCTAGGGCTCAGGATGCTTTAAAATGTCCCTTTTGTATATTAGCGTATCATCTAAGAAATGTCCAGGTTTGATGGAATGTGGGTGGAGCCCATGGGTGTGCACCTTCTATGTCTTCTTTAGGTTGAATGCCATATAACCTAAGCTATGGCTTAGGTGAGGATGACCTAAGCAGGATGGCGTGGAGGCTCACGTGCCTTTGTTTGACCTCTTGCAGACAGCATTTTCCACGGGAACGAAGATGCCTTCTACTGCAACTCTCACAATAGCCTGGACTTAAATTATTTAAACGGCACCATCACCAATGGCAGCGTGTGCAGCGTCCACAGCATCAACTCCCTGAACTGCTCCCAGAGCTTCATTCAGGCGTCTCCCGTCTCTTCCAACCTCAGCATCCCTGGGAGCGACATCATGCGGGCTGACTACATCCCTAGCCACCGGCACAGTGCCATCATCGTGCCGTCGTACCGGCCGACCCCGGATTACGACACGGTCATGCGCCAGATGAAGAGGGGGGTCGTGCACACGGACAGCCAGAGCCAGTCCCTGAGGAACCTCAACATCCTCAACACCCATGCCTACAATCAGCCGGAGGACCTGGTGTACAGCCAGCCCGAGATGCGGGAGAGGCACCCCTACACTGTCCCTTATGGGCCACAGGGGTGCTACGGCAACAAACTTGTGGGTCCATCCGACCAGATGAACCCCAAGAATAACTCGGTGCCCAGCAAGCCGGGGGCCAGCGCCATCTCCCACACGGTGAGCACCCCGGAGCTGGCCAACATGCAGCTGCAGGGCACGCACAGCTACAACACAGCCCACATGCTCAAAAACTATCTCTTCAGGCCGCCACCCCCCTACCCGCGGCCCCGCCCCGCCACCAGCACCCCGGACCTGGCCAGCCACCGCCACAAGTACGTCAGCGGCAGCAGCCCCGACCTGGTGACCCGCAAAGTGCAGCTGTCGGTGAAGACCTTCCAGGAGGACAGCGCCCCGGTGGTGCATCAGTCCCTGCAGGAGGTGAGCGAGCCGCTCACGGCCACCAAGCACCATGGCACGGTGAACAAGCGCCACAGCCTGGAGGTGATGAGCAGCATGGTGCGGGGCATGGAGGCCATGACGCTCAAGTCACTCAACATCCCCATGGCTCGCCGCAACACGCTCCGGGAGCAGGGGCCCCCCAAGGAGGTGCCCGGGGGCCACGAGGTCCCCCAGCTGCCCCAGTATCACCACAAGAAAACCTTCTCGGACGCCACGATGTTGATCCACAGCAGTGAGAGCGAGGAGGAGGAGGAGCCTGCAGAACCCGTGCCCCGCATCCCCGGGCTCCGCGAGAACATGGAGTACAGCGCCCAGCTGCAGGCGGCCTTAGCGCGGATTCCCAAGAAGCCACCGCCCGAGTACCCCGGCCCCAGGAAGAGTGTCAGCAACGGGGCACTGAGGCAAGACCAGGTCAGCGTCCCGCCGGCCATCGCCAGAGCCAGGGTGCTGAGGCACGGGCCGGCCAAGGCCGTCAGCGTCTCCCGAGCCGACCAGCTGGCCGTCAACGGGTCCTCCCTCGGTCCGTCCATCTCGGAGCCCGACCTGACGAGTGTGAAGGAGCGGGTCAAGAAGGAGCCCGTGAAGGAGAGGCCGGTGTCCGAAATGTTTTCCCTGGAGGACAGCATTATAGAAAGAGAGATGATGATCCGGGTAAGTGTCCTCCCCTCCTGGGCCATTTGGGGGGACAGTTCACACGCTGATCCCCCCCGCAGCCTCCTCTGCTCCTTGTCCCTGAGAAAGTTCACAGCGGAAGCATGTGTTGCAGACAGCAAAGAAGGTGCGAGGCGCGTTCAGGGACAGGTTAGGGATGTAGAGGGTCACTTGGCATTTCAACAGATCGCATTTTATTTCACAAAACTTTGTGCTTGCCCCTTCAAATACATCTTCCATTCTCCTGCACGGATGCCAATGGGTACGCTTGGTACAAAGTGCAGTCATGGAGTTAGGATGTTCCAGGCTGGTGGTGTTGAGGTTGGGGTCGTGACCAGTATTTTGCTGTTTATTCAGGATCCGACTTTGTGTGTGAGCTGCGAGGGGCTCACCTTCCTGCACCTGACCGGCCTGCGTGCAGCGAGTCAGCTTGAATTTCAGACTTTTTTTCAATAGACGGTTAACACAAAGCCAAGAAAGTTACAGTAAACTTGGAAGTTTACTGTTGAGCTGCAGTTCCCCATTACGCTTAGTCTATTAAGAATTCAGATACATGTATGTGAATGCACACATGCACATTGTGCACACACACACATGCACAGTGGGAATCAACCTGGAAAGAACCGTCAAGGGCCAATGTTTAAGGCAGCCACATTCTTGGTTCAGACAAACAACTTCGTTTCTTCAGACAAACCTTCGAGCATCTTCAGCCTCACAGGATGGCCATCCGTGGAATGGTCCAGGTGTAACTGTTCCCACAGTCGGCACACCCAGAAGGAAATTGTGGAAGATGGGCTTGGCCCTCTGGCAGTACAACCTGTGGGCTGAGAGAGGAAAGGTGAGGGTGGCTGCCTCAGGGGGGCGCTTTCCCAGCTTGGGAAAAATAGATTTATTGGTAGAAAAGGGTTTGGGGCACTTCTTGGCCCCAGGCTCCTTTAACACAACTCAGCCTGTCGGTCTAAACTTTGTTCACTTGATACTTATGAATGCCTCCACGGTCCCGTTGCCTCATTTTGGCCGAATTCCTCCACTTCTCTTTGTTACCTGTATTAAACGAAAGCCTGTAGCCAAACCCATGGCACGGTTCCCTGCCTGGAGCTTCATGCGTAACACCAAGGAGCAGGGGTTTCTGCTGTGTGTCCCATGTGCTGTCCCATCCCGTCCAGGGGGATCATCATGAATAGCGGATTTTACCCCTTAACTCGTAGTTCAGGAACATCGTGACCCCATCCCTACTGTGTTCTCCCTGTTGAACTTTCCCCCAAATCCTGTCTACTCAGGAGCTCAGGGACTCCTCCCCGGGCTGGGGTCCGGACCTCAGAGCAGGGTTAGGAGGTTCTGCAGCAAACCAGTGTGCCAGGCACGATGGCGACAGTGCCAGGTGGTTCTGCACCTGGCCTTTTATGAAGAAACCACCCCAGCCTCCTCCCCACATCTCAGATGCTCCTCTGCCCTCCGCACCAGTGGGCAGCTTCTGCTGGGCTTCTCAGGGATAGATGAGAAGAGAAGGCTGCCTGGGCCTCTCCAGGGGAAGAGCAATGAGAAAGTTACACCGGAGGGGAACTCCAGGGAACAGGCATGGTGAGAATTTGCCCTGCAGCCAACTCTCCATATTTCAGGAGCTGCTGGTGTGTTGAATGGTTGACTCAGACCTGCTGTCTCCATTGCTCCTCTTTCTGGCTCCTACTGCTGCTAAAGGACATTTCACATTTGTAACCCCGGAACCAGGAATCGGCTGCAGGGAAGAGAAAAGGCCACATCAGATCTTTGAGTTATTTTAAAAAAAACAAAACAAAACAAAAAAACTCTGGCAATAAGCTGACCAGTGAGAAGAGGCTAAGAGATATAGTTTACCACGGGCTTTCGTTTCTCACTAGGTGAGTTCATGACCAATTGCCGTAGGCCCCCTCGGTCACCGTGCCCGGGAGAGAACAGAGCCATTGGGAAGACCCCAATTATTGTCCTCTCAAAACTTTGCAGAATTGTGAAACCAATTCCCACCTAAAGAGAGAACAGGAGAACAGTTTTTCTCTCTCACAAAAACAAACTTGGAAGCCAACAAACAAACAAAAAAAACCCCCAAATTTAAATTCAGCATCTTCAAAATCTGCCTGGGCTAGAGAAACCAGAGTCACTATTTGTAAGAGTCTTATACCCTGTGGCTGAAATTTCTGGGTCCTCTTCTCACTTTGTCACAGTTAATCCTCCTCTGAGAAGCTCCGTTTGTTGGTCTGAGGAGTCGGCCAGTCCCTGGTGGAAGTGTCATAACTTCATAAACCAGGGCTCCATTCCTACCGCAGGGGCCACTGAGGGGATGAGTGTGATGCCATTCCCTGCACCCACGGTCAGAATATTCCTCTAGCTCCGTGCCATCTGCCAGCACACGGTTCTTTCAAGACACTGCTCTCTGGGGGAATGAATTTATAAATGGTAGACTAAAAAAAAAAAAAAAATACCTAAAAGACTTGAAAAGAAACCAAGGGTAAAGATGATCCCCTTACCTGTGGTGGCCAAAAGAGTTTGCAAATTGGTTTCACTTCCGTTTGGATCAAAATCTCAAACTGTAGCCCTCATCTGTTTGTATGCTTTATCTTTTTTAAAATATGTATTTATTGATTTCAGGGAAGGGAGAGGGAGAGAGAGAGAGAAACATCAATGATGAGAGAGAATCATTGATTGACTGCCTCCTACAGGCCCCACACTGGGGATCCAGCCCACAACCCAGGCATGTGCCCTGACCAGCAATTGAACTGTGACCACCCGGTTCATAGGTCGACACTTGATCACTGAGCCATGCCGGCTGGGCTATGCGCAGGCTTTGCTATTACTTGTTTGTTGTGTGTTCATTTATTCATCGGCCTTAAACTAAAAGCACAGGAGTCCTGGAGGGGCGGGCTTCCTCAGGCACTGTGGGAATTAATGGGTAGGCTGTGTTTGAATTCGCCCTACTAATGGTGGTTGTCTGCATTCCTTGGCTGGGGAGTTACAGATTTGGGGAGATTAAAACACATTCCAGAATTCTCCCGGTATTGTAAACAATAAGAACATGCCTTTTCTTGCCACAAGAATCTAGAGAAGCAGAAGATGGCAGGCCTGGAGGCGCAGAAGCGGCCTCTGATGTTGGCAGCGTTGAATGGCCTCTCGGTGGCGCGGGTCTCGGGGCGGGAAGACAGCCGAGTTGATGGCACCCGGATTCTCATGGACGAGAGGGTAAGCCCTGGGCTTGTCAAGCATGTGATTCATTCCCTGTGCTCTTCGGATTCCTAAGCGCTCTCCTTGCCCGAACATGCCAGCTCCGAGGTTTAGGTGATGAATTAATTCTTCAGGTTGAGATTAGCAAGACGTAGTCTAACTGTGTTGTATTCACTGGTCCCTTCCAAGCACCTATTCTTTCTTTGTCAAGGTGGCGCAGTGCTGACTGACCGAGAGACCAGCCGCTAAAGCCCCGAACGGGCCATGTGGCCCGGGTCAAGCAACCCGTCTTCTTCAGGCCTCTTTCCCTTTTTGCAAACCCGAGAAAGTTGCAAAATGATTGCTGTAGCTCTCAGTGTCTGTGATTTTTATGAATGATTAGCATTTATAGAATTCTCTATAACGCCATCCCCTCCACCCACCCCACAGTCAGAAGAAGGTGCATGTCAGTGTTCCTGAGGTGGAGAAAGTGTTCCTTTAGCTCCTGAAATTGCAATCAGAGGTTAAAGAAGCAGGCTTCAAAGTGCTCATAACATCAAGGTTTTAGATTCCTGTCGGTCTATATGAAGTATTAGAATGTTTGTAAAGCCAGAAGGGACTTGAGAGGAATGATTTCATCCAATCAGTGCCTATTATTGTAATTGGTAGTTTGGCTGTGGGAAAAATAAAGCGAGAGGGGGGTATAAATCCCCAGAACTGCAGGATTATGGACCAGCATCATCTTAATATTCATCTCAGTAAAATGGGCTGTATACGTGGAGAAAAGGGGGTTTGAATAATTAGGAATAACAATCTCCTCACATTAAGACTTTAAACCAGGGGTCCTCAGACTTTTTAAACGGGGCCAGTTCACTGTCCCTCAGACTGTTGGAGGGCCGGACTATAGTTTAAAAAAACAACAACTATGAACAAATTCCTATGCGCACTGCGGGCCTGGGACGAGTCGGCTGCTAAGCAGGACAGGCAGCGGCACCCAGCGGGCCGGCAGCCCGCGGGCTGTAGTTTGAGGACCCCTGCTTTAAACAGAGTGTATTAGTAACACAAAATACAATTTTGAACTTCACCCCTTGCCTGGCTTCGCAGATTTGTCCTGTTGAAGCTGTGAATTGGTGGTTGGACAGCAGAAACTAGCACTGTGGTTACTAATGAGACCAAATAATCAAGCATTCGTTGGGCACCTTAACACTACTTAACTAGCAGCCTCCCTGTCAATGTTTAAGGAAACCCAGTGGTTTTGTTGGGATTTCGGGAGGAGATCGTTCAGTGAGCTGAAGGTTCATTTCTGTTGCAGTTCAGGACCCTGAAGAAGAAGCTGGAAGAGGGAATGGTGTTCACAGAATACGAGCAAATCCCAAAGAAAAAGGCGAATGGCATCTTCAGCACAGCGGCTCTGCCAGAAAATGCCGAGCGCAGCCGGATCCGCGAGGTTGTCCCCTACGAGGAGAACCGCGTGGAGCTGATCCCGACCAAAGAGAATAACACAGGTTACATCAACGCCTCCCACATCAAGGTGAGCCGGGGAGCGTGCTGGGAAGGTTTGTCGAAGATACCGGGGTTCAAGGTAAAAATGCAGGGAGAGAAAGATGTAGGACGGCTGCCACTGTGCATCTTGGCTTGTCCCCAGACCCTGAGGGAATGTTTTTGAACTTCTGGGCTTTTCTGACTCAACTGGAAGGGCATGCCCAGCACTGCAGACAGAAGGAAGCTGGCGGCCTTGGCAAAACCTGGGGTCAACTATTTCTGAAGCTTGCTCTTTACAGAGGATTCAACTTTTCCTTCTCTCTGTGGGTTATAACTCTCCCACTAACTCACAGGAGAACCTGAGGACTGTCCTTTTCCATTTTTAATGAGCGGGCAATGGAGATTTTGGGAGTCACAGGCATTATCGTACTGTCACTGAAGCTTTCATGATGCTCAGGAGTCACAAAACTTAGCATTCTCCCTGATAATACGACAGGTGATGCGTTTAACACCTGACGTCCCAAAGTTGCATGATATTTAGAAGAGTGGGCGAATGTAATCATAAACCACGGAGGTAAGCTTGCTAGTGACTCATGCAAGATTTGCCTCCTTATCCAGTGTGTTAGGGTCATTACATTTTTATTAATATTTCAGAAACGTAAGCCTTTTTATCTCAGTATTTCATAGACTTTAAAATTAGTCAGCTTAGTTTGGCTCCAGTTGGAAGTCAGAGATAAGGATGCTTGTGTTAGATGTTTCCTAAATCGCTTATCTTCCTCCGTGTCCCTGATAACAGAACACATGTGTTTAGAATGTCACCATTTGCTCTCCCGTCTGAAATAGAAGAATTTATTCACGTACCGCTGTTAGAGCAGTTGTTACAGGACGCTTTTAAACAGGAGAAGGTTCACATTATGAGTCTGGTATGATCGGTAACCTTAGAAACCTGTTTCTGGCTTTGTCCAGAGTTATTTCCTTTCTTCATTGGACTTTTCAACTGTAGCCAGATCCTTGGTAGATTCTTTTGAGCCTCCAAAACACAGCCAGATGTCTGGCTCCTGTATCGGTTATAACAGTTTTGAATCAAAATATGAAAAGGGAACCAGGGTGGGGTGTAGTGTTTTTGCACACAGGGCATAGATAACTACATATATTTTTTTTAATGTATCAGGAAGTACTGTCAAAAGAAATATAAAAGAGTCTTATCCTGGATCAGGTTGCATATTTTACTCTCATGTTTGAGAATGAGAAGGAAAACAATAAAAAAACGAGCCCCAGGAAACAAGTCTTAAGTAAACGGACGCCAGTGCGTGCCACGGGCTTCGTCTGGCTTGACAAACAACGCCCAGAATAATGTAGTCAAACAAGGATGCGACTCCTGCAGCTGCTTCTTGATAGCAAGTCTAGGGGAATCTTCTGTGGCAATGTTATACTGTCTTTGTCTTTGGCCCAGTCTCCTCTCCCATTTCCCATCTGCTGTCTGGAAAAAGCTGTCCCCGCGCATCAGCGTGCCCACGGGGCGTACTGAGCAGATGCATTCCCTTCCTCGGTGTTCTCCGGGGCCCACATTTCATCTTGTGGATCTGGGTTAGACATGGGTGCGTTTAATGGACCCGTAGAGCTTGCAAGAACTTGTCCGTGCTGTTGGAAGCGAGTGGCGTACCTTGCCAACGTTTGCTCCCTGGGTTCCGAGCAGCCGTTAACACAGAGCAGATTTATTTGCTCCAGAGGTGGAATCACATCTGTGAAATCTACCTCCACAGCATTGGTGGTTGTGTTTTTAATGCAGTTTTTAATACCCTCCTGTCAATACTTGGAATTTGCTGGAAGGCCCCAGGCAGCAGCAGCAGGCTCTGCAAGTATTTACGGTTCCTATATGTTGGATGCCAGGGAGGCTAATGTTTAAAGTCACAGCTCCACAGATAACCCAGCGCCTGGCCAGCCAGCAGCTATATGGATGTTATCTCCCCCCGGAACTTGGAAAACGGATCTGGCTTGCCAGCATTGACCTAAACATGCCTTGTGTAATGAGGCAAATTCACCGACACTGTTTTTGTTTGAATCAACTTAAGCATCTAGTTTCATAAAACAAATGAGGGGGAAAAGTTTCAAACAATGATCACTTCATTGCTCCTAGAACTATGTAGAGCTCTGCCCTGGTGGGGTGTGAGGGGCCCGACTTTGCAGTGCCAAGGCACGGGAATGGAAGCGGACATGAAAGAATCCTTGCAAAGGCCACCATCTCCCCCAGATGGCACGGCCTTCAGCACTCAGCTCACAACTTCTTTATGGTTGTCCGCCGCTGAAATTTACAGCTGCAGAATTCTCCTCCCAAGGCCGCTCTGAGCTGTATGGGGTAACGATTTTATTTTCTAAAACCATCTCACGGCTCCCAAGTTTGGCTGGACGCTGTGAATGGCAAAATATCATATGTGGTTGACTTAAGTGCCTTCATGACACCTCCACTGTGTGTGGCACAGGGAGTGGCGGGCACAGCCGAGGTTCATGATACTCTTCGTATCAGGTCCGCAGCAGCAGAAAGACATTCCTCCTGGAGGGTCTTGTTCCACGGTGGACGTCGTTATTGCTTGACAGGATGCCGCGGAGCACTGTTTCTCAAACTGGGGGTCACGGTATAGCAGTGGGGTGTAGAGTCCATTTAGAGTTAGGACCAGTTTGGGTGGTGGTGTTGGTTTTGTTTGTAAGTAGACTAGAATAGAGAAAAGAATGGAAATGATCAAAGTGCATTGCACACAAGCATAACTCTTGTTTCTGTAATAAATTCTGTTAGGCTACACACACACATATTCATCTAACATGTGTGTATGTGTGTGTGGGTATATTTATGTATATGTATGCTTTTAAAAAATGCACTGGTTTGTACATAATTCCTGGGGGTTGCAGTAAGAAAAAAAAAAAAGATTAATGGCATTTTCATGCGAGAATGTCTCCGTAGCCCCCTGTGGCACAGAGCCATGTGGCCGCCCCGTGGTCAGCAGGTAACTCCATCCTGGTTCACCGATGCTTTCCTTGGTTTGTAGGTGGTGGTTGGCGGGGCCGAATGGCACTACATCGCCACGCAGGGGCCCCTACCGCACACGTGCCATGACTTCTGGCAGATGGTGTGGGAGCAGGGAGCTAACGTGATCGCCATGGTCACCGCGGAGGAGGTAAGGGGAGTGGACAGCAGCCCCCTGTTCCAGAGGGGGTGGCCAGAAAATGGGCTTTGTGTCGGGGACTTGGCTTCCTGCGGCACCATTTCTCTGCAAGTCCTCTTCCTTGGGCATTGCACGTATCTTCTCTTCTCACCTCCACGTAGCTGGGTTTCATTTCCCAAAGATAATGTGCTGGCTCCCATTTTCATCACCTTTTCACTCTTTTCCCTGCATTGCCATGAACGAAAAATTAAACAGACCGAAGAGAACCAGTTCACTTTGGTGTGCCAGACAACACCATCCATAGTCTTTGCCCTGGGACTCGAGAACCTGGGCTGCTGTGGGTGAATCGGCACCTATTCCAACCACGGCCACGGCCAGCTGACGTCCGTCATGCTTATCGCAGAAGGAGACCAGCGCTGTGGGGCCTGAAGAGGTCTTTATTCTTTAGGAGAGAAAAAAAAGGGTTTCTTCCTTTGCCAGGTCACACGGTGTTCTGTTGTAATTAGAGACGTCCACGTTAGGAAAAGGGGCACACACCGCCGAGCAGCTCACCGGGAGTTGCTGTCTTTCGGGGGGAAGATGTTTTGTGTTTCTTTTCTTGTCACATGCTCAGTGTTTTACCTGAACCCCTTCCTTTTGTTCCTTTCAATCCATTTTAACTTACGTTTTGAAGCCATTTAAGGGAATAGCTCTGTGTGGTTTTTACCAATACTTATGGTGTTACCCCTTGGTTGGTAATTTTTTAAAAATATATTTTTATTGATTTCAGAGAGAGGAAGGAAGAGGGAGAGAGAGATGGAAACATCCATGATGAGAGAGAATCATGGATCGGCTGCCTCCTGCAAGTCCCCCACTGGGGATCGAGCCCACAACCCGGGCATGTGCCCTTGACCGGAACCGAACCCGGGACCTTGCATGTTTGCAGGCCGATGCTCTATCCATTGAGCCAAACCGGCTAGGGCTTGCTAATCATTTTTAAAGGTGGGGAACAGAGATAATTGAAAAAAGTCACATTTTCTCCATGGACTGTTCCGAGCAGTTGCTTTCCAGAACGGCCCATTGGAAGATAGTGGTGGCCCTGGCTGGGTGGCTCAGTTGGAGCGTTGTCCCATACACCAGGTTTGTGGGTTCAATTCCCAGTCAGGGCACATACCTAGGCTGAGGGTTCGATCTCCGTTTGGGGCGCATACAGGAGGCAACCGATTGGTGTTTCTCTCTCACATGGATATGTGTGTGTGTGTGTGTGTGTGTGTGTGTGTGTGTCTCTCTCTGTGTGGTCTAATAGAGAGAGCCCTGGGCTGAACATCAGAAATGCAGAGTGTGACCTGGATTGCCCACTAAGTCGCTGTCACTCCCCTAAGGTCGCTCCATCCCCTTGGGCAACAGCCCACTGTCCGTGGAGTGAAATCCAAACTGCCTCCATGGACCAGGAGGCCTTTCCGACCTCCTCGCTACCCGCCTTCCTCCTGTTTAACACCCCAAGCGTGTCCTCACCTCTAGACTCCGCCGCTCTGGCTCTTCTCTCTCTAACATTCAACTGCAGCTCAGTTGTGAATCTTTTAAATTTTCCGTTGCTGTAGCTACCATTGTACATCTTCTTATGGGTCTTAGCTAAGATTTGTAGGATCTAATCTGTGATAGACACTGCACAGTGCTACTGAGTTAGTGACTTAGAAGCTATTCACATTCTCCCCTATCCTCAGATTTTAAGATTAAGAGGATAAGCACTTGCTTCCCCTGACTAATTTCCAACTTCACTTTTGTGTATGATTCAGGAGGGCGGACGCACCAAGAGCCACCGCTACTGGCCCAAGCTGGGTTCCAAGCACAGCTCAGCCACCTATGGCAAGTTCAAGGTCACCACGAAGTTCCGAACAGATTCTGGTTGCTATGCAACCACCGGCTTGAAGGTCAAGCACCTTTTGTCTGGGCAGGAAAGGACGGTGTGGCATTTGCAGTATACTGACTGGCCAGATCACGGCTGCCCCGAGGATGTCCAAGGATTTTTGTGTAAGTGTTCCCTTCCCAGCCAGGGTTTTACCAACTGTGTCAGTGATCTGATCTGTTGGAGGTGAAATGGAAAGAGAGGAGGCTTTCTGTTAAGTGGCAAAAGTATTATAACAGGGACATATCCATCCCTTCTTATGCGGGACAGAGAAGACATATTGTATGTCACTTACCATATTCTCTTTACCTTTTATGCAAGTGAGCTAAAACTGTGGTAAGCTAATTGACTTAGAACTTTCCTCATGAATGAATCATTATTCTGATATATGTTTGAACCTTGAAAACATGCTGAGTAAGCCCTGGCTGGTGTGGCTCAGTTGGTTGGGCATCGTCCCCTGCACCGAAAGGTTGCTGGTTCCATTTCCGGTCAGGGCATGTGCCCAGGTTGTGGGCTTGATCCCCGGTAGGGAGCGTGCAGGAGGCTGCTGATTGATATTTGGCTCTTATGTCGATGTTTCTCTCTCTTCCCATCTTCCTTCACTTCTTAGAAAAAAATAAGAAATCTTAAAAAAAAAAAGAAAACATACTTGCTAAGTAAAATAAAGCAGACGCAAAAGGACAAATATTGTATGACTCACTTACACGAGGTACCCAGAAAGGGCAGCTTCATAGAGATAGAAGGTATTAAAGATGTTACCAGGAGTTACGGGGAAGGGAAGTAAGAAATTATTATGTGACTGATACAACGTTTGTGTGGGACAACAAAAAATACTCTAGAATAGATAGTGGGGATGCTTGCACAATATTGTGAACATACTTAATGCCACTGAATGGTATACTTAGAAATGACTTAAAATGGTAAATGTTATGTATATTTTACCACAAAAAAACAACACCACAGTAACATTTTTACAAAGACCTTTATTTTTTATTTATTTATTGCTCTCACAAGCCCTATATTTCCCGATAGCAGTAATTTTCAATCAGGAACTGTGATTAAGACACTAAGAATTCTGGAAATCAACTTGTAGTTTTGAAACTCTTAGTTTTGGCTTCATTCATTTATGTTTTTCCAGGATATGCTTATCTTGGAAGCGAAGTCACCCAGGTTACGTGCAGTACTTTATTTGCAAGGCCAGACGCTGGGTGTGTGCTCACCACGCGCCAGGCCCTGGATCAGGCTCTTAGAACGCAGACCTGTAGCGATCTTTATGTGAAAGGTACTTCAGGTCCCATGAGAAAAGCAGGCCAGGGATTCCAGTCCAGGTGTGAGATCGATACTGTCATCTGCTTTGTGATAACGGCTGCAGGGCTCCCCCTTCCTTCCTTCCTTCCTTGCCTAAATGTCCTGCCCCTGAGAGGAAACCCCATTCCTCCCTGACCCAGCTGGGAAGAGGCCCTGGGGCCCTCTGCAGGTTTAGTATTAGACCTGTGGTGGTGTTGGCTCTGCAGCTGGTGGAGTACCTGTGACCACTGCAAAGGGCCCATCATCGGAATGTTGAGCCATGTCAACACCTTGAGTTCATTTTGCTACTCATTTAAAATGGGAAGCGGGGAGCGGGGGGGGGGGGGGGGGGGGGGAAGAAGACAGGTTTTTAAATATGTAAATGTACTATTTTACTAATTCCAACAGAAAGATTTCGATGCTTACTTATAGGTTGATAAAGGTGTTTAATTTCCCACTAAAGTGATGATGGTACTGGAGTTGGACACTGAAAGTAGAGAAGAGAAAGATGATTGGAATCAAAGAATCTAGAGCGTGATCGAGAGGGTTTGTGATTTGCTGAGGTCACTTTCCTGTAGCTCAGATATTAATAAGGGAGGGCACTGACCTCCACAGAACTCGGTTTCCTCACAGTAGTATTCTTTTTGTTTCTTTCTAGTAATCCTTCCCCAATTGACTAATTAGAATTTTCTCTCCAAGACACAGAACATGGGAACAATAAAAGTAGATCAGTTAAAAAAAAAAAAAGTAGACCAGTTTGATGATTGACTAACAGCCCTGATAATATAAGATTGAGTCTATAAGGTGGTTAAAATGATAGCTCAATCTTTAAAATCAGAACCAACTGAGGGAAGGCCAATCTAAATTACTGAAAAAATGTAGAAAATATTTTTAAACAGTTTGAGTGTGTTCATTTACATGTCTAAGGAACTCCAGATAAATGTGTTGAGTTGGGTCCTAGAAACGTTGGCCCTCTTAAGTTTTTGAGAACTCGAAAAGATTTCTGCCCGTGTTTCCATCAGATTCCCTGGATACAGAGGGCCGAGGGCCAGCCTCCAGAGGTCTTCACAGGTGTTAATACGAGTGCTAGAGGAAGCATCCATTCAAATCCAGTTCCTCTGTGTTTTATGAAACACCATTAGATGGTAGCATCTGCCATATTGGTCATTTCTTTTACTTTATAATTTAGCACAAGAAAACCCTTGTCTCTTGGTTGGGAATGTTGCCTTTTGTCAGACAGAATGCTCAGTCACCCAGTATCCCTTCCGCCTCGCAGAGACTCTGGGAAGAGAATGCCGTGCACAGTGTAGCTCATGCTAGTACCCAGTAGCAACCAGTCTAGTCATCTCAGGTTGTCTTCCCCCGTTTTTTGTTTGTTTTGTTCTCTCACATTTTACATGACTGCTGGTGGTGCTAGTAGTAAGAGGTGCTGTGTTTCTTTCAATGTATTTACTGATTTTAGAGAGAGAGGGCGAGAGATAGAAACATCCTGCATGTCCCACACTGGAACCAAGCCTGAAACCCAGGCATGTGCCCTGACCAGGAATCAAACCAGTGACCTAGTTCATAAGTCAACGCTCAATCAATGAGCCACACCAACCAGGCAGGAATAGTTGTTTATTTGGTAAACTAAATGACTTTGTAATGAGATAAGTGAATAAGGAAAACAGTTCTAATTGACTGTTTGTAAAACAGATGCTTCTAGATGAACCAGACTGGGTGGCATGCCCTTTTTCCTCTTCACCAATTTGAGCATCTCCCCGAGTCTCATGTATGTAGTAGCTCCATCAGGGTGAGCTTTTTCTTTGTGAGTGCCCAGGCCTTCTAATCTGCTGCTCCCTGAGCCAGCGACTACAAAATCTCATTTATCAATAGACTTTCTCCACTTCCTGGACTGTTCGAGAAGTACATTTATACCCTTATTTTTTTACGGTCATGAAGGACAGTATAATTTTTCACTTGTGCCCCAATGGAGTAGTGAACAGACTCCCCTCCCCCTAGCCCTGCTGAGCTAGGCAGATGCTGGGAGGGATAGGGAAGGTGGCATGACTTCCCCCAAACATGTGGCCTCCAGAAATGGGGCTGGAGGGTGGCTTACCTTGAGCTACTCAACCAGTTGGAATCCAAGCTGTAAAGCAGGCCCCCCGATGTCTGTTTTAAAATCTAAAAGTGAAGTCGAGCCTCAGTTGACATTTGCTCATTCAGTGAGGGAAAGGGAGAGGGCAGATGGAGGCTTTTCCCACCAGACTCTGGCGCTGCCAGGCGGGCGTTTCAAGGGGACCTCGCTGGTGCTCTGATCCCCGTCTGTTAATAGGAGGAATTGCTGTAAGTAATGTCAAGACTCATCTGCTTGGGGGACTTGGGGATTTGCAGAGGGGAAAACCGAATTTAATTTTTAAAAAAGAACTATTTAATTCAAAGGACAAATTCTCCCATGGACTAATTGACTCCCAGCTGGTCCTTTCTGGCTCCGGCACCCGTGGGTACCAGCCAAATAATTAGTGTCTTGTAAGAACTGTAAATCATTGTCACTTAAAAAAAAAAAAAAAAAGAAAGAAAGATTCTCCATCAGTTTTGGCTTCCCCCGTCTCCTGGATGCAAAGCCACGCGGGGCTCCCATGACGGACGTGCCCTTTGTCTTGCAGCCTACTTGGAGGAGATCCAGTCAGTGCGCCGGCACACCAACAGCATGCTGGAGGGCACCCAGAGCCGGCACCCGCCCATCGTGGTCCACTGCACCGCGGGCGTGGGCCGCACCGGCGTGGTCATCCTCTCCGAGCTGATGATCTACTGCCTGGAGCACAACGAAGTGAGTCACCCGGGGCCTCCTGAACCTTCCACCTGGGACAGAGCTGCACCCTGGCCAGGCCTGCACCCTTCTTTCCCGGGCCCGATTCCCTCTGTCCTGACGAGAGCTTTCCACAGCCCTGATCCCTGCGTGGGCTCTGAATTCCCAGCCCTGGTTATCCTTCGTCTTTCACTGCCCTGTGCTGACACCCATATCCTAGAGAGAGAACGGCGTGTGCGATAGGGACCGGTTAGAAAGTCTGATCTTCGGCGGTGTGGACTTGCAGAAGTCGGCAGTGTTACGTAGGCAGTCTGGCTTCATTGTGGGTACTTTCCCGTGGTGTGTGGTTTGGTTACATGTGGTTTCGATGCGTCTGGCGTGTCTGGGATGTGTGCTGGCCTCCAGCCTAAGTGAAAATGAGTGTAGTGTACAAAACTTGGGCATCCTTCAGAGGGGGTTTTCTCTAAAGGGGGTTGTTGTTGGCTCCGGTCTAGACGGGCAGTGGCTGGAGTGACAGAGCGAAGTGGGCATCTGAGTGCCTTTGCCGAGGTCACGCCCAGCTCTTCTCCCTGAAGCAGGGGCTGTGGCCAATGTGGTGCCCACACGGTGCGTGGCATCCCCTTCCTGCTCTAACCAGGTCTTTACTCTGAGGGGCTTTAGATTTCCTCAAGATGAAACAGCAATGGAGGCCAGAGACCGCCTGCTGTTTATTTATATGGGGCTTAGAACGGCTGTCGTGTTTTTTCTTAGTGGGGTCTTCATAGCAGCCATGTAGAGGGGCTGGGCATGTGCCAGTCCTCCTGCTTTACAGATGGGGAAACTGAGGCCCAGATACTCTTCAGTGGCTTACCCGGAGCCTCATGGCTCCGAAGCAGTGGTGCCATGGTGAGAAACGAGATCTTCTACAGTGCCCCCCCCCCACCCCCCTCGCTGGCCCCGTTATTTCCTTCACTCTGCCTCCAACTTCAAGTGTCCTTAGGTTCTTGTTCATTTTTCCAAATTACACAGCTCGGAGGACCTGAGGACACGTTCCAAGTGGTTCGGTAGCTTTTCGGGAAAGTTACAACACACGTTCTGTGAAGGAATTTATGTAATAATATACGTATTTACTCATTACCATCCGTGGTTTGAAAATCAGAGTACTAACCCATGAAATTTGCTATAGTGTAACTTGCAGGAAAACAATAAATGCTAAGTTTAAACATGTTCAAAGGATTGTAAACTCCCTCCCTGCCTATAAAAGTTCATTTTGGAAGCTTCCAGTCTGTAGGATGCATGCTTGTGCTGCTGGGGAGGAGAGGAGTTCGCAATAATGTGGCCTAGTGTTGGAAAACACCGAACATTCTGTTGATGAGCAAAATGCCCCTCATGGAATCAGTTGAGACTGCGTCACAGAGGTTTCATCATCTACGAGTTTCTATCCTTTTGTCTGACATGAGAGTTCTGGATTGTTTGCTTCTGTCACTATTGGGAGTCTTTAGTAGAGTGGATAGCTTGCCACCAAGTCCCAAATCCACTCAGCACTGGGAGATGGGGTAAGATGGAATGGAACCAGGGGACCTGTGGCTTGAGCATACCGTGGGCTCCCCTGGGGTACCGTGGGTTCCCCTGGGGTACTGTGGGCTCCCCTGGGGTACCGTGGGCTCCCCTGGGGTACTGTGGGCTCCCCTGGGGTACCGTGGGCTCCCCTGGGGTACTGTGGGCTCCGGGGGTGAAGGGCCTCATCATCTCCTCCTTCTCCCCACCCCCCAACCCACATCTCTTTCTCCCTACTCATATCACTTTCTTCCCCTTCTCTTCTCCATTCGCTGTGCACACCTCTGCTCCCCCGTCCTCCTTTTTAACTTGAGAAGCTATTCTGTCCATCTTGTCTGACATGAACGATTGTTCCGTTTTGAGCTCTTTGGAGACCCATCAAAGGCCAAGCCTCAGTGAGGCGATGACACGAAGGCTCATTGATCACCAGATGTTCCTGGCCCAGTAGAACAGACACAGCATACGTCAGAGCCAGCATGGCACCGAGGGAGCGACCCGGCCATTGGGGCCTCGCGTGGACTTGATGAGGGCTCGGGCGATTAAATTCTCTCTGGTGTGTCCAAACGTAGCGGATTTCCTCAATGCCCAGTCGTACGCCAGAACATTCTTTGCCGGAACATGGTCAGTCCAAAAGGGACTTCTGTTCCCATTGATATTCAAAGATAGCTGGATGACTCATTTTTCACTTCCCTTCCCCAGCACAAATATAGCTGGCCTTATCTGCCCGTTTCCCATCAGGGCTATTGGTAGATGGCGAGGGAGAAAAAAGTTCTCCACTTTGCTCTGCTTCAGGCCTGACGAGTAAGCTCCAAGCCCTTTTGGGAGAAGAGTGGAACAGGTTTAATTCGTTCATTTGTGTGTGTGTTTTTTGACAAATTTGAAATTGTATGTCCTATTATTTTCCTGTCTAAACTTTCCTGCCTCCTTTCCATGGCTTCTGGATTAACGCCCTTTATGTTTTATTCTCTAATCCATGCAGTTTTAATTTTGTCAGTGAAATGCCTTTTCTTTTCAAAGATGTGTGAGGTCAGTACCTGTGAGGTGGGGATGGGAGGGGACTCACCCAGGCTGTTCCAGAAAGCCTCTTTGTGGCCCGTCGCTTTTGGTCACAGAATGGTTACCTGTCACATTTTAATGCCCACACGTTTTATGGTTTATAATACTCTCCCTGGGCCCCTGGAGTTAATTACAAAAGACCAGGTTATCACCAGCCAAATAGCAAGGTGGCTTGGTCTTCCTGCTTTTCTGAGTTGGTTATCCCTCCTTCATAGAGTAGGGAGGAGAAAATGCCTTCCAAGCAAGACTGAGCAAGCGTAATTCCTCATAATTCCTTGGGTTAGGGCCAGTGGACATCAGAGCCTGTGAGAGTGAATCTTCAAGGCAATGGGGACTCTGTCCTTGAGGACCAAGGGACCCTTCTTTGTCTTCTCTCCAAATTGCACCTTATCAGATAATCTGTCCTTGGGGCTGAGTCTTACAGGCTGTTGAGAAGGTAGTGGTAGTGCTGGTGGGGATGGAAGTGGAAGGTGGTGGAGGGGGTGGTGGAGAAGGTAGTATGATGTTGATGGTGGTGGCAGAGATGGAAGTGGAGATGATGGTGATGACGACAATAATGAAAATATAGTAACAACAGCTAACCTGTATTTAGTGTTTACATGTGCCAGCACTATTCTAACAGTTCTCCAACTCGAGAAGCCTTTACAGTTAACTCTGTGGGAAGGGTCTTACTAGCACCCTTGTGTAACACAGGTAATGAAGGAATGTGTCCATGTCCCACACCTAGGAAGTAGAGCGGTGCTTCGGCAGGTGATGGTTCATTTCATAACATTATAAAATGATCATGCGTGGTCTTTAAGAACTGTATGCAGACATCGTGCTCAATGCTATACATGCATGTCTTTATTGTGATCCAGGAGCTTATAACCCATGCCAGTCACTAACCTGGGCAGGGCACCATTACCCTTATCTATAGGTGAAGAAGCTAAGATCAAGAGATGTCATCAGTCCTACCGTTGGGCCATGACTTGAGAATACCAGTCAGGTTTAACTCCAGCCTCTATGTTTTCTCTAACACACTGGTCTATATATATTTTTATTATTATTCTTTTAAAATATATTTTATTGATTTTTTTTTTTTTTTTTTTTACAGGGAGGAAGGGAGAGGGATAGAGAGTTAGAAACATAGATAAGAGAGAAACATCGATCAGCTGCCTCCTGCACACCCCCCACTGGGGATGTGCCTGCAACCAAGGTACATGCCCTTGACCGGAATCGAACCTGGGACCTTTCAGTCTGCAGGCCGACGCTGTATCCTCTGAGCCAAACCGGTTAGGGCTGTATTTTAAATAGCACATCCCGGGCCGGTGTGGCTCAGTGGTTGAGCGTTGATCCATGGACCAAGAGGTCACAGTTCTATTCCCAGTCAGGGCACATGCCTGGGTTGTAGGCTCATTCCCCAATATGGGGTGTGCAGGAGGCAGCCAATCAATGATTCTCTCTCCCTCTTCCTTCCTCTCTTTGAAATCAATAGCACATCAGTGGTACATGCCAACCAGGTTCTCCAACTGCTGGTATCAAGTCTTTGATTGGGAAAATCTACAGGGGGCTGAGTCCTTTGCTGTCTCCTGTACCTGCGCATGGACAGTGAGGGAATGCTTCTTGGACAAAGGAATGAGGAAATACCCAAGGGAAGCTCCCCATCTCAGGATCTTGTGCTTTTTCTCTTTTCTTGCAGAAAGTGGAAGTGCCCATGATGCTGAGGCTCCTCCGGGAGCAAAGGATGTTCATGATCCAGACCATCGCTCAGTACAAGTTTGTCTACCAGGTCCTCATTCAGTTCCTCCAAAACTCCAGACTCATTTAACCCCCGGACCCAGCCCCTAGCAGAGGGACCCAGCTCCATCTTGCAGATGGGGAGGCACCTCCAGACAAAGCCTGCTCCCCCAGCAGGGCACAGATGGCTGGAGCCGGCAGGACAAGGGCTCCCTCATCACGGGAGCCAAGATTCTTCATAAACATCATGTATTATTTTATATGAGATAATTTATTTTCCCCCCTTTGGAATAACTTGTGTGAATCATTGTAATTGCAGTTTTCACAGTAATGTAGTGCTTTTCATTGGAACCACATTTTGACTGATCTGCATTGTAACGTGTTGGTAGGGAAAGGTCGCCTGGTGGATCATTTGGGGGACAGAGGCAGAAGGGAACACATCTCTGGTGAAGTTGCAGCCAGATGGGTAACCAACCCTGAAATTCATCAGCTTAATTGCTCATGTCCAAATCAAAGATGGCAAGAAAATGAATTCATCCTAAAATGTAAAGATTAGGGCCAAGACCTTTTTTTCTGAAGGAAAAACGCTCTTCTCTTATATTTTGGGCTCGGGAGCCTTGATGGACAGATTCCTCCCTTCTTCCTTCTGTCCTCACCCTCAGTAGTCTTCCCCCAGTCCCTCCTCCAACCTTGAGTGACAGCTGGAGCAGGTAGTGGAAAGGCTGCATTTACAGTGCAGTAATTTTGCCAAGGCTGAATGGGGAGCTTTGTTTGCATCTTTCTCGACCACCCATTAATCTGGGCTCTGGAGGTTGTGTTTCCTTGCCGGGGGCTGCACCCTCAGTATTTGCAGCTTCTCCTCATTTGTTCAGTGGGTGCCAGGCTGGTGGCCTTGGAGGCCCTGGGCCAGGCCATCTGTGCAGCTCGGCTTCTTGCCTGATTGAGAGAAGCTAATGGACCAGAGTGAGAAGAGAAAGGAGACAGGAAGGCCCTTGATCCTGTGTTTATTTAGGATGGGTGTGCTGGACGGGGGCCTGAAGGTCAAGGTGCTGGGGGTATCCTGTCTGTCCATTAGCCACTAAGTCATTGGAAAGGTTATAAAGGAGACAGTTGAGAATGCTGATTTATGGGGGGCGGGGGGAGGGGCTGGCTCTCAGCAGGGGTCCTGGCCAGGAGCCACACCAAATGTGATCCCACTGTGCTAATGCCGTCTCCAGACTTTGGTCTGTAATAGAACTTAGCCCGCTGTAGCCCTGGCCCCCATGATGAACATGGTGGAGTTCATCTCGCACAGAGCCCTGTCGTGGTCCCTCCTTTCTCCATACAACCCACTCTTGTCATTTGTTCTGTTAGTGCTGCCTTCAGTGAAGCTCGGTCTTCACTTTGTCTCTTCCTGGGCCTTCATGGTCCCTGTGCTTCGGACTTTCTTAGGTTAGTACACAGATATTCCACGCACTTTCCATCTTGCTGAATTTGGGGGGATTTTCTTCTCTAGTTTTTCTTGGATGTAACTTCTAAATTGTTTTGTTCTCTGAATTGATCACTGTGGTGGTCTACCATGCCTTCTTCCACTGCTGCTTTTATTTTCTTTTTTGTCTATTCCTGGGCTGGAAATACAAGGAAAGAAGGCATCAAATCAACCAGAAAGAAGAGTGTGCCTCTGTAACTTCAGTCACCGCACAAAAACGGATGGGTGTGGATGCAGGTCCCCATGAACTGCTTTAGCATAGGAATCAGCTCAGTTTCACATCTGGCCAGATGGTATGATTTTTCTCTTCTTTAGACTCAAGAGTCTCTGGTGATGGAGGGCCTTCTGTCTTCTACCCCAAGGTCTAAAGAATCAGTCAAGGAGTCTAATAACTTCAGCCGAGCTCTGTAGGTTCCGGGATTTTGGTCTCTATTGTGAAAAAGAAAGCCATTCGCATGCCATGTATTTTCAGCGGAACAGAGCTCACAGCCCTCACGCAGGTGGTGCTCAGGACTTGGATCATCAACAGGCAGAGAGGTATTGGTTTCCTTTCCTTAGATACAGTCCATCCTTGGAATATTCTGCGGTGAGGGATGTCTGAACAGTGGGTCTGCAATTTCTGCTTTATTGTTTGGTGAACTGTCAGTGTGTCTCTTTCAACTCATGGGCCCCAGTGTGGGCGCTGTTGACAGGTCTCGTGTGGGCAGCCTGTAGATCCGCTGTCTCTTTGAGCTCATCACTCATGGTCCCCTCTTCGACCTGTCCGCTGTGGCCAGCTTGTGCTCCAGGAGTATTCATGAATGCAGGAAATAAATTGGTTTAATATCCAGTTTCCTAGCCAAAGTTTATGTTGAAACCCAAAGGCAAACGTTGAAAGTTATGCCCCATCTTCCCTTTTGAAAAACAAGTGCTTTGGGTCCGTCAGCACATTTTTCATTCCTTTTCACATCTCCCAGCCCCTCTCCTGTTCAATTAGCGGCCGCCACTTAAAAGTTCTTCCAGTGGCATCTGCATAATCATTGCCCAGAGATGCTTTGTATCTGGGAAGCCTGCCAAGGAATAAACCTTGAAGCAAAGTGTATTAAATTAGTTATCTAGTTAGAGCTTTTGGAATGAGTTCCTGATGATGTACCAAGTCTGAAGCTGGGGCTGTTGGAGTCTGTTACTGTGGTTTGGGTTTGAAAAGAGAAAATTAAAAAAATTTCTCAACAACAAAGCCCTCAAACACATCCAGGCCTCTGGTTCTGAAGTTCTCCAGGTGACACGTTTTGTTTCTTTAATCCACACTCATTTGCATGCCTCGGCCCCGTGTTTGTCCTTGTTCAGTACGGTCGCTGGATTGTGGGGGCGGAGTTTGATGTCTTCATCCTGGAGCTGAGCTGAGCCTGTGAGCTTCATTGGTTTCTCCAAGGAGACAGCTCTTTCCCTGGACAGGAAGTATCGCACATTGATTTCTTCATAGGAGAATCAAGAGGAATGAGCTCCTCCCCTCCGTTGCAGGGGAGCAGTAAGATCAAGGAAGGGGAAAACTTCTCCACATGGACTACTTGGAGTAATAGACTTCCGAGGAGCCCGAATACAGGTAATCTCACTTTTATACTTTTTGTGGTCCTAGATTGAGAAGAGGAACTACATTTTTAACTGTAATCAATGTCATTGTTTGCCTAGGGAGTCACTTGTCCATCCCGGCTCCTTCCTTGTGGGCTGTTCTCTGAGATTTGACCATGGGCTCGCCCAGTGCTCACTTCACCTTCATCCTGTTTGCTCTCAGCTTCTGTGGTTCAGTGATAAGCTCCAGTGGGCACTGCAGGTCAGCGTTTTTCTCCAGTTGCTTCCTTTTCTTATCTTCGCCAGCTTACTATAGGCTGACCCATGTGAAATTTCCAATAGTTGGACCATATTTTACTTATAATAACATGGATCAACCTAATCTGTAGTGTGTTTCTCCCCCCAACACAGTATAGATCCCAACAGACAAAAAGATGGCATTTTTTTTCAAACAAGTGCTGTAGCTCACGGAGGCCTGTGCAGTGGGCAGCGTGGCCCTGTGTGGACGTGCCATCTTGCTCTGGTGAGTCTCGCCTCACTGGGTGAGTAGGCCATCTCGTGGGGCTTGGGAGTCACTGCAGAGATGTTAGTACATGTTGATTCTGATGGGTGGGTGTGGCCATCAAGGGAGTCACCCTGGGTTTTTCTGCTGCTGTCTTTCCAGGCTGTGCCATCAGTATTAGCTGTCCTCAGCCCAGTGGCTAGGGAACGTGATGTGCGACCCCCGAAGGTGACCTGTCAAAGCACAGAACGTTTTCTAATCTCCCTCCGACTTCAGTGCGTGTTTGGCGGGGAAAACGGGTATAGTTATTGATTCTTTTGGGGCAGAGAGTCAACCACTTGGGGTAGGAGGCAGTTGCAGAGAGCTTAGATTCAAGGACTGGGATTGGGTCAGACCCACGTTCCTCTATCCTTCATTCCACCTCAGTGTCGGGGTAGCTGGGCTCTGGTGAAGGACATTTCTAGAGGCATCCAGTAGTCACTGTCGGGCTCTTGGGGTGGCCCTGGGTGGGAATTCAGCTTTCTCTTATTTTACCAAAGATTCTGCTGCTGCTGTTTTGTATCATTGTCTGTGGTTTTTATCAGACATTTCTCATGCTCTTAGGTAGCGATTCCTTTTTTGTGAGCAAAGCAACAAACCATCTAGCACTACCTCCAAGTGGAGAAGTTGGGGTTTTCCGTGGACACTACACCTTTCCCAGTGGCCCACAGCCCTGTGACCGACAAACTGATTGGCCCTGTGGGTGGGGAATCGCTAGGGCGCTCAGTCGTGTTTGACACTTCCCTTGAACTCCGAGCGAGAAAGCAGGATGGTTCTTCTTCGCCTCTGTTTCGAAGGCCCTGGGGGGGTCCAAAGGCCTTCGTGACTATATCTGTTGCATGTAGCAGCAGCATGCCTGGGAGAAATGTGAGGTGTATCCATTCCAATGCAGCCAATTCGAGTGGGTGAGCGTTTTTATCCAGAAGACCACCTTTCTCGTCTTTTCCAGCTTCATACATCTACAGGCTGCTCTCAAGGCCAAACCAAAGGGCTCTCTGTAAAAATGCCCACGAGCCTGGGACTGTGCGGTTTGGTGCCGTAAAGGGGAGCATGCGTATCAGTTCCTCCTGTTCAGCGCTTCTGCCAGCCCTCCCATCCGAACAGCAAATTCACGGGCATGGCATTGTAAGGCAGCAGGGCTGGAGCTGAAGTGCACAAGCAGCTGCTTGGAAGTCACTGCTCCGTCTGCCACACTTTGGGCTGTTAGGATCCTTCTGTCCAGAACGTGCCTTAAGCTTGCCCAGAGAGGAGCTAGGAATGGGGAGGAAGGGGGAGGCTTTTAGATCGGCCCTGAAGTTATCAAAACATTCACAAATAATTTTCTGGACCCAAGAATGTCTGTCCTGCTCCCTACCTCCCTTTCCGTGAGGCCAGAAACTATGTGGTGGCATCCCTGGGAAAGACCGGGCTGCCACCCTGGCGTCTGTTTCACCCTTGTTTGTGGTTTTAAACTGCGTCTTCACTGTTGGCATAGAGCTTGCTGGTGCTGTGGGTTCTGGTGGTGCCTGCGTTTGCTGCTCAGGAATCCCGCCTCCCCTCGCTTGCTGGTAACTGACCCTTTCCTGGCAGCCTTACTGCAGAGGGTTCTGCTCCTCCTCCTGGCGCCCAGGGTTAGCAATTGCAGCTCCCTGGCAGCTTCATTCCTCTTTCCTGCCCTTTAGGCAAGTGTTTCCGATCAGGGCCCCAGAACTGGGAGATGTCAGGACAGTGACTGCCATGGTTCCTTGTCTTGTTGGGGGAATGGTGGGGACTATCTTGTGATGTCACCCTCTTCATGCCACGAGCACTTCCCTCACCCAGGGCTGTGCGGACCTCGGCTTGCTCTCCACTTGCTGTCCCCAGCACACCATTTCTTCCCCTACCCTGTCAGGGTGACCCCTACAAAATGGTTTAATCTGGTCATAGAGAACCACTCTTAAACCTCTCCGAATGATGTGATTAGGAAATCGGATTTTAATTTTTAAGTTACGTCGTTTCAAGGACTATAAGATCTGGCAGATGGAAATAACCAGAATGGAAGCAGCTAGGAAGCTGTCAGCAGCCAGGATGCTGCCCGACCCACCCACTCTTTCCCGCTTGGCGATACCGCGCCCCTCCCCCCCCCTCCCCGCCCCCCTCCAGCACTAGAGATGAAAGCAAGGATGGATTCGATAGCCGGCCCTATGTACAGTGAGGGTTGCAGCAGCACCCGCTATTCCTTTCAAGGTAACCTACATGGATTCCCAGCAGCTGCCTTTGGCACATGGTGTGTGTGGTCCGATGCATTTGTTTCTAGCTTCCTCCTGCACCCATGCTCCCTCCATCCTCGCCAGAATCGGGTGGCACCGGGCTCCCCAGGCATTTCCACAAAACGTATTTATGATCTGTCACCCAGGGAGGGGCAGGGCATGCTGCTCATCCACTCTCTAGCTTACCCCGTTCTTCTTCCCCAACCTCCTCCTCCAGGGAAACCCCCTCACCTGACACGGTTTCCAGGAGAAAGCTGCCAAGATCAGCCTGGGGTCTTTGTGTGCGCTGGGGTGGTGCTGTTTTGCTGAAATCTCAGGAATCCTGCTTTGAGTTTAGGGAGGTGGCTCTCAGGGCCAGGGTGCCCGGCGTTCTGGGTACTTCTCAGGGGCCTCCCTCCTCCCTCGACGGCGGGGTAGCTAATTAGTAACCTTCAGCTGAGAGCTGAAAGCTGTTATTCAGAGCCATTTTTTCCCCCCAACTTGAACGTTATAAAATGTTATTGCCGGTCCCTTTCACTGAACTTTCTTGCCACTGCTTGGAATCTCCAAAATCCTACTTGATCCTTTCAGGAGTGAGGTTCCTCTTCAGTAGAGATGGTTCCCTGGGATTTCCTTTGTTCCTCTAAGAGCTCACTCCTCTGAGGAGTTTTCAGTGGCAAAAGGAAGGGTTACATATGCAGATGACTATTGACTCTATAACCTTATGTAACTTGCGTTGCTTCAAATAACAGGCTTATTATCCGGTTTGTTTCACTGGACTGTTGTTCCGCGACTTCATTCAGTATTTTGATGCTTTCCTTGGTCTGTGTCTTATAAAATGTTGTGCATTGTGGTATCATCCAAACCACTTGACAGTGAATAGGTTTCAAGTCCAAAGGATGTACAGACAAGTCCCCAGCTTAGATACCAGTTGGTTCTGAAGGTGTGTGGGTCAGCCCACAGAAGCCTGGCTTCCAGCGCAGCTGAAATCTCCGGTTGGGTCAGCCAGAGCTGGTTGGCTATTGTTATTTCCAGGGCTGACCTGGAAATGGAGCCGCCTGGTAGGTTGTTGCTGTGAGAAATGCATTCCAGGTTGGGACTTGGGATCCTGAGTGTTGCCACCTTACAAATGGAAGTCCAGTCTGTCTGTTACCAACTTGTAAGGGCAGAGAGGGAGTGAGGGTTTCATAGGACATTCCCTAAGTGGGGAAGTGGTTTATCAATGTTCATGTCAACTCGACTTTGTGATACACTCCCTCTCAATTTAATAATATTAAAAGCCTTAAATAAAACTATGCATGCTATTCTATGTGCTTTTTTATATCAGTAAATAAGCTTATGCTTGGCAGTTTTGTACACAGTTATGTGGTGTATAAAACTGACTTTTGACAGTATTTTTTGCACTGTTTCCTATCTGTTTTTATAACGTCTTATTTCGATACTGGTTCTAGTTGCCTATTGTTTATGTTCTCACTGCCCATGTCATGGCTGTGAAATGTTTCATATGTGCCTTTACAAATGTGAGATCTTTATTCTAACCTTTTTTTTTTTTATAAAAGATATCTATTGATTTACATATGCAATAAACTTTTTTTTTTTTTCCAGAGAAACACAGTTGCGTTTTCTCTCTTCTGTACTGTGTGTGTTCACTTTTGTTGAAAGCAGCCATCTCATCTAGGGTTATTTTCATGGAGACAAGGGTATGGGAACCTTTCAGTTTTCTAACACCCATTTATTTCTACCCATGTTTTATTCCTGTCTAACTTGATCACACTAAATAATTAGTTTGTCATTTCCAGAGTTGTCACTGTTGGAAAAAATATCTGCTAGACAGATAGAGCGAAGACGACATGGAAACGGACCCTTCTCACAAATGCTGTGATGACCCTCATGGGGCACCAGGTCCCTTCCCCCAACTGCCATTTATTCAGACCCCAACTGTGCACCTGCAAAAGACAGGCACCAGGTGGACAGACAAGACCCAACTTGTAGTTTTTGTCTTTCAGCGTTATTAAGAGCACAACTCATCGTTAGCTTTAAGGCAGCGGCCCCACCCTTATTATTTCCAGCCCATCAGCTGCCATAGACGCACGCAATGAAACCCTGGTGATGAGGGCCGACACTGTGGGGCTTTGATACATACCAGGGCGACAGCACCACTGCTGGGAGTAACCCATGTACAGCCCTGGCACTAGACCAGTTACTCTTCACCTACACAGGTCCCAGCGTGGTTCCCATGAGGAAAATGAGAATAATGGAAGCGAGGGTGAAAGGAGATGGCAAATGTCTCGTTAAACGTACAAATCTCTGTATATGCTGACTGTGACAACAAAACAATAGGTCTTGAAAGAAAAGCCACATACTATTTTTAAAAGAATGCCAATGAAAATGGAGAGAAGTCCGGTAGATGGCAAGAGAATAGGTACACACACTAATCTGTTTTCTGTCTCATGGACCGAGTAAATAGACTCAGTTTATTTCCTCTGGTTGATAAACAGAAAAAGTGGTTTTATATAATTTAGAAAACACCAGTAGACCTCTATCTCCAAACAGAGCTGGAGGAGAAACTTTTTTTTTTTAATGTAAGCTAATAAAAGAGATATATTAAATACAAATATGCAGTAAAATGACAAAAACAGGCTCAAACATGCCTATTTTGAGATTGCACATTTTATTTTCTTTAATAAAAATAAATGGGGAGCACTTGTCAGACTTACCAGTTATGAAACATAATGGAAGAAAAGCTCATTCATAGTAGCTATTGAAACATTAAATCTAGGTGTTAAGGGGAATGTGTAGGACCTACATAAACATAACTAAGCCCTTTTGAGGCAAAACATAGACAAATTGGTAAACGCTACATTCTTGGATAGAAGAGGTCATTTCTCTGTGTATCGCTGACTCCAAAGCAATTCTCATATCACAACAGCATTTTTGGAGATGGGAGGTGGGGAAAGGCCAAGAGAGGACTCTCACGTACTTCGGAGGGTTAAACATGGGGTAATGGTTAGAAAAATCCAAGAGAACACAACAGATTAGCTCCAGTAGATACTAAAAGTTTTCATTAGAGTGCAACAAAAATGAGTATTTTACTGGCAAATCAATGGGATGATTTAGTATAGAAATAAGCCGATGTCTTATGGGGATGAGAACATTTCAAATCATCAGGGGAAAATAAACCATTCAATAAATGATGCTCGCATAAGTAGCTAGCAATTGCGAACATTAAAAATTTTAAAATAGTATCAGATTTCTATTAACACAATTCCAGGTAGATCAAAGACTTACATTTAAAAAATGGCTTTATTTCTTTTCTTCATTTAAAGATGCAAACAATCTACTTGGGTTGAGAAGTGTCATGAAAAATAAGTGAATGGTCCTGGCTGGTGTTACTTCGTGGTTAAGCATCATCCCAAGCACCTAAAGGCCACTGATTCAATTCTGGGTCAGGCACATGCCTGGGTTGTGGGCTCAATCCCCAGCAGGGGGCGTGCAGCAGGCAGCCAAATGATGTTTCTCTTTCACATTGATGTATCTCCCTCTCTCCTCTCTCTTTCAAATCAATGGACAGCCAGAGGAACCACTGTTAGTACAGGACAAAGAGCTAATATCCCAATACACATCGAGCTCTTATAAATTATAATAAAAGACATGAATCGCAAAATCGGCAACTGCCATAAATAACAACTCAGAGAAGAAACACAATTCCTAGGTGGATGAAAAAGTACCCAATCTCATTAATAAATGCATATAAAACGAAGTATTTCACACAGTAGATTGGCAAAAGAGTTTTTGGTAGTACTGTGTTAGGAGGGTAGAGGAAAACAAATACTACAAATATTATATCCTACTGACACCTGATAGTTTTTTAGAAAGAAAATGTGGCAACAAATACTCCAAAAGTTTATATGGAACCATAAAAGACCCCGAATAGTTGCAGCAATCTTGAGAAAGGAGAACAAAGGAGAGATCACAATACCAGATATCAAATCATAATACAAAGCCATTATAACCCAAACAGCCTGGTACTGGCACAAGAACAGGCATATAGACCAATGGAATAGAACAGAGTCCCCTAAAATTGACCCACACCATTATGGTCAATTAATATTTGACAAAAGAGGCTATAACATACAATAAAGACAGTCTCTTCAACAAATGGTACTGGGAAAAGTGGACAGACGCATGCAAAAAGATGAAACTAAACCACCAACTTAACACCATACAAAAAAATAAACTCAAGATGGATAAAAGACTTACATGTAAGGCATGAAACCATAAAAATCTTAGAGGAGAACACAGGCAGTAAAATCTCAGCCATCTCACATAGCAATATGTTTACGGGTACATCTCCTAGGGCAGTGGTCGGCAAACCGCGGCTCGCGAGCCATATGCGGCTTGCGAGCCGCGGTTTGCCGCTCTGTTGACTAATGAGTTTGCCAACGACTATCCTAGGGCAAAGGAAACTAAGGAGAAAATAAACAAATGGGACTACATCAAACTAAAAAGCTTCTGCACAGCAAAAGAAACCACCATCAAAATGAAAAGGGAACCCACTGTATGGGAGAACATATTTGCCAATGATACATCTGATAAGGGGTTAATATCCAAAGTATATAAAGTAACCCCAAAGTATATAAAGTACTCGTACAACTCAACAACAAACAATCCAATTAAAAAATAGGTTGAAGACCTGAATAAACCTTTCTCCAACGAGGACATACAAATGGCCTAGACTCGGCAAACTGCGGCTCTGCTGACTAATGAGTTTGCTGACCACTGGGATAGGGGCTTAATCACAAGGAACAACAACAGCCTGTAATTATTGGAATCGAGAGTCTATCAGTGGTCGGCAAACTCATTAGTCAACAGAGCGGCTCGAAAGCTGCAGTTTGCCGACCACTGGCCTAGAGACATCTGAAAAAATTCTCAAAGTCACTAATCATCAGAGAAATGCAAATTAAAACCACTTCACACCTGTCAGAATGAGATCACCTCACACCTTCAGAACGGCTATCATCAACGAATCAACAAACAACAAGTGCTGGCAAGGATGTGGAGAAAAGGAAACACTGGTACACTGCTGATGGGGATGCAGATTGGTGAGCCACTATGGAAAACAGAACTTCCGTTTGACTCAGTGATCCCAGTTCTGGGAATATATCCTAAAAACCCCAAAACACCAATCAGAAAGAATATACATACCCCTACGTTCATAACAGCATTATTTACAATAGCTAAGATTTGGAAACAGCCCAAGTGCCCATCAGTAGATGAATGGATAAAAAAAGCTGTGGGACATTTACACTATGGCATACTATGCAGCTGTAAAAAAAAAAAAAAAAAAAAAAAAGGGACCTCTTACCCTTTGGGACAACATGGATGGACCTGGAAAATGTTATGCCCACTGAAATAAGCCAATCGAAGAAAGACTAATATCACATGACCTCACTTATTTATGGAATCTAATGAACAAAATGAATTGACCAACAAAATAAGACCTGAAGCACGGAGGCATGGAACAGACTGACACACCTTGATGTGGTGTTGGGGGGAAGAGAAGAGAGAAACCAAAGAATTTATATGCTTATATGCATAGCCAGTGGACATGGACAATAGGGTAATGAAGACCTGGGAAGGGGGTGGGTAGGGGCTGGAAGAAGGGAGGCAAAGGGGAGAGGGATGGGAGGTATCTGTAATACTATCAACAATAAAAAATATATTGGAAATAAAATGGTCAGATTCCCCTCCCCCTGAAAAAAAATGTGGCCATATTTATTCCACATAAATATTTCCACTATTTGATTCTGAAATCCCACTTCTAGGAATCTATCCCCCCAAGACGCTACCACATGTCAGCAAAGTTATTAGTCTAAGATTGTTCAATGTGGCATTGTTTATAGTAACAGCAAACTGGGAAAACCCACAGGTCCATAATGAGGAGAACGGCTGAGTACATTACAACATGCACATTCTTCTGCCTCTAAAAAGAATGAGGCAAATCTGCAGAAGCTAAAATGGAAAGAGGTCCTATTGTTGAGTCAGAGATTACAAAATACGTCAGTACCATCCTGCCTTGGTTTCTCTAAATCTACTTATATGGAGATGGGAAAATTGGGATCACAGATGCAAACTCTTCACAGTGGTTTCCTCCGGGGAGTGGGACTGGTGCGGGAGAAGGAACTGCGCACTTGGTTCAGATCCCTTTGTTTTAAGTTTATTGAACAATTATGACTTTTATACCCAAGATGGTGGGCTAAGCTTATTTTAGGCTTAGCTACAGAGTAAATTAGCTTTATTAAAACCCTAAGCTCCCAGAGGTAGGATCACGCCTTCCTCATCTCTCCACACTCGAGAGCTATGCAGACTGTTTCACATATAGTTGGTCTTCAATAAATACCTTATTGCACTTGACTGGACAAGAGAATGAATCCTACCTGCTGGGCCCACTGTGTGCCATGAACTGTGTGTGTGAGATGCGTGTGGGTGTGTGGAGATGAGGAAGGAAAGATAACACAGCAAGATATATGGCTGCTCAAGCTATTTGCATGATCATGAATATAAAAAAGCTGGCGTCAACTCCACCAGGCTTAAGTATTACCTAATGGGGAAGTTCCTCTTTGGATTACGGGAAACATCCCTGCGCCTGACACAGGCCTGGTTCTGGGTCTGCTCTCAGCAGCAGTTGCTAACAAACAATCCCCAGGTTGCTACCTTCGGGGCCCTGGGGAAGCTGGATTCCTGCTGGCTGCGCGCTAGGGGAGAGACCAGTGTTTGCTCAACAACACAGAGTTGGTAGGGAAAAATTCTTTCCCTTCTTAAGCTTCCCCGGGAGTGTTTCCAGACAAGGAGAGGACTGCACAGACCAATGAACAGAAGGAGAGATGGAAAGTCTGCTTTCAGACAGATGAGGGAATAGCCAAGAAAGAGAAGCACATGTGAAACACCTGTATGCATTGAAGGGAGACCAGGCATCAGATGCAAGAATCAAAACAGACACAGGCTCCTCCCAGGGAGGGACACCCAGTTCACTTACTTGTACCTTTATCCCCCCCACCCCCTTTTTTTTAATTTAACTATTTATTTTGCTTTGCTCTAAAAAGTTTTTTCAATTACAATTGACATTCAATATTATATTAGTTTCAGGTGTACAGTATGGTGGTCAGCCATCTACCTGGCACCATACATAGCTAGGGCAATGTTATTGACTATATTCCTTATGCTGGACTTGGGAGCTACGCAGGCTGTCTTGCATACAGTAGGTGTTCACTAAATGTCTTATTGCACTTGACAAGAGAATGCGTCCTACTTGCTAGCTTCACTGTGTGCCGTGAACTGTGTGAGATGCACGTGGGTGTGTGGACAAGAGGAAGGAAAGATGGCACAGCAGTAAAGAGAGGAACTTGACATCCCCATGCCTTTCCTAACTGCCAATTTGTACTTAGTCCCTTCATCTTTTTCACAGGTACCTTTTTTCCCTTCCTGCATCTTCCCTCTTTCTTCCTCCAAAGGCACTGAACCCCGAAAGCAACTTCAGGCTAAAGAGGCCACCTGACCCACCTTGGAGGAAAGGCCTGGCTCACTAGCTCACCCAGAACAGCGGTGACCTCCACTCCATGATGGGGCTCCCCCACCTCTCTGATATCCTCCCCACTGACAAAAGAAAACACAAACTTCAAATACTATTCCCTTTTTTATTCTCTTTCATCATTCAGGTTTGTTCACATTATAATAATAGGCATAAAGGGAAAAAAAAAATCGGTTTTCAAAACTCAACCTGTCCAAAGTATCATACATGAAATCATGCCATCATCTCTCGGGAAAAAGCATTAAAAAATGACTGTGATCTTAAGGTTAAAATTAAGACCAATTCCACGTAAGCCACGTGTAAGGTTTAAGTGCACGTAGTGTTTTCATGGCTATGACTTTACAGAAATGCAGGCGTGATGTATCTGATTTGAAATATTCAAATACTTGAAGGTTTCTACATGAGCACTTAAATAAAAACTGCCACAGTGGCATCGTTTCAGTGGCTTTCAATTTCCTGTTTGATCTCAGAAATGTACGGATGATCTTTGCCGTGAGCCACTTCCATGATCGCCATGGCCTAGGAGAGAGAGACAAAGGGGGGGGGGGGGGAGGTAAGAGCCCGAAGCCCATCCCCTCGCACCTGCACCTGGGCTGACTTTAGTTCAGCTGGGCTTCTCTGCTTTAAAGGCAAGAGGCAAACTGGCTTTCAGAGCCTGTGCTCTGCTCCAGCATCTGCTCCAAAAGCGGGGGTGGGGAGGAAGGCTCTGGCAGGCTGGCTCAGTAGGGTGGAGTGACATCCCGTACACCAAAAGGTTGTGGGTTCTATTCCTGGTCAGGGCACATACCTAGGTTTCAGGTTGGATCCTAGGTTGGGGCACACAGGGGAGACAACTGATCGATGTTTCTCTCTCCCTGTCCCTTCCTCTCTCTCTCTCTGAAATCAATAAAAACATATCCTCAGGCCCTAGCTGGTTCAGCTCAGTGGACAGAGCATCAGCCTGCAGACTGGAGGGTCCTGGGTTTGATTCTGGTCAAGGGCACATGCTCGGGTTGCAGGCTCCATCCCCAGTGGGGGACGTGCAGAAGGCAGCTGATCAGTGATTCTCTCTCATCATTGATGTTTCTATCTCTCCCTCTTCCTTCCTCTGTGAAATCAATAAAAACATATTAAAAAAATTTAAAAATAAATATATCCTCAGGTGAGGATTTTGAAAAAGGACAAGATTAGCTCGTAACCAAAGAGTCACCCAGTTTCTACCACTGCGATAGCTGAAGAAATCTTTGAGAGAAATTGATTGCATGACATTTTTTTACCCCAATATTCTAAGATTTGAGTAAAAAAATGTTTTAGGGATGGATTTGGCTACGGTCAACCAAGTAAACAGCTATGCTGGAACAGAAAAGTCACAGTGAACTTTACATCAAGCCTGTTTGATTTTAAGGTTACATTACTAATCTACAAGACATGACTAAACCATTTTTCCCTTTCAAAAAGTGCATGCTTTCCTCTTAATACATATTCTTAAAAAAAAAAAAAAAAGAACCTAAACATCGCTGCAGGTTTTATTTTTGGAAGTTAGAGAACGTATTACATAAGGTTCTTTTAGAGTGAAGAGCTATCAAGTGAGTCTCCAGTGGCTCCATTGCTTCCTCGCTGTGTGACCTTGGGCCTGCTTAACCACTCTGTGCCTCTCAGAGCTAATACTCATCAAGCGTTTGGAATAGTGCCTGGTATATAGAAAGTACTTATTGAATAAGAATTTGTTTTGCTCCTTTGTACTCAACCATATTACAGAAAAACTCAAATTATTCCCATTCTCCCAAGCGGGATTTTTGATGGCCTGTGACTATGACAGCATTCTTCCTACTGTACCACTTTGTTCCTAGATCTCAAACCAATAGGAGGCAGGCCAAGGAAGAGTGCAGGTCTTTAGGAATCACTTGTCTGGGTTTTTTTTTTGGAATCACCTGTTAGATGCCTCCCCTCACCCTCTGCATTCCTTTCATGACTCACGTTCCTTGCTCAAATCTACCTTACCCTTCTTTGACCTTGTACTTAATCACCTACCAGCCCATTGCAATTGTGACCTAACAGGTTAATTCTCCCCCCGCCCCCCCAAATCACTAAGGCGATAAACAGGCAAATTCACTGGTTTAAAAAAGGAAAACGTTATACTTAACTCACACTCCTAGCTGGTGGGGCCCTGACCCTCGCACGTGGGATTCAGACCTGACTCCCATGTTCCCCAACAGTCTGGGAAGATTTGGGGAATCTGGAGGACTGGGCATCCAGGCTAGTCGGTGGCCCCAACTTCTACAAACATTCTCTGACAGGAGTCAACAGGCTGTCCCAAAGGTTACATGTTATCAACTGTTAACTTCTACACCAACAAGGCGAGTCTACTGGTACCACTGCACTGCTGTGAGGTGAGGGCCAGGGCGTGGCCTCTCCCAGGGGAGCACTGGGTGGCTGGCGAATGCTGCCCAGGGTCCTGGTTTCCTGCGTGTAGTCACACTATGAGTGGAGGGAGCTGAAGCCTTCGATTCAGAAAGGCCTGTTTAAATCAAGGCCCCAGCACGTACCCGAGGCTAATGACTTAAACCTGTTCGAATCTCAATTTCCTCATCAGGAAAATCTCATTTTTGTGAGAATTAAAAGCCACGTGTCAGGGTCCTGGGATGTAACTGACATACCCCGTGGCCTCTGCCCACGGGCACGGAACAGGCAGTGTGGTCTCCCAGGTGTGGGCTGAGCCTCCCATCCCGGCCGACCCCTCTCCCCACAAGAGGGCCTGGATGCCAACTAGCAAAGGCTCCATTACTCCACCCCCATCTGCAGAACCCATCCACTCCCTCTGCCATGGCCAGAGGGGGGTCAAGAGCCTCGCGAGGCATGAAGAAAGGAGGCTG
The DNA here is from genome assembly GCA_026230045.1 of Corynorhinus townsendii. NCBI lineage: Eukaryota > Metazoa > Chordata > Mammalia > Chiroptera > Vespertilionidae > Corynorhinus > Corynorhinus townsendii. Next base: position 28,542,111 of record JAPDVU010000013.1, read on the forward strand.
CGCGGGTACAGAGAAGCCGAACCTCGGGTCTCCGACGTACCTTCCGCAGAGCTTTCTCTCCGGCAGCTCTGTTCTCCAGGCCCATGTACAGTCTTCCCAGCTTCAACCACATGGAGGCCACGTTGAGGGAGTACAGCGGGTAATGCTTGCTGGAAGGGGAGAAAAGACAACAGGCCACCTTGTCAGAGGCCGCCAGGCAGCCCACAGGCCCGGCACAGTCAGGGTGGCTGCTGAGCTGGTGATGCCACACCCCACGGAAGCCACGCCCCTCCCACCCCGGCAGGTGTGGCCAGAGCCTGTGGATGGTCAGCCGGGGGGGCGGGGGGGGGGGGGGGCGGGAGGGGGTCACCTGGAGGCACTTCATTGAATGCAGTTTGTGTGTTTCTGAAAAGCTACATAAAAACTGCAGGAGAAATCCTATACAAAAATAGTTACAAACAAGACGTTCAATCCTAATCAGATTTTTGTTTTAGGTGCACCCAAAGCAGGGCATTGGGAAACCAACATTTTGGGTAAATTCCCTATAATGAGGGCATTAGGCCTCTCCCGGCCCCCCATTAAAGAGGTAGTATACTTAAAGACATACACACACTGATATACCTCGAGACCCCAGCTTTGTATCACACTGTTATACCAGTTGGTTGAGCAAAACTATAAGCTCTGAAGTCAGGAGGACGCCTCCCATTTCCTCCAGATATGCTTTCTCTGTCGTCCAGTAGAGAGCCTTACACATACACAGTGGGCACTTGCCTTTTGGTTTTAGCCAGTGGCTAACTGACAGATGGGGCTCGCCTAGGAGAGAGCCTTCTTCCTGGGAACAGAGACCAGCAGGTGGCTCCTGGGTGAGAGGATGTGTGCTGGGGTGTGTGTAGGAGGTGTTTCTGTAAAGGCTGGTTGGTACGGCTCTACCCTCAAAATTCGCCCAAAGGACACCCATTCTGGTTGTATTTCTGGGCGGAGGCCAGGCCCTGGGGCAATGCTGTCCCCCCTCCACGACACCCCCCCCCCCCCCCCCGCAATTGCCTCCAGAAGACCAGGACTGGGGTTCACTAAGCTCAGGAAGGATCCAGCACAGCCACTTCCTGCTGGGAGAGAAACTGCAAGGCTGAGATGATCTCATTCCTTCTCCTTTCCTTCTCCTTCCCATTCTCCTCTCCTTTCCCTTCCTCTTCCCCTTCCCTTTCCCCTTTCCCTTCTCCTTCTCCTTCCCCTTCCCTTCCCTCCCCTCCAGATCTCACAGAGGAAAGTGTGCATGAGACCACAGGACTTTCTCATCCGCTGGCGGAAGGATAGGCTTTGAGATTATCCCCAATGTAGCAAATTCCATTTCAAAGAGCAGATTTTAGGAGCTGCTTCCCCTTGGGCTCCCCCTGCTGGCTAATCAGGGCAGTGTGGGAGACGTAGAGGGCCAGCAGGGCAGTGAACATTCAGACCAGACACAAATTGAACAGTCAGTCCCTCAGCTCAGAACGTGAACTGAGGGCTTCTCACATTCGCGAGAAACACCTGGGGTGCTTCTGGAACACAGGGATTTCAGGGCCAGTGCCCAGATTCTGACCCACTTGGTCTTGAGGCGATCCTGGCAATACAGACGAGAAATGTGTTTCATAAGTACCCCAGGGATCTGACCCAGGTCACGCCAGCCCTGAAGTGGCTAGTCAGAGCCAGAGGACAATGCCACGGCCTCCATCTGTAACCCACGCTAAGGGTTAATAACCCCTCCACAGGGAACTTCCCCCTGGCTGATAGTCATTATTACCATACGGTAAAACCCAGCTTGATTTCTTCAAACCTAGGCGGGATATTGAATAACTGCAGCCAATCCAATGGTCCCAAAGTTTCCTCATTAGCAACCTGGGCTGCAGTTTAGAAAAAGATGAGGGGAGAATGTGAATAATGATGAAAAGAAACAAACAGGTGGCTTTTAAATATTGGCCTGAAATAGCTACAATGGATAGCACCTGGGGAGATCCAGGGACCAATCTAGCGCCAGCAACCCCTGCAAAACCTCCACCTGCCATCCTATGTGTCTCTTCCAGATGGTGGAGGAGACAGGCAGGACCCACAGGAGCGCCACATGCCCCTGTACCTCCGGATGTGGGTGCAGAGAACGGAAAGCTGGTCTGGGCCTGCTCCAACACGGGACAGGGAGAAGGCAAAACCGCCTAGGTACGCACTCCACACCACCAGGCTCCGTTCCGTGCGAAGGTGGTCGGAGTGGCCATGGCAATCACCTGTAGGGCTTAATGATTTTCTGTCCGTATCGCAGAGCTCCTTCCCAGTCCTGGATGTACAAGCAGACACCCATGGCTTGGTACATCATGTGCAGCATGTACACGTTACTGTCCTCGAACACGGAGCTCATCTTCTCCTGGCTGAGCTCGCAGATCTCCAGCAGCTCGCTAGGGGGTGCTGTGGGGTCAAGGAAAGGACCGGCCAGCCCACAGACTGGGAGAGCTCCCCAGGCAGGCTGGGTCCCAGGAGTGGTTTTGTCCACTCCACCCCTCCCCTCTCCCTCTGAAAAGGTCAATTACAGAAAGCCACCCAAAAGCGAAAGGAATCACGTGTTTTTTTTCTTGAAGAAACAAATGGGAAAATCTGCAGACCTCAACTGCTAAAATACAGCAGAACTCCAGCCACTGGCAATAGACCCTCCTCAGTTCAGCTGTAAACAACGCTGATTAGAATCACCAACCTGCAGTCTCCTCCTTAAATGTAAACCCTCAAGGCTGAGCTGAAGCATTTTTAAGGAAGAAGTCCCCACCCTGGGAAAGTTCTTTCTCACGCTGAGAAATAAACGTGCCTTTCTCCAATTTCCTTTCACTTGGTTTGAGTGCTTCCTGTAGTATAAATCTCATGCCTTTTCAACTCCCAAGACAATGCGTTAGGAATAGGGGTTGTGGTGGCTAGCAGACATGGGGCAGAACCCTGAGTCTGTTGGGGAGCTGTGTCCTTTGGGCAAATTATCTGTATCTAATACAGGGCGATGACCAGGTGAGGCAATATAAGCGAAGCCCTGGCCCAAAGTAAAGTGCTCCCAAAATGAGCGCCCGCAAAGAACTGTTCCCCGTAGTTTTAGACAATAACACGTCTACCACATTGAGCTCCTGGCCACACTAGCCAAACAAAGAGAAATAAGATCGACATTAGAAACTGATGGCGTTGACCCCAAGTCATGGGTGGTCCGTGAGCCTCCTCCACCCATTTACGGGGAGGGGGGGGGGTCAGTCTTCCTCCGACATCCAGCACCTTCTGCCCCTCCCCTGCTCCCTCTTCCCGCCTCTCCAGCACCTCCTGCAGGTGAACTCCCCACAGCTGTCAAGGATATACTTGTAGTGCTTGGCCCTCCGGAACTCCTCGATGACGTTGCGCGCGTATCGGACCATGTCCCGGACGGCCTCTGCCTTGGGGGGGTCGTTGAGCTTCCGGATTTTCACCTTGGCCTTATCCTGAGGGAAATGTCCACAAATGCAAGGCGTCACCTCCCCCGGAAACCACACGGATGGGGAAACCTCGGGAATAGTGCAGAGGTGCAGGCCTGCCCACACGAAAGTTACAAAAGGATAAAGGGGATCAGGCGATGGATCTGAGAGAAATGCAACACACCTTTACCTTTAAAACACACACAAAAAAAACAGCAAACCCCAAATATTTTCTAGACAATCTTCATCTGGGCAGGACACCTAGAACACGTGTGTTTGGATATCCACGAATCAGAGACTAGAATGAGGAGGGGCGGCATGGACGAAATATCCGGGGCAATGCAGAGAAAATCCCACGCGCTCTGAACGGGCTGGGAGCCTGGAAGCTGTGCTCACGTGCTTTTCCTCCCCTCTCTTCTGAGCAGTCGTTCCTTTCCCAGGAAACACCTGGGCACGTGCTTCTCTCATTTCCATTGTGCGGTGCAATGGGAACGTCGTCCTCAGGTGTGGACAGAGACCTGGTCTAACCGGATTCCCGTGGACTGACTCAGGGAGGTGCATTTAAAGGGTCAGAAACGCCGTAGGCGGAGACTCCCCGAGTCACACGGGGGCATTGGTATGGCAGAGTGGCCCTGAGACATAGCGTCCGGTCAGCACCTTTGCCCCGAGCGTCGTCAGGGAGCTTACCTTGTCTTTGGTGGTGCACTCCTGGCACTCGCAGGTAAAGAAGTAAGAGTCTCGTAACCGGTCATTCCTGTCTTCTGTGGGATACAGGAGGTCAATGTAGCTGGTAAAAACCTAGGGGGTCCAAAGAGTGCCCGTTGCAGTCGGCCACAGGTCCCCTCACTCCTCAGCCTTCCTGTGGCTCTGCCAGCGTCCGCGGCGGTGTCCTTGCAGGGACAGACGCAGAGGACGGCCACAGTTCAGGATCCACGCACTGCAACACCCACCCCCCCAGTGTCGTCCACCTGCTTGCGGGGGAGGGAAGGGCGTCTCTTCCCGCCTTCCACAGAGCCAGGGAGCCCCTCACACAGGGAACAGGAGCACTGAAACAACCTCCCAGCCTGCCCCACCGGAGAGCAAGCTGGCCGTGGTCCCGGCCGAGGGAGATGCTCTTGGCTCATGGGCAGAAGCAGAGCCCCACTGGGCAAAGGCTCCCCTCACCCCTGGGACTGGCCCTGGGCTGCCTCTGCCCAGCCTCTCTTAATTCACAAGCTGACGGCTTAGCTGCATTATTGATGTTTCCCTTTCTCCTTCCATCTGCTGGCGATGGAGCAAGAAGCTGGGCCCGGCAGGCTGGGACAAGTGCGCACAGGCAGGACGCAGCTTCTCGGACCCTGGCGTGCTGCGGCCTCACCCAGCTGGGCCAGACAGAGAACCTGGAAAAGCCTCACCTGGGGGCTCCTCAGGGTCTGCAGTCCTTGCTTTTCCTAATGGGGTCTGTAACTGAGTCTGGGAGCATATGGAGGAGACCGGTATTGAACTGTCCATTATCTACTCACTGGGACAGGACTCGCTGCTCATCCCACACCATCAGGCAAATGTCTGACTGCACAGATGGATGGCAGAAAGCCGTCCACGTGCCAGGAGCCTCGGGCACTGGCGGGCAGGCAGGGGGCACTTGCAGGGGCTGCCAAGCTCTTTCCACCCCAGAGGGCAGTCATGGGGACCGCGAGGCTCATCGATGCCCTGGGGAATGGGCTCCTTCCTCGGTGAAAGGGCAAGTCACCCCCAAATCAGTGCCTTCCCCCAAATGAGGTTACTGCATTGCAGATCTGTGAGAGTCCAACCCCGCTGGCCTCAGTGGCAGGAGCCTCCTGCCTCATTTCTTTAAAATGACTGAGGGCCACGTAGTGCAACAAGCAGAAGAGCCAGAAGATGGCGACAGAGGCCACTCAGTGCCACTGCTCCTGTCTCCCCTCAGCCCACAGGAGCACGGGGGCCGGGTGATGTCCATTCTCACCGACTGCAATCGTATGCTTTAACCAAAAAGACACCCGGATTCAGAAACCACGATACTGTGACCCCAAGCTCAATACCCTCGTCATGATGAATTTAGCAAAGAACATCTCAGTTCAGCTCTGGGTTAGCTGTCAACTGTCCAGAAACCAAGGCCTTATCGTTCAGCACACTGATTGCTATGTTTCACACTTAAAATCTACACAAGCTCCTTAAAATAGTATGAAAGATTATTAAACTGAAGTCTAATAAAAAAAGCGTGTCATCATAATCCCTAACAATTCATTCGTTTCCTTTTTGTATCGCTTACATCAGGACAGATAGCCTGCATCCGCTAGGCCGGCGGGTGGGGAAAGGGCACCTCCGAGCAGTGGCCGAGCACCTGGTCTTTGCCACGCCCCCACGGGAAGGTGGGAGCTGCAGGTGCCTCCTGGCCACAGGCTGCCTCCACTTGCCCTATCAGTGTGCACACTGGCCAGCCGAACTACATCCCTAAAAAGCGAACTCTCCCAAATTCAGGTGCGGACTTGAGAGGACTTGAAAGGCTGCTATATCATTTGGAGTTGTAACTTTTTAAAAAGTATTTTATCCTCCCCTGAGGATATGTGTATTGACTTTAGAGAGAGGGAAAGGGAAAAAGAGGGAGGGAGAGAGAGAGAGAGAGAGAGAAAGAAAGAGAGAAGTGAGAGAGAAACATCAATCACGTGCCTCCTGTACGTGCCCCAACCAACCTGGGATTGAACCCAAAACCTTTTTGGGTTTACGGGACCATTTCCCACCCAACTGAGCCACTTGGCTGGGGCTGGAGTTGTAACTCTTTAGCTACTGGGGGGGGGGGGGGAGGACGGGGCACTATGTTTTCTTTTAGATAACAATGCTTTTGGTCTTTTGGGGGGAGAAAAATAGGCCAAAATTCACTAATTTAAAAAAAAGCTCCAACTGCACTGTTTGATGGTGGGAATTTCATTCTGCTCTTTTTGCCGTCTCCTTTCTCTATAAATCTCTACACGCCTCTGTGGGGAACTTCACTCACAGTTTTTCTTTCCTGTTTTCTCTTGGATGGAAATGGCAAGCACCAAGTGGGAGCCAAACGCATGGGACTCCAAGCCACAGGTCACAGATCTGAACACTGACCCTGGGAGGCCTGAGGACGGACACGGTGGAACTGCCGGGACCCCTTCCAGCCCATCTCACCCAGAGATTTCTCTACCCTGCCTCTGGAAACAGCTGTCTGCACACTGCCCCAGCCACCCAAGCCACACACTCACCTCGTCTCCCGGGCTGATTTCCTGTACGGCTCTGACTTCCGCCAGGGTCCCCTTGTACGTCACAATGACATTGGGGCAACAACTGTGATTCATCAATGCAACACTGTCAGTCAGAAGAGAGAAACAATGTGCTCAATGAGGCTGACAGTCCAGGTAATCCTTGGCTACTTCCTTGCTAAGCCGCAGTAACCTGGTCTTTGCAGGACATTAGCAAACAAACCTAAGAGCTGGCCATCATATCCTAAGAGGTTTTTCTGCATTCATTGGTCATCTTAAACTTCCACCGTACTGAAAAGAGAAATGTGCCGTCCGAAATAGTGACATTTAAAACCAGCCGGTGTGGCCCAGTGGTTGAGCATTGACCTATGAATCAGGAGATCAGGCTTCAATTCCCGGTCAGAGCACAGGCCCGGGTTGTGGGCTTGGTCCCCAGTGGGGGGCATGCAGGAGGCAGCCGATCAATGATTCTCTCTGAATATGGCTATTCTATCTCTTTCTCTCCCTCTCTCTTTCTCTCTGAAATCAATAAAAATGTATTTTTTAAAAAAACACACACACACACAAAAAACAAAACAAAATAGTGACATCTAAGCACAAAACAAACAAACACACAATGATAAAAAGTGGCAACAAAAACTCCTGGCTCACGACCCAACACCTACAGTGAACTGCAACTCACTGTACACCGTTCGAGACAAGCGGGTGGTCACTTCCAAGCCGCTTTTTATGTTAGTGGATTATTTCTAACGTGATTTCTTCCGATGTTGAGAAATCGCCACCGGGGAGGTGCCATCTTCCTAAAGTGAGGGCTTGTGATCCTCCGAGAGACCCGGAGGAGCCCGCGTGAGTCTCTGCCCCTCCGTGTCCTCAGCGGGGAAATTGGGACACGCTGCACCTGCTGCTCGCGGCCTGCTTTTCAGGGACGCGAGGACAGAGACTCGCCTATGCGAGGGGCTTTGAGCTTTCTGATTATATCAAGGTCAAAGTTCTGAGAACAGAAATTTCTAAACTACGGGGGAAAATGCTTGATCTCTGAAAATGCGGCCTTTGAAATCACAATACCGAATTGATTTCCGTCCAAAGGGATTTTTCCCCCAATTAAAACGGCCTGCGAAAGAAAAAAGAAAAAACACCGGGCCTCATGTGGGCATTCGCATCCATATGGCCCATGGCTCTGGTGGCCACTTGCCTGAACCCTCAGCCACCAAAAGCCCTCTCCCCTTTGCCCCAAGAATACAAAAAAAGCAAAGAGGATGGGCTGCCCCGGGCTTGCCGTGTAGGGGGCGGGGGCGGGGGATGTGGGCAGCCTCCCCCGGCACCAGGTGCTGAGAGGTCTGAGTGAAGTCGGTGGTGGCCTTGAGCCTGGGAGGGCGTGCAGCACCTCTCCTCTGCCAAGTGGTGCAGAGGGATCGGGCCCTAGGAAACCCCGTAAGCACATGCACGGGAAGTCGTCAGCAACGGAAAAGCAGAGCTCTAGAACCATCCTGCAGAAGACGTATCAAGTTTTCCATTTCAAAACAGACACCTCGGTACCCTTCGAAGGAAGGTAGGGGATGCTAAGGCCGAGAACTTAGAACAACTCCTGCTCTGGGCATCATTTTCTTGGCAATCACGGAAAAGGGTGAAACCTCAGACAGTACTCCTCGGTGCCTGCTTTCAAGTCTGACCGTAGAGGCTGTGCAGAGCCATCGAGTTCATTCCAGGTCTGAAGGGGTCAACACCAGCCCCCTGAGGAGGGTCTCAGGGCCTTTCTCCTTTTCTCTTCCTTTTCCCAAGGGCAAATGTCCACAGGAGCTTCTTCCCCAAACACTTCTTTCCTCATTATCGGAATTCAAACCACAGAGGACACCATCATGGCCCCAGGAACAGTATTATCAGGGGGTAAATGCTTTGTTCCTGCTCGGTTCAGGAAGGCCCCTGAGCCGTGAACCTGTATCCCTGAGGCCTGCAGGATGCACAGAGCTGGGTGACACCAGACAGACACCCCAGGAGCTCACACGTCATCCATACAAAGGCGTGGGGGGTCAAGGTTTCCTGCAATGGCTTTGACCTAAAGCCAGAGGCCCCTGTAGTGAATACTAAGCAACGTCACTTTAGAGCAGTGGTTCTCAACCTTCCTAATGCCGCGACCCTTTAACACAGTTCCTCATGTTGTGGTGACCCCGACCGTAAAATTATTTTCGTTGCTACTTTGTAACTGTAATTTTGCTACTGTTATGAATCATAATGTGACCCCGACCATAAAATTATTTTCGTTGCTACTTTGTAACTGTAATTTTGCTACTGTTATGAATCATAATGTAAATATCTGTGTTTTCCGATGGTCTTAGGCAACCCCTGTGAAAGGGTCATTCGACCCCCAAAGGAGTCGCAACCCACAGGTTGAGAACCGCTGCTTTAGACGGAATAATCTACAATGTGGATTAATTCAGACGGGGGATGCAGGAAGGCTCCTGGCACCCTCTGGGAAGCCAGGGCTTGATTTCATGGGACTGGAGCATTTTGGTGAAAATACTCATTCCATCAAAAAGACGGTGGCCAAGCCATTCTTGGCAATCCATGAACGTCAGGGCTACCGAGATCTCCACGGGTCAGCTGGCTAGCCTCTCTTGAATGAAGCATTCCTGAAGGAAGTGAAACTCCAATAGTTCTCTGACATTCCCCCCTCGTTCACTGCTTTAGTTCACTCTCTCTCCAAGCTGTGCTGTTCCTATACAGGTATTTTTCAAACAGGACAGATGGAGAAGCAGCTCATATATTCTCCATGTCAGCCTGTGCCAGTTGTTGGATGGCAATTAATGTTTCACTTTAAGTGCAAGAAATCCAGAGATTTCCACAACCACGGATATGTAAAATAGCACGTTTCTCAGCGGGGCACACTGTATAAACATTCTTTAATAATAGCTCTCTAGTAACAGACTGGGCAGGACTTAACACGCAGCAGTTCTCTTAACAACTACCGTCGGCTACTCAAACGTAGGGGAAATACTCTGAAATCTGGCAGAATTAAAAAGGTGTCTTAATTCACTTGGTGTTCCATGTCTGTCACATGCAGTTAGGTAGGTTATTATTATTATTTTTTTAATCAAATTAGTGTTAAATAAGTGAAAAGAAAAAAGTCAAACTCAGCCTACTCGGGAAATATTGCTGATCCCAAATGAGACAGTTCTTCATCCTCAATTGTGAAGCCATTGCAGTTAACCTGCAGTGTGAAAGGGGGAGAAAGAAAACAAAATAATGCACTAAATCTTCCTTCTGGATAGAAATCATTGCTTTAGTGTCTGACCTTTTAATTTCTGACCTTCTGCCTGGATAGAGATCATCGCTTTAATTTCTGACCTTTAATCCACGAGGAAGATGTTCTGGTTTAGTGATTTTAAAACCTTTCTTTCGGCCAAGGTATCCTTTGTTCAAACAAAATTCGCAAAAGCGAAATGGTCAGGGGAAGGACCCCTGGTCTAGCCTGCCCATCCACCTACACGCAGTAGCCCAATGGCACAGACCACAGAGGTCCAAGGATTAACGCTGGCATATTTGCCTGGGAGTTCGTATTCTGAGAGCCTGATTCCAGTATGCCACAGATCTGTCGTGTGACCCTGAGCCCATCTCTGAGTCCTGTGTCCTTGACTTTCTCCCATGAAAGAAGTCACTTAATCTGGTACCCATCTCCTATGCTGAGGCAGTAAATAGGAAAGCCCTTATGCAGCTGATCTAATGGCTGTCTGCCCCTTGAGAGGCAGAGTGGCCTGGCGCTAAGGAGCTGAGACCTTCCTTGCATGACTGGCCCGGTCAAGCACTGGCCACTCTTGCATCCTTGAAAAGAGATGTTACATTGAAAAATACCAAGGGCAGCTCACCATTCTGGAAGTGGAACTTAGAGCTAGCAGGATAAAAAAAGAGGAATACACAACCCCAGTTTCATGTTGCTCCATAAATTCATTCTTTTCACGGACATTCATTGAGAACTCATGTGCTGGGCACTGTGCACACGGGCTGAACACGGAAAAAATCTGTGCCCTCAAGAAACACCCAGTGGGTGCCTTCATTTGAATCTAGCTTCAAAGCTGGAAGGGGACTCAGTCTCTACTTTTCCGCTGGTGAAACCGAGGTCAGAAAGGAGCAGTGACTTGTCCAACACCAGCAGCGAAGGTGGAGAGTCTTGTCCTCCCAAGCAGATAGAAGGTGTTAGGGGACCATGCTCTTCCACAGCAGAGACAACGCACCGGTACATGTCAGACCGATGAATGGGCTTTTGAAAACTAGCATTCGAGGAGCACTTCCCCTGGCCCAGGCACGGTGCTAGGTGCTGCATATTTACCTCTCGTAGCCTGCACTACGACTCTGGCATAACCCATTTTACAGATGTGGAAACTGAGGCTCAGAGAGGTCAAGGATTTAAGGAACTTGTTCAAGGCCACATAAGGAGCAAGTGGGAAAGTAAGGAATCAGAATTCAAACTAGACATGCTGACAGCACACCTGTCAGAAACACAAGTGTTTCTTTACACCAAGTTTCTCTGAAAACCGTTCTGATCTACGAATGTTAATGTGGCAGTTTTACTTAAAATTAAAGGGCCATTGTCAAAGGCCTGGGAATCCTGCTACACAGAGAAGTTAAGGCTGTGATGGGTTTGACTTGCAGTTTTTACAATTCAACATATTTACAATTTTCAACATAAGAAGAGATGACTGAGGATTAGTAGAATAACACACAGCCTTTGAAATCCTGGGATGTTGGGCATTTCTACTTAGAAGACTCAGCATACCATTTTTCTGGGCCAGCTTCAAGTGTCCAGGCCTATTCTGTCATCAGGACATTAACCAGCTACCATTAAGCAATGTCTATCAATCAACAATAGGTAAGAATTTAATTAGGGTTTTCATTCATTCAACCAAGTTTCCTGGAGCATGAACGGTGTGTCCTGCACCTTAGTGAGTACTGAGTGATCTATACAGAGTCTCAGACTGGATCCCAACACGCCTCAGCCGTGTCTGGGACCCACAAGACGACAGAACATGCTTGCAGAATGAATGAGAGAATTTAGCAGCAGTTTCCAAACTGATCTAGGGACAGACTAACTGGAGACATGGGACACTTGCTCCTTCTTCGCTTCTTTGTCGCTTCTTTGTCTCTCCCTCTGCATTGGAGCTCAAGCGGACCAGTCTCTGACTCCAAATGCCTCAGGCTCGAATGTTCTATGACCACCAGTTCTTTAAAGCTGCTCTTGTCTAGAACCTTCTCTAATTTTGTAGGATATCTTTTGGGTAGACATGGGCTTCTCTAAAGAGTTCTAGCCAGGCTCCCTGCACCTAGACTCCCGGGGCTCTCCTCTGGGGTGACTCTTTTTCTAGGCCATGGGAGAGGGCCTCTCTCGGGGACATCTGTACGTGCCTCGGCTTTATCAGCACTGTGTGGGTAGGAATAAAACAACACTGCTGTCAGAATGGAAGGTTTCAGAGAAGAAAGGTAAAACTTAATGTGGGATCCTCAAGCGGTCTTTTCTTTTCAAAGAGCTCTCTGTGTGCCATGGCACCGGGCACTGGAAAGGCCTCTGTTTTCATAAACTCTTCCTGGGACATGAGGCAGAGGAAGGGTGAATTTCCTGTGCTCCACCCATCCACTCAAGGCCAGCACAGGGAGGACCCTGATCTGCTCAAGGTCACCGAGCAAGGCCATGCCAAACAGGGTCCGACAGGTCAGGAGCCTTGTCCTCACAGAGGCCATCACTCTGGTTCTGCTCACGTTCCCCGAGTGTGTGCGGGGGACAGGGCTCGGGCAGGGGAAGCTACACCACATGTCCCCTGACGCTGTTCCCCTTACCTGTGCAAAGAGCGCTACCAGGCTCTCATTGTCGGGAAACTCGAGGTGCTTGGAGTAAAAGTGATGGAGAGCAGAAATGTCACTCTGAATCAAGTCCTTCTTCTCGTTGTCTAATTTATCCAGATCTGTGGGTAAACACACTGTGATTCAGCAGGTAGAAAACTGGATTTCTAGCTACACCCTTTTCTTACTGTAAATGGCCTGCAGGAGACAGGAAATGTATGGGGAGCCCCCCAAAATATTCTTCCTCATCACTCAGTCTAACTGATGAACCCGAGGGGAAGAAAAGCTGCTATTTCTTCTCTTCCTCTGACACCTGACCTCACTCAGGACGTGACATTTCAACTGACCATTGGCCACGAGGTCAGGGATGCGTGGCCGTGACCAACAACCAGCCTCAGCCCATTCGGGGCCCCCAGTCGGCCCTGACATCGGTGTCATGATCAAGAAGCCAGAGAGCCCCTCTCCCCCCCCCCCCCCCCACCAATTTAAAGAGTTTCAGTAAAGACATAGGCTATTTACAGGACTGCAACTCAGCAAAGATCCAAAATGGTTCAGCAGGCCAGGAGAGCCCGCAGAGATGGCTGGGAATACAATAACTCATCCCGCAAGTTCCTACTTCCCATTAATTACTTCCCAGTAATCCTGTCAACTCAGAAAAACAAGTGTTAGTCGTTTTTCAAAAGGGCGCCTAAGTCAAAGTAAAAACTATTCATGATGAGATCACCACGCGCACCAAGACAAGCTGTCACCTCCCGTCTTCGGTCCCGCCTCATCCACGTTAAAAGTGGAGAAAAAGTAACTCCACCGCTGGTCACACAGACACTTACGCGATTCAAACTCCTTCACGGTTAACAGTTTCTCTGAAGGTGTTCTCTCCGGATGGCTTTTCTAGTAATCGGGGAAGAAATCACACAGAAACGGATTTTAACAACCAGGGCAAAATGTGCTTTCGCTTTTACATCCATGTGAAGGAAAAGCAACAATTCTCAATGAAGGTGAGAAAGCGACCCAAGAATCCACCATTGGGGCTCTGAGAGTGTTTGCCCAACGTTCAAATGCAAGACTCCTTTGAAACTTTTTTTTTTTTTTAAAGCATCTGCCATGTCCCTAATGTCCCGCTAATGCTATGCACACAGTAGGCTCAAAAAATGCTTGTTACGGGAAAGAACAGTGGCTGGAAAACAACTTTTTAGGGCCCTGGCTTAAAAGGCCCTGAGCCTCCAGATGAGCCGTCCTATTGATTATTTCTCCTTCTGAAAAGGAACAAAATCAAACCCCCCATCCATTTTACACTTTCTTTAAGCATAAGCTAAAATGATCTCAAATTCCGTGTTTCAAAAAGAACACTTTGGGTTGTGTCTGTGAGCCCGGATTCGCTTGAAACGCGTGGCGGTCTTTGTTCTAGGCGTCCCCAGAGGAGCTGACAATAGTAAACCCGCTAGGCTTTGAGAACATGAATAAACTCAGTGTTGACAAGAGTTCAAAAGCAGGGCTCCGGAGCTGGCCCGAGGCGTGTCTTTGTAATCTGGCTATTCAATGTGGGGATACAGGTGGTCTCGCAGGGCCGCTCACCTCCCTAGTTAACATGTTAAGCTTCTCCCTGGTAGCTGGGTAGCCCGGCTCCCCTAATCCTTTGCAAGCCACTAGAATACAAATGGTCTGTTTTTTTAATCATCCGATCCTACAGGGATGAAAAGGTGGCCAGGTAACTTTTCCTTGAAGAGACTATTAGTAATCGTAGTAATTACAATAAGAGTTGAATGAAACGGGTCTAAATGCATCACAGCATTCGGGCGACCCTCCTAGCACCACAACATTTCAATAGTTCTTGTTAGGAGGAAATCATCCATTCACAGGACGCATTTCTCTAAGATTGGAAGTACATTTTGCCTGGGAAAGCTTTTCATTCAGGAAAGTACACCAGCTCCTTCTGGGTTCTTAACCACAACTCTATAAATAACATCAATGGTGGTGGTGGGGGGGGGAGGTTGCAGCTTGGTCACCCAACCCTCCCAGGATGCCCGCAGAGCTAATGGGATGGCTTATTTACCCTGACACCTCACCGAGGCACACGGGTGCCCCCTACCCTTTCCTTCTGACCAAGTACCCTGCATATATTTAAGGATAACTGTATAATAAGGGTCCAAAAGTCAACCTCCTCCAGGGAAAGCAATCCTGATTACTCCGGCTCCCTGAGCTGGTGCCCTGGCATTTCAGCGAGCACCTGACCCCGGCTGAACATAACGGAGCGGTGAGCTCAGAGTTCGGAAATGATCCACTTCTGTTTACATGGCCCAGGATCCCAACTTAGTCTGGGGACAGGATGGTGCTAATCATTATGATCCCATTTGGCTCAGATAAAAAATACTAAGTTTTAAAGGGGGGAGGGGAGGTGGTGGCATAAAGAAGAGGGGGTGAAGTTTCAGCTTAAAAGAATGACAGTAGAGGCTCTGCCACCACCTGATTACTAGGAAGCATCTCTGTGGACATAAACGCCTTGAGAGCCCCACGTGGCCTATTACACTGTGTCCTCCCTTCTTTTTTCCTTGGCCCCTTGGTGACCAGGCATCTCACTGACAGGTGATCAGTGAGGACGGAGCAGACAAGGCGAGAGCCGCCCATCCTGCCGTCATCGTGGGAGGAAACTGCTGCCCTGTTCACACAAGAGCGTGTCTTTCCTCCCTTCTTTCTTTCACCCTCTGCCCCTTGCCTTGGTTTCTACTTTTCCACTCGGCTTCCTCTTCTCATTTGCATATGCCTTCCTGGCTGTCCCACCCCACCCCTCACCTGCCTAGACATGGGCAGGGAAGGAGACAAGAAGAACAGAACAGGAGGGGGGGGCGTGGGGTGCCCTCTCTGAGTCAAAAAAGGGCGGGTTCCCTAGGATGTGCTCATTCTTCTGTTCAATCAGGTGTGCATGCCTTGAAAATCCGTATTTTCCCACGTAATCCTATCTCATAAAAAAGCTTAGAATTTCACAGCGGTGGCCATGTTCCTGGCCCGGGGTAAGCAACATCCTAGTTGCCTCGGGCAAGTGACAAACCGGCTTCCACCTGAAGTTGTGTTCCCAGCCCTGCCCATGTGGAGGCGACAGGAAACGGGTCCAAGGAGGAGTAACAAGAGATGATCACACAGGTCAGTTCCTCATCTCTCTGACCTTTAAGAAAAAAATTAAATGAAACGCACTTAAGCATTATCCCGTGTCCTCACCTGTTTGGCCAGAATCCTCGCAGTGAGCCTTACGGTCTCGGAGGGGTTCCAGTTTTCCCCAAAAACAACCATGGGAGAACATTCCAGCTTGTGCATGGGCCAATCTTCTTTCTGGGAAGGTTAAAAAATGTGAGTCAATGCACCCCCACTGGAATGAAGTGCGAGAGGGGAGGATGCAGCAAGTCCTCCTAGCTAAGGTCAAGTGAAACGTGTTTCCTTTTGGAAAACATCACGATGCGCACAACAGCCAGAGATGAAAACATCCTTTAAGGTGCGTACAGTCCCATAACCCTGACGCGGGCCTGCCCAAGGCTGTCAGGATGAGGACATGGCTTTGTGCTTCTTCACGAGCGTCTCGCGTCTTTCTGCAGCCTCTCGCTGCTCCAGGCCCCACCCGCGCCTGGCCCTCTCTGATCACAGACTGTGATCTTCTGCGGAAGCGGTCACGGCGCAGGGGCGAGTGCTCTGGGTCGGAGCCCCGGACCTGGCTCCTCTGCCTTGCAGCTCTGCTCTGGCCCTGGTCTCACGGCGGGGCACATAGCCGGCTGGCACGCACAGCAACCTGTCCCCCCTGACAGGCGGCAACAAAATGCACGTGAGGGCTTCATCGGGGGCCCTCAGGGAGGTGGTAACGGCACCTGCTGGGGATATTTAGACATAAGGCTTCCTGAAGATTCAGCGGAGAAAATGGGAAAACTGTGCTCCTTTCTCTCCCACGTCTTCAAGTTCTATGCCCCAGGCTGAGGGTGGAGGATACACGATCAGTACAGGAAGGGGGGTGATGCCATGGAGTCCAGGAAGCTGAGAGGGCACAGGACACGAGGTGCTGTGGGACCATGGAAGAGGGTGAGGTGTGGAGAAGAAATGATTGTGACAGCTGGTGACAAGGCTAGTGTGGGATGGCCGAGAACTGACCAGACACCATGGAGGTCATGGCCAACTTTGAAAAAAAAACAGGTGTGACAGTGTGGACTACCTACTGGCTGCTGGCAGTGAGAGAGAAAGAGAGAGAGAGAGAGAGAGAGAGAGAGAGAGAGAGAGAGAGAGAGAAATGGGGTGAAGGCTTGGAAGGGGTGGTGGAGGGGATCATTTTATATTTGGGAAATGTCAGAGCACTTGGATACTGATGGAGTCACCAGACACTTCCTCAGTGGCACTGGGTGCTGTCCGTTCTTCCCTCAGCCTTTCCTCCCCAGGAAACCGCAGCCCATTCTTTCAGATGCTCGAGCCAGAAACCTGGAGTCCTCCTTGTCTCCCTCACAAGCACACTCCTCTCGGGCAAGCCCGTTACCTGTGCCTTCAAAGTACGCCTAGAACCCGATCACTTCTCACTACCCGCTTCCAGCCCACTGCAGCCCTGATGCCTCTCACGGTGACGACTGCCCTTGCCTTCGATGCCTCTGACCCTTTCGACCGGGATGCCTGGCTCTGCCGACCCCCACTGCCTGTGATCAACAGGGCAGCTGGAGTCATCAGCCTGTTAAACAAAATCCGATCATGCCACCTCTCAGCTCAGAGCCTCCTACTGGCTTCTCCTCCCAGAGCAAAAGGCAAAGCCTCAGGTGACCTGTGAGGGCACACATGAAGCGAGGAGTCACTCCCCCGACTCCTGACCACGAGGGCCGCACATCTCCTTCTTGTCCCTGAACAAACCAAGCATGCTCCTGCCTCAGGACCTTCGGCACCTGCTAGATTTCCTGGCTGGAACTTTCTCCTAAATACCCACATCACCCCTCCCTCACTCGTCCATGTCTCTGCTCCAATCGCCTTTTCAGGACACCTGCCATGGATAGATAACCCTGCCCCAAACAGCACTTTCTGCATCTTTATGTTCCTCCTTAGTACCTCTCACCACCTGATGTATTACACACTCAGTAGGTTTCTGGCTTACTGGTCTCCCACCCCATTACAACGAAGGAACTTTGTCTGTTTTGTTCCCACCTACCACCCCAGAGCTTAGAACAACAGTGCCTGGCTTTTCCGAGGCCCTTAATAAAGTTGCCGAATGAATGAAGATGACTCCCTACGCCCTTCCCTCCTTCCCTCCACCCCGTTCCAAGGAGGAAGGACACGGTGTCACTTAGTGATTGAATGCTGTGTGTGACACAGACCCTTGGCTCCGGTGCTGTGCCAAGATGTTCTGCAGAGTTAAATAACGCCGTGCCAAAGATAACTGAGAGCGGGGAGAGGGAGAAATGACAAGGTCTACACCAGGGAGAAGGGGATCTGCTTCTAGCCAGAGCCTAAAATAAGAGCGCGGTGCCACGAGGTAGGGGCAGGTGGGTCCAGCTCCCTGCAGGCAAGCCAGCGCCCTTCCCAGATGCAAAAGCAAAAAGAGAAAGACAAAGAGGGCTCCAGGCCTTGGGATGCTGATGGGAACATCTGCCAGAGACAGTGATTGACAACTGGGAATGAGGTCCACTCTGACCCCCAGAGCTCTAACGGAAGGCCTTTGCAGGGCCTGGGAGAGACTGGCTTTCTGAACTGTGGATGGTTCCTCTGATGTTTAACAACAATGAGCTCCTGGGAGAAAGAAGTTTAATATTGACATTTCTTCATATGACTTGTTCATTATTTATTCATATACTTGGTACAAAATTAATGTGAATATAAATAGCACGCAATGTTGACACTTACTGATGTAAATGCCCTCGAAGGGAAGGGAACCTACCCACAAGGAGCGCTCTGGGGGGAGGAGAGCAGAGTGCTGTCAGGTAGGACGCTGGTTGGGGGGGTCGGGAAACCTAAATTCTTTTTTTTTTTTTATGTAATTTTATTGATTTCAGAGAGGAAGGGAGAGGGAGAAAGATAGTAACAGCAATGATGAGAGAGAATCATAGATCGGCTGCCTCCTGCATGCCCCCTATTGGGGATCGAGCCTGCAACCCGGGCATGTGCCCTTGACCAAGAATCAAACCGTGTGTGACCTCCTGGTTCATAGGTCGATGCTCAACCACTAAGCCACATGGCTGGACTGAAACTTGCATTCTTATGCCCAC
This sequence comes from Corynorhinus townsendii, assembly GCA_026230045.1. Taxonomy (NCBI): domain Eukaryota; kingdom Metazoa; phylum Chordata; class Mammalia; order Chiroptera; family Vespertilionidae; genus Corynorhinus; species Corynorhinus townsendii. Next base: position 28,560,792 of record JAPDVU010000013.1, read on the forward strand.
TCTACAGCGAAGCAGTGATAGGACGACAGACAGGCCTCTTAATCCCTTTGCGTCCGTATCCTTGGTCATAAATAACATGATCCTTAAGTTACTTAGCAGGTCCAGAAGCCTGAGTCTACGATTTTACACCTTCCAACAGTGTTAATCAGGTACAAAGCTTGAGTCCTACCAAGAAATGTAGGGCCTTCCAAGGATAATCAGGCATTCATGTCACCAGAAAGGGACGTGTGAGGGTCCAACCAGCTCATCCACAGGAAGCACTTAGGACAGTGCCTGGCACACAGTGCCCTCACGGCAGGGTGATTGTTCATTTATGGGTTCATTCATTCATTCATTCAATGAGCTCTGCAACTGACCCTAGAGGCAGGGATGGGAGATGAAGTCTTTGACTTTATGTAGTTTATGCTTTTATCAGAACACCAGATAAAAGCAAGAGCACCTGTAATGTGATACTGTCCCACACAGCAGTTAAAGCAGAGAGATGGCCTGCCTCCAGGAAGTGCAAAGTCACATAAGTTTCATCAAGGGAAATTAATCAGAATCATAATGTTTTCAGTTTCTGTAGGAAGGTGATGATGACATTATCTTAGAGAACCCGACAGAAGCAAGTTGCCCTAGTTTTGCACATACGATTATAAACAATCAGACTGGACAAAACTGGGGGGAAACTAGGCTAGCCTTCTATTTATTTATTTATTTTTGTATTAGCAGCTTCTTTGTACACTAAGTAGTTCTGCAACCCTTTGTGTTTTTTAAAACGTTTTTTGGTCAGTTTCTCTAAAACCTTTTATCCTATTTTTTTCCTTCTAAAGCCAAGCTATTACTCCTGCCCTGACTGCAATCTGTATAAAAATTTTTATGTAAACTCAGATCCCATTTTCCAGAAAAAAATAATATACAGTAATATACAGTAACAATAAATGCATAGGAAGGATTCCAAAAGGCATATACCAAAGCATCACCAGTGATTTTTTTTTCTGGAAAGGTAAGATTATAGATACTCTTCCTGATCTTTCAGACTGGACTTTCCGAGATTTCTACAGGAAGCACGGATTACCAGTGCACTCAACTCAAACAAGTCAATCCACATAAAAGTAAGACATGGACTCTTTTTGTATCTGTTAAACTTCTCTTTCATTTTGAGCCAACGTACCACCTGCTCTGCACGGCTTACCTTTTTGAGCACGGACAAAAGTGCTTAAAGAGGCAGAAAGAGTTGCTAAACTGTCTCACGGTGCACCAGCATTTCCAAGCCTGGAAGAGTGACTGCTCAGTCAGCCAGTTTTCTGCAGAGCAAAGGATACACTGTCTTCCTGGCTCAGGAGACCCGGCTTTCATTGCCAAGCCCCCCTCTCTCACGCTTGCATTTGGTGTCTCTCTAGTTCTCATGGCGCCTTCAAAACAGACACAGGCCGCTTGTACACACGTATATGTGCTCTCCTACAATGTGGACTAGTGAGCAAATGTCACACACTTTCCATTACCTTCGAGAGAAAATGGAAGCAGGACCATCTCACGGGGAGGTGACCCACGCTGCTGAACCCCCACCCCGAGGACACATGCTCTGTTCTGTATTCCCCGTAAAAGAGTGATTGTAGGGATGCACTCGGCCACTCATACACAGATTTTTCCCGTGTGAAACATGTAGAAAAGGTTTCCGAATATTATTTAAAAATAAGTGGCTCAGTTTACGATGCTCCCTATGTCTGTGAGACCAAAGGGAATTTAACCAAATGGAACCCATGACTCCGGCCCATGCACTAATCACCCAGAACCACGACAGGTCATGGGAGCAAGTCTGACGCATTTTCTACACTTCAGGGTTTTTTTTCAGTTGACAAAAATCAAGGACTTTCTCACATCTTTAGTCACATGCTCCTCACATGTGCTTTTTAAAAATTTTTTTGTCTAGGCCAGGGCATGCCCCTTCCTACTTTCAAAAGCACTCATAACCGCATCACCTCCATGTAAACAACACAAACAGGTATTTTTTTTTTTTCCGGCTTGTTAATGTTAAGAAATAGCAACCCAGAAAGTTCTACATCCCAGTGATTCCTCTAAAACCACCGACTTTCTAAGGCGAGTCTCTTAAACGCGTCATGGTGCCGTTCAACGAAGTCTCAGTGAGGGAAGAATACACTGAGCTTTCCAGGCATATTTATAAAAACAAATGTTCATGAAAACACACAGGTTAGAACACAAGCCTAACTAAAAAGCAGTTTCTGTTTCTTTTGTATTTCCCCCCCATTACCTTTTATGACTCATCAATTAAAATCTCTCCTCTGGCAGGATCACACTGAGTCAAGTGAAGGAGGAGGAGAAAGTCAATGGGACAGGATACAGCCAAAATGCAGAAAATGCAGCAAAATCCTAACACGCTGAGGTTCCAGAGAAGGGTCTGGGGAGAACACACACATCCATGAAAAGCCCACTTCCGTTTGTGTAACACGTTCCCCAGGTGCCTTTTTCCCTAGGGGGCCCTCAGCATTCCCACACAGAGTGTTGGCAAGTGGTGACAGGCCTCCGCTAGCCCTTGGTACGCACTGCGTGACGTCAGGCATGTCGCTCAACCAGTAGGGGTGTCGTTTTATCTTCTGGGGCTGAACCTGATCACCTTCATTCCAACCTCACCCTCGGCTGTGTGGTGGTGACCCCGAGGCCTGCAGGCGGGTGGGGCCCACCTGTGAAGGAGGCCCAGGGAGGGCGAGGCTTTCTCAGGTGGAGAATCACTCCGGTACCTTCCTCCTCCTGCTCTTTTGTGCCACCCTGATTCCTGCACCAGAGCCTCGGCGTGGATCCCATCCCAACATGCCTGCAGGCAGAATCCTGATGACATTTTCATCCGGACCAAACGCCTCCGATTCCTCCCTACGCACGTAGGGCGCCCTTGCACTTACTGTTATTAAATCCTGAGGGCCATGCTGTCCCATCGTAACGCTCTGCCCTGCACCTACGTATAGCTCTTCAGAACTAAAGGATGGAAAACCATGGGCGTCAGCCTCCTCCTTCAACCAGAGGAGGCAGATGAAACAAAAGGGAAACAAACAGGTCAGATCCAGCTTGTCGCCTCTGGAAACCAGGGGCTTCGGGAGCGGGATTGTCACTGGTCATCCAGGAGGGCCCTCTGGCCCCGAGATTCTTAACAGACGCACAGGAAAACTGACCAGGAGACGTGCTCCCCAGGCTGCGGGTGCATGGCCCAGGAACTGGGCAAGCAGCAGGAACACTCCACACATTGCAAGGCTGACCTCTGTGAGCTGTCTAGGCCTAAGACCTCTGAACATGGCTTAAAACCACAGGACTGCATCCTCCATCCTGGGGCTCCTTGCTCCCCAGGCAAGCTCTTCAGGGTTTAACCAGCTATCCCATTTGACTGCAGGAAGAGAAGGCAGAGACTGTCAGGCTGCCTGTTGTGAAGTAATAAACAGGCACTCGGGTTGGTGTGTTTGGTTAATGTGAACCTCCCGAGAGAGGGCACCCCTCACTGTGTGCTCATAAATAGGGTTCTGAATCTGCAAATCTGGGAGACTAGGTCCTGAAGGCAGGGGAACTGCAGAGCCACCTTAAAACCCCAACACGGACCATAATGATTCATTAAAATAATGCCACCTAGGGAGGCTGACAGGACGGTAGCTTATGCTTAAGACACCCAGAGATGACTCAGCACCTCACACAACCCGATGTTCTCTATTAATGCCGAGTTCACAGGTAATCAGAGAAATGAAGACTTGTTTTATAATAAGCATCACTTACACAGTGCACACCATTAGTGGTCTCAAGCTCTCAGGATCCATCCACTATCTTAGGTTAAAAAAACAACAAAAACAAGCCCCTTAAATCTAAAGCATGCTGTATGCATTATTCTTAGCTTAAGCCTGAGCTTCAGTCCCGTCTGAATTATTGTAACATTATTTTTTCATAAGCCCTGGCCCCTGTACACAGTGTCAGTTGAGATACATGTAATATCTGTCACTTGGCCTGGACAATTCACTACAATGGGCACTACCGTCCTTGTTTACATTTGAAGACACTGAGATGGAGGGATGTCCCTGGAATTGCCAAGTTCACAGAGCTAGTAAGTTGCAGAGTTGGGATCCCAGCCTCCTGCTAGTCCGGGTCATATTCCCTGAACTGTATGTGATTTACTACCTGCTTCTCTAGAGACCCAGAATGTCATGTTGTTTTTTCTAGACGTGTTGAAGTTAAATATAGAAACAGCTAACTTATCAGGCCTGGGTCACATCATGGAGGCCCCAGAGCTCACCGACATCTCCATCGCCACAGCCACCTAACCACGGAATAGTCTATCCACAACTGGTGGGAGCAACGTATGGTCTCTCCTCTTCAAGAGAAGGCCCACTCCCCGAAAACTCAACCACAGGCCCATGTCCATTCTCCCTGTCGCACAGGTGGGCAGCCTCCGGAAGCCTGCCCCGGAGATGCAGAGAGGGGGACTGTGCCCGTGGCCTCGGGTGCCAAGGGAGACACGCCCTCGCCCGTGGCACAGCCCGGGCCTCATTCTGGCAAGAGCCCACTGTGGCTGGAGCGCCTCGGTCACATGACATAAAGGCTTAGCAACCTCTCCCATGGCTAAATAACGCTCGCTGGGGGACATTCAGAGGCCAGCTGCACAGGGAGAAGAGAAGGAAACAAATGAAATTGTGGGTGATTAGAAGTAGATGGGGGGTGGGAGGCGGGATGTGAATGACACCAAGTCACTCCATCCGTTGGAGCCGCTGATGAAGAGCATCAGCATGTCCCCGGGTGTGTCTCTTAGGTTGCCATTGAAAAAACTGACTGGGGAGCCCTAGCCAGTTTGGCTCCATGGATTGAGCGTGGGCCTGTGAACTGAAGGGTCCTGGGTTCGATTCCAGTCAAGGGCATGTACCTTGGTTGCAGGTCCGATCTCCAGCCCTGGTCGGGGCGTGTGGAAGGCAAACCATCGACGTGTCTCTCTCACATCAATGTTTTTCTCACTCTGTCTCTCCCCCTCAGCCCCCACTCCGCAAGGAGCCCACAAGACTGCCTCCAAGCGCTTCCCATCCCCAAGTTACAGGTCCCTTTGATACTTCTCCATTGAACCAGGTGCCCGTGGTCTGCACGCAGCCAGCCTCCTGAACCCGCCCAGCCCCAGTCCCAGTCCAAGTTCGGAGCAGCCACCCTCTAGCTGTACGTACAAAGGCCATGCCAGGGGCTCACCTAAGTCTAGCTGGAATCAGGCTGGGTTCAAACAGCCCAAGGGTGTGGCCTGCGAGAGGGATGGTGTAAACCTTTTAAAGACAGCACTTGAGCATTTCTCATCTGTCCTCTCTGCATGTTCCATCTGCTACTGGTGGCCTTGGGGGCAAACTGTCCAATACCTGCCTGTGCCCTTCATGGCTCTCCTTGTGTCTTTCCCACTTCTCCTGCTCCCTTTCCTTGGTCCTATAAATGGCGCCCAAATGTTCCTGTCTGGGTCCTGGGGTCAGCTCACAGGGGTATCCAGCCACATCCCACACCACAATGAGGCTTTCCAGCTCCGGCTGCAGGAGGGCGCTGGGGGAGCCACGACAAGCCAGAGAAGGATGTTGGGGGTCCCGATGTTTACGGAAACAAGGCCCTCCCTGCCAGTTGGCCCAGCACCTACCTGACACTCCACATTGCAGTAAAATGCCTGCTTGCATCTTCCACATTTGGACAATCCTTCTTTCCTTAAAAACAGAAAGGGCACGGTAGTGGCGAGAGGCACAGACACGGGAAGCCGCACATTTTATCATGCAATAATCCAAGCCATCTGGTCGGGAAGCAGTGCCAAGATTCCCCATACCGTCCTCTCCCACGGATCAGTGGCGTTTTCCCAGAGGAGATTTTGACCAGATTCAGTCCTTGAGGAGGAGTGAGCGGGTCCAATAGCACACGCTCCGACATTTACTGTCCCCAGCAGCGTGAAGGGCACTTTCCGAGGAGGGGGACGCCATGCTCTCTGCTCGTGCACCTGGCTTGGGACACCACTGCTGCTCCCATCACCTGCACTATGACTCAGTAGTTTGGGCAACTCAAAGGCTTTTAGGTCCTGATTTCCTCACCTGCTGCCGAGGGACAGACATAAACCATGGCGGAGGTTGGACATCCTGAAGATGGAGGACTGGGGCACACAGGAAACTGCAGAGTGAGCGACAGCTTTATTGTTTATGAGACGCCAGGGATGCAGGAGATGAGACTGCCTATGTCAATAATTCAAACGTCCAGAAAGTGAAGTTTGAAAACAATGCAACCCAGCAAGCGGGGGCATATCCTTGAGTACAACAGGACTGGCTGTGATTGGTCCCTACACCACCTTGTCAGTGTGCTCCGGAGCGACTCTCCTGCCTCTTCCTAATTCGGTCAACGCTCCCTGTGCACTGGGGTCATATCTGCTTCCCAGGAAGGACAGGGATACCGGAGCTTTCCAACTGCTGCGTGTGTAGCAGTTGATGAGCATTAGACAAGCCAACGCTTTTTTTTAAAAAAAAACAAAAACCTGTGAAGCTACTGAATGAAACCCCACACGGACAGGACTCTTAAATGATTGTCTGGAGGTGGGGACCCCCATATGGTTTCCATCAGACCACTATCTGTAAAGCGCACTGTCTGATTCGCACGCTGGGCACTGCAGCCCGTAGACATGCCAGCACCACGAGGGGCATTCTCTGACCTGAGGGCGGCACCTCATGGCCGCCCCCTCTGCGCCAGCCCGAGGAGCCGGGGTTCTAGAATGTGCATAATCGCGCTGTAGACGCCTCCTCTGCTCCTGGCAGCCAGTGGTAGTCACCACACAACTCCCACGGGAATCCAGGACGGGCGCCCCACTGTTGGAAGGAAGCAGGCTGTCCTGTCGTTTTCATGACAGCGCTTGGCTTCCCAGGAGCCGCCTGAAGCACGGGTGGGAGAAAAGCACATCTTGCCGCTGAGGCATGAATAAATGTTCCGAGTTTGCACATCTCACCAGCTCACAAGGGAACCCACGGATTTAGCAGAGTATATCCTCTGGCCTGAAATGCCCCCGAGGTTGCGTCTCAAGGGCTCCATACTCTGACTTTGCACTTTGGAAGATGAAATAAATGAGCTGCGAGGTCCCTGCTGTCTTGCATTTTGTATCCAGGGAAAGAGGACATGAAGTGACATGGAAGCAAGGCCTCAGGGCTGTGGGCCTTGAAGAAGTGCCAGGGGGATGGAGGGCAAAGATGGGCAAAGCCAGGGAGGGGACTTCCAAAATTTTTTCCAAAAAGAAGTGTTTGCAAATGCATCCTGGGTGGGGAGATGCCAGCCCACAAATATGTCTGAAACTGTCATTTGTTAATGTTTGCTTTTGCGAGGGTGAGGTCACAGACTCTCTTTAGTAAGAGTTTGACTGAAGCTATTCATTCTCCCCAACAACCCACCTTCTCCCGACTCCCTCACCCCCAGGAAACAACAGGAAATTCTGTAACATTTCAAGGGCTCATGAGCCCAAAGCCCATACACAGACCACTGAAGAGCCTCTCAAACCAGTGGGAAGATCCCCTGATATAAAAGTCTAGAGGCCAGTTGCATGAAGAGATTCGTGTAATAGGCCTTCCTTTCCATGGCTTCCAGCACCGGTTTTCCTCCGGCACCTGGGACCCAGGCATTCTCTCTGGCCAGAGTCTGCCTTCTTCGTCTTCGCTGCAGACTCTGGAGTCTGCAGTCTTGTCTTCGCTGCGGCACTCTGTTCCTGTAGGTCCCTTCAGCCCTCGCCCCCCGCCCCCCCTCTCATAGTAGGCATCCTGCCCGGCTGGGCCACTCCACACCTGGAGCAGCTAGGTGGCCGCCATCTTTGGCCTTCTAATTTGCCTCTGATTGGCTGTGGGCATAGCGGAGGTACGGTCAATTTCCATGTTTGTCTATTATTAGGTAAGACTAGGAAATTATCATAAAAATATTTTTATTAGCTCCACACCATACATAAAAAAAAAGGACTGCAGCATGGGTTCTCCCACACAGAGGCCAGCAGTGAAGTTAACACGAAGCTGGTTTTCAGCTTCACGGGAACCACCAAGGGAGAGAAAAGCCTACTGGGCTCGGGTGAGCTAGGGAGGAACTCCAGTGGGATTTCATCAAATTATAAATCTCCCAAAGGCCAGGCTCCTGAGCCCAGCCAGTCACCAAGTCCACAAGCCACAAACAATGAAGAGAGAGCTAACTTCTCGGGGCTGGCAATATATTCCATCATTTCCACGGGATCCCAGTGGTTCTCACGTTGTGGTCTGTAGACTGCTGGGAGCGGGTGAGGTCAAAATCATGTTCAGAACACTACTACTTGTCTTGACATGTACCCCGCAGAAGGTGTAAGCTGTCAAGGTGCCTGGAAGCTAAAACTTCCCGGTGTCTTAGTATTAAACCAAATCAGTGGCACCAAACTGTCCCAGGGTCATTTTATCCTCCATGTCCACACACTCAGAGTAAAGGGGGAAAAGCCAGTTCTACTTAAGGATGTCCCTGATGAAGGAGTAACAATGTTAAGTCTATTACACCTCCACTCTTCGACATCCTGTGATGAAAGGAGAAGGATGCATATTTCTGCTGCATGCTGATTGCAGGGTGGCTGCTTTGAGGAAAAGCACTCGGGATTGCTGGAGCTGTAACCCGAACTGGCCACTTTGTCCTTCGAATGCCGTTTTTACTTGAAAGAACAGCTTTAGACAAGCTGTGGCTACTCAAACTTGAGTATCTGGCAGATGTTATTTAAATGAATGAAGTGAGCCTACCCCTTTGATGAAAACAAGTGGCAATATTTGTTGCCAATGATAAAATTGGGCTTTCAAGCAAAACCTAGAATTTTGGAAAACATATATCTGCCGTCCTGAGCTTGACAGTCTCTCACTTCATGAGATGAACAACTAATTGTTGTGCTATGGTTTTATGAAATGAGTCAACTTCTAGAAGGTCTAATTTAGTGAACCAATATTTTCTAAATGATGAGTGTATGCTGTTTTTAAAATTATGCTTGGCTAAAAGAGTCATTCAAAGTACAAACAGACCAAGGGATTTTAACATAACAGAGCACATACGGTTCACACACGTGCTTCCGGCTGCCTATTACCGCTAACCTTTAAGACAATACCACTTAACCGAGTTTTAGTGTTGAATCCAAGAATTTCACAATTAACTGGTAAGGCTGTTAAAATAGCCCTCCCTTTCCAACCACATATCTAATTGAGGCTGGATTTTCCCCATGCACCTCAGCCTGGACTACAGAGTACCCCAGACCAAATTCAGAAGCATATTTGGGAATCCAGCTGTCTTCTGGAAATCCAGGCATTGGAGAGATTTGCAAAACTGTAAAACAATACCATTATTCTCACTAATTCTTTTGTGTTGGAAAATAGTTCTCATTAAAAAAAAAAAAAAAGTTCAAAGTATTGGTTTTTATCTAAATGAACAGATATAATTTTCTCAGTTTTAATTTCAAATGTCGTAAACAGTGATAAATATAACCCATGGTGTTCTCAATTGAGGGGTTCCAGGACCAAAAAGTTTGAAAATGGCTGATCTACCTTAATAATTCCATCAGCTCTATGAAGAAGATTCTCATTTTTCAAATGAAGATGATGAGGATCCCAGAGGTGAAATATCCAACCCAACATGGTCACTCACACGTAGGTAGCAGAATCAGAATTCACACATCAATATGCACATTCTGTCTTCATCATGCATGAATACCCTTCCTTGAGTATTGGGACAAATATCCAGGAGCATAAACTACATGAAGCAAAAGCAATCTATGGGTTGGGATAAGCTAATAGTGGTAACAAAGCGTAAGTAAAGGCATTCTTTCCTCTGAGGTTTGCATTCTGTCCCAGCTCCAATGGCATCCCGTTAATGTTACTTCAAAGATGCGAAGGGAAGGATTCAGGATCATTTTTCAAAATGAGATTTGGGGAGGGAACACTTCTACAGAGAGGATCCCTCAACCAAGTAGGACATGGGAACTGATTTCACTTGACATGGGATGGAATAAAATAAGGACTGGTGTTGTGTTTAGTCTGTGCAAACAAGGTCCCTCCCTGTCCTTCGGTGTGGCACATCTAAGTGCTCCTCGGAGGGTCACTGGTCCAGTCCACTCTGCATCATATCCTCTGTGAACCGGGTGGTGGAACACTGTAGCTGTCAGGCCGACTTCACTGGATGAATGCTCATGGAGTCCTCTACCTGGTTCTATATGCAAGTTCTCAACACAGATCCTCCTGAGCCAGGCTGCCTTCCCCGTACAGGAGGAGAAAAAGGAACCAGTTACTGGTAGCGAAAAGCAAAAGAATCTGCTTTGGTCTACTCTGTTATGAGTGATTCTAGATGAAGAGGGGTGGGCTTACAGAGGGAGCTCTGTTGAAATTATCCCGATGTGTGCTTCGGTTCTTTCCATTAACTAGGGGGAGATGTAAACTTTTCTTAAGCCGAGTGGTTGAAACTCAGACTAAAATTTGCTGAGTTGGTACCCACATTGTGTGTGCATGTGCTGGGGAGAGAAAGGAAGAGAGAGGAAGAGAGCCTGTGTTTGCCCATTGCTGACGGAGAAGTTGAGCCAGAGAGAAACTTCATATGGGATATTCGTTTTCACTGGAGGAATACACAAGGCCTTGAGAATAAACTCTGTGCCTACAGAAGACGCAGCCGTAAATCTTTCATTTGCCACGCAACCTGATCGGAACTGTCCAGGAGGTTTGGGGCAAGGCTGCAAAACAAAGAAAACAAAATTCCCCTCAAAGAAAGGTGCGTAAAGGTCATTGGAGGAATGAATTGAAATATAAAATAACCCAAAAGGAATGGAACTCAAAGAAAGTGAAGGGTGAGTCTCTAATCACCTCCCAGAGTGTCTCAACCTTGCCTTGCTGAGCCTGGGGTAGGACCCAGAAATTCTCATTTCGTTGGTCTGAGTTGGAATCTTTAGAAAACCCCCGGAGATTCTAATGGGCTTCCAGATGTCTGGGTCTGACACATATTGGGTGTAGCCCTGTATCAGGTAGTATAGGTCCCTTGGTAATGAATGTTTGGGTAAGAATAGAGTGGCAGATGGCACATTTTCTAACAATGGCAAGAAAATATTCTAGAAGCCAGAAGTAAGTGGTTTTTAAAAAAATATTTTTATTGATTTCAGAGAGGAAGGGGGGTGGGAAGACGAGAGACAGAAACATCAATGATAATGATGAGAGAGAATCAGTGATTAGCAGCCTCCTGCACACTCTACACTGGGGATTGAGCCCACAATCTGGGCATGTGCCCTGACCAGGAATCGAACTCTTATCTCCTGGTTTATAGGTCGATGCTCAACCACTGAGCCATGCCAGCCAGGCAGGAGTGAGTTTAGCCTCAGCTTTCTGTCCACCGCCTCCGGATACCCACTTCACAATTGAGGATGAATATGGGGAGTTACTTTTCCCACCTGCCTATCGCAAATTCTGTTTTCTTTCTGATGCTTGAGGGGCTATGTGCTTTTGGAAAAATTACTGATCCTTTCTGAACCTGTTTCCTCCACTATAGAGATATACTAGTAGTTTCTGCCTCATAGGTTTGTTATGAAAATTAAGTGAGAAAATACAAGTTACCATGTCCTAGGACTCTACGTTTAATTAGCCTTCACTCTTTTTTCTTTTTTTTTTTCCTCCTAAGTGATATCAACTACTGAAATATCTTCAGGACAATCTCACCCAGACTCATATTTACAGGATTTATGTTTGTAAAGCCTTTGTTTTATGGGCAAACATTCACCCTGCTGTGACGGGTAGGGCTCTTTGAACTTAAGGAATGGTTCTATCCACAAAGGGAGGAAAGGAAGGCGAGAGGAAAATGCAAGTATTTGATTATAAGCGACGGGAACAGAACTTAGAAGATACGCTCCTGCCATTTTTTACTGGGAGGAGACACACGCAGTGATTAATTTTCTTGCTTTTAAAATTTGGAAGCCAGGAAGATGTAATTAGAGATGTAATTAACAACTCCTGCTAGTTAACGCGTTGCCGCGGGTGCTGTTGGTCTAGATAAAAAGGGTTTGATCCTGTAAGCTCCCTAGTTTCTGCGACTAAAATGAATGCTTGGTGGGTTTCACCATGAAAGAAAATGATCCTGGCATGGAGGGGGGTTTGCAATAACAATTACTTTTAACTAACGGTGACAGAAGAAGTGACAAGTGTGCTGTGTGGAACAGAGACAGCCCCGGCCAGACGGAAAAGAGAAAAGGAAAAAAGCCCAGCAGCGCAATATAACTTCACCGTGGGTTGAAATAAGACAATCAGAAACAAAGTTAGCCTCCCACCCAGAGAGAGTGGTTGCACCAGCAAATTTTTATTTGAGAGAAACAAAAATTGGAGGAATTGTGGCGGAACCCTATTATAACCCTAGTCGGGGGACCAAGGATAATACGAAGGCTCTGGGTTTTTGTGTGACAGTAAAAGATGCTCCCTATCACTTTAATCCACAATGGAGCCCGGAACCGGGGCCCACGGGCAGGGGGGAGCTTCTTCCCAGAGCCCTGCTGAACCTCCCCTTCGCATGAGGCTTTGTTCTGAGGCTTGTTAAAAGTTGGAGCCTGGGGCCCCTGGGGGAGGCAGGAAATATTTAGGGCAGTGAGGGAGCAACTAATAGGTTTCCCCAACTATAGGAATAGGAACTGGATTTACAAGGAGAAAGCTGGCTTTGGTGGTCCGGGCAATGAATGGTTGGCCTTGCTACAAAATGATGACACTGCAGGGGATGGGGGGGGATGTAGGCCAAAGGGTACACATTTTCGGTGATAAATTCTGAGGATTTAATGTACAGCATGGTGACTACGGTTAATAATAAAGTATTGTATACTTGAAAGGTGCTGAGAGTAAATGCATTCTCACCGCACAGACAAAAAAGTTAACTCTGTGCGGTGATGTGTTAATGATCTTGATCTTAGTCCTCATTCCACAACGGATACTGTCGTCCCCTCTAAATAGGAGCAGTATTTGTCAATTATTCCTCAATCAAGCTAAAGAGTGTTATAAATATGGCTCTAGCTAAGCTCAGAAGTGAAGAAAAAAAATGACACTGATTTACTGATTTAGGATTTGTTTTAATGCAGGCTTTGGCGGGCATGGAATTTACCTTTGCCTTAGAAAGAGCAGTCGATGAATAGAGGAGAAAAAGGTAGAGCCTCCAGGAAACACACGATTCCTCTCTCCAGCCATTGGACGGCACGTCGTCCAGCCCCATCCCGTAGACCCTGTAAAGCCCTAACAGCTCAAGCCTGCCCCAAGGCCGGATGTGCACTGTACTACTTAACATCTGACTCTGGAAAGGCGTTCTTCATTAACCTTTGTGGGAGATCAGAATGACACGTTTTTGCTAGTTTATCTTCCCCGTCTGTCGCCTACTGAAGTCAAAAGGAGAGAAACAACGAACGCCTTTCGTTTTATCTCGGTTTGCTCATAAAGGAACTGACAAGTAACAGCCACCATTTATTCTAATGGTGGCAGAGGTTATCATGAATGCTTTGGAACACCAATAATATTAGATTCCCCTATGACCACCTTGGCCCTAAATTCCATAACACCCAGGTGTTTACATACCAAGGGAAAGGGCAAAACCAAAGTCGTAGAAATTTAACTATTTAAAAACTCAAAATGCTCCTCACTGTCTTCCTCACTTCAGCATTCAGGCCACAGAGTAGGAAAAAAAGTGTGAAAATACCTTTTTGACCTAATGCTAACTGTGAGTTCTAGAATATAATCAGGCCTTTTGCAGCCAAACATGAGTATTAACGTCTTGCCCAAAAAACAGGGGATCTGTCCTGAATCTAACAAGACAATGTATCTTTTCAATTGCTTGTAATAGAATTTTAAGAGGTGTCACCCTCTCATCCTCTTGGCTTTATTTTTCTATAGACAAACAATCATTAATCGAATTGCCCATTTGTGTAGGTGAACTACCCTAATTGTGGATGTTACCCTGAGAACTCAAACTTATCAGATATTGTTTAAATAGTTGTATCAGACATTTTTCTTTCTTTTTTTTCCTCCTCATTACACTTTGTTTTAATGAGTTTCAAAAGTATGTGATAGATTCTTGGTCAAGTTGTTTCCATTAAAATGTGCTGATTTTCGCCCAGCCAGCGTGGCTCAGTGGTTGAGTGTTGACCCATGAACCACGAGGTCACAAATGGTTCGATTCCTGGTCAAGGCACATGCCCAGGTTCGGTCTCCAAGCCCAGTAGGGGGTGTGCAGGAGGCAGCTGATTGATATTTCTTACAGATGTTTCTATCTCTTCATCCCTCTCCCTTCCTCTCTCTCTAAAATCAATAAACTTTTTTTAAAAGTACTGATTTTAAAAACGAGTAACTTAAAAAACTGCCCCCCCACACAACCACCCACCAAATTGTCCACAAAACATTCTTCTTTCCTTCTGAAGGTTTTATGATGCATTGTATTCATTAACCAGTCTCTTACTATTAAACTTAAATGAGACAAACAGTTCTGAGACCATTCTTCCACCGCTGATTAAGACAGGGGTGACAGGTATTGGGGATAATATTCATTCAGCCTTCTGAGCTTTCTGGGCAGACTTCGTAGCTTTGCCAACTCCAGCTGCCTTCTTGTCTACTGCTTGGATGACACCCACAGCAACTGTCTGTCTCATGTCACGAACAGCAGAACGGACCAGAGGAGGGTAGTCCGAGATACTCTCACCACACACGAGCTTGCCAGGAACCATATTCATGATGGCAATATCACCAGATTTCAAAAACTTAGGGCCATCTTCCAGCTTTTTCCCAGAACGATGATCACTCCTCTCCTTCAGCTCAGCAAATTTCAAGCAAGGCGAGTTGTGTGACAATCCACACCGGTGAGTATCCGGCACTGATCTGGCCTGGATGGCTCAGGATAATCACCTGAGCTGTGAAGCCAGCTGCTTCCGCTGGGGGGTCATTTTGGCTTTCACCAGCCACATCGCCACGAACAACATCTTTGACAGACACGTTCTTGACACTGAAGCCCACATTGTCCCTAGGAAGAGCTTCACTCAAAACTTCACGGTGCATTTCATCGGACTTCACTTCAGTTGTAACGCTGACTGCGGCAAAGTGACCACCACTGACAACACCAGTCTCCACTCAGCCCACAGGGACCGTACCCACGCCACCCATTTGGTAGACATCCTGGAGGGGCAGATGCAGAGTTGGTGGCAGGATGCAATCCAGAGCTTCAAGCAGTGGGTCCCACTGGCATTGCTGTCTTTCCGGGTGACTTTCCATCCCTCGAACCAAGGCAGGTTAGCACTTGGCTCCAGCACGTTGTCGCCATTCCAACCAGAAATTAGGACCAATGCTACTGTGTCTGCGGTGTAGCCCATTTTCTTCATGTAGATGCTGACTTCTTGAACAATTTCCTCATATCCTTTCTGCCTGTGGGCAGCGCAGTGAAACCCACTTGGTTGACACCAATCATCAGCTGTTTCACACTCAGTGTGTGAGCCAGAAGGGCCTGCTCACGGGTGTGCCCGATTCTTGGAGATGCCTGCTTCAAGTTCACTAGCATCTGCAGCGACAATCAGGATGGCACAGGCAGCCTGGGATGAGCCTGTCATCATGGTTTTGATGAAGTCTCTGTGACCTGGGGCATCAATGATGGTCACATAATACCTTCCGGTCTCGAATTTCCACAGGGAACCGTCAATGTGATACCACGCTCACGTTCAACCTTCAGTTTACCTAAGACCCAGGCAGCCCTTCGCCATCTCAGCAGCGTCCTCTTTGTCAAATTTTCCCATGGTTCTTTTGTCGATCCCCCCACATCTATAGATCTGATGCCAGTAGTGGCAGACTTGGGGGAATCTAGGTCTCCAATAATGATGCTGCTGAAATCAGTCTTTCATGACCCCCGTGTTCTGGCTGCAAACCCATTGCGAAAAAGCAGACTTTTTTTTTCTCAATCTTTACTGATTTCCGAAAAAAGGACCCTTTTTATACTATAAAATCTTGTCCATGAGGCAGGGACAAAGTACGTTAATCTACCTTAGCCAAATAATTTCTATTCAGAAAGTATTATTTTCTACATGTAAGGTAGTGTGTCAGGCTCTGGAGGAATGGTATTTTTATAAAAATGGAGCTTTTTGAGGAAATACACCCTACCTTCATGACAATGATTAATATAAACATCAGGCAAGATGATTCAGATGACACTGAACTGACAGCAGGAAGCTACTCCTGGGACTGTGCTGGTTAAAGACACGAAAGTGAGGGCACCTACAGAGAACACTGTCCTGATCATCTTAGAATCCCCAGGGTTACAGCACAGTGCTGGGACAGTAGGGTGTTTAATCAATTTACATAGAAGAATATATATATATATATATATATATATATATATATATATGAATAAAATTAAGAGATGTGTGGGCTGGAATATTTAAAAGGGAGCTTCATAATAGAGATGTAAGTTGAGTTGGATCTCTGTTGAGGATGAACAGACTTAGGGAATAAGGCCTTACCTGGACAGGGCCTTCTAGATTACACATGGGCAAAGGAGGAATGAAGAACAACACGGTTAAAGAAAAAGGAACGAAGAAAAGATCACCCAGATTGTGTTTAGGGTCTACGTAAAAGAGCAGGGAGAGATAACGCTGGATAGGATGAAGTGGGCGCTTCATGGGGAGGACCTGAGCAGTCAAGATTTTCTCCTAAAGAAAACGGGAACCAGTGAAAGGTTCTGCAAGTATTGGCAAGGATTCATTTCCAAAATGAACAGAGTTCTATATTGAGGTCGGCGGTGAAGCCTGCCTGAAGAGCCACTAGCGAAAGAAGTTACAGAAATGAGACTTTTCACTTAATCAGTATTTACCGAGGTAAGAGAGTGCTAGGCCTCGGGCTAAGTGTCGGGGCTACAAAGATGAGGTAACCGGTTCCTGTACTCAAGGAGCAGGTGTGGGAAAGGAAGTGTGGAAGGCGCAATGGAGCAAAGGGGAAGGGAGCTGATCCCAGCTGCAGACGCCAGGACAGACTTCCCAGAACCTGAGAGACATCCAAGCAAGAAGGACAGAGGGGAGAATAGGCATAATACATTTACCAAAGATATGGGCATTTGTGTGCGCGCATGCAAGTTGGGACTGTGAGTGACACTGACACTGCAGAGGAAGTTGGACTCACTTCACTCCTGATGCCCAGTCCTGAAGCTCCCATCGGGCCGTGCCACCAGGGCCATTCTCTGGAGATTCACAGGAAGAGGAGGTGGAGGTGGGCTTCTTTCTTCCCTCCCTGTATCCAGGCAATATTTAGTAGCTGGGTGTCTTAGAAGGCCCAAATATGTGCCCAAGTCAATGAAATATTGAGTGAAATAAGTAGATCGTTTCTAAATTCCTACTATCTTGTGAGCCTAAGAGTTTATCAGATGAAAAAAAACAACAACCCTAAAGGTGTTTTTAAAAAATATATATATATTTATTTATTTCAGGGAGAGAGAGAGAGATAGAAACATCAATGATGAAAGAGAATCATTGATCGGTTGCCTCCTGCACGCCCCCTACTGGGGATCGAGCTCGCAACCCAGGCATGTACCCTTGACTGAAATCAAACTCAGGACCCTTCAGTCCACAGGCCAACGCTTTATCTACTGAGCCAAACCAGCCAGGGCTCCCTAAAGGTTTTTAAGAGTGACACTTAGAAGTATTTTCTCAGGTGTATGAGTAGACTAAATTTCATTAACTTCCAAAAACCAGCTAAAGCTGTTGGTCCTTGCACATAATGTGGGACTGTTACAATTTCATCAGACCTAATATTATCTGATCAAAGTTCTCCCTTCGTTTGCATAAGTCATGAACTTAGATAGAGTATGTGGTGAACCAGAATTTTCTCTGACAGAATTTTCTTTATGACATGCATGGATTACCAGTTTTTAATGAAATAAAAACCTTAGTGCCTTCAACACAGCATCCGCTGAAACCATACACAGTTCAGGGCACTGGGCATTGGCTCTGCAGTGTTGCAGATTTTTGTCCCTTTTCTTCACAGCTGTCTCCCAGGGATTTAGAACCTAGCAAGTGCTCCATAAATAAAATTACTGGTTGCATACATTCACACAACAGAATCCCTACTCTCAGGGAGTTTACCATTTGCTCATAATTCAATGTCTTACTGTGCAGGTGTTGGGAACATCTGAGGCCATCACTGTGAACAGCATCGTCGCTGCGATGGAACCAAAGTTCCTGTGTCCGATGCTTTGAATGGCCCAAACTCAAAATGTCAGAGTGTGGAGTAAGAAAAGGTTTACTGATTGAGAAGGCACCCACCGAGATGAGAGACATAATGGTGCCTCAGACCCACCTTGCTCTCTGGACTAGGTTTAGGGTTTTTAAGGGGCTGGGGGAACAGGCTGGCAGGACAAGTTTTAGTTGGAGGACCTTGGAACTTGGCCATTTGTGGTAAAGGGGAGTCAGCACCGGATCTTCCTGGACAAGGGACCCTTGGAATCTGAAAGGTTCTGGTATTCAAGTTCCAGTTATGTCCCGGTCCTTTGGTTCTGTGGGGCCTGAGGGGTGGATGTGGACTTTGGTTCCGGCTGGGGACAGCTGGAGGTCAGAGTTCCCTCCTCTACCCAGGCTTCCACCGCATGACTTAACGGTTTTGCTCTGTTGTCTCTGGGAAGATCAAACAGGACAGGGCCATTCTGAGCTGGTTCTGCGGTGACAGCTCTGCTACATATTTGTGTGACTGACGGAGAAGAGATTTTGCAGGTGGCACAAGGCACATGTTTCTTATACCAACATCACCCCAGTGAGGAGAATCAACAGAATATAAGCCCGGGCGGGACCCACAGCCCTGAAGAGTCCTTCCTGGTACTCACAGACCCAAGTGAAAAAGTCCAAGGTCTTTCCATTTTTGTCACAGATTGCAACCTAACTCCTCTCAAGAGCCAGGACATCAAATCCTTGACTTTTTTTTTTATTTGGCTCAGATAAAAAACTGTATCTCATGGGTCAGCGAGACTTTCTCGCCACCTCCCTCCCTCTCCCCCGACATAGGCCTGTGTCATCAAGCCCTGGTGTGAGATTCCCTTCTCCCGTGAGCTGGCCTTATTTCTTCTCTCCTCAGGGGACATTACGAGTCCTGTGGGCCCTGTACATCACAGTGCACGCGTGGATACACACCGCTGTCTCAGCTATCGTGGCAAGCATTCATTTTGGTTTCTAGGCATTATACATTTACCAAAGATAAGCATTTAGGAATTTTCCGATGCACTCCTTCCTGTAAAAGCTAAGCTAATCCATTTTATTAACATGCATACAATATTTCCATTTAATCACTGAAACCTTCCACTTCGTGTACAAGAGCCACCAGATTTTATGTTAATAAATTGGCACAAGGAGCGCCACACTATTTTTAAATTTCTGATTGAAGAAGAATCTGAGAGACACAGCTGGATTCTCAGCAAACGCATGAACTAAAAAGATAAGTTGTTTCCTGTGCCCTCAAGACTTTTTGGCATTATTTTCCTGCTAAATTGCAGATTTCTGTCCTTCAGAGAGGTCTTGAAGAGATCTGATTTCCTTCTGTTCTATTGTGTTGGTGTGAACGCCTTTGCAATTGAAAAGGAGGCCGCTGAGGGTGGTAGGAACAGAGTCAGCAGAAGTTACACAAAGTGAGGTGTGCGGCTTTGTGACTGGGGAGAGCGCCTGTGCTAATGAGGCCAAGGTCGTGGGTTCAACCCCTGAAAAGGCAGTTACTTCAGACAATTCCCTGCTGGAGGACTGCACCCCTAAACTACCGCAGATTTGCTAGAAATCCAAAGATGAGAGGGCTGGGAATGTGGGTGGGAAAGGTGATGGTGATGTACAGAGACTGAGCATACAAGTCCCTTGGGAGGGGACAGACCTCTGGTCCCAGAACCAGCCGCTGTCCAGGGGTAAGGGGCCAGGGGCAGGGTGGTCGCTTCTAGGCACTACTACAGAAAGTCTCAGAGCCACCAGGCTGCCCGGAGGAGGGCTCAACATCTGCATCCGGTCAAGTACAATCAAGAGTCTCCTGTTCTAGGTCTGCCTAGCTCCCTGGTGAGGATCAGGACATACACACACACACTTAGAGACATGCAGGCAAACCTAGAGAGGGGCTGGGCTATCTGTGAGAGGAGCAGAAATGGCACTAAGGAATTATTAACAGGGGAAATTCTCTTCAATCAAATTGGCCTTGCACAGGCCAGATGAAAGCACGCCTTGAACTTCGAAATATGAATACCTCACCCACTCTACACCTGAGGTCCACAAAAAAGCTGTGTGTATTGGGGGGAGGGTGGCGGGTAGGTGACAAGTCCAGGAATATAAAGGATATTTATAATGACCAATTGCCTCCTTGGGAAGCAGAAATAAAGTGGCTTAAAATTGTGATTATTTTGTATTTCTTTATATCGACAAGAAAAATAAAGGGGATATTAACCTAAAGGAAAAAGAGGTAAGCCTAAAACACAAACATAAATAGAAACTTCCTTTGTAATTCTCTATCTCGAGTTCTAAAACACGCAACTGTGCTGTCCCAGGTTCTCCCCAATTCTGAGTCCTCCTGAAGACCAGTGGCTGCCAAACTGTCGCACCGAGCCCCGAATCTTTCCAAAGAAATTTAAGACATTCCTCAGCATTTTTTAAAGAACCCTCTGACAGATAGTGTGCCATCGGCTTATCCCACAGAAACACCCTGCAGGGGCCTCCTAGAGTAGCTGCATCATAAATTCCGTTTCCAAACCTGGCTGACTTAACTTTGCACAGAGCAAGGTTCTGGAGAACGGATATGCTTAAGAAAAAGGGAACAGGTTATATGCTGATGCTGCCTGCCCTACCAGAGGCATGGAAACCAACTTTGTACGTAGGTCTGAAGACTAAGATGACAAACCCATCTTAGTTCTAGCATAATATTAAAAAATATTACAAACCCACAGAAGGACCAAATCCTAGTGTTCTTTTTATGGCTTATTATGTAACAATTGATACATATAAAAGCATATATGTAGCTCTCGTGCAAATTCCAAAGCACTGTAATAAAAACATCTCCGAACCCATAACAGGAGACGATATAGGCACAAGTCAGTTGAATCAATTTATTTGTTAAAATTTAAAAAATAATGCATTAGTTTGTTGAATTACCTTTTGGGGAAAGGGGAAGAAAAAGAGGTGGTAAAAATTGCATTCATTCAGCCTGGCCAGCATGGCTCAGTGGTTGAGCAACGACCTATGAACGAAGAGGTCATGGTTCTACCAGTACTCCTGGTCAGGGCACATGTCCGGGGGTTTCATGCTCAATCCCCAGTAGAGGGCGTGCAGGAGGCAGCCAATCAATGATTCTCATCACTGACGTTTCTCTCTCTCTCTCTCCCCCTCTTCCTTACTCTCTAAAATCAATAAGAAATATATATATATATATATATTTTTTTTTAATTGCATTCATTCAAGGAGAAACCAGAGATGAATTAAGCCCTGGTGTGCAGGTGTGAACGACACAATCGATTGAGGCCAAAAGGGGCAGAGAGAGGAAGCTCAGACTCAAACAGGAAGATAGGGCTCCATCCGTGAAGAGCACAGAGCCTGGCCCTTAGAAGACATTTAATACATATATGACAATAAAAAGAAAGTGGAATTCAAGGAAACAACTTAACCAGCCTAACATTCAGTTTCCTCCTACATTCTTGAGAGGATCAAAATAAGAACGTGCATGGAAATGCTTTATGAGCTGTAAAGAGCAATGTGATTTAAAGTAATGCCATTTTATATAGATCTTCAGATTTCTTTTTTATTGCGAGGATTTTCTGCAATTGCTTTTGGGAGGGAAAGGTGCTAGAAGGTGGTTTTAACTCACCGGGGTTTACATTTCACTTCAGGACATCCTGCTGCTGTTCTGTCGCTTTCATCTCAAATTGTTTCCAAACGGGCAGCTTGGGCACTGAGCCTCTATAAGCTAAAACAGAAATGATGTTCCCTGCATATGAAAACTACGCATGTTACAGCATTTGGCACCTTTGAAGTCTAGAGGAGAGAGCAGAGAGGAGCCCTGGTATCCTTGCTGTGTGGAAAATTCTGTTTTCCTCCATTCCCCTTTCAAAATATGTGTTTAATGTCATAGTGAAAGTGTATTAAAGTGTCTAAGCACTTTGGAGCTAGAAAAGGCTCTTTAAAAAAAAAAAAAAAGCTTTACCCCTGGCCAGTGTGGCTTAGTGGGTTGAGAGTCCTGTGCACTGAAAGACTGCTGGTTCAATTCCTTATTAGGGCATCTGACCAGTTTGTGGGTTCAATCCCCAATTGATTTCTCTTTCTCTCTGTCTTCCCTCCCTTCCTCCTTCTCTCCCTCCCTCCCTCTCCCTTCTATTCTCTCTAAAAAATAAATAAAATAAAAAAAGCCTTAAATGGAACTCCCATTTGACCCAGTGATCCCACTTCTAGGAATATATCCCAAGAAACTAGAAACACCAATCAGGAAGGATATATGCATCCCTATGTTCCTAACAGCGCAATTTATAATAGCTAAGATTTGGAAACAACCTAAATGCCCATCAGCAGATGAATGGATTAAAAAACTGTGGTGCAGCTACACAGTGGAATACTATGCTGCTATAAAAAAGAAGGAATTCTTACCATTTGCAACAGCATGGATGGAACTAGAGAGCATTATGCTAAGTGAAATAAGCCAGTCAGAGAAAAATAAATACCACATGATCTCACTCATTTGTGGAATATAATGAACAACATAAACTGATGAACAAAAACACATCCAGAGACAGAGAAGCATCAATCAGACCATCAAACCTCAGAGGAAAGGTAGGGGAGGGTGGGGGTAAGGAGGAGAGAGCAACCAAAGGACTTGTGTGCATGCAAATAAGCCTAACCAGTGGTCACAGACAACAAGGGGGTGAGGGCAGGAGCGGGGGGAGGGGAGAAAAGGGAGGCAATGAGGGGATAAGGACAGATATGTAATACCTTAATCAATAAAGAAAAAAAAGAAAAAGAAAAGTTTTATCTGTGTAGGTTTATTATATCATTTCCATTAGGTTTTGAAAAATACTGCACTATTCTGGGGGGCCTGAGTTTGAGAGCTGCTTCTTTTAGCTCTGGGTCATGGGCCATCTGAATGATGACTCCATTGGCCAGCCATTTCCAGTAATTCCTTCTCAGCATCCCCCACTCCAACCCCAACACCATTAAAAACAAACAAAACAACACACACACACACACACACACACACACACACAACCCTCCCTGAAATCACAATGTTTGATCGCACTACTTAACATTTAGCCAGCAGAGCTCATCAAACAAGTACAAGCCAGACACCAGGCCAGTTTTGACCACTTACTATGTGTTAGGGCTGTGCTGAGCACCCGATTCCCACTATCTCAGGGCTAGTGTGGTGGGTGGGTATTAATGTGCACATTTTACAGACAAAGGAATCTGGGAATTCAGAGAGGTTAAGTTATTCACCTAAATACAAACCACCAGGAAGGGATGAAGCCAGAATTCAAACCAAAGTCCCTCCTTTGCAGTCTCTAAATAAAAGAAAAACCTGCAATAGCGAAACATTGAAAGCGACAACACAAGATCTCATGTGACATACAGATGGCTGAATTTTGTATTTTTTAATGTAACTTCTTAGAGGAAATCTGTTGTCTGTATTTTTGCATCTTACTACCCATTGGAAAAAAAACAAAAACCATGTGAAAAGAAGGCGAAATCCTCTATTAGAGCCAGTGTCCAATTTTTCACTCAGAAAACAAGGTAATCTGAGACCATGCGAAGCCATTTCTCCCCTTGGAGACTCCAATTCTCAGAAAATGTTCTGGGAATAAGTACAATCACAGCATCCCTGCAGACAACACCTCTTCTGTGGGCAGAGCAGCTAAGATCTCTCTGACAGTTTGGTAAAACAGGGCAAAGAGGAATGGACATTGCTACTGAACACATCGGGGGACCGTGAGTCTTTATAACTTCATATTGCTGAAATAAGGCATCTCCATCTGAATGTTTTGCTTATGCAAACACTTTAAGTCTTAAAAGCACCACTGAGTGAGCCAGACATGATATAAATTCCTTGACTCTGGGTTCCAACAGCTCTATTCCAAGGAAGTTCAGTGGGCCTTCCTACTTTCCCCCCATAATCTGAACAAACTGATAAAAAGACAATATTCTTGCCCTTAAGTGACACATGCGCCAAGAGAATAAAAGATCCACAGGGGGACGTCTGCCCACCTGAGGACCTGCATAGGACGTGAATATTCAGATGGAACACTCACTAGATTACAGTGAATTTTTCCACTTTTCCCTTTCGGAGACAATGTCAAGTGTTACAATGTGTCAAATACCAAGTTTGAAATATAATGTAAAAAAAAAACCAACAAAAAACTGCCACAGAAAGTTGGCCAATGCCAAAACCTATGTTTGAATGTGAGTGGGTGTGTTCATAAAATGTATCTAAGAGGTCTGGTAAGGACAGCTCCCAATTAGAAGACATTTATATTTTTAGCAGCTGCCTTCTAGCAGCTGAGGCAAGATACACATCTTCCCAAGTGTCACCTACCCAAACTGAGACAATGTGACACAAATGCAAAACTCTCAGAAGCGATCCTTTGTCTGCACTGTCCTGACAGTAACAATCCCATCCATGGTGATACAAGAAACGTCCCGTGCTTTTTGTGTTTGTTTTGTTTTTCCAACTTACAGAACACAATTATTTCTAAGAAATCATTTATTTTCCTTCAAAGTAAGTTAAACCCTCATACAATGAATATGACAGGGAAAATCTCTAGTGGCCCATTTATCTAAGCACTATTGTTTATATTAAACTTCCAGCACAAGAAAGGATAAGAAATAGTTTTCTAAGGTGGGGGGTGGGAGGGGGAGGAGTGGGTTTTGCCCTGGTTGCTTCAATATTTGAGAATTCTGTTCCTACTCCCAGGAGGCACCATGGAGACAAGACATCCAGGCGTTTCTCTAGGACAACAGGACAGACTGATTTGTCCTGGGTCATACACAAACAGTTGACAGAGGAAATGGTGCTAAATCTAGGAGAATGATCTAACTAACTCTGAACTAATGAGACTGAACAGAACTCCTAGAGTGGAGTATGAAGATATTTCTAATGTCATTCTAGTGCCATAGTATCCTGATTTCTTGTGTGTTATTTTAACTGACTTCAAATGAGAGAAAGTGAACCGTGGGTGTTGACAGTTCATGTAAGCCAACAGAGAAAGGTGGGGGAGTTTCGAGGAGTACCACCCTAATGCATGTGACAGATCTGGTTCCGGGCCTAAGGCAGCAATTAGTGAACCTGACAAGTGTCCTTCAGAAAATAATGGGGGGTGGGGGTGGGGGGACAAACTTGGTCACATATGCAAAGTTGACCCTGACTGTGCATCAGTGTTCTAAGGTTGGGGGTGTGTGGGTAGATACAGTTAGGACACTCACAGCTAAAGGAAAGCATCTCTCAGCCCTGCTACTCCCTTCTCCACCCAGAGATATTTGATCCTTAATTCATTTGAGGCGAGGACGGGTAACTACCAGCCGAGTACCTACTACGTGTCTGGCACTGCAGTCCTCTCTCACACGATGGACCACTAGGATCCCTGATGAGGGGAGGGAGACCCCTTCTGGGGTGGGTGATGCTGCTTTGCTCCTGCCACTCCTGCCACCCACACTGCTTCAGGCTCTGAGCCACAGTAAGGCTCAGAAGATCAAGGGGACCAGTCACAGCAGCCTTTTTAACTTTGGGAAAACCCAATGCTCACTTCACTCAAACGTTGCAAAGTGGTGCCATGACCCTTTAGCTCTTGGCTCACCAATTCAAAGAGCCACATCACATACAGCCCTTACGCTGCCCACCGCATGATTCTGTATCTAGTTCCTTTCCAGGTTCCCCCAAGCGGAAGACAGCTCTGTTAGGGAGTCTGGCCAAGATTACTACAGTATTTAGCTTCTGTCCCTTCTTTTCCTATGCCTTAATGTGGAATCAGGTGCACCGGTCTCGGAGATTGAGTACTTCAGGGTCTGCTGGACTTGAGACCTGTACTCAAAAGGAACCTGCAGGAACTCAGGTGCACTCCACTTAGCCCAAGAATCTCCACCTCAAAGATGAAGAAACTGAGGTTTGAAGGAAGTACAGCAGGGTCCACTTCTCAGAGGGCAGTGGGAGGCCAGGTACAGACTTCACTCCAACGCCATGCTTCCGGCCTTGCTAATTTCACTGAGCACCTAACTGGGTGGGAAATGGGCAAAACTGAAGAGACCGTTTTTCATTCCCTTAACCACGGGTGTGACTCTTTATACACAGTCACACTTCCTCTCTGGGCATTAGTTTTCCCACTTGTGAAATGGTGAGAGAGGGTGTTGTGTTGGTGACTTCTAAAAGTGCCTTTCAGGTCTGAAACGATCATAAGTCTTGAGGCTATAATTATGTGTTGGTGTAAGTGGGTATATATGCATACACACAAACACAGACATATATGCATAGGATATGCTACAATTAAATGCCATTTTCAACCACACATTTTGCCTAATCCCCCCAGGGACCGAGTCTTCCCAGTTCTGAGCCAGGTCTAGATACACCCCATCAGTGCAGTCCATTAGAATCCCAGGTGTGTGGTCAGTGTCCCTGTGGCTTCTCTCCAAACACCAAGTGCAGAGTGTGAGAAGGAAGAAGAGGGGCCATGTACTTTACATGAATATTAAGTGTCATTAAGTTCCTTGGAGGAAATAGCAAGTCTGCAGCAGGGCTGGGCTGCGGGGAACGGAACACACCTCAGGAAGCACAAGTTAAAGGTGACAGACTATGGCTGCCTGAACCTGGGCCCCCCCCTGGCAATGCCCAGGGTGCGCAGCGCATGGCCTTGCGTGGAACAAGGCTGGCTCGGCGCCAAGCCCACGTTTGAGGGCAATACCCTGCTCTCCCAGGTTGGCATATCCCACGTGGGTAACTCTGAAAACGTGTGGTACAGGGCGTGTAGCGGGAACTTGGCTCCTGTTTCCTACATCACGTGGCTGGCCCAGTGGGGTTAAAAAGACCGGCCCGCCACTGGACCTCCCCTAGACAACCCCCCCACCACCTGAGCGGCCGGCGCTAGGACCCCGCGCGCCGCGCGCACTTCCTCCCGCCGCGGTCCGAGCCTCGGCTTGGCGTCCCCGCTCCCGCCAGCGTCCGCCCTCGCCGCCTACCTGGTGAAGCAGTGCTCGCAGTGGTTGCCCCGCTCGTTGACCGTGAGCACGTAGGCGTAGGCCGGGCAGGAGAAGAGCAAGTCCCCCACCTGGAAGGGCTGCAGGGCGCGCAGCCCCCGGCCCTTGCCCGGGCTGCAAAAGCGCTCCAGGCCGTCCCCCTCAGCCCGCATGGTGACGGCGGGAGGGCTGCGCGGTACCGGCCGAGCCGAGCTGCTCCCCGCGAGCTGTTATTGGAGAAGCGTCGCCCCGAGCCGCGGGGGGGCGGGGTGGGGAGCCGCCCGGCAGACGCGGCGGCGGCCACCGCTCCCCGGAAGGGACGACGGCCCCGCCCGGCCCTCGCGCGCCCCGGGGGGAGGGGGACCGGTCCCGCGGCCCCGCCCAGAGCGCGGGACCCTCGGCAGCCGCCCGCTCCCTTTCGGGCCGTTTCCGGTGTGGCCGCGACAAAGAACTGCAGCCCAGGCGGCTCCTGGAAGGAGGGCGTGAGACGTCTGCGCCTCCGCTGCGTCTCCACGGAGCGCAGGACGCTGTTCCCTGCCCCGTGGGCGGGATGGTCGCCTGCCTGCGGGGACAAGTACCCGAGGCCTCCCCTGGACAGTCAGCTTGGCCCATAGGAGGACCCGCCCTGGGTAATTTGAAGGGGGCAAAGATGTTTCTCAACCTTATGTTCTTATGTCCTAAATTAGTCACCGGGAACACGGAAGAGAAATTACAGTAGGAAAGTTTGATGTGCTAGGGTTAAAGGTTTCTAACCTTGTGAGGCTTTAATTCTTCTAGGGGTCGCTCTGAGGGTAGGGTGTGAACTTTGTTTCCCCCCTGTCCCCCCCCCCCCCCCGAGGGATTTAGCTGCATGGCCCTGAGAGAAATGCGGGGGGTGTGCAGGCTCACAGGAGGAGACTGCAGACGTTGAATAAGCCCAGGAATTTAAGGCTCTTGTTGGGGGCAATGCCAGGCTGTGGCCAGAGCCCTAAGCCAGATTTTGCAGTGGTTTTAACAGTCATCTTAGAAAAGTCAGTGAGGTTATGAGTCGCCTAGAGGATTTACAACACCCAAAGCACATAGAACAGTGCTTATTGGCATTAGTACACATGCAGCGTGCTGTTGGTGTTTTACTATGAGAAAGAAGGATGTAATCTGTGCACATAGGATTATGTAAAGGCCGAAATTGATGTGCATACAGTAAAGACTAAAAGGGTGAAGAGTTTAGCAGAAAACACTAATACCTAACACTCAAGTTTGTTCTCAAACTATGTTACCCGTGTAAGGTCAAGACTAGTTTAGCAAAATGTGATTTGGAATATGCCATGAGATCAGTAGACCTTTTGACACTTAAATTCCTAAAATGAATAAGCCTCTAGCTTTCCTGTAAAGAAAAATAACAACAGAAATACCATTTCACTCATGCATTTTAGGAATTGTTCACTGAGAGCACCCACTATGTGTCCGATAGAAAGATGGACAAAGTGTAGCTGTTTGCATTCAGCACATTCACAATCCAATAATAATTATCATTTGCTATCGAGAATTATGGGCCAGGCATTGTACTAAGTGCATTAATCACAATATTTAATCTGTCATTACAACGGTGAGTTAAGTGTTATATCTCCCATTTCCAAAATTAGACAACTAAGAGTCAGAATAATTTCCAAGACCACACAAATAAGTTGGAGAATTTGGTTTCAACCTCAGGTCAGTCTGAAATTGAGGCCCACACTCTTAATGCCACTCTCCCTGTGCAAACAAATACAGCTCACTTGGTGTTGTTACGGTGGCCTGGACAACGTATTCTGTGGGAATCCAGGCAGTGAGTGACACACTCAGCCGGAAGAGTGAGGAAGGTGCCACGTTCAAGGGATGTTTGACCTGAGCCTAAAGGATGGATGGGGCTTTGCAAGTACAGGAGATGAGAACAGTTTTCCAGGCAGAGAGAACCACGTGCAAAGACAGGGACCTCAAAGAACAGTGTGTAGTTGGGCTCCCTGAGTGGTTCTGAGCGGAGTGTAAGTGCTTAAGGAGAGGACAGCTGATGAGGCAGCAACAGGGGAAGTTTTGTCCCAGACATGGTGTGGGAGCCCCTGGAAGTGTTCAAACAGGGGTGCTATAATCAGTGCTATAGACTCGGTTCTTTCCACTGGCAGTCTCGCAGGTCGATTGGAAGGGGACAGGACTGAACACAGGACCACCAGTTCAGTGAGCATTTGCAGTATTTTAAATGAGAGGTGAAAGCCGGAAGGAGGCAGTGGCCTTAGGGAAAGAAGCAAAGGTGTTTAAGGATAATTCCAATATCTTGTCCGGCATCAGGTTTCTTTTCCATGCGGGGAGATACATGGCAAGCAGATAACAGCTAGTGTCGACTTTCTTCCTAGCTGTAGCCTGATCAGTCTTACAGGCTGAAGGCAGGAACCATAAATATCCTAGGATGTTGGGACCAGAAGAGGCATTTTCTTCCTAGCGAGGAAAGCGAGGGCCTGTGAAGTTAGATGAGTTGCCTACATAACCCAGTGGCAGGCAGAGCTAGCATGGGAGTCCACCACATGTGCATTTAACATTTAAATATTCATTACATGCTTACTGTGTTCCAGCAACAGAGAGATGGGCTGGTGATAGAATGGTAACGAAAGCTGACTCATTCCCTGCTCTCACAGAGCTCTGTACATTCTGGTAGAGGAAGCAGACTTGGGTCACATAATCACACAAATATAAACAGTCAGTGGTCTCAGGTTCTTAAGGGAATCTAACCTAGTCTAGGGGAGCTTTTTGGAGACCAGTGATGCCTGAACTAAATCCAAAGGATGAATAAAATTTAATCAAGAGAAGCAGTGAAGGGACATGCATTCAAACAGAGGGAACAGCATGTGCAAAGTTCCATTGGTATGAAAGACATGATTGGAGCAGAGCTAGATGGAGAGTGTTGTTCCAGGTGATTTTAGGGGGTAAGTAGCTCTAGTTGGACAGGCTAACGGAGTCAGAAAAACCTCTGACAGGTGCCAGACTACTACATTAGATAAACTTTATGCCGGACACACTAAGTTGATTTTGGCAATTGTTTTATTATAGACTAGAGGCCCAGTGCACGAAATTCGTACACGGGTAGGGTCCCTAGGCCTGGCCAGTGATCAGGGCCAATCGGGGCCTTCCAGCTGCCAGTCAGGGCTTTCCTTCCCTGGCTGCCGGCTTCTGGAGCCTGCCTTCGTTCTGCGCCGCCCACTGGTGGTCAGTGCACATCATAGCGAGGGATCAAACTCCTGGTCTCCCAGTCGGACTCCCGAGGGGACCCTTTGCATATTAGCCTTTTATATATATAGATGGGTATTATATGTTAATGAAAGAAATTTCTCAAACCCTACAAGTTTCTGAGTACATGTCTACATAGGCAACCCTTGGATAAATTTTGAGGCTGTATAGTTTTTAACTCTGATTTCTGGGAGCTTTAAGCAGTACAAAGAAGAAAAGATGACGTGGAAGTAAACACACAGTTATAAACAGTAAACAGTTTACCGTTTCAAGGATTAATTGTGTAAAGTAATCTGTTGTTTACATTTTTATTGTATGTAATTTTTTCTTCTCTCATTGAGAAAAACATTCGCACAGCTACTGAGTTGTCTTCCCAGGCAAGTGGTGGCTGAGGCAGACTTGTTCTTGTGGTGAAGGTGGCTGATTTAAGGACACGGGAAAAGGAGCAGTCTCCTTTCAGAAACATGCCTGTGCTGAACACAGAGTGACTCGAGATGGGAAAAGAGTCAAGCAACAGCCATGAACTTAGGCACTTAAAGTACGAAGAAAACTATTTAAAATGAATGGTCAAGGAATGGCAACAAACCAGCCTGGGCAAACTGATGACAGCACTCTTAATGCAATTTATGCTTGTCACTCTCACTTGGAATTCTCACATTCTGTGAAAGTCACCTTCCAGCTGCCAGGGCCCCTCCATCTCTTCCACTTGCTCTGCCCACGGTTGGGAAGGAACGGAGTTCTCCATTACTTCGCCTCACTGTAGCTCACAGGAAGCGATACAAAGATGAAGACCCCCGCTTGCTTAATATCTCTAACCTAGAAATTGATCTAAGTCATCAGGGAAATTTCCTTCCAATCACAACTTGGCATGTAAAGGAAATAGCTCTGGCCTAGGGAAATCACGCCTTAGCTAAGGTGGAATATGGATGAACGTGGGCAAAGGACTGGTACCGTATATTGGCATACCTCTGTGTATTTCAGTTATTGATTATGCATTAGGTGCCTACACCGAGATAGGCCGTTGTCATACAAAGGTGAAAAGACCAATATACATGCAAAGAGCTATGCAGTGGCTGAATAATGGCATCTAAGGATATTGGTTCCTAATCTCTGGAACCTGGACATGTTACCTTATACGGTTACCTTAGATGTGTTCAGTTGAAGACCTTGAGATGGCATAAGTGTCCTGAATTATCAGGTTGGGCCCTCAATGCAAGCCCATGAGTCTTTATAAGAGATTGGACAGTCAGACAAGGAGGCAGCAATGTTACCACAGAGGCAAGGTTAGAGCAGCATTGCTACAAACCCAGCAATGCAAGGACCACCAGAGAAAAGGAACAGATTTTTTCCCTGAAGAGCCTCTGGAATCAGTGTGGCCCTGCCAACTCCTTGATTCCAGCCCAGGGATACTGATTTCAGACTTCTAGCTCCCAGCTCCATGAGTGAATACATTTCTGTTGTTCTAAGCTACCTAGTCTGTGGTAATCAGTCACAGCAGCCACAAGAAACTAATACAAATGATAACAATCAAAGTTTTAATAGGGGAACGAACAAAGTGTGGTAGAAGGGCTTCACAGAAGACCTGATATTTTAGCTCCTTCCGGAAGGAAGATTAAGGATTGACCCTGAGAAAGAGTCCGCCCCCCTAAAACGGATTTAGGAACCTGAAGATGTAAACTCACTGGGATAGGACAGAACTTGACAATCCAGAGAATTATTTTCCTTTTATTTAATAAGCACTTCCCTAGCTCTTACTATGTACCAGGTGCACTTTTAAATTATGTTCTCACTTTATCCTCCTAACAGCATTTTATAGATGAAGACACTGAATCACCATAGTTGAGTAACTTGTTCAGGTGAACAGTGGGGGGTGGACTGGAAGCAGGCTGTGTAGCTATGCATCCATGCCCTGGACCACTGCACCTTGCTGCCTTCCTATTTGGCCTGAGCGATAGCCCTAGGTGGGGGGATCTCAGGTGAGGCTGGAGCAGCAGGAGTGGTTCCAGGATGAAGGGTCCTGTAGAGCTGTGTGCGTAGGGTTAGGGCACAATGGAGTCAGAGAAGGAATTTGGCAGATGTGACCCGATTGTTGCGTTAGAAAGGTTATTTTTCATGGCTGAATGTAGGGTAAATTACAGGAGGGTGAGTGCAGGGAGAGAGAAATAGGGAGTCTAATGCAGTAGGTAGTCCAGAGGAGGGATGTGGCTGGCATGAACAAGGGCAGTGACAGTGGTGATGGAGAGGAGGGGTATGGATTTGAGAACTTTTTATTAACAGGACCTGGGGATCAGAGTGCATGAAGAGGAAGAAGAAGGGGGACTATGAGCCATGAGAAAATATGGTGACGGCTGACATCACCTCCATCCAAGCCCTCCATTTCCTCCCACCCTTCATACTGTGAGTATTCCTCAAACAAGATCTTATTTCTTACGCCTCTGTGTTTCCATTTTAACCCCCTTTATTTCCCTTCCAAGGCCCCTCCGCCCTTATGGCCTCACTTCGGGATTACTGCAATAGCAATAATATTCTGAGATAGCCAACGGTCACTCATTGGGCTCTCTGTTTCCTTTTATGCACCTTACCCTTAACCGCCCATTCAGTGACATTGACTCAAGAGGAAATGATATTTATGTGTTAGATTCTGAAACATTTTCTGAGTGACTGAAGTTCTGAAAGAGGTGATAAAGTTTTGATGCATGGTGATACTTTAATATTAAGGGTATGTTATACTGGTAATGTTTGACCTAGGTCCTAGATTTTCTTTTTTTAAAAAAATATTTGTTTTATTGATTTCAGAGAGGAAGGAAGAGGGAGAGATAGAAATATCAATGATGAGAATCATTGATCAGCTGCCTCCTGCACACCCCCCACTGGGGATTGAGCTGGCAACCCAGGCATGTGCCCTTGACCAGAATCGAACCTGGGACCCTTCAGTCCACAGGCTGACGCTCTGTCCACTGAGCCAAGCCGGCCAGGGTATTCCTAGACTTTCTTGTTCTTTTGGGGGGGGGGGGTGTTATATTATTGTTGTTTTCCTGATCATGGACCCATAGGTGTTGGCTTGCAATGCTGACGAGTGTCCTGTGCTGCTCTGTTGTCTCAGGAGCAAGCAAAGGTGTTCACTTGGACATAAAGAAACCTCTGCTTCAAGCTGAAGAGCGGCAAGAGCATCCCCAATGCATACTTCACAGACCTAACCCAGCCTCTCAGCCTCACTGCAGCTTTTTCATGTAGAGGCAGAGTTACCATGGAAGGAGAAACTATTTATATCAGTGGGAGGAATACTGAAGCCCGAGAAAAGTACATACATAGCTATTTGAGAGTCAGTTTTATCATTTCTTAAACTACCAGCTATATCTATACTCTTGTATTTAGAGGGGAAAAGAGAGAGATTAAGAAACAGAGCTTAAACTGGGTTTGTCCTCAGCATTCAGGAAATATAGTAGTTCTAAGATACTAAAAATGGAATAAAAAGGCATCAAAAATACAAGGCCCCATTACTGACATTCTTGGTTCTCATCTAGGCTCAAGTTTTTTTGTGTGTTTTTTTTAATCTCTGAAAAGTCTTACTACCTTTTTCCGCTTTAAAAAAAAACAAACAAAAACAAAAACAAAAGGAGGTACTAAATGTAACAAAGTTTAGAACTTGTGCTATTTCTATGTTGTTGAGAACAGGCTAAGTTTCTTATTTGGGGGAGGCCGGCTTATCTAACACCTGGAAGGAGGAGATGGACACAGAATTTGATTCTGATACCAAAGGCTGATGGCTTTGAGCAACTTGCCTGGAGCAGGATTTTTGGTATTTTACGCTCCCTCTAGAATCCTCTCTGATTTTATGTGGAAGCAGACGAGTTCCATAAAAAGAAGAGATGGCCCTGACCAGTGTGGCTCAGTTGATTGAGCCTCAGCCCACACACCAAAGGTTGCTGGTTCCATTCTGGGTCAGGGCACATGTCCAGATTGCAGGCTCACTCCCCAGTAGAGGGTGTGCAGGAGGCAGCCAATCAGTGTTTCTCACATAGATGTTTCTCTCTCTCTCTCCCTAAGATCAATTAAAAATATATTTTAAAATAAAGAAATTTACATATATAAAAGCCTAAGCAACTGTCTGACTGTTGGACTAGTAGCTATGACGCACAATGACACCAGGGGCAGATGCTCAATGCAGGAGCTGCCGAGCTGCAGTAACTTGTCAGCTGTAGTTCTCAGGTGATGCACCAGGAACCAGAGAGGAGGGAGCCCGATTCCAGGGTATGTTATTTGAAAACCACCCTCTGCAACCCAGGACCCCTGGGGGGATGTCAGAGAGCAGGTTTCGGCCTGATCCCCGCAGGCCAGGCCGAGGGACCTCCCACGAATCTGTGCCCCGGGCCTCTAGTATATTTATAAGTAAGTATGTTTATAAATAAACTAGTGACTCAGTGCATGGATTCGTGCACATTGAAAGGGAATTAATTAGAAGGTAGCTGGTGGGGCAGGACTGGGTGAGATGGGAGATGGGCTGGACACGCCCTGGAGCCAACCTCCCATGGCCCCTCCCCAGCTGCACCTGGGCCGTGGCTCAAAGGGTGTCTGTGGAATGAGCAGGGTCCCTCCAGCAGGTGGGGTCCCTTGGCCTGGCCTGCGGGGATCGGCCAAATCTGGCTCTCCAACATCCCCTGAGGGGTCCCGGAGTGCGAGAGGGCACTCTGCAAAGTTGCTGTTGTACAGGGTGTGGAATGCAAGTGTGCAGTAAACCAGATTTGGGGCTGACAGTGCCCCAGTAACAACATAACCCATGGCTGAAGGTGGAATCGCATGAGCCTGCGAGGAATTGGGCTCCCTCCTCTCTGGTTTCAGGGTGTGTCACCCAGGAACTGCCGTTGCCAAGTCACTGCAGCTCGGCAGCTCCTGCGTTGAGCATCTGCCCCCCTGGTGGTCAGTGTGTGTCATAGCTACCGGTTGGACAGACACTTAGCATATTAGCCTTTTATATATAGAGATATGTAAATATATAAATAATTATACATACATACACACACAAATCG
Source organism: Corynorhinus townsendii (assembly GCA_026230045.1). Taxonomy (NCBI): domain Eukaryota; kingdom Metazoa; phylum Chordata; class Mammalia; order Chiroptera; family Vespertilionidae; genus Corynorhinus; species Corynorhinus townsendii. The sequence continues at coordinate 28,596,216 of JAPDVU010000013.1, forward strand.
TATTTAAAGCTGCAAAGCCTTAGTCTACCTGTTTTATAGGTTTAATCTTTATATACAATTTGAATATATCACTATAGTTTATTTATTTTCTAAGAGAGAAAGAAAATACCAGAGAGGAAAAGACAACAGCTGTGACTTCAAGAAGAAACCATATGAAAGCTGAAAATGGTCAATGGCCAGCACCTAACTGTAAGCTATTATCACAACACTTAAAAAAGGATATTTGGTTTAGTTGTTTTTTTCCTAATAAGAGTTAAAGATTAGTAACATGAAATGTTTGTTTTCTGGGGGGGAAATAGTTAAAATTTAAGGTAAATACAATATCTTAAGCTAGTAAAGAAAATTTGTACTTTGATAACAAACGAATTTAGGCAAGACGTTATTTTTTAAATACAGCTAATTTAAGACTCAAAACAATTACTTTTTAAATCCTTACCTAAGGATATGTTTTTCTTGATTTTTAGAGAGAGAAAGGGTCAAACCCACAACCTAGGTATGTGCCCTGATCTGGAATCGAACCTACAATCTTTTTTTTGTGCACGGGGGTATGCTCCAACCAACAGAGCCACCCACCCAAGGCATGACCTAAACAATTATTTTGAACTATTTTGAAAAGTACACGCAGGTCAGCGCTGTGGAGGAGAAGTCAGAGTTAAACTAGACCCAGATTATGTCCTCCAGGGATTTAAAATTTAAAAGAGGAAACATGATATATACTTAGAAAGGTATAAAAATGTACCATAATATAAGATTCCTCATGAAGGCAAGGTGACTAGGCTGTTCTGCTCCAGGCAATGCCTGAAGCAAGGTAAGTGTTCAATAAATATTTGTTGGATTAATAAATAACACAAGGCAGAGAGTGTTGAGTCATATGAGAATTGTAAAAAAAAAAGGCCCTGGTCAGTGTGGCTCAGTTGGTTGAGTGTCCTTCTATCCTTCCATGCACCAAAAGGTTGCTGGTTTGCAGTCGAGGCACTAATTGACATTTCTCTCTCCCTTTCCTTTCCTCTCTCTAAAATCAGTAAAAACATATTTTAAAAAATATTTAAGGGAAATTGCAATAGAAAGGACAGGTGACTTCAGCATCTTCGAAGTTACATACTTAGAGTTAATTAAGCAGTCAGTCAGGCCATGAACAGAATCTCCTTTGCATTACGATTGTTTCTCAAACCCATCAATTGCTTTGTCATCCTCTTCAAGTAAGATCCTGAACACATTAGGTAATTGAACCCTTTACTTGTTACACCGGCCTCCATGAAATGAATGTTAGGCTAAATGACAAATATGCAAGGTGTTTTTGGATGGCTGAATGATTATATGGGTAATGATTACGTGAGTAGCCTATCAAAGCTCTGATTCATAGACAGTATTGCCTAGCAGAGAGACCTAACAGAAAGAAGTTCGATAAATAATAGCAGGGGTGTTATGCAAATGTGACAAAACGTGTGAGGACAATACATTAATGATTGAGGTTTGGGAAACGGGAAAAAATATCATTAAGGTCATTTTAGTTTTACTGTTTTATTATTTAAACTGGCTTCAACCAAAAAACTTGCCTTTGCCCACCTTATATAATGCTAGGCCTAGTTCACTTTGAAATCCTTTGGACTGTTTTCTCACAACTTTCTGAACAGTTGACTAAATATGCATAGTGGCTGTTTGTCTTGGGATGCTTTCTTACACTGAGCTCTTTACTAGATCTCAGTGACTCTGGTGCCTGCTACAGACTCACCAGTTGGCAGCAAAACGAGACAAACATGAACAATATACTACTTATATATAGAAAGCTAAGCTGACTAATCTTAAAGGGAATTTTTTAAAAAAATCTGAAATTAGGACCTTTTCAAGGTTAGAATACTGTTTCTTTTTAAATGTTGGAGTCTGTAGATGGTACTCTTTTTAATGTTCTAGGCAAAATAAAATTGTCAGTCCTCTGTGGAGCCCACTGTCTTTTATATAAATTATTTTCTGAAATTTAGACACATGAATGCTAAGAATGGCATTACAGAGACTAATTGTATTTCTTTTTTTTTCTTTTTAATAAATCTTTATTGTTCAGATTATTACAACTGTTCCTCTTTTTTCCCCCCATATCTCCCCTCCACCAGGTTCCCACCCCACCCTCTGCCCTTACCTCCCCCACTGCCCTCATCCATAGGTGTACAATTTTTGTCCAGTCTCTTCCCGCACCCCCACACCCCTTTCCTCCTGAGAATTGTTAGTCTACTCCCTTTCTATGCCTATGATTCGATTCTATTCACCAATTTATTCTGTTCATCAGATTTTTTATTCACTTGATTTTTAGATTCACTTGTTGATAGATACGAATTTGTTGTTCATAATTTTTATCTTTACTTTTTTTCTTCTTCCTCTTCTTAAAGAATACCTTTCAGCATTTCATATAATACTGGTTTGGTGGTGATGAACTGCTTTAGCTTTTTCTTATCTGTGAAGCTTTATCTGACCTTCAATTCTGAATGATAACTTTGCTGGGTAGAGTAATCTTGGTTGTAGGTTCTTGCTATTCATCACTTTGAATATTTCTTGCCACTCCCCTCTGGCCTGCATAGTTTCTGTTGAGAAATTAGGTGACAGTCGTATGGGTGCTCCCTTGTAGGTAACTAACTGTTTTTCTCTTGCTGCTTTTAATATTCTCTCTTTGTCTTTTGCTCTTGGCATTTTAATTATGATGTGTCTTGGTGTGGTCCTCTTTGGATTCCTTTTGTTTGGGGGGTTCTCTGTGCTTCCTGGACTTGTAAGTCTATTTCTTTCACCAGGTGGGAGAAGTTTTCAGTCATTATTTCTTCAAATAGGTTTTCAGTTATCTTGTTCTCTCTCTTCTTCTGGCACCCCCATAATTCTGATGTTGGTACGCTTGAAGTTGTCCCAGAGGCTCCTTACACTATCTTCATATTTTTGGATTCTTTTTTCTTTTTTTCTTTTTCGGTTGAGTGTTTTTTTTGCTTGTTCATATTTCAAATCTTTGACTTGATTCTTGCGATCCTCTAGTCTGCTGTTGGATCTCTGTATATTATTTTTTATTTCAGTCAGTGTATGCTTAATTTCTAGTTGGTCCTTTTTCATATCCTTGAGGGTCTCACTAAATTTATCGGCCTTTTCTAGAAAATTCTTGAAAAACCTTATAACCATGGTTTTGAACTCTATATCCAGTCATTTGCTTTCCTCCATTTCTTTCATTTGTGTCCTGTTTCTTTGTCTCCTCATTTTGGCTGCTTCCCTGAGTTGATAGAGTGGCTTTGTGTGCTAGGTGTCCTATAGGGCCCAGTGGCTCAGCCTCCCCAGTTACCTGAGGTGGACACTCTTGGTGCACCCCTCTGTGGGCTGTGTGCACAGTCTTGTTGTAGTTAAGCCTTGATTGTTGTTGGTATCACTGGGAGGAATTGACCTCCAGGCCAATTGGCTGTGAGGATCAGCTGTGTCTACGATGGGGGGACTTCTGTGCTGGAGACACTGTTATGAGACAAGACTTGCTTCAGTGGGGCTTTGGTGCTCACTGAGCCTGCCCCCTGAGTTTGTCCCTTATGGATCTGAGGAGTTGTAATCTGGATGGTCCCACTCTGACTGCTGGGTACACTGGCTCTTGGATCTCCAAGGAGGTGCTAATTTAGCTTCTGCCTGAGGCCATCCAGCAGGAGCTAAGGAGAGATCTGCAGATTCCTCTTCTTTGTTTGGGGTTTAGAGGTGCCCAGATGAGGCCCAGCTGTGAAGCAATGCAAGCTGCTGTGGGGCCTTGGGCCTTCTTTTGGATGTTCTTGGTCTCACTGATTCAGCTGCAGTTTGTTAGGTAAGTTTAGAATTCAAAGGATCCATTCATATGCAAAAGCCTCTATGGTCAGCTTGGATGGGGCTGAGTCTCAGGGCGAAGCAAACAGCTATGGCTTCCCATCAGCCCTGTCCTAAGAGGCCCCCCGGGTCTCAGTGTCCCTTGGTAATTGCTGCAAGCACCTCTGAGAGAAACCCACCCTTGAGTTTTGCCCGTTGTCAGACAGTCCAGTTTCTCCCCGTATGAGTCTGGGTCCCCAGAGTCTCGCCTAGAACTGGAGTTCAGAGAGGTAGGGAGCTTTTGTCTCCCTTCCGATTGAGAAAGCCAGCTGCGTACTCAGTTGCCAGCCCTCTCCATGCATGCACCTCCGTACCTCTGCCTTCCGCAGCTCCTGTGAGTCTCAGTGTGCTTTTCTCTTTCCTTCTAGTTGTAGAATTTCCACTCAGCCAGCCTTCCTGTGGTTCTGGATGATGTCCGTTTTGTCTTTTAGTTGTAGTTTTGAAATTGTTGTGCGAGGCAGCAGTTTAGGTATTTACCTATGCTGCGATCTTGGTTTCTCCATCTGTAATTATTTAATGCAGATTGTTGAGGCTTTAAATAACCGCATGCTAAATGTTCAAAATCAAGACACCTTGATTTCCTTTAGTTCTTGGTCGTAGACATAGGTGCTTGTCCACACCACTTAGTATATCAGACTGCTAGGTTTCAAGAAGTAGAAGCCCTCATGCAATTAAAACTATTATTTCTTTAAGGCATTTAAAAATTTATTTCTGTTTTTACCACAATTTCATTATTTTTGGAAAAGAGATTAGACATTTTTGATAGTGATACTAACATTACCATTGTAAGCAAGCATTTACTCATGTACTGTTATTGAATCCTATTTTTTCTTTGATCATAAGTGATTTATTTATGTTACCCAGATTGCTAAGAAAACAAACTATGGAAAAAATTGATAAGTCTGCTGATTTTATTGTTCTATAAGCAATGTAGGAACTTGATGAAGTTTAGAAAACACATATCAACTCAGTGATTGACAGTGTGAAGTTTTTGTTATAGTTCCTTCTGTACCATTGTGAACATATAACTGTTTTACAACAAAATTATATTATACATCCTGTTTTATAACCTGCTTTTTCAACTTAAAAATATGTTGTAAATCTCTTTCCACTACATTAAATGTGTTTCTACATCATTTTAATGACTTCATATTGTGATATTTTATGATATACTATAATCTGTTTTAGTTCTTTATTAGATACTATCGATGTCTGTTTTTTTTTCTTATAATATTGAAATGAGCATCTTTGTCAAATTTAATCTTTAGTTACATTGTTGAATAATTCATTAATATATAAACAATAAAAAATAAAGTACAAAGTGAAAATCACATATAATTGCACCATTCAAAGATAATCACTCTAAACTTCTTCATTTTTCAAATATATAGGGTAGGGTAAAAGTACGTTTATGGTTGCTCATGTGGAAAATAATACAATAATTAATAAATAATAATACAAGAATAAACTCTGTGTTTCACATACTCACAACTGTAAATCTACCTTTGCCCCACCCTGTATATACTTTTTGTGAGACATCTACACATATATTTAGATAGATAGCATACAAAATTCCATGCTGTTCTATAATCTACTTTTTCCCACATGTCATTGACATCTTTTGGTATCATTAAACATTGACCTATATCATCATTTTTCATGGCTCCATGGTCTTCTATTGCACCACAATTCATTTAACCAACCCCCAGGTCAGGACCATTTGAAGTTTTTAGTTGGTCTATACAATGTTCTAATAAACATCTTTTAAATAGTTGTTTAAGTAACTCTAATAAAGAAATTGCTTTTCTTTGGGGAAATGTTACATGTAATACTATTTCCTGGAGCTTCACAAGGTGTATTCGTGTGTTAAGCAAGTATTTACTGAGCATCTACCAACGGTGCTAGGTGCTGGGATTAATATATTCAAGGCTCTGGAAATTCTTACAGTAAAAATGAAAGAAATCTCTGAAATTTTTTAAATTTAAGGTTTCCCAACTTGTATTCTATTTCGGTTGTTGGTCATGGAAACGTTGCCCTTTTTGAAATAGAATATCACTCGTATTTCAAATGAGCATCTTTGTATTTCACTTGTCTTACTTGGAGCAGAATTTAGAAAATGCTAATCTAATATCAGTCTTGTTGAAAACTACTAATTAAGTGCCTGTATCTACCTGTTACTTTTATAGGAACTCTGAAAAAACAATCTTGGGAATTATTTAGAGGAAAGATATGTTTTAGACGTTTCAGAAGAATACCTCTTTGATCTAAATTGCCAGATTAACTCCAGGGTAAGTAGTATTTTGGTGGGACACTGGGATTTTATTTTGCTTTGTTGGTTTTAAAAAAAAAATAGTATTCATATCATTAGAACAACAGGGCACTTGAACATAAGAGGAGAATGTGAGATATAGTTTCCAGCTCTTCAGTGGATTTGTTGGGGGAAAGGAGTGAATTTTCCCAGGGAAATAGAATAAACGGAGGAGGAGAGAATAAAAAAGAAAGAGATGAGATAATTAAAAGGAATTAAGGATGGAGGTTATGAAGATTTTAAAGCAACATGTGGAATAATTAAAATAAGACATTTCATATAAAAAGAAGGATCCAGAGTCCCATTTATAATATGTAAAAACCAGCAAGAAAAAAAAATTGAGTGGGAGGGAGGAAATCCAATAAAATAATAGTGTTTGGATTCGGGTGCTTCCCCCCCCCCCACTCTAATTGTGGTTTTCATTTTTATTTTTAAAATACATAATACAATTGAAAAAGAAATACTAAAGGATCAGACAAAATTAGGAGAAGAAAGGCTTATGGAGGAGGAGGAAGAGAGAGGTTGAGTCGGACAAAGGCAACACATAGATTAAAGTGAACAAGGGTAGGAGAAAGAACATCCCATTTGTCCTGGAGGAGATCATTAATGGCACCAGTGCTGTGAAGTGGACAAAAGCTCGTCTGTAGTGGGGTCAGATGAGAGAACAGGAGAAGAATAATTTTTTTTCAGGACCTAGGAGCATAATAATTCACTGAGAGGTTCCCACCAGCCACTGTTACTTTGGTTTGGGTTTTATCACGTAGGGATTTTGCCTGTATCATTTCTTTTCCCCCCAGAAGCTGATAAATGAAAACCTGGGGAAAAAAATCCTGTGAGTAAGTTTCTTTGCCCTTATATTTGAACTGAATAATAAAGAAATGGTAAATTCTTTTTCTGAGCTGTGATAGAAATGCTACCATATAGAAATCTTAATAATATGCTCTGTGTATACCATTTAAAAACAGGAGAACCTGGTCACCCCAGGTCATTTCTGGTGCCTTTTTTCCCCTCAGTGATTTGTGTATATTTTATCCATAAAAGACAAATTATTATGAAAGGATATGAAATACAGGTTTAAGAAACTCAAAGAACAAAGTGCATGTTTTGCTGTTTGAATTTCTTAAAATTAAGTTAAGACTCCTGCTGCTTACCTTTAAGCAAGCAACCTTGGAACTACTCCATGAAATCCGGTTAAAGGACGAACCAAAGAGTTTCCATATATATATATATATTTTAAAGCAGATGGGAGAGAGAACATTAAGTCTCCCAGTATCCATACTTATTAACTCAATTGAATGCCTGTGGTGGGTCTCTCGGGAGCACACAGTAGCAGCCTCTTTGTATTACAACTCAGCCGGAAGCATTTATTCCCTTGTAATTAAGGCCAAGGGTGCCACCAGTGATGCGAATGGAAGCAATTATGTGGATTATTCAGTTCCCTCAACATGTCTCAAGAGTTTGTATGTTTGTGGCTTTATGTTTGTGTGAAGTCCCTGTATTATATTTCCCTTGGTTCTCCCTGGCTCTGCAGGTCCAACCTCAGATAAGAACAATAGCTAACACTCCTGTGGCGCTTCCTCCATGCCAGACATTGTGCTGGGGGCTTTAGATACATTATCTTTGTCCATCTTTTCAAAACTCTGTGGGGGTTAAATGTGAATTCATAGGTCCGCAGAAGCAGATACTGAAATGAAGTTCATATACAGGGTTTTACCCGTGAGGTGGCTCTAGGAGAGACCAGTATGGAGTGGGGGAAGCAGGCCAGGGATAGGGAGTTGAGCCAAACGAGGGAGCATCTCAGGCCAAATCCTCCAATCTGTCCCACAGAGCAACTCTGGGCCATGGGCTAGGGAAGGGAGCTTGACTTCCATTCAGGAGTCATTGATTAACAACCAACAGGGGTAGCAAAGTATATTAGGGTGTGGATGGGGGACTCTATGAAAGAGGAGTAGCAGGTGCTTACTGACGAAGGTGGGACAGAAACACCTACATTTTCTGCTGCATGTAGGTACAATCACCTCCACGTGGCAGTTGAGGCCACTGAGTCTTGCCCAAGATCTCAGGGTTCATACAAATGATTTCAATTTGATTTGTTTTCTAAAAATGCCAAGAGTAGTCCGAGGACCAATTCATTAATTCTTTGTTAAACTAAGCTTCAGCTACCCAAGTCCCTGAGGTAAACTCACAGAACAGACTAAAACTTTGGACGATTGGTGTGCTTTGCAGAATGTACTGCTCCCAAACCATCTAACCAACAGAAATTGCCCAGTTATCATAGAACTGTGTAAAAAAGAATTCCACGAGTCTTTCTTAACAAGATGTATTCACACAGATCTCGTTTTTACATGATGATAATGTCAGTTTAAAATGCTGACCTGATTTTCTACACACTAATCATCCTCTTAATCTCCCTGTTTTTCAAACAGTTTATTTTCCTCACCAGGTCACTAACATGTTTTTCTTGGTTTGGAAAATTGTCTGTTTTCTGAAACAGCTTAAAAATTCTTTTTTTGAAAACTTTAAAGGGGTTCACTTTATTTTTTTCTAAATGAATTCTCTTTATTTTCCTGCTTTAAAACGGGGAGTGCATACACTTCTTGGCTATCCCTTTCCACTGAGTAAAGAGAGGCAATGTTTGTGCGTAGTGGTGGGTGACCAGTGACGTGATCTGTGCTAAGAATGGCTGTGCTGGAGCAGGTGACAGGAGGGAAACAACTGGGAACCCCACCTACATCACGGAATCAGCTAGAACGTTGCTGGTCCAAAGGTGGAGCAAAGGTAGAGAAAGCGCCTGGACAGAGTGAGAGCACTTACAGGGGAAGGCTTGAGGATGGGGAGCTGCACTGCCGTCTTCTGTAAGTTGTGGATAAAGAGGAAGATGCTCTTTCTGTTTTTAGATACCTGGTGAGGATGATGCTCTGTAGGTGCACTGAACCCTAGTCTCTGCTGTGCTGGCGGGACTGTCAAGGCGGGGAGACGGAGGGAAAGGCTCGAGTGCTGGCCGGAGATTCTGCGATTCTAGATAAGAAAAGGTAACCCTTCTGTGATGCTTATTAAATGTAAGGGACTGTTCTAAACATTTAATGTCTGTTAACGCCTTAAATTCTCCAAACAGCCCTCTGAGGTAGGTACTTGTATTATCTCCATTTCACAGAAGAGGACACTTGAGGCACAGAGAGACGACATAACTTGTTCACCATCACACAGCTGGGTAGTTGTGGAGCTGGGATTCAAGTCCGGGTTATCTGCTTTCAAAAGATTCCATGCTCCTACCCATTACTCAGTGCCTCCCAGCCAGAATGTAGAGAAGGTGCTCATAGCATTGCCAGAAATGATGCACTTGTAGTTTAATCTAGTTCTGAATGCCTTGCAACTTTTTTTTGAGGGCTCTGTTTCAATACCGTGGAATAGCTAAGCTATAGGAGAAAACTTGACTTCTGAGGGTTAGAAACGTTTACCAAAAGGCCTTCAAGCTGATACCACGTAGCAAAGTCCACGTACCTGCTGGGCAACTGCAAGCAGAGGTGCTCCCTTCTGTTTGGAGGAGACGGCATTCCCTCCCGGTGGGGGGGCGGGGGGGGCGGGGCTGCCAGCGCAGTAGTTTTATCAGTTATATCACAAAGTCATCTCAGCACCCAGCTGCTCGCTGAGAATTAAACTGCTGGAACCAGACCTGGCGAGCCTCATGTTACCGTGGTGTGGAGAGGGTGTGCAATTACTGTGATATATTTAGTTTTTCAAAACAGTTACATTTAAGATGCACTTTCTTACCAAAAAATAATATATGTTGATATTACTTGTGGTTATTTGCTTCATGTCCCCAAGTGAAAAATCACACACCTATTTATTCTGAGCAAAGTCAACCTCCTGCCCAGTTTATGGTTTGTGGACAGGACTGCCTGGGGGAAGGCAGGGAACACTCACACTCCCAAAGGAGCCCAGAGCTGCTAGTGCCTCTGCTGCCCTCTAGAGGCTCTCAGGCCAAGACAGCTCTTCTCTGAACCTCCCTGGTGAAGTGTAGGGAGATGCCCTCCTTACTCTTCCTTTTGAATTTCCAATAAATGCCACTTGTCAAAAGGTGATGAGGTAAAAACACTCAGAACTTCCAAAAGCAACAATGGGACTGAATGAAAATTCTAAGCCAGGCCTTTGGTAGTTACTCTGTACTCAGGGAAGGTATAAAGCTTCTGTCCTGTGTTTGCTAACCGCCCCCTCCCCAATCTCAGACAGTAGATAGAAATTAGTCAAGGTTGTTTTAAGACTATAAACAGAGCTGACACAAAGCATCTGCCACATGCCAGGTACTAGTCTAAGTGCTTCCCATATACTAACCTATTTATATAACAGTCCTGTGAGATGTGTAGTGTGATCATCTCCATCTTACAAATAGGGAAGCTGAGGTTAAGAAAATGATTAAATATTTCTCACAGTACATGAGTGACAGAGCTGGATTCGAACCCAGGTATGTCTGGCTACGTGGACTGGACTTGTGACCACTTTGCATACTGCCTTTTTTATAGCTTTTAGAGCGTGCATCAAAAGTCTAACTTTAAGGTAGAGGTTTTGCTAAATAACTTTAACCTGGATCTAGAGGAGATTATTGGCCTGGACAGTTTCAAATATGACAGACAAAAAAGGAGGAAGAGGAGAAGCAGAAGGAGGAGAAGGAAAGAGGAAGAAGGAACTATTGCAGAGATATGGCAACAAAATATGATGTGTGGTCTATGGTTATATCTTAAGTATAGAAAACAAAGCTATAAACAACATTACTGGAAAATTTGAATATGGACTATATTGGATAATACCATTCATGTTAAATTTCTTGGATATGATCCTTTCATTGTGATATAGGAATATGTTGTTGTTCTTAAGTGATACTTGATGAAGTATTTATAGGTGAAATGTCATAATATCAGCAATATAGTATCAAAAAGTTCAGGAAAAAACAAAACATATACATGAGAAAGGAAGGAAGTTTAGCAAAATGTTAAAAATTGGCAACACAAGGTATAGGTTATATAAAATCTACATAAAGATTTTGCAGGTTGGAATTATTAGAGTAAAAATTAGAGGAGAAATAAACTGCATCTCAAAGTTAGAGCCAGCCAAGAATATAGCCAATCTATTTGCCTAGACTGCCCCAAGTAAGGATAAATGAGAGAAGTGTGCAGGGCCTGGAATCCATAGGCACAATTGGAAATCTGTAGACATGTGTTATGTGTGGGTGTATGAGATGTTAAAGCTTGTTTATTAATGTTTTTCCATTAGTAATAGATAAAACATGCATCAGTTATATTTTCAAACAATATTTACATTTCCATCCAATGGAAAATAAAGCAAACTATAAAGCCCTTTATAAAATTAAAACAGGTCTAATTTCATGGTTAGGGTTACTCCATTTTTGTCATCAACAAATAAGGCATAGAGAGTGGTCTACCTTTTATTTATTTATTCAGGAGATAAATGTTCCAGGCACATAGCAAGGTGCTTGAGATACACAAGTGAACAAACCAAGACCCCTGAATGGCATGGTGCTTATCTTCTGGTGGGAAAGGAGACAATAAACATGAAAACTATAAAGTGCAGATAATGTTCGAAAGTGATCATTGCCAAGGAAAACTAGAAAAATAGATTATCAATGCAGGAAGTTGGGACAGGTGGTTATGGAGAAGAGAGTTTATGATTTTAAATAGGATCTCCATAAGTTTTATTCAAATGTGATCTCATGACATCTAGAAGGGAAGTAGAAGAGAATAGTGAAGAAAGTCCCTAAGGTAAAGGCATGCCCACTGTGGCTAGAGCCGAGTGATCAAGGGGGAAAGAGTAGAGGATATGAAGTCAGAGAGGACATAGAGGACCAGTTCATAGAGGTAATTATGAAGGTTAGTTTTTAAAAATATATATTTTATTGATTTTTTTACAGAGAGCAAGGGAGAGGGAGAGAGAGTTAGAAACATCGATGAGAGAGAAACATCAATCAGCTGCCTCCTGCACACTCCCTACTGCAGGTGTGCCCGCAACCAAGGTACATGCCCTTGACCGGAATTGAACCTGGGACCCTTGAGTCTACAGGCCGACGCTCTATCCCCTGAGTCAAACCAGTCAGGGCTGGTTTTTATGCTGAGTGGAAATAGGAAGCCAGCGGATCTGACTTCATATTTAAAAGGATCATTCTTTCAGGCAGCCGAAGCAGGAAGCAGAGTCCCCAGTTGGGCTATTGCAATTACCCAAGCAAGAGATGATAGTGACTCAGCACTGGTCAGTACAATTGGTAGTGGAAAGACGTGATCAGATTCTGGATATGTTTTGATAGTACAGGCAACACGAAGGATTTACTGATGAATTAGTTGTGTTTGAGAAACAGAGATATGTCAAGCATGACTCAATGTTCTGTCCTGAGCAACTGGAAAAATGAAGTTGTCTTTCACTCAGATAGGGAACATTAGGTAAAGCACATTTTGAGGGGGAAGACCAAGAGTTGAGTTTGGGACATGCGGAGTTTGAACTGTCAATTAGACATCCAGATGGAGATGTCATAAAGGTACTTTTGATAAAGAAGTTGAGATTGAAGAGAGGTCAGGTCTGGAGATTTAGAACTGGTGATCATTAGTGTACAGGTGGTATTTAAAGCTGCGAACCTGGGTAGGATCAGCAAGACAGTGAGTGTGGACAGAAAAGAAAAGAAATTAAGAACTGTGCCCTTAGCATTATTATTTTATGTTTATTACACTTGTTATGGTTCTTATTTTGTTTTGAAAATTATTATACTCTACAAAATAAAAGTTTACAGTTACCTAAATTACTGAAGATTATAAAATAAATTTGCAAAGTATATTAATTTTCCTCTGGTTTGATTTTTCTACAAGCGTCTGCATTATTTAGATATTAGAACAGCTACAATTTTAGCTGCTTTATCCTAGTGTTATTTAATCAATAATCTGTTAATCTTTAGGAGAGTAAAGTTCAAAAATGCTTTCGAGTAATTCTCTAGATGGAGTAATCCTCATCTTTATTTTCTGAATTTAAGTAAGATGTTTTGTTGGAATGTGATCATTCTTTCCTCATGCTTATGACGTGGCAGTTCTCATTTTGATGATATAGTAAATGGCTTTTGGAAGTTATACCCACAGAACTACAAATCAAGGAGAGAGAGGAGAAAATGGTATCTCTAGGCAAAGATACATAAACATATTGGTTGTTTTACCTAATAAAGACAATTGGTGAAGATAAGGAGTTCACTAAACAGCAAATAAGCCCAGGTCATAAATGCATTTTGTCAGTAAGATTTGAATGTTAGTGTCAGATCCATTTTAACATTTTTTCACAAATGAAATGTATAATTGTGGTAGGCAATCTAGATAATATTGGCCTGTGATGAGCTCTGTCAGTAAAGAAAAACCCAACTTTATCCAACGTTAAGAATAAAGGAGTGCATTGATTCAGACAATGAGAAATACAGAGGTGGTCAGGCCTCTGGGTTTGTTTATCAAGCATCTAGTGTTGTTTTTCCTGTCTCTCTACTCTGCCACCCAGTGTGTTGTCTTCAACCCAAAGCTGGCTTTCTTTGCAGGTCCAGAGAGGCTGCCAAAAGTAGCTGAGCTATTTGCTCTCTTGAAAATGCCCAAGGAAAAAGAATGCTTTCCTCAATTATCTGGCAAGTGATCTGAGCATAGTGCCAACCCTTGTGGCCAGTGGAATGCCATGTGCTGATAGTCTTACGGCTTCAGCCACTTGATCCTGTGACAAAGGGCATGGGACACCCTTGACTTGCTACATCCTTGGAGATGTCAGTGAGGTCAATGCCCTTGGAGGCATATGGCTGCTACATAGCAGGTGTGGAGTGGCATGGTTGTCGGGGAGATGGTTATCACAGGTGATCCAGCTCAGTTGACACTCCACTTCAATGTATTATTGAGACTCAACTCCCTAACCTTGACTATATTTCTCCCTGAGGGCATTTCTTCATTTGGTAGTGACAGAAAACCACCTATATCTGGTTATAAAATTTTTTTAACTGAAACTCAGGAGACATAGACAAGAGAAAAAGCATTTACTTTTCAAAATTTACCATCCATTATAAAAGTTAATGCTTTGTTGCACCTATAGAGAATGTCTTTTTGACCAGAGCAGATATAGAACAACCTACATAAACATCGTTTTTATATGAGCACTTCTCTATCACTGATGTTGTTTGAACGCATTTTTATGATAGAAGATTGTTTCTAATACTTTCAAGTTCTGTTATATGTATAATTCTTTTTCAAAATATATTTTATTGATTTTTTACAGAGAGGAAGGGAGAGGGCTAGAGAGTTAGAAACATTGATGAGAGAGAAACATCAATCAGCTGCCTCCTGCACACCCCCTACTGGGGATGTGCCCGCAACCAAAGTACATGCCCTTGACTGGAATCGAACCTGGGACCGATGCTCTATCCATTGAGCCAAACCGGTTAGGCCTATATGTATAATTCTAAGAAAGAAATTATAGTCACATCCTAGTTTAATGGGGGCAGTGTTTCAACTAATTGATGAATCAAACATTTGTGATTACCATGGCTTCCCCCTAAAATCATACTAAAATGAAAGTAAAGGTGTTTTGAAAAGCATAGATCCTCAGGGACAAGACTAACATGAGATGAGATAAAAACAAGAGTTAGAAAGGCAATGGATAAGTGCCAGGCCATGAAAACAGGAAGCTTACAGTGGAAAAAGCACAGAAGCAATCTAGTTTAAACCTCTAAACCTCTAAAGGCTCAGGAATTGGCAGTGCAAGGTGTCTTTGAAAGTGAGGGTGTAGATGGGGCTGAGAACAGAATTGTTTGCTAGGCAGTTAAAGAAGCAGTTAAGCCCACATCTGTGTTCTCATGCTGTGTATGTGAGTAGTTGTCTCCCTTTTCCATTCCTCCACACCGTAATTTAAAAAGAGGAGATTTTCTTTTAGGAGAGGTGAACCAGAAGATCTCTGGACTGGAAGACACAGGCACAGCTGAGGGCAGAGGAAACCTTCTAAAAACAGGATGATCACAATAAAAGGGGAGAACCTCAACTTCAATCTCTTACCAGGCTCTCAAAATGCCAGAAGCCAGACAGTAGATTGAATGTCCCTTCTCTGAGAAATCTGACTAGCCCAAGATCATAGACCTAAAAGTACGGACACTCAAGGATCCAGTAATGAAAGGGCTAACGAAGTCCTACCTTATAATGAAGTCCATCACTCACAACTTCCAAGCAGCTTTTTAGTTCTCCATTCTAAAGTATGAGCAGATTACCATACATTCAAGGGAAACCTCTAATCAGAAAGACAGACCAAACAACAGAAACAGAAATTTGGAAGAAATAGGAACTGTGTTCAGAAAAGAAAACTGTGAGGAAAAAACTAGCCTCAAAAAGATAAGAAAAGTCATTATATGTATGAAACAAGAACATAATACTATAATAAAAGAATATTCAGAGGTTTTAAAAGAACCCTTGACATTAAAATATGATTTAAAATGAAAACATGAAGAAGAAAGAATAGCGAAAATGTCAATAAAGTTGAACAACTTGACAAGAGAGAACATAGATTAAATTCATTTTAAATATATTAAATGGATTTTTAAAATGTAGAGAGTTAGTCTAGAAATTCCCATCTATAATAATAAAAGCATAATATGCTAATTAGACCAGACAGTTGAATGACCTTCTGGATGTCCTTCCAGACAAAGTCGTGGTGTTGGGGGCTGAGACAGAGGCAGTTAGGGGCGGTCAGGCAGGCAGGCGAGTGGTTAGGGGCGATCAGGCAGGCAAGCAGAATGGTAAGCGGCGATCAGGCAGGCAGGTAGACAAGTGGTTAGGAGCCAGTGGTCCCGGATTGTGAGAGGGATGTCTGCAAGAGGGACGTCCGATTGGCAGTTGGACATACCCCAAGGGGTCCTGGATTGCAAGAGGGTGCGAGCCGGGCTGAGGTAGCCCCTCCCCTCACCCCATGCACGAATTTTGTGCACTGGGCCTCTAGTATGTAAATAACAGGAGTTCCAGAAAGAAAAAATAGACAAGCACAAGGAATAGAAATTGCCAGAGAAGCAATTCATAAAAATGTCCTCATTACAAATTAAATGAACCTGCTGATAACATAGCATAATGGATGAAAACAGATCTATGAGAGATCACCATAAAGTTTTAGCACACTAGAGATAAAGAGAAAATTATAAGGCTTCCAGGGGTTGGGGAGTAGAAACGAAGTCATATGCATAGAATGTCAGATGCCATTTGAGTTAACAATAACAACACTGGGAGCTAGAAGAGAATATAATAATGTCTTAAAAATTCTGAAGGTAAATGATTTCAACCTGGAATTTTATATCCTGCCAAACTATCATTCAGAATTAGGATAGCCTCTGACAAGTGAGGTGTCAAAAATATTACTTCTATGAACCCTTGACCAGAACAACTGGGGGATGTGGTATGCCAAAACAAGGAAGTAAATCAAGGGCAATGATGTGGTGTCTAGGACAACTGTCACCAACCTTTTGGACCTCATGAACCACCAGTGGTCTGCAGACCACCGGTTGGCAACTTCTGGTCTAGGACACATATACAGGGAGAAAAAAATGTCCTAGGATGCTAGGAAAGGTAGATTGTAGGGCATAAAACATAAATGTAATCACAGCATATTATTCCATATTTTGTTGACTTTAATATGCTATCAATTATAAAAGAAGTCATTATTTTATGTACAATTAGAGAAAGAAAAATATCTGCAATCAAATGACACAATTACTTAATGTTAGTCTTGTGTGATGTATGAATCAGTCACATCAGTCCCTTGTTGCTTTGAAATTTCTTTCTTTTTTACTGAGGGATTTGGTGTACTTTCTGGTCTTAATTGCTGTGATAAGGAATCATTTCCACATTCTCATTAACCAACATAACATAGTTTCTCTACTCATGGGTATCTTTTTTCTTTGGTCTCACACAAAGCACTTGGTTATGCTTTGCTAGAAGATATTGAGTTGCTGTCATTCAACCAATGACAAATGTTTGCTTTACCAGTAATAAATTTATGCTCCAATACTCTCTTTTTTCTATGTACACAATAACTATTTGTTTTAATGCCTATTCATAGTGTGATATTTCTGGAGATATTATGTATGGTAGTTACATTCAACATGTAAAGTGTTTATCATGTATGAACTCAGCTGAAGTGATGACATTATCAATAGCTTTGACCAAACTTAAGCATATACTATGACAACTATATCACAACAACTCCCTGCCTAACCACAATAAAAAAACACAGCTAGAGGTAAGAGATGTTAAAATCTGAGGGAAAAAGAATTACTTAATAAGGTAGCTCATCTATGATTAGGATAAACATAGTAATATATATATATATACATATGTATACACACACACACACATATATACACATATACATACACACACACACACATATATATATATATATATATATATATATATATATATGCCTTAGCGACTGTTATGACCAGTCAACTGGTCACTATGATGCGCACTGACCACCAGGGGGCAGGTGCTCAATGCAGGAGCTGCCCCCTGGTGGTTAGTACGCTCCCATAGCCAACCTCCCATGCCCGCCAGCCGGCCCCAATTGGCCTGATCAGACTGGGCAAGATGGCCTCCGTCAGCCCTGATCACCTGCCAGGCTGAGGGACCCCACCCGTGCACAAATTTGTGCACCAGGCCTCTAGTAATACTATAAACAATGAATATGAACTAATCCAAAGTTGATATATACCTTTATTAGAGGAATGGCAAGGGGAAGAATATATATATATGTGTGTGTGTGTGTGTGTGTGTGTGTGTGTGTGTGTATGTGTATATATATATATATATGTGTGACAATATATATGATGGTGTTGGGTGCAGCAGTGTTGAAGAAAAGCTAAACCCTTAATTTTTATGGTGAGAGGACAAATGTTAATGCCTAATCTTGGAAATTCATGATGTACAAGTAAACATGTTATTGAAAGATAATATTAACACATATTAAATAACTAAAAGAATTGAGAGAGGTTGTCTTTGAATAACAGTTCTGGGGTCAGAGGACTCTTATTTTTAAAATAAAGCTTAAGCTGTTTGAAATTTTTGGCTATGCACATATAACTTTGGTAAATATAAAGTCTGAAATAAGTCAGTGGCAACACAAAAATTAATCACATGATTTTCCATTTTTAGTAAACTCTTTAGGAGTTTATAAGCTTAGTTGACATTTTAAAATCGCAGGAATAATTTTCTAACAGGAGAGATAACACACCAGATGTGATATGAAATACACGATAGGTCTGTGGTTCCTATGGTGTAATTAGTTATACTGAATTAAGAAAGAGATCTGTGTTGTTACTGAAACTGATTTTTCTTTTTTGGCTCAAGTATCATCTTACCCAAAATATGTAGACATGAAAAACTTTCTTCCTCTAAATATCTTACAAATGTTGGCATTTACAGCTAGGATTCTTTCCACCTCTCTGCATGGTAGCAATCTTGATTGGCTGGGCCTTTAGCCATCCCCAAAGCGCCTTCCTTTATATAGTTTACAGATCAACTTCCATCCCTTGCGCTTCATTGCTTCTTTGTGGGGCATTGCTCATATCGGAGGTTGGTTATAAGTTGGTGGATCAGATTTCTTAGTCAGGAGGCAGTTTCTCCTGTATCTTAATCAGACCTTCTTCTTTTAAAAAAAATATTTTTTTATTGATTTTAGAGAAGGGAGAGGGAGAGAGAGAAATAGAAACATCAATGAGGAGAGAGAATCACTTATTGGCTACCTCCTGCACATCCCCTACTGGGGATTGAGCCTGCAACCCAGGCATGTGCCTTTGACCGGAATCAAACCTGGGACCCTTCATTCCGCAGGCCGACGCTCTATCCACTGAGCCAAACCAGCTAGGACTTAATCAGACCTTCTTAATTAGCCTATGAGGGTAGCGTGATTTAATGTGAAGAGCACTGGAGCACAAGTCAGGAGTCTGGATTCTTATCCAAGCTGGGCTATCTAGTGTCTCACCTCTTGCACCATAGTTTTCCCATTTGTTAATGGAAAAGTTTAGAATAGAAGCTTTCTAAGGCATCCTGCACTTATAATATTGTATGATTCCGGGCATATGCACTTGTCTAAATGCTTTATTACTAGATTAAATCACAACAATAACTAATTCTGATTTTTTAAAAAAGCTTTATCAGTGTGTACAATAGGTTGGCAAATAAGAACTTAAAAGAAAGAGATAGACTTAAGTTACTGGACAAAGAAAATAGCTGGATAAAGGGCACACAACTTTCTAAAGTAAAAAACAACATTGATGTTGCATTCTATACTGGTAATGTACATATAGATGACATTTTAGGGATAAATGCTTCTTAACTAGTTGATGCACACTTGTGAGTGAATGGGGCATATAGTCTGTTTTTAAATATTGCTTCTAAGCAAATTAACGACTTTAAATGTTAATCCATCGGATTTTGTCCTGTTACGACGATCATTGCTTGTTTTATGATGTCACCAGTTAAGAAAGAAACCGATTTAGCAAAATCAATTGAATAACTACCTTGAAAACAAGCCTTCTAATCACAGTTAATTAAAACATTAGAAACGATCCTGAAAACAATTATCAGACTATAATGAAAGAATGTTCAGTGGATCAAAACTATACACCACCTAAGAAAAAATATCCTCAGTTCTGTTGCTGTATTTAATAAAAACAGCAATAAACATTGCCTTCCATTAGAAGAGTTATGTGAGACTGGAAGGCCTTAAATGACAAGGCATGCTACACTGTGGAAGCGGTATGATCTTTGTGCTACTCCTGGGGAGCTGACCTACAATTAGAGGACAACTAGCTTTTCCTGTCTCAGTTCCACCACCTCTGGCAAATGCCATGCATAAGGGGGAACCAGGTAAAAGTCACACAGAATGTCAACTCTGTGTTCAAGCAATCGCACATTACTATTATTTAAAGCCCTTAAATTGTACATGGGACAAGTTACTACCTCAGTGGTTTTCAACTAGCTGAGGATTTTTTTTTTTTTTTTAGATTCATCTATCTGGACCCCATCCTTTGAAAAGTGGCTCAATTTGTCTATAATCTATATATTATTTTGAAAACTACACTAAATGCTGGTTCTAATATCAATCAAAGATTGTTAAAAACTTTTATTAGGATAATTAAACCCTTTAATGAAACATTTCTGATACAACCCATTTATCTTAAAATCTACCTGAATTTTAGACCTTTATTTTATGGTCTTTGGGATGGAAATCTTACTGATATGCCATGCATGGTCTACTTGTTTCTACAATATTTAATTCAATGAAAATAACTAATGTAGTCTACTTTAATCATCTTCATTCTTTTTCTTTTTAGGGGGGTTTTACTGAATTATTTATTCCATATTCCTCAAAGTATGGGGAGCAAAAAATAGGTTATAAATTATGTTACCATCACTTTTCAATATCTCATTCTCCCCTTTGACTTTCTCTCATTAGTAGAATCAATACCCATAATATGTGGCCACTTCCCAAAGATAATGTGCAATTTCAGAACTTCACAATTTTTTATAGATCAAAAAGAAAAATATCTATCTTTCTAGATCCCCTCAACTCATTTCTTTCCTGGTTCTTGTCTAGTACAATAGGTAAAAAAAAAAAAAAAAAAAAAAGGACCCAAAGGAAATGCAAGTTACAAGCAGATTTCTTCTTCTTTGCCTCCCCTCTAGTTTTGTTTTCTATTATTATGGACTAAAGATAATAGAGGTATGAGTGATGTGAGTGGGGACAAGGGAGGAGAGATTGGGAAGTTTTGACCTACCTGTTTGGTGGGAAATTTTCTTAACAAAATCTCCTCCCCAGCAGGTCTTGGTGAATCTCATGTTTTGACATAGATGGGAGGCTACATGGTGAAACTAGTTCCACATGCAGTGAGGAACTGCCAAGTGACTTTAACGCATGGCTGGCTGACTTGGAGCATGCTCCCTTCATGGTGGAGTACTCAGCAAGGCCAGCCTGAAACTCTTCTTTCCGTTTTCACTTCCCGGCCTGCACAGAGCCCCAGATCCCCAGGCCTCACACCACCTCCACCGGCTTTAGAAGCCAAAGTCTTTCTTGGGTAAGATTTTATCCCATCTTTTCCTGGACATATTCTTTCATTCACACACACATGCACATACTTTACTTTGCAATGAACATGATGAAGGGGAGAGAAAGAAAGGTGAAGGCTCCAAGGGAACAGACAGATCCTGGCTTTTATCTCAAGTCTCTTTGCTTCTATGGTTCATGGGACTTTGGTTTTGGAGTCTCAGCCCAATTTGAACGTTCAAGCTGCCTATTACTGGTGGAAAAGGGGGGGAAAAAAGAGCCGCTTCCCTGTCTCTTTGCCTTAATCTGCTGTTCACGTGGAAGAGTGTGCGGCTGACCCAAACCTCGCTGACATGTCAGCGTGCAGCCGCAGGACGAGGGGTGTTTGATTTATAAATGGAATGTATAATAGGCACGATGCCTTCTGAGCCAACCGTTCATGGAAAATCACATGCCGCTCACATGAGGGACCAAGATCTTTTTTTATTATTTTAATGAATTGAGTTTTGTCAGTGCACCAGGGAGATAAGAAGATACCTGCCAATAACCCTCTGATTGTGTCCTCGGCCCATTGGTGGGCTTGAACACGGTACTCCTCTCGTCAATTGAGTTTGTGTGTTAAGTCAAGGTTTAGCTTTGGATTTGAAGCTCTCGTTCAAACAAAGCCACAGACGCTCCGACTCCGACTCCGACGGTGGAAACCATCACATAATTCTCCTCTTTGTTTCTTTAAAGAGCACGGGGTTGGTAAAAAAAAAAAAAAATTCCATTTTGGGAAGACTTGGTCTGAAGATAATGATAGTGAAGATGAGAAAAGACAGCAGGTTGTAAGTTCTGGCCTAAGTTTGGAAAGGGGTGGGGGGAGGGGAGGGTTGAAAAGGTAATAAACTACAGCAAGGCCAACAGATCAACCAATGCGAGAAAAACCAACAGGTAACAAGGGGACTCTGGAGCTTCTGAAGAATAGAGATCAGTAGGAAAGCGTTTTGAATGAGAAATAAAATGCTCCTTCCTGTCAGGGAGGAAGGGAGGTGGATGGTGCTTGAGAAATGGGGAAAAAATGCAATTAAAACCCAGATATGAATAAAGATCAGGTGGGAGAGGATGTCACCCTGTGGCCTGTGGAACTGTGTTTCTGCTGCTTCCCCAGATTATTTTTTTCCCTGGAACAAAGGAACAATGTTGTGGAAAAGTGGGTGCCAGATACTTTAGGAAAATGAGACACAGTGAAGCGGATAAAGGAGACAAAGACAATTGCAGTCATAGGCAGTAAACTGAAGGCAGCTGAGGCCTGAGACAAAAGGGGAAAACTCAGAGCCAGCAAGATGACTGAACCATGGGAAGGAAGGAGGGGAAGATGATTCACAATGACATTTGAAAGACACTGGTTTGAATATTTATTAGCGTGTTGCACACTGCTTGGCCTTGGGGCACTGCCTTTGTTCAGAGAGCCATTTCCCAGTTTTAAGGCAATAAACAGGAAAAGAGTGTGAAAGATGGCCACAGATGCTTGGTCCATGGTGTTTGAGAGTGAATCTGATATAAGACTTTGGCTCCGAGAGGCTGATGGAATGGAGGCATTGTTTGCGAGGAAGATTGTCTCTCTCCACAATCAGACTCCCAAGAGGAAATGCATGGTTAACATTCCTTGTCATGAGACTGAAGTTTCCACCATATCCTTGTCTGGGGTAATTTAATTTCTATTTAATTCATCCTGGATACGGATAAGAATAAGAGAGTGAGCAAGGTCAACTGTAGAATAACGGAAGCTTGGAACCCATTAAGTGATTCACCTTTGGGAGGCCTCAGGTCTGTATTTGTATGTATGTTCTTTCATATAAACATGCCCATCAGAGGCAGTTTTAAGTGAGACTTATGGTCCACCAGTCTCAATAATTTTCTCAGAAAATAGGACAGAAGGATAATTTGTAGAAGAGAATGATCATCATCCTTTCGGATGCTATGCTGTTATCAAAATATTAGTGGTATACCCTAAGTATGGTATTCCTATTGTTCTTAACAATAAAATGAATTTTTCCTGAGCCAGTCAAGGATGTATTTATATAACTAGTTAGTGAGTGTTTATTCTGGCAATGAAAAATCACTCATAACTGTGGAGCTGCTCTTTAAGCATTTATTAGTAAAATTCTGCCCCAAATGGGAAAGAATCTAAATTTCAAAAACTGAAAATTTATTTTCCTATGGAGTTGAGAAGCAAAGTTGGAGAACAGAATTGCCTGAGGCATCAGTGAGCCCCTGAGTTGGCTGGCAGTGTTTGGGTGTAGATAGGGGAAAATGAGTGTCCGTCCTGATCTAGAGCACTCTGTCATGGAGGAAATGCACCTGCACTGCCATAGGGGTGGACAAGGAACTCAGTGCTGTCCAGTCCAACGCCCAGGGCAGCATAGTGTCCACTGTAGAGGCTGGATCAGGGTTGGTAGAAATGGGGCAGTGGGAACGACAGCACTCAGCCAGAACATTGACTTGTTGGAAAGGAAATGCAGGTGTAGAATCTCAACACACAAAAGTTGTTGTTACCCTATGTCCTCTGCAGCTGGGCAACAGGACAGTCTGAAGAAGCAGAAGCCCACGGTCTCTTCATTTGCCCTCCTGTACCTTAAAGAGCAACTATCTTGACAAAGGTCAACTGAGTTAGGACAACCCATGGATGGTTAGTTCAGCCAATAGACAGAGGTTATGCCTCAATCTTCCCAAATTGGTGGTGTAGAATCCTGAGATTGCTCCATCACATGTTAAAATGGTTCCCACAATTTCCTGAAAAGAAAAACCAATGCAGAGGTATTTATTTTACATAGAATTCCAGGATCCAAATGTAGAGGAGTCCTAATTACACATATCTCTATCACATCCTTAGTTGGCCAATGCTTTTACTATGTGTTAACTCATTTAATCATCAGAGGATGATTATTTGTTATGACTAGGTAAGGTGGTTGAGGACAAAGGTCATGTGTTGTTTGTCTGTCAGTCGTTGCCTAATATAGAGCAAAGCCCATGATAAATGTTTGTAGAATAATGAAATTATTTAGTCTCCAGAGCGTTAAATGTCTCATTAATAATTCATTTAGTTTCTATGTTTCTCGTGTAAAAAATACGATGTTTGGTCTAAATTTGTCCACATTAGCTGGATATCAGAACAAATCTGGGGTTTTTTAAATGAACACATTCCCAGGCTCCAGCCCAGTCCACATAATTGGAATATCTCATTGTGGGTCCAGCAAAAGCAAGTGGAGAACTAGATGAGCTGTGAACACACATCCATCTTTAAGATTCTCTGATATAAAAGACTCCTTTAGTATTTTAAGTATTTACCATTAATTAAATAGCTAAGTAAGGACCGTGGGTTTTCAAGACTTTGCCTTGAAGAGAAAAGAAGACAGTGCATCTTGCAATGGACATGTAAGGCAAACACACACACACACACACACACACACACACACACACACGCTTAGTTCACAATACCATTTTATACACTTTTCAGAGAAGCTATGACGATTGTTGTGAACCCTTGCATTTATACAGTGTGTTGTCAATGACTTCATCTCCTTATCTTGTGTAGTTTTCGGCAATCCCCACCACCACCATTATGTTTGGCTTCTGAGACCCATGCTGACAGGTCAAAGAGGAGAGAACGGAGGAGTGAAGACACTGAGAACAGAGAACAATAAGAGGTAGCATGTTTGACTCTTCTGGTCATTATGGGATTTTTGCAGTGTTGGTGAATTAATTGAAATTTAGAAAGCTGTAGTTGTCTGTCTTATCTGGATGACGTATGCTTATGCAGCTTCTTTCTTGCCATGGTTGGTGATTAGATGGTGACTTCTATCCTCAAACAGGCAGATTTGGAATCACATTAGGTTGTTTCCACCCCAGAGACACTGCTGGGCCTTCGGGGTAGTTGTGACAGCTGTAGGGTGAGATCAGGACAGGACCTGCTACAGCCACATGGGATGGAAATAACAATTACTGAAGAATTTCTAAGAATACATACAATCCAAAATGGAAATGCTAGTGTTTCCTTTCTTTTTAAAGAATATAGTGTGGACCACTTTGGGTTTAAGACCACATTAAATAAAAAAATAAAGACTATAAAAAACTCATAGCCAAGAAGACAGAAAACTTAATTTTTATGCTCCCAATGGCAAAGTCAGGTGAGAATATTTCTGAGGGAAAGACAAAGATTTGAGGGGATATTCCCAGAGGCAATTAGTTGGACCTTGTCTTAGGCAACAATGGGGTGTGTGTGTGTAGGTGTGTGTAGGTGTGTGTAGGTGTGTGTAGGTGTGTGTATGTGTATTTGGGGTCAGGAAATGAGTGGAAGAGAGAGGGTGATCACACTCTTAAAACTCATTTAGCTTCAAAAAAGGAGGAAAAGGCTGTGGATCATTTTGGCTAAATGCACCCAAGAGCAATTCTCAGTCTGGCAGTCCTAAGACAAATGAAATAAGCACTTCTCTTCATTCTCTGGAGAGACAGTTTCCTTTGAGAAGCCTCTGAAAGCCAAAGGCTTGGGAGGTAGCCTTGAGTCCCTCTGAGAGGCGGCCAGGAATGCATGCTTGAATGAAAGGCCTTCTGGAGCCCAGGAAGAACATTATGGGAGAAGAAACTCAGATCCATGGGACAACTTTTGAGTTGTAATAAACATATACTCAGTTAAAACCATATGAAAATATCTACGTCTATACTCACAAAACGGGGGAAACTTAGAATGGCAGAAAATTTCCTTTGTGTGTGGGTGTGTGTGTGCGTGCGCCCACGCTCGCACATAGATTTTAAGTTTTTAAATTCTTAAAAAAAGAACATTAACAACCAATGTATCATGCGTTAATTTATTTCACAAGTATTGATTGAGAACCTACTGTACGCCAGTGAAGAAGCTCTCGTGTTCTCTTCCATCACGGGCTTCTTCTCCGGTGAGTCCTCAGCCTTGACCACCAGAGCCTTGAGACACCTGCTGCTGCCACAGAATTGAGGCCCAGAGAAACACCCACAGCCCACTTCCCACACTCTTCCTCGCGGGGTGTGGGAGCTGGGTCTGAATGAACTGGAGGAATACAACAAGCTGTTTTACAGATATATACTCTCCCCCACCCCCCGAAAAACTAATCCTTTTGAACATAAATTATTAGCTTGTTTACCTTCAGGAAATAAAAATAGTCATAATCCTTCCCCTTTGACATCACTTTGAATTACTGTCAGGTGATCCCTGGTCACTGATGCTCTAATTCCTCTCACACAGACCTATTACTTTGGGAAGTGTACTTGTCCTCCCATAATACCCGAGGCAGATAGAGATCAGTCCAAATACGAAGTCACATGAGACACAAAGTTGAAGGGACTCGCTGAATAGTTCACCTTCTGCACCAACCTCTACACACGCACACACACTCTTTTCTTGAAATGTATGTGAGACTTTAGGGTCTATGGTGAAGACTTGGCTTTTTGGGGGTTAACGTTTATGGAATGTGGCAATCATTAAAACATAGCATGACATTAAAAACAGGTTGGGGCGAGGTCTGCAATACTTTTTCAAGTGTTTAGACCACTGCATCAAACTCACCTGGAAGGATTGATTTTAGACTCAGCTTCTATTTAAAATTATTTAAAAGTCTATATAAGAGAGTTGTAGAAGTCTAAAATAAGATTTCTGGGGGTGTGGTGTTATAATTACACCAAAGAATTCTCAGTTTGAATGAACAAATCGACACTGGCATTCAGACACTGGAAGTTCAGCCTTGTGACTGATGCCGTCCGTTCTTCCACTCCCAGGAAGCCGCTGATCAGCACTAAGGGCAGCGTCCTTCCCAAGTTTCCTTCCATACCTTTTCCTTCTCCTCTCCCCCCTCAGCCATGGTCCTCCCTTAGGACTCTCTGTTCAAATGATCTGCACTCTGATTTGCAAATTCTTTCTTTTCTGCATCTTTATGTGTTTTTCTTTTTACTTTCCCCTTCTCTTCCAGGCTTTTACCAATTCTCAAAGGAGGAAATTTAGAGGCTATTTCTAAAAACAATGTAGAAAAGGCCTGGCTATGCATTTGTCTTCTTTTCCAGGGTCTTCTCCCCCTCCTTCCTCCCTGAATAGAGGAACACGAATGATCGAGACAGACCTAAATGCCACCTTAGCATAGTCCATTCAAGGAGTTCCCAGATCACTGTGCTCCATTGGTGACAATGTTGATGGTGATGATGGTAAGTGTTTATTTGTGGCTAATGCCATTTTTGGAAAGCTTGATAGAAGCTGGAGTGGAAATACACTGGAGGATGAATGAATGAATATAAATGCAATCTCTGTAAATAATGATGGTCTGGAGGAAAAAACAAAGGAATAATTTCCACCATTTAGATTCAAGGGATTAGCTGAATTGAATAAATTAGCCTTTTAACATTATAGTATCATAAAACAGAAAGTACTCAATAAATATTTGATGACTGACTAACTGAAAAGTTTGTTTTTGTTTTACTCATTAAAATATGTGAATCAACAAAGCTAAAAATATATGGCTGTCCATGTGGGAAAGCCATGATCACTAAAAATCAGTCTGCTTCAAATTTCCACAAATTATCAGCTACTCTTTAAGGACTCAGGGATTGTTGACATTAACCTGGATTTCTAGGAAATCATGATTTGGTTCAAATTGAAAGATGTAAGATTTTATGAACCCAAAGATTTAAAAGGCATTAAAATAAATGTTGACTGATCCCTTTGGGAAATCAGTCTAGGATTAGATTATGTTCCTGTGATAAATCAGAACTTCTCAAGAAAATGAACAGAACACCAGGTGCATATTAACATCTGCGTTTTATCTGGAAAAATGTAAAGAACAATACTTGTAATTCTTGTTTGCAAAATTTATTCAATTTTATTTAAATATGGTATCATAGAATAGTGCCATGAACACATTGGCACCATTCTGTTGCTCTTTCAGGGGGGAAATAATGCTGACATCGGAAAATATTTAATCATAGAATGACACCATTACAAGGATCATTATAAACTTCGTAGAGAAACCCCTACCCTCTTCGCAAGGGGAAAACAAGGCTCAGAGGGAGGCAGGATCCACTCAGGACGAACCCATGGTTCTCAGCAGAGATGTCTAAGTGCAGGGTCCATAATTCATATCTTTTCCACAATCACCATCTTTGACAGTTGGTCTCCTTTTTTTTTTTAAATTCTCACCCGAGAATATTTTTTCCATTGATTTTTTAGATAGTGGAAGGGATGGAGGAGGCATAGAGAGAGAGAAAGAGAGAAACATCAATTGCTTGCCTCCCACACATCCTGAATGGGCTGGGGATTGAGCATGCAACTGAGGTACGTGCCCTTGACTGGGAACCCACAACCCTTTGGTCTGTGGGCTGATGCTCTAACCACTGAGCGACCAGCCAGGGCAGTAACCAATTTTTTTACTGGGCTAATTGAAATCTGAAGTGTTCTTGGAAGGTGGTAAAATATGATGCTTCGTTTTTCAAACTCTGGCCGCAGAACTGCTTTACATACTCTTAAAAACTGCTGAAGACCCCAGAGAGCTTTGTTTATGTGGGTTATTTCTATGAACAAATGTTACAAATTAAAATCATTAAATTTTTTAAGGACAAGAATACACAAACCCACATACTATTAGCCTCAGTGCTGCCATCAGCACGCAGCATGAAGCTTCCGGAAAACTAAACTGTATACTAATGAGAGAATGACAGTAAAAATGTCTTAGTGTCATGAAGATAGTTTTGGCCTTGGAGATGTCCACTGCTGTGATGAGAACCACTGCTATTATGGTACAAATTCTGGCTTTGTCACTTACTAATTGGCCAAGCTGCGTAGCCTCACTAGGGTTCAGTTTTTTCATCTCAAAATGTGTACAACAGTGTCTATCTTGTAGTTTTAAGGTTAGTATTCAATGAAATAATGTATATCAGTACCATTGCATACTTCAGGTAAGCAGTCAGTATGGGAGC
The DNA here is from genome assembly GCA_026230045.1 of Corynorhinus townsendii. NCBI lineage: Eukaryota > Metazoa > Chordata > Mammalia > Chiroptera > Vespertilionidae > Corynorhinus > Corynorhinus townsendii. The sequence goes on from JAPDVU010000013.1 coordinate 28,625,428, forward strand.
TGTTAGTAAATGGGGTTTATATCTGACTGGGAAGTCGTAGCTTATCTATGCCCACCGGGTATTACATCATCAGTCCTACTGGGGTCCTATCCAGCCTGTTCTTCCATCTCCACTATTTCCACCCATTTCTGAATAAAGTAATATTGTTTTAATAAAAATGCCAGTTTTCTAAAGTGACTATGACTGAACAGAGAAAGAAGATAACTTAATAGTTATTTAATACTTTTGTAATTTCTCAGGCATTTTGATTGATTAAAGAAGAAGACACATATTTTAATGACATTACTCAATTTTCAGCAATAAAATATATTTGCACAGAATGACCTACTGTATAAAGATGGTATTTGTACAAAGGAAGAATTGGGCTCAAGAGCTGTTTCAACAGATATGCGTAAAGTTAGTATCTCTGATCTCCAAAACAGATTTTCAGGTGTAAGCTAATGTAACTTATTTCTGGCCTCTTTTAAATGCTGACATTCCAATGAGACAGATAGTTGGGAATTTGCTGAGACCTGCTTTGGTTCAATGACTTATGAATAGCCATTCTTTATGGGGTAGGGTATATTTTGTAAGAAAATGTCTTGAACTATACGGAAGAGATATGTAGGTCTAAAATTTTTCTTGGATCTATGTGTAATTAAGCATAATGTGGTAATATTTGCAATTTAAATTCCCAGGAGTACCTTCTTCTTATTCTTGCTGTTAATAAGGTGTCCACTTCATTAATTTGACCACCAAAGACCTATGTTTATATATGTTAGGGATTGACATATTAAGACTGAAATGTCCACAGAAAGTGAATTGGAGGGAAGAGACAAGGGTTACAAAAATATCTAGATTTTTTCTTTTTGAGAAAGTGGGGAGAAAAAAAGACAAGTCAAAAGGCATCTGAAGCTTTTTCTCTATAGCCATGTCTATGGTATATCAACTAAACTTCTCCCTTCTGTGGAACTTCTCCATGGAAACTGAGGGTTAGCATTGGAGCCTGACTCTGCAAGACTTAAGGCCACCTGCTAGATGAGCATGGGAGGGCCTACCTGTGCTCAGAAGGCTGTGGTAGGGAATGAATGTGACTTGATTCTACTGATCGAGACATCTATGTTCCAAGTCACATGGATGAACCTTGGATGAGGACATTTTGCTAGGTGAAATACATCAGTCACAAATGGATAAATACTACAGGATTCCACTTATATGAGGTGTCTAAAATAATAACACGCATGGAATCAAAGAGAGCATTTGTGGTGGCCAGGGGCTGGAGTGAGAGGGAATTGGAGAGTTGCTAATCGCTGGGGAATAACATTTCAGGTAAGTAAGGTAATTAAGTTTCAGAAATCTGCTGTAAAGCACTGTATCTATGCTTAACAATAGGTTATTACACACTTAAACATTTGTTAGAGGGAAAAGTGTTCTTACCACCATAAAATAAATAAGTTCTTTAAACTACTCTTTTCTCTGAACCTTGCAGATACATGTACTGGCTCCTGAATATAACAGGCAGCATTGTCAGACCTGAGGCACACGGCTGCAGGGCTTTCTCTGAGATCTGTAACCAGGTATGCACGACCCAGGAAAATCCTGACTAGTTTCCCCGGTATGTGTCAGGGCAGTTTATGTCAAGCCCTCAACTAGCTGTAAATTATTTAAGTAGAATCTGCCCAGTGAGATTTGAGAGGACGTCTTGTGAATCTTAAAAGCAAAATGCCAATGTTTGCTGTCATCCTGCTTGTTTTTAGAGAAATCTGCAATAGCAGGAAAAACAAGACTCTGGCCAACAATGAAGAGGGTAAATAGGGAGCTACTTCAGGCGAGGAGCCTAAAAGGGCCTTGCCAGGGGCTCCAGATGTTTCCTCTCGCCTTGCCTCATCTCTTCAGTTTTATCTGTCTTGCACTCTTGCCAATTTCTTCTACCTAACTGCACACTCTCCCCTGCCCCCCACCATAAATACTCTCTGTAATGTCCTTAAATAAGTCAGAGGCTAAGAATTGAGAAAGGACCTGTTGACAGAAGGGTTTACCATGCTCCAAAGCAGAAGCTACTTATCCACAAGTGTAAAAACACATCCTTATCTGTTCTCAACTCACTGAATGATATTTCCACGCCATCTCCAGAAGGTGTTTGCGTGCCCATGCCAATGGTCTCTCTGAAGCCATGGAGTGAAGGGGAATTTTCCCCAGAGGGCAGAAGAGTATGTATGTTGGAGCCAACCAGATGTTTCCCAGGCTCCGGTATTGTCCTGTTAGCCAGCAATGAGCAGATGTTAGCTTCTTCTGATGCACAAGGAAGAAGAGTGCAATGTTCTCACCATCCTGATGTCATCTCCGATTGTTATTTTTGCTGTCCTTCTAAATAATAGGGTTTCTGGCATGAAGACTTATCTCAGGATTCAGCCCAGCCGTGTTCTGAGATCCCTGGGCCCCGACGCTGATGGATTTATGCAGGTTGTGATTCTCTGACTAATTTGCTTTGAATGAGGTGAACACTTGGGAAAACCAAAATGTTATTTCCAAGATTTTACATCCTAACGGGAAATACAACAGGAAATATAGAGAAAAAAAATATTTTTCACCTCTGAATGTCAAAATGGACTTTTCGTTTGTCGTTTAAATTAATTGAAAAAAAAAAAAAAGATAACCCGGTTATACTTCTTCCTTATTTACACAAAAATTGCAAGACCTTGCAATACTACTGTTTCTTCCCCTTTTGCTCACATAAGTGATTTTAAACATTCTCCATGCGGCTGGACATGGAATAATTTCATGGCTTCCCTATTGTGCTATGTGAATATGTAGGTTAGTGCTTTTGCTCTGAATGTCTCTGCACACTTCTGTTAAGGAGCCCAGAACTGAACCTCTTTCAAAGGAGGTCACCACAGGGGAGGTCACCTGGAAACTCAGGACCAGAGGTGGATGCCATTCCTGACCGTCTCCTCCTTTACTCCTGCCTGGCAATGTCCCGTCCCCGAGGAGGAATTGTGATCCTGACTTCACAGAAGGGGGTGGCTGGGTAGCCTGTCTAAAGGAACAGAACCAGTAAGTGAGGAACCCACGTCTGACCACTTGCAGGAATCATTCATTGCTTCGAGTACTTCATTACAGTCCAGTGAGAAGCGATGGGGGCAGTTCTGAGGACCAGCAGTAAATGTTGGTCTGGACATTTGGATGAAATGAAGTAAAACCTGTGGAAGGCTTTCGATGAGTTTCTGCAATAAAATTATCTTTTTCTAATTCTTCAGCCCAAAAAGTTTCTCAAATAGACCCAACTTCAGGGACTTGCCCTTTCTTCCCTGACTCGTTCAGGGATGGTCCTCTGTAGGGTCTCAGTGGGGAGCAGCTCCATGCGGTTCCTCCATCAGGGGAAGAATGAGGGGAAGGATGGGCCTACCTGGCGCCTGCTGCTGACTGAGACCCAGTGGTCCATATATTCCCCACCACCTGGAGGCTTCCCTTTCTTCACTTAAGCCAGTTTTCTTCTAACTGTGTGTTGGCGCAAAGGAAGAAGATGTGATTAAAAACTGGGTCACACGTCCCATCAGCATGCCTGAAGCACTCAAAGGAACTCAGTATGATTTTTAAGAACTTCAGTAGGTCTGTACTTGGAAATGATCCTTTAGTTATTCTGTTCCCTTAGAAATAGAATGGTTTGCATGAGCAAGTCACACAAACTCTCCAGGCCTCACAGTCACCTAACCTTTGAAATGAAGAGGGTGACTAATGTAAAGTTTTTAAAATGAGGTTCTGCAAAATCCAAATATATGTAAAGGCCAGAACGTAGAAGTAAGTTGATGGAGCCGACCATAAGCTCTTCAAGGGCAGGGACCACCTCTCTAATTTCTTTTGATTCCTCTAATGCTTGGTGCTTAGCGCCGAGCAGGTGTTCCTAAGCCTTCTTGGCTGTCGAGCCAAGTGCTAAGATGCAGAAGCTTTATTTGTCCGCACCAATCTGTGCTGGGGGCCTTCCCTGCCAAAAGGGGCCAGTGAATTAAAGATTCCATAATTAGACACCGTGCTGCCCCGGGCACTCTGTCCCTGCTTGTCAGTGTCCCCACGATGGTGCGTGACAGTTGCCAGTCTCTCTGGGGCACCTGTTCAGCTGATGGGAATGTTAATTTTACTTTATTTTTATTCTTGACAGAGGAAAACACATTATTCAAGCCCATTGAAGAAGGGCTGCCACTTAAAACTCAAGAGAGGGATTATTCCCCCCTTCAACTGCAAGTCATGGGCGGGGCAATATAAATGACAAAACTGAGAAAAGGCCAGTCTGCTGTGAAAATCAAACACATGTAGTGTAAACAGTCTGGAAAGGGAGATACACACACACACACACACACACACACACACTTTAATCCCATTTATTGGGTACTTATTATGTGTCACAAATTTTATGTAGGACATGTTATTATTCCACTTTGTCTTTACTAAACTCCCATGACAAATTTAGTACATTATTAGTCCATTTTAGAAATGAGAAAGTAGGTTTAGAAAGATAAAACAGCCTGCCCAAGGTCAAGGAAAGGGTAACCGGTGAGCTGTAATCTCTCTGATCCCTTCAATTACTATCCTCTCCTCTCTCCCATATCCCCTCCTATTTTTAAAAAGATTTTTTTTATTGATTTTTACTGAGAAAGGGAGAGGGAGAGAGAAATATCAATCCGCTGCCCCTCTCCCCGCCCTCTGACACCAGGGATCTAGCCTGCAACACAGGGCTTGAACCAGAAACTCACAACCAACTGAGCCACACTGCCCATTTTGTACATAGGGAGGGAGCAGGCTTGGGTGTGTTTCTCCTGCCTTCTCCTAGTCTACAGTTTGTGCTGAACAGATAAGTTAGTAATTTTCTGAAAAACATATTCTGATTGTTTTGTTTGTAGGGTTCCAGAAGCTGGAGGTGTTTTGTCATTTTTTTCAAGTGCTCGCCTCTTCCAATTTTGTAACTTTAGTTAAAAAAGAAAAGGAGCCAGGACTGGGAATAAGAGCAATCACAAAGACAGCTCCATGTCTGCAGTTAGTGGTTACTGTTTCACTTGATCCTTATATCACACCTGGGAGGCAAGTGGGGCAGTATGGCTGAATCTCATTTTACAGACAAGGAAGGGCAGCCCGTGTGCTAAAGAACATGTTCAGGATCACTCAGATGGTGAGGAAAACTCCGTACTCAACTCCAGACCATTGGCCCTAAGTTTGAGATGCTTGAAAATACAGAAGAGTTATCGTTTCAATACTCAGTTCCCAAAGATTTGTAGAGGATTTGGAGCCACTAGCAACCTGATTTCATCGCACTTCCCCACCATTCCCAACTCTAAACCTGGTTGTCAGTCCTGACCCAAGCAGCTGTGGGGTTGGCAGGCAGCTCAGAGCAATGAAGGCCTTAGGCTCCATGGGAATTTCAACATCAGGGAACATGGATAAGGACACTCTCGGCCAAATAGGTGAAGATCAAACAAACGAGTAGAGAATCCTGGAAGATACTTGCTGACTTTAATGAAGAAAATAAGACTACTTAAGGGAATTCAAGGATAAATAAGCAAACAAAACAAAAACACTTTCCAACTAAAAACGGATTTGTAAACTAAAATACTTAGTACAGAATTTGAAGGAAAGAATGAACACTGTTAAGATTCAAATTAGTAAGACCAAGTGGGGAAAAAAATATTAAAGCAAAGAAGAAAACAAACCCAAACACACCCAAAACAAATAAACAAAAAGCCCAAACAAACAAAAACACAAAAGGTAAGAAAATTATGAGGAAAAAGATAAGAGGCTTGAAGGATAGATCCTGGATGGTCAAGAAACCTAAGAGAGAACCAAGCTGGACTAGCCCATGCGGTTCACATCAGTAATGATGGAGAGGTTATTAATTTGACTAGTTCCATGTAGTAAATATTGTGTGTGTGTGTGTGTGTGTGTGTGTGTGTGTGTGTGTGTGTGTGTGTATAATAAGTTTATAGTCTAAGTTATGAAGAGACACATTTGGGGAGAAACACATGTATATCATACACAGTTTGTATTACTCTATGTGAGTATATGTGTATATATATTTGTCCCCCTTCCCCTATGTCTTTGTCTCTATTTTATGCTTTAAGTTTAAAGGCAAGATCTGTATGGCTGTATTCTGTGGTGGCTAGAGGAGGTATTGAGTTTTGATGACTGGTTAACTTTTGCCTTTCTGTTTCATTTCTTTCTCTTTGTACTCTGGCCAGAACTTGAGGCTCTTGACAAATACTTGTTGAATATGGGCTGCTTAGGGTGGAAAAGAAAACTATGAGAAATGATCTTAGGGGGTGGTTGGGAGTGCCTAAGTTTTTCCCAGCTCAGCTGCTTCCAGGCAAAGTTGTGAAATGGTCCTTGGTTCCCCATCTAGCTGTCCATCCACCCCCACCTCAGGACTTAGCAGCTCCTCATTTATCTTGCTCTCTCTGTCAAGAGTCCCCCATCCAAAAGGGCACCAATCATTGTTTGCATATGTGAACCCTTCAGGAGCAGTTTGTGATCATCCTTTTGGCTCAAATTTGAAAAAACAAAACATACAAACCAACAAAAACCGTCAAAGAACTATTTCTCTTTAAAGAGATGAGACTTCAGGTATTATCAGGCTATAAAAGAAAGTATTTGGGTTCAGCAGAGCCTCTCATGAGCTCCTCAAACAACAGGGATTGGCCCATTGGAGAATTATTAAGTAAGAAACACTAGCAAGTTGGAAAGGCAGACTCGTTCAGTCCACGGGACAAAGGCACTGAGCCTACCATCTGCAGTTTGGGTGGAGTGTTATCAAATAGAAAGAGTTCATCCACTGGGTGCTAGCAAGGCTACACATGAACCACGAGGATTGCAGTGGAGAAAGTTTGGCTATTTTATTAGGAATGGTGCCACCCAGGAAATGGGAAGTTAATGCTCAAAAGCTGGAACTCCACGTGTAGGTTACCGATCATGTAGGGCAACATCGTGCCATGCTGTACATCAGGAATTCAGTGTCATGCTGGGAGCTGATTGATTGGAGGTCTGGGTGATGAATCATTTCTCCAGGCCATGCGGACAGCTCTGAGGTCTGTTCGGGTGTCCCTCTGTCTCAACTCATGGGAAAGTAGCCAGGGATCGTTCCACCTTAGGGCTGAGGAACTGAAACATAACTTAGGTCAAGATGTTATCTTTAGCCGCCAGAGGTCCAGACCATTAGCCAGGGCCAGGCTCCCTGTCCTCTGCTGCCTCGGAGGTTATTGATTATCTGGGGGAAAGGTTGGGTCTCTAAGGAGTAGAGAGAGAAAGAGAGCGATGATTTGTAGAGCTTGGATTTAAAGCTAAAGCCAGTAATGACCCTCAGCTTCACATCCAGAAGGCTAATTAGGCAGATGTTGGGTGCAATTTCCTTTCCTATCCCCCCCCCAACCCCTGACTTACCCAGTTCTAGAGTGGCAAAACGTGTAAAATGCTCTGCTTCTTTAAAATGGACTGAAGAAAGGGCAGCCAGATGAGCACACAGCCTGTATGGAGGAATATTCAACCTGGAGAAACTGAGCAGAAAGAAAAGTAAGCAAACAACCAAGAGGCTGTCCCATTAGTATTAATTTAGGCATCAAAGTGAAACCTGACAACACAATGAAAGCAGCAAAGACCTTGGTTGTAAGAACAGAGGAGAATAAGGCAGAATTAAAGAGCTGGAAAACTCACAGTGTCGGGGGGGACGGTGAGGGGGTCTCCCCAGAGCCAGGCATGACTAGGAGGGGGGAAGAGGGTGAGCTGCCAGGAAGGCTGGAGCAGATGCGGGGCCCTTGAAGGGGCCTGTGGAACTGCATTTGTCTGCAGAGTTCCTTGAATCCATATCAATGTGGAAGACAGGGAGATTGAGGAGGCGAGGGGCCTGCAGAGTGGTTCCCCAGAGACTGCTCTCTCTTCACTTGCCTCCCAGATGGTTGCTCAGCCTAAAGAGAGGGGTGAATGTTTGTATGAAGTTAGGTCCACATATAGTTGAGCCTTAACCGATGGTAACTTCTCTGCTTCTTTATTCTCAAGACAGTTTGAGGTTTGGAAGTGACAGTCCCTCGTTCACCAAACTTGAGTCAAACGCCTCTGAATTCCTTTCCCAACTAGGCCTCCTCCACTTTTGGACTTCCATGTCTGTCTTTAACAAGAATTCAATCAAGTTGATTTAACAGAACTCCCCCCTCCTTGCTATTTTTTAAAATTTCTTTTTTTAAAATAAATCTTTATTGTTCAGATTATTACAGGTGTTCCTCTTTTATTTTTCCCCATAGCTCCCCTCCACCTGATTCCCCACCCCACCCCATGCCCTTACCCCCCACCACTGTCTTCATCCGTAGGTGTAAGATTTTTGTCCAATCTCTTCCTGCACCCCTCCCATCCCCTTCCCCCTGAGAATTGTCAGTCCACTCCCTTTCTATGTCCCTGATTCTATTCCATTCATCAGTCCATTCTGTTCATCAGATTTTTTATTCACTTGATTTTTAGATTCACTTGTTGGTAGGTATGTATTTGATGTCATTTTGTTGTTCATAATTTTTATCTTTACCTTTTTCTTCTTCTTCCTCTTCTTAAAGAATACCCTTCAGCATTTCATGTAATCATGGTTTGGTGGTGATGAACTCCTTTAGCTTTTTCTTATCTGTGAAGCTCTTTATCTGACCTTCAATTCTGAATGATAGCTTTGCTGGGTAGAGTAATCTTGGTTGTAGGTTCTTGCTATTCATCACTTTGAATATTTCTTGCCACTCCCGTCTGGCCTGCATAGTGTCTGCCGAGAAATCAGCTGACAGTTGTATGGGTACTCCCTTGTAGGTAACTAACTGTTTTTCTCTTGCTGCTTTCAAGATTCTCTCTTTGTCTTTTGCCCTTGGCATTGTAATTATGATGTGTCTTGGTGTGGTTCTCTTTGGATTCCTCTTGTATGGGGTTCTGTGCGCTTCCTGAACTGGTAAGTCTATTTCTTTCACCAGGTAGGGAAAGTTTTCTGTCACTATTTCTTCTAATAGGTTTTCAATATTTTGCTCTTTCTCTTCTTCTGGCACCCCCAAAATTCTGATGTTGGTGTGCTTAAAGTTGTTCCAGAGGATCCTTACACTATCTTCATATTTTTTTATTCTTTTTTCTTTTTGTTTTTCTGGTTGGGTGTTTTTTGTTTCCTCATATTTCAAATCTTTGGTTTGATTCTTGGGGTACGTTGATCTACAGTTGAGTTTCTGTATATTCTTTATTTTAGACAGTGTATGCTTCATTTCTGACTGGTCCTTTTCCACTTTTTGGCATTCTCATTAAGATCCTTAAAGGTATCACTAAGTTCCTCAGAGGTTTTTAGAAGATTCTTGAGTAACCTTATAAATGTGGTTCTGAACTCTATGTCGTCCAGTAGTTTGCTTTCCTCCATTTCTTTAATTCATGACATGTTTTTTTTTGTCTCCGCATGTTGGCTGCTTTCCTATGTTGATGGAGTAGCTTTGTGTGGTAGGTGACCTATAGGGGGCAGTAGCTCAGCCTCCCCAATCACCTGAGGTGGATGCTCTTAGTACACCCCTTTGTGGGCTGAGTGCAAAGTCTTGGTGTAGTTTAAGCCTTGATTGCTGTTGGTACACTGGGAGGAATTGACCTCCAGGCCAATTGGCTGTGAAGACTCGCTGTGTCTATAATGGAAGAACTGCTGTGCTGGAGACATGCTTATGGTGCAGGTCTTGTTTCAGTGGGGCTTTGGTGCTCACTGAGTCTGCCTCTTGAATGTGTCACTTATGGATGTGAGGAGTTGAAATTTGGTGTCTCACACTGACCACTAGGTACACTGGCTTCTGGATCTCCAATGGGGTGCAGGTCAGCTACTGTCTGAGGCCACCCAGCAAGAGCTACAGCGAGAACTACAGTTTTCTCCTCTTTGCTTGGGGTTTGGAGGTTTTGGAGCTGTCTGACCTGGGCTGCAAGTTTGCTAGGTTAAGCTGCGATAGGGCAGGCCATTCATATGCTAAAGCCGCTGCTTGGAGCTTGGGTGGGTTTCTAGGTTGTGCGGGGCGGGGTCTCAGGGCGTCACTAGGCTAGGGCGTGGCAAACAGTGATGGCTGCCAGTTAGCCAGCTCTGTGTCTCTGAATGCGTCCCCGCATCCCACGCCCCAGTGCAGTAAAAATTATTCCTGTATGCAGCTCTGTAAGCAAGCCACCCTCACTTTCCGACCCGATGGCAGACAGTCCAAATTCTCCCCGTAGGAGTTTGGGTCCCCCACGTCTCCCCAGAAACTGGATTTCAGAGTGATTGGGGGCTTGTCTCCCTTCGGGTTGAAAAAAGCAACACCTGCCACCAACCCGCATCATGCGCCTCTGTACCTCAGCTTTTCAGCACTTGTGCATGTCTCAATGCTCTTTTCTCTTTCCTTCTAGTTGTAGAACTTCCACTCAGCCAGCTTTCCCGTGGTTCTGGGTGATAGACGTTTTGTCTTTTAGTTGTAGTTTTGAAATTGTTGTGCAAGGCAGCAGTTTAGGTGTTTACCTACGCCGCCATCTTGGATTCCCCCCTCCTTTCTATTGATCACTTTCAATATCGGACTCATTTCCTCAGTCCCTACCGTCCCAGGTGATGTCTGGTCACCCTGGTCTGCCTGAGCCCTGGTCGGCAAACTGCGGCTCTTTGGCTCCTTGAGTGTGGCCCTTCCACAAAATACCACAGCCTGGGTGAGTCTATTTTGAAGAAGTGGCATTAGAAGAAGTTTAAGTTTAAAAAATATGGCTCTCAAAAGAAATTTCAATCGTTGTACTGTTGATATTTGGCTCTGTTGACTAATGAGTTTGCCCACTACTGGCCTAGAGCAAGAACCTTGTTAGGTTGATTTAGCCAGAATCCCCCTTATTCCTTATGTTTCCTCTTAGTAATTTTCTATCCACAGACCATAAACCCCAACCCCTCTGCTCTTACACATTCCACTTTTCCACATTGCATTCAGGGCATTGCATTCATGGTCCCCTTGAATCACCTGGAGAGGTCTAAAAGAATGCTGATGCCTGGGTCCCAGCAAGATTCTCATTTAAGTGGTCTGCGTGTGACATGGGCAATGGAGAATTTTAATATATTCTTATTGATTTCAGAGAGGAAGGGAGAGGGGCGAGAGAGGGGAACATCAATGATGAGAATCATTGATTGGCTGCCTCCTGCACGCCCCCTACTGGGGATCAAGCCCGGGACCCCAGCATGTGCCCTTGACCAGAATCGAACCCGGGACCCTTCAGTCCACAGGCCAGTGCTCTATTTGATTGCCAAACAAGCTAAGGCGGGCATGGAGAGTTTTAAAAGCTCTCTCCTATTACAGAACCCTAATGCAAAACCTGCAAAATCCTAATATCGCTCCTAATAGTTTCCTGATGAAGTCTGCCTTACTGTTTTAATAAGTGTCATGAATAATTTTTTCTTTGAGAGAAGAGAGGTCAGTATTTTCTGATAATCTGGGAATGAGCAAAAGCAAATGAACTGAAATGAGGCACCTAAGACATCATTTGAAACATATCTTTCAGACCCAAGGGTGTGCTTTACTCTGTTGGCACTGTGGTTCTCTTCTCTCTTCTTCTCCCCCTTTCAATCCTCTAACTCCATGAGCTCCCAAATGTGGATAATTCATAAATGCAAAATTTTGAAGATGAAGTCAGGCTTTTGAAGCCTAGTTTAGGCCTTCATTACTTCTCTCCTAGATCAGTGCTTCCATGCAATATGAATTATAATGTGCATTCCTATTGCATGGAGTCTTATAGTTGCCAGCACCGTAGCAACAGCACTGGGTGTTGGCTGAAATAGCACTAAACAGTTGTTAGTAAACTAAATGCAACTCAGATAAGCGTCTTGCAAAGTGTAAGTGTTAGGATATAAATTTATGACCATACTTCTCATATTTCTCTGCTGGTGACCCTTCATTCCTTCTGAGGGTTCAGTCAAGACAGATTTTAGAATGGCTGTCTGTTAATATGAGTGCTCCCAAACCTTCCATCGCTTTCCCTTGAAGTATTTCTCAGCCAACACATCCTTGTTTCTTTCCGAAACTTTGCTGTATTTTCCATGTTGGGGTGGGGGAGAGTGCTGGTCAAGTAAGGAGGTGAGACATGAGTCTTCCATTTCCTGCTGAGCTGATGGAAGCTTTTCCTGCCTGACCTGCCCTTAGAAAGAACTGCCTGCGAAGGCATATATTGACGGCAGGGAGAGACTGGAGCTAAGGGTAGGGCCGGAAAAGATGTGCAAACCTTTCGGAAAAATCCAAAGGAAAGTGCAGGAATTGCTAAAGTTAAATGGCTATTCTTTGGGATGCTTTTTTTTGAGGGTAGTTAATCTTTTAACTCAAGATTTAAGTTGGAAATGTTTATGGTTATAGAGAAGAAGAGGAAGGTTCTTTACAAAATGAACAGAAATGAACAGAAATATAATCCTCATCCCTAGAACCCTGCACTTAATTTTAGAATTAGTAAGACATCTGGAAGGAACTGAACAGAAGTGTGTCTGAAGGATTTTGAGAGTTGGCCATACTTTTCTGCAAATGAACAGCATGCTGTGCTTTGAAAAGTATTCTTTCATGTCTAAGGAGACAGCCAGGGACTTGTCTCCCGTTCTCTTCTCCTTGGATGACCTTCACCAACTATAAACTTTTAAAAATGTATTTCTTTAGAGTAGTTTTAGGTTTACAGCAAAATGAAATGGAAGGTACAGAGAGTTCCCATATACATCCTGCCCCAGACATGCATAGCTTCCCCCATTATCAACATCATCAGAGCGGTACATATGTTACAACTGATCAACCTACCTTGACACATCATTATCACCCGAAGTCCATAGTTTACATTAGGGCTCACTCTTGGTGTTGTACATTCTGTGGGTTTGGACAAAGTATAATGACACGTATCCATCATTATAGGATCATATAGAGTAGTTTCACTGCCCTAAATATCCTGTGCTCTGCCTGTCTTCTCTCCCTCCCCCTGCAACTCCTGAGAACCACTGACCTCTTTACTGTCCCTATGGTTTTGCTTTTTCCAGAATGTCATATAGCATGTAGCTTTTTAAAGTTCTTTTTCTTAGTAATATACATTTAACTTTTCCCTATGTCTTTTCCTGGCTTGATAGCTCATTTCTTTATTTTAATTAATTAATTTCTTCCTTTCTATCTTTCTTGTTTTCTTTTCAGTGTTGAGTAATATTCCATTGTCTGAATGTGCCACAAATTTATTAGTTACTTCCAGGTTTTGACACTTATGAATAAAATCTCTATAAACATCCATATGCAGGTTTTTGTGTGGGCATAAGTAAATACCAAGGAGTGTAATTGCTGGGTCATAAGGTAGAATATGCTTAATTTTGTAAGAAACTCTCAAGCTGCCCTCCAACGTGGTTGCACCCACCATGAGAGTCCCTGTTGCTCCACATCCTTGCCATGGGGGGATGACAGCTTTTGGTGCTGTCAGTGTTGTGGGTTTTGGCCATTCTAATCCATGTGTAGTGGTATCTCCTTGTTGTTTTATTTGCATTTCCTGATGACATATGATGTGGGGCATTTTTTATATGTTAATCTGCCACCTGTTTATCTTCTTTGTTGAAGTTAAACACCAACTCGATGTATATCTTTTGATCAGGTTGTTTATTTTATTATTGTTGAGTTTTAAGCAAACACAAACTTTTTACCCAGTGTCTTTTTGGGCCAACTCCTTATATGAAGTGATATGGACTTAGATTAATTATTTAGATTCAGAACCTTAAAAAGAAGGTGAAGGTTGAGAACAAAACCAACTTTTTGTGAGATCCGCTTTGGTTTAAACCCAAGATAGAAAGGATACCCCATGAAGAGCAACAGCTGATGGGATTTAGTCTTAAAGAGTCATAAAAAATGGGCAACCCAGTGCCACCTTTTTCCAGTCTGTCTCCACCGAAGCCATCCCAGTATCATGGGTCTCAGTGGCCTTCTTAGCTTCACTCAGTTCCCTTCCACAAATGTTAGTAACAGGGCTAGCCTTGTTGCTGTGTTCTCCATCAATTGCCTTCCTTGAGCACAAAGTGGTGTGGAGGAGACATGGAACAAAGTTCTAGAATTGTGTCATGCAGAGGAGCTATATAGATTTTTTTTTCAAGTCCACTTGTTTTGTTCCCAAAATCTGCAGATGGCTTTGGGGCCCTTACCTCTGGGCATGACACTGGATTGCACCCCATGGGAGGAGTCAAAAGGTGAATGGCAGTGATCTAAAGAAAACCTTGAGAAATGAATGGATGGAGGGCCAACACCACAAACCCAGGTAAGGGCGCAGCCACGAATGTGTACGACTTCGTGCGGACTGAGCTCATCCAGGGTGAGTCCTCCCAGCGTGGACCTGGGAAGCTGTTTCGGGAGGGAGATTATGTTGAACTTGGGTCCCAGTCTGCCTTCCCTCATCTGTGCCTCCTCCCTTGGCTGCTGCAAGGGATGCATATTCCTCCTCAGTATGCGTAAATACTGTTCCAGGAGGGCCTTGACTGTCATATGCAAGTGTAGTGACACGAGCTTCTATTTTGCTTATAGAGATCTCTTCCTTAGGCATTGGGTTACTTTGCAACAAAAGTGTGGACTTGGCTCCTTCGAGCCTTGTGGTCGCCATCTCTGCCACATGAGTGGTGCAGTATAACTGTGGACTTATGAGGTGTGTTATTTCATCCACATTGCCCCTGGAACACTACTTACTGTATAGGGACCATTCTTGAGCCATTTTATTGCTCAAGAAAATACTTGTGATACTGGTTAGTTTTCCAGACTTAAAGATAATCATTATATTTGTATCACTTCATATGTTTAATTATAGACCCCTGCCCCCACCCCCCAAATATATAGCACTGAAGATAAGCATGCTATCTGAATAACCAGGTTGCCCTGGGAATCGCTTGTTCATGTCACTTGCCCAGTTATTGGCTTTAGAAAAGTTATTGATGTATAAGTTTTATTGATTTGTAAGAGTTCTTAGCATATTTGCATTTAAGAATATTCGCCTTTGTCATGTGTTTTGCAGTTCTTTACTTTTGATTTTTGAAGTGCTTTTTGCAGTACAGAAGATTAAAATGGGATAATACATTGTCCTTTACAGGTTCTGAGTTTTAATACGTAGAAATAACTTTTTTATCTAAGATGACAATCAGATTCTCTGGGGGGCGGGTGTTGGTAATTCTTTTTAAAGTCTCCAGTACATTTTTGGTTTCTCCTATTTTCATGGCAGAGATTTTCAGGAAATGAGTCCGCAGAACTAACTTCTTTCCTAGCTCCTTTTGCAACAGCAAGCAGCTGGGGAAGCAGGAGGAGGTAAATAGCAGACATTAAGTTGGACCTGGCACACAATAGGTACTAACACACCTTTCTGGAAAGAATGCATGGATAACTTTTGTCTTAATTCGGCAGGGGTAGAGGTCTTCCAACTTTGCCAGGTGCTTTCCAGACGTTATCACTTGCACAGCCCCAAGATTTCCTGCAGCAGAAAGAAGAGGTGGGGCAGGGGGTGGCTTGGTCAGCACTGGCCAGAGCCTGATGACAGTTTTATAGAGGAAATGCCTTGTGGGCGCCACGGGGGCTGTTCCTCCTCGCAGTACTAGGACACGGTGACTGGAGAAGGTCAGACAATGACAGTTTCTACCAGGAGCTAGCTTGCTTTGAGGAAGGACTTATTACTTTAAACAAACTGTAGTGTATGCAAGATGCATTTTGTCCCAAACTGGGAGCCAGCTGAGAGCCTGCTGGGGTTTCCAATCCTTTTCTTGTCACTTCCTGCCATCTACCGGCCACAATGTGAATTACTCCAGATTTACTTGAGATTATACCCATGAGGAAATATTCCTGCACCTTCTCAATCTGAAATATAATTTTTCCAGAGATGTGGTGCTGTAATTCACCAGGATCCAAAATTTACTTCTCTCAAAATCGAAGTTCTGAGGGGACTGAATTGTCTGAGGTATCACTGTAGTATTCTTTGTCTGAAAAGCAGGATTTGAATGCTGACCATCTGAGTTTAAATCTTGGCTCTACGATTGTCTGTGTGACTCTGGGCAAGAAACTCAACTTATTGGAGTCTCAGTTTGCTCATTGGTAACAGGAGGATAGTACTAGACTGTGCCTCATAGGGTTTGGCTCAGATGATATGAATTCTCAGATGTAAAGTGTACAGAATCTGGCACCTTCCAAGGTGATCTATTACTTGCTCAAAGTCTGCCTGAGAGTTTAGGCAGGCATTAATTTGGAACACAGTTCATTTCACAAACTAATTGTTATGTATAACTCACACCCAATGTTTGTAT
Organism: Corynorhinus townsendii; assembly: GCA_026230045.1. Taxonomy (NCBI): domain Eukaryota; kingdom Metazoa; phylum Chordata; class Mammalia; order Chiroptera; family Vespertilionidae; genus Corynorhinus; species Corynorhinus townsendii. Next base: position 28,641,692 of record JAPDVU010000013.1, read on the forward strand.
AGTTATTTTTTCCAAACTGCTTCCATTTTAACTCTTGAAGCTCTGCTCAAAAGCAGCCACTGTTTGGTCAACACCCCAAGGAGAATAAAATGGTACATCTTTACAGTCCAAGTCAAAAAACATCCTTCCCTTTTGCTAGACATTCTCCTTCAGGCTTGTAAAGTGGAACAAGACAGCCAGGAGATGTAGTGGATTTTGTGGGAATACCCTAACCCCGAAGTGGAGGTAGCACATGACAGTGTTCGGACCTGGGGAGACTCTAGAGTGCCTCTGGAAGCTGGGGTTACCAGACAAATTGGCCTGGCTCCCCAAGGACATCACAGCCATAGATGACATTGTTGGCCCAACCAACAGATGTAAATGTTAGCAGCGATGCAGTGCTAGTCCTAGGATATGGAGTAGACGGGACAGGAAATGTGGAGGGATGCCTCCTATGTCTAGTCCTCTCACATAAACAGGCTCTGACCTCCAATCTCCCTGACCCCCACTGCTGGCTTCCTGTAACCTGGCCAAGCAAATGAGATAGAGAAGCAGAAAGGACAAGGAGTGTGACATCCCTGCTCCTCTTTTTGCCACTTCTACCAGAGTTCCCTGATTTTCATGAGGCTAGCAAGAAGACAGAGCTATGAGGGAAGAGGAACCAAGATAATAATACCCAAATTTCCTGGATCAGGATGCGGTGCAAGACCTGGATAATGTAAGTGCTCTCAGCCAAGCAAAATTAAAAAATAAAAGTGATTCATATTTTGCACATATCTAAAGGTGAATACATGACTCATGTTGGCTACAAATGTTGTATTCTATGCCACCTTAAGGACACACAGGTGACAAAGGTGGCCATGGGTCAGAGTGGGGACTGCATTGGCTTTTGGAGGCAGACAGAGTGTCTGAATATCCTACTGCTAGCTTTGTGGCCTTCATTCACCTCTGCATTGGTTTCCTCATCTGAAAAATGGGGATAATAATGTGTTCCTGTCAGAGTGATTATAAAGATTGAAAGAATATATATAAAACATGAAGTACAGTATCTATTAACACTATGAAGAATACATTGTCTTGCCCTCAAGGTGCTTATAGTCTAGTTTGGAGTGCCACGACTATCAGCATAATAATCATAACTATATTCTGTAACAAGCAGTGCTTTGCAAGTAACATAGGAGTTTGAAGTAGGGAGAGAAGCACCCCATCAAGTTCTGTTACATCATACATGTATTGTGATGTATGTTCGGCGTACATGTATTAAGCATCTGTCATGCACTAGGCTGTATTATCACGATGGTTCTGGTCACAGGTTCTAGAATCAGAAAGACTTGTGTTTTAAACCCATCTCGGCCACTTTCTAGAGGTGTGACTTTGGGCAGTTATCCAGCAAACGCTCTGAGTCTGTTACTGAGTTTTTTTCACTTACAGAATAAGGTTTTTGATAGTACCTGCCTCATAGGTTGCTATGAGGAATAAGTTAATTGATACTCATAAAGGATGTAGCAAAGTCCCTGGCACCTTGCCAGTGCTAAATAAGTTATGCTGCTGTCCTTGTCATTGTCGTCATCATCATCACAGCACCAGTCCCTGTGCACCTCACAGTTCAATAGATCCTGGAACCATTTCTGATTTTTTAAGCCTTTGATAGGTATCCAAGCAGAGTAGAACCCATTTTTCTAAAAAGGGAAAGATTTTTTGGGGGGAAATTTGCAAGGTCTTGCCCGGGGTGAGGGGGTGTACTTTCCTGTAACTACACCCACTTTGGGAGTGTGCTTCCTGAGAGCTCCCCATGATGTGGGGGCAGAGAGTAGGGTCTTTACTAGGCCTGGTATTTGTTACAGGACCAAAACTTAACTTGTTCAGTCTTTAAATTATGCAAATGGCCAGATTTAGCCATTAGGGGTCCTGACTTGCTATGTCCTTTAACATATATTGATGCACAACTGTGGTTTGTGTATTCCAGGGGACTCCAAAGTTCCATCAAATAAAATACGACTGAGCTGCTAATCTACTGCTTAGGAGCCACCTCATTGGGGAAGGGGCACTTTTAGCATTGAAGTGGCATAAAAGTCAAGAAGTGGGCTCCATAAAAAGGAAGTTCTAGTATCTGAATAAGGGCTTTCACTCCTGATTTATGAGAAAAGAGAACAACCAAACAAACAGGAATGCTTATTAAGCTCCTTTCATCTAAGAATTTTGAAAGGTGAGGTGCAACTCTGCTCTGAGATGGGGGTCGACCAGCTGGCCTTAAAGTTTCTTTTGCAACATGGTGTTCTGTTCATTTGGTGGAAGATGGACCAGAACCCAGAACAGTTAAATGGGAACTCCTATCCTTACAGGCCACACAGAGTTCTCTTTAGAATTTTTTCAAAGCTGTTGGCTAACTATCTATAACAAGTCAGCATCCACAAAGGAGAAGCACGTCTGTGTATTTTTAGACAGAAAAGTGCTGTCTCCTTGTCATTGTGTAGAAAGTGCTTTTCTCGCTGGTTCCCTTGGTGAGGCCTCCGGGTCTCTCCAAAGAGAAAGGAGCTACCTGGCAAATAAAGATAAGCTGTGCTTATTAGCAGAGATTTGCAAGGGAAAAGGCTGTTGAAAAATGGATAAGGAGGTGATTGTGTTCCTCTGGCTCTAACGCAGGGACTGGTTTCCCTGCGTCAGGGGTGAGCAGCCAGCGAGGAGCTGAACATGTTGCCATCCGCATGACCTGGAGTCCACTCATGGCTGCACTCAGTGGAAGGAACCCGCAGCCTTTGAGGGGGATGAGCTGTCCTGACCGTAGATGCCCCCGTGGAGGACTGATGCTCTGCCAGGAGAGTGCAATGCTGTGGATGTTGAAAGAAAAGAGACAGTTACGCAGGGCAGCCCCAGTGCCAGGCTCATGTCCAGCACAGCACATTAGTGTGTCTCACCCCACACCCCCCGCCATGCTCCACCCAGTTAGCAAGGACTCTTGCACCAAGTCTCTTGGAAGGATCAGGTAAATAGTTGGAGGTGAAAGTGAAGGATGGTGGTAGAGGCCATGTTGACATGATGTCCAACATCTGGTTCAAAACGGAGTGCAGTCAGCTCTCCAGATGTTTCATGTGTGTAGAAGTTGGCCAACGGGAAGACAAAGGGATCTCTTGGCTGAATGTAGCACTTACACCTGATTTTGGAAAAAGCTGTCTGTTCTTTTATTCCATTTGCTTTTTGATGTGAAGAACTGGTATCTGCCAAAAGTCAAAGGCACCCAAGTTTGTCTATCTATGGCTTATCTCTCGGCTTTCCCCACCATCCCCATCCGGGACAGAAGGAAATGGGAGAGCCCTGAGGGGAGGGAGGGAACTAAGTCGGCTCTTTGTCCAGCTCCTCAGGACTGTGCTGACTCTGAGGGATTCCCATAAAGCGAGAGCCAGGACAAAACACCAAAAAGATGACCTGATCCATTTGTGCCTGGCCTCCTTCACATGTGCCTGCCGCTTATGAGTGGACCTGGGGTGAGGGAAAGCAGGCATGGAATGTGCATATTTTTTGCAGGTTGGACATTTTGTTCTCAGGCTAATTCATGAGCCTGATAGATATGTGTGTGTGTGTGTGTGTGTGTGTGTGTGTGTGTGTGTGTGTGTGTGTGAGAGAGAGAGAGAGAGAGAGAGAGAGAGTGAGTGAGTGTGTGTGTGTGTGAGTGATACCTCAGCGTCATAAAGCAGAACACAAAGACTGTTTGCTAATAGTTGGGAATCAGTTGTCAACCTTCCACCCTAACCCCAAACTGATTATTTGCCTCATCTGGTTATTTGGATATTTCTGAGAAATAATGAAGAGCTGTGAACAGAATGTTATTGAAACATCCATTTTCAGCTGTGCGTTTAATTGCTTGGAAATGCAGTTTTTATATTTCCAGACTCTATCTTTTCCAGGCACATTCTCTGCAACTTTCTTTGTAGAAATAGGCAGGATCCCAAATACTTCTAGAACAAATCTGCAACTCAAGCATGCCTCCATCAGAGGTGGATTTACTAGGAATGAATTAAGCTTAAGCTCCAGGCTTCTCACTTCTATAGGCTGCTTTAAGGCAGCCTGGGAATATACCAGTGTGTCACATGGTTGCATATTTTTGTTAAATTTTCAAAAATGAGATATTTAAAAAATCAAGTTTTTCCTAAAGAAGGCCACCCCAATCCTCTAAGTTTAAATACCTGATCAAACTTACATAGGGGTGATAATTTCTTAAAAGCTGCACACCTTCATCTTAATAATAACTAGGTAAACTTAGAATACTTTAGAAGAGGAGTGTTTTGGTGATTGCCATTGTGTTCTCAGTATACCAAACATCATTTATTATAGTTCGATTTGTCTTGAGGAAAGTGGCTACAGAGGATGGAAGAGTTTCTGAAGGGTTTCACAATGCTAATAATGGGGCAGAAAATAATATCTCCTATTTTAGAACAGGAAGGGGCTGCCTCCTTGTTAATTGGTGGGACATTAGCTATTGGCAAAAGGGCTGCATGGCACACGTGTCCTCTGGGCCCTTTCTCCAAGACTGGGCGAAATGACAGGCCTGTTTGAAATGACTTGGGGACCTTCGTATTTCCTTTACTGCTTTCATCCCCGTTTTTGGACGGCAAGGCTTGGGCCTCGATGTTTCCTGTGGTTGACTTTGTTGAATCAAGTGGTTCCCAAGGAGCAGGGAGCAAAGGGCTCCCATAGGGTATCAGGAGGGGGTTCATGAGATCCTGAGGCTCTGTGTCATTTGAACCCCAACTCTGGTCCTCATAACCACATCAGAACAGGGAAGGTGCTGAAGCAGAGAGAGAGGCAGGGCATCTGAACTTCGAGTGGTCCAGGATTAGTTAGTATGGTCCCAATCCTTCATTCATCCCCTCTCTTTCTCCTCGCTTCTCCCTATGTGTTTTAGATCATTCCAACAAACAACATGACTGGAGCATTTTAGCTTGCTCTGTGAGCTTCTGTTCTCTGCCCTCAGAGGTGGTTTGCTTAGGGATATACTTAGAGACTACCATTGCATCAAAGTAATTTTCCACATGATAACATTAATCAGAGTTATTTAATTCTGGTAATAACTCCCAACAACAACCCTCTATGGATGTTACTTGTCAGGCAGCTTTCTTGGGTAGCTCTCCTCAAAGCTCTGACCTGGGAACACAGGAACCTTTGATCTTGTGGCCTCACCTCCCTGAAAACACTGGCATCCTCTCCATTAAACAGGCAGATGGTGGAGAATTACACGTGGGAGGATTTAATGGGCCAGAACTGGAAGTGGCACACATTACTCTCACCCACATTCTATTGGCCAAAACTAAGTCACGTGGCTGTGCCCAACTGCAAGGGAGGCTGGGAAATGTAGTCTAGCTGTGTGACCAAGAGGAAACAGGGAAAGGGGTTGTGAAGAACCAGCCAGTCTGTGCTGGAATGTGACTACAAACTAATACCAACCATGAAGGGAAGGTGTGTAATCTTCATTTCTCAAAATTACTATTGTAAGATTATTCTGTTTACATATATTCCTCAGAGCCAGGTGGTTGAAGCTGATGGCTTCTTAAGCCAATTTAAAAGGACACAAATAATCAATACTATTTTAGAAAAATTAGGAAATACATATTCAGATGACTGCTTGATACACATTTTAATTGATGATGCACTCTGTTGGCACCATTCTGCTGAATAGGAAGAAGTGTGTAGCTTTACCTATTAAGACTATACAGAATAATTTAAAGCAAAAAATTAAATAGAATAATAGAATTTTAGAACTAGAAGGCACCTTAAAAATTATTTAATCCAAAGCCCTAATAGATGATGAAACTGAAAGCAAAGCAGAGGGAAGTCCATTTCCTGAGCTCGGACAATGCTCTGAGGTCGAAACTCTCCATTCCACGGAAAGCATAATGACTTGACTTACCCAAAGTCACACAGCTATTGTGAGACTGGGACCCAGCGCTTCAAATTATGAGTCAATATGTTCTTCACACATATTGAATTAGTACTTTTTCCCTCCCCCTGCTGTGTATGCATATATACATTTATGCTCCTCTTCCAAGTCATTTATGTGAGTTTAATTTACAGTCCACTGAAGTGGAAGGAAGATGTGATTCATGTGCATGATTCTCAGAATGCGAGGCCAGCAGGTCCAGGATGTTACATCTGTAACAGCATCGTTTTCACGGCTTGTATGCTATTTTGCATCTAGCGTCAAAGTATTTTGCGTGGTAGTCACCAGGTTCCAAGAGAAATGGGATATTCTTCTCACTGGTCTGGAAAAGAGCAAGTTGCAGTGCCTGACTTCAGAATGACCCATTGTTCTGCGCCTAACAGGTGCAGATTTTGACAGTAAGGATCGGATCCCATTACCACTCGAGTTGCACGGATCACTGACCTTGAAAGAGGTCTGCACACACATCAGTGTGGGACCCGTTGTTTAGGAACCACGGCCACTAATCTGAATGGCTATTTAGAGCTGTGAATGGCATTTAACAGGCGGCCCTCCATTCTCCTGTGCTCATGGAAGAATCTCAGGCCTTCTCATTAGAACTGACACTTCCCAGGCCAGAGGGAGGGCCAGGGTGAGTTAGAGAGGTGAGATCTTCATCCTAAAGGACAGGGTACAGTTTGGGGCCAGCTGGGGATAAAAGAAGTCACTATTGGCAATTGGGACTTAGAGTTTATGATTGTGTCTCCATGACAACAAATAGTCAGGTGGAATGTCTCAAAGATACCTTGGTTTAAAAATTAGATGATTCAATAAAGTCATTTTATAAGTAGCTCTTTAAAAAGAATGAATCCTTCAGGTCTTACTCATACACCACCTGCCCACTCTTTTTTTAAAAATTTAAATTATTTATTGTTTAAAGTATTACATATGTCTCCTTTTTCCTCCATTGACCTCTCCCCAGCCCACTCTTAATTTCCCATGTAAACAGGCCTTTCCCCTCAGAGGCTGGTTTAATTATTTGTTTTCATTTCATTTACTTCATTTAGTTTATAGTTTGCTATTGTATACATGGTGGTCACAATGATCACTTTGGCTAATTTCTTGGAATCAAAATATAAGAAAGGGTACTACAAATGGTTTAGTAACTGAACTGATTCTGAGGGTATGTGGCCACTGCATGGCTATTTCATGGACAAATTTGTTTGCTGCTGGGTGCAAATAAAGCATTTACCTAATTTTGTCTCACACCGAATATCAGATACATATTTACAACATAGCATTTAGCACACAAAGATATTGAAAGAAAAATGAATTAATATTTTATATTTTATTGAGATGTAATTGACATATACAATTTTATAAATTTAGGATATGCAACCTGTTTTCCATCATAGCCTTAGCTAACACCTCTACCACAACATACTATTGTAAATTTTTTTGTGTGCTCAGAACAGTTAAGATCTAGTCTCTCAGCAACTTTGAAGTTTATAATACAGTGTTGTTGGCTATAATCGCTATGCTCAAGCACTTATTTGTCTACGAGCTGCCAGTTTGGACACTTAAATGACATCTGTCATTCCACTGATCTCCAGGGTTGATTCAATTTGTCTGGATGGCTAAGCGGGTGTCCCCTTCCTCTCTCTACACCCCATGTGTCCCTGCTGGAACCTACAAACACACTTTTAAGGTCTCAGTGCCATCTATTTTGCATTTGGGGAATGGTGAGGTTATATAACTTTCTCAAGATCCCTGGGTAAGAAAATGGGAGTTCTCTCATTAGAATCCAGACTGCTTCAAACCCAGGCTATTTCATGAAAGAGTCTTGCCTCCCAGTGACATGATAAGACCGCATTAATTGAATAAATCAGTGGAGAGTTCAGTTAACAAATTAGTGGAGGAGCAAAAGGTTATCCCTAAAGAAATGAAATAGCTTGTTGGCCATGGTTACCTTCCCTTTCAGTTGCTTGTCATCTTCCCTTCAATGGTTATTACTGCTTAGCTCTCAGCTCTTCGGCATCATTTAGGGAACCAGAACTCAGCACAACTTACAGTATTCATTTGTATTTGTTCTACAAAAATATAATTCTTTACTAAGTAATCAGTTCTTTTACCAACTGCTTCTTATTTATTTATAGTAATCAGTTTGTATAATTAACTGCAGCATTTTTTTTTGCACTAGTAGAGTATAATGTTATCCACTAGAGACCAAAAACTAAACTCCTAAGTGTAAATAAGGTGCTTATTTTATTTACTTGCTACTACCCTGAGTGGGGTTTACATAACGTTGGCTTTCCTCCTGGACTTCAGAGAAAGATCGCCTTATCTTGTTTCTGTCTATGGCTTCAGTCTCTCTTCATGACAGTTATCAGCATCATTCAAGTATTTCCTTAACTGTGACCATTAATGTTACTTCCTGTCCACCATTGTTTAGGGCACCTGAATGACCATGTGTTCTGTCTCCGTTTTTCCTTTTTAAGAGGAGGGCTGACAAAATCCCTTCTTTGAGACTTGCTGGATAATGCACTTGCCCAGAGATCGATTTCGGTTTGGAGACATGAGAAAGTGGAATATACCCAACATGCTTCTGCCTCCACTGGTTATTGTCTGTTTACTTTCTACCTGGCTGTCCAGGTCTAGCAGAGAACCTGGCATAGCTCAATACACACGTTGACTCCGATGGGGTCTTCATGCGTTAACATAAGCAGGTTTGCTGACTCCCCCATTGTTGAAATGCAGATGTCCAAGGCATGGGTCAGGGGGCCAGAGGTTTAAGATTCTGATTGGAGAGGAATACCTAATGAGTCTCTTCCTCACCCCTCCCCCCCCCCCCCCCCCCCCCCCCCGCCCCGCACCTCCTGCTTCTGCTGTTTAAGTCATTTATGCACAGCCCTCGCATCCGCCCCAGGACAGTGAGTTTTTCTTTGATGTCCCACCCTCTCCATATTTGTTTCATTCCTCTTCCATAGCCACACACTAATTTATCTTCCCTGTGTATGTGTTGGGGGGTATTTACTTAGTGAGGGAACATTCCAATAACCTCGTCTGTTTTTATGATGTTTCTATTAGCCTTCCTCTTTTATTTCCCAAGCTGACCTGGGCCCCATCAAAGAAGGAAGGGGCCTTTAACTAAAGTACAGGGTCCCCGAAAGCAGAGTAGAGACACACAGTGTTGGAAGCAAAATTTAATATCAAGGGTGGCGCAGTTAGGAAGGTGGAGGAATCGTGGAGGAATGTGTGTTTTTGAAAACAAAGGTGGAGGAGAGAGAGGAAGGACCTAAGAGCTAAGATATAAATACTGTGGTTCATTGGAAGGAATTGGGGTTGAGGGCAATACAAACTCTGGCTTTTCAAGTCTTGAATGAGTTCGCCTGGCTTGTTTTAGATTTGGCTTTTAGTAAAATCTATTATTATTGCTGTTGTTTTGTTGTTGGTGGTGGATTTGCTTTTTGCTTTTATCTCTTTAGAAAACCGCTCTGTTGTTCTGATATTATGTTAGAATGCATTTAAATGGTGGAGGGCAGGGGATGGTTGTAAAAAAATGGATGACCTGGAGGGAAGGTCAATGGGGCGGGGGGGGGGGGGGGGAAGGAGACATATGTACTACTATTTGTAATAAAAGATTTTAAAAAATGGATGACCTGGGGGAAGGTCAATGGGGAGGGGGGGGGGAAGGAGACATATGTACTACTATTTGTAATAAAAGATTTTAAAAAATGGATGACCTGAAAGGAGGTTGTTTCGAAAGCTTCATGGTCAGAGAGGGAGAGACAAAGGGGAATTTGCCAGCGTTCTCACATTATGAAAGGATTATTTGGAAGGAATGAGATTTCAAGAACCACTCGGATCAAGGGAACATCCTAACTTGCAGTGCGTGCAGAGGGAGAGCTGGCTGGGAGGCAGGAGAGAGGGCTTGAACAGAGGAGCTGTGCACTGTTGTGAAATAATTATGAACCTGATGCCGATTTTGTGGGAGCTGCTGCCCCAAATTTGCCCATATCTGATGCTCTTGCTGCTTTCTCAGCTGGTCCAGCATCGGTTTTGTATGAAAGTCTTTCTTCCTCTTTTGTCTTGACTCCACTGCCTTTTCCATGTTGGTGAGTGAGGTCATTGAGATGACCTACAGGAAAATAAGATGAAGAATAAAAGTAACAATTAAATTGAGATATGGAGGGGTTTATCTCGGATTACAGATAGACATACACAGATAATACAATTTCACTCTTCCAAATTCCCATCCCTTTGAACCTCTAGCCTAGCCCAATTAATCTGTCTTTTAGGAAAACTTTTGTATGCCCCCAGCAGTGTGTGACCATCACCTTCCTTTCGCTGCAAGAGCATGCTCAGCCTTTCTTATGCACCCATGGAGAGACCATGCCTTATCTCTTCTTCATGTGCCTGTAATCAGTGCCTGATACATATTTTTGAATCAAATACAGATTAAAATGCAATAAAGATGTTGAAGTAATGGTTCCATTTGGACAGAATCAGCAAACTGCTGTTGTTTGTAATGATTACGTAGATATTTCTATATACACACATGTGCTTTAACCTTTATGTGGGCCAACACTTGTTTAGAGACAGTGGTGGGTCAAGGTTTGGCATTCAGGCTCTGGTTAGATAGAAGTTTTTCACTCTCCAGCTGCGTGATATATTGGGCAAGGTCTTAAAACTATCCTCCTTAAGTATCCCCTTGTGTGACTGGGGATGATACTAGCATCTGTCCTGTAAGACAGTTTTCAGAATAAAATGACATCATACATGTAAAGCTCTTAGAACAGTTCCTCTCACTAGTGAATACATGATGAATAGTAACTATTGATATTATTATTATTATTATTATTATTATTATCTTGCTTACAAATTCTCTCATCTATGTAAGTCTTGTCCCCAATCCCAGCGTGTATAAACTTCTTGTGGGTAGAGAGTTTCTCTCTCTACTATATTTCCTAGTTCAATCATAAGTAGAGAGGAAACATGTAATAATTTGGTATTTCTTAATTGTTGAGATTAGGGTGATATAGTGGCGCCTGGAGAGCTCATGGGCCTCACATTTCCCAGCAACGTGCCAGGCAGTGGAAGTGTGAAGGTAACCGATAGGTCTGACTTCAGGAGAGTCCCATATGTGGTCAGAAAACCCAGGGGCCTCTGGAACTTTCTGAGATGGTAGTAAGAAATATTTATAGCTACAGGCAAAACCTTTTGCAACAGACAGCATTAAAAAGAAACTATACTCACTTCAAGTTCTAACCAGACCCGTGTTTTAGGAATGATAACATGACTGGGTAATTTTAATTTATTCTTATTGTCACTTTTTTTTTTTTAAGTAATGAGATTTGAAATTAAGTTCTTATTCATTGCTATGAATAAATTTTATCTGGGATAATGTTGGTTTCTAGGAATATTTAGTGCAACTTTTCATAAGCCTCGGAATACAGGAGTAGGCAAAAGTAGGTTTACAGTTGCATTGTGACCTTCTTTTGAGTTAATAAAGTTATCGTAATAATTATAACCTGCATGTCTTTTCCATACGAAAATTGTAAACCTACTTTTGCCTACTTCTATATTTAGTGTAGCTTTTCAGACTCATTTCAGGGAGAAAAAGGAGGAGAGGACCTAGCAAGATTGTGGTATTGGGAAAATATCTTCATCCCTTTTTCAAACATTTTGAGATGAGTGAGACTCCAGATACCTATTGCTAAATAAGTGCCCCCTTCACCAAGATATTTCAAGAGAAATTGAATCCTTTAGACTCTGATTCTTTTACACTCGACTCAACAGAATCTTTTGTAAGGGCAACTTGATAGCTAAGAAACCCCCAGAGTCTTTATTCTTGAACTTGGAGGTCACATTTTTGCCAGTGCTCATTGCAACTTGAACCGAGGGAAGCTCAAGCTCAGATTCAAATTTGGAACCCACAACCTTGAGCAAGAGATAATGCCGGGAACATCCCTTCTCTCTGCAAACTCACACAGAAGTCACAGTGGGAGACATGGACATCTTAGTAAAGCATGTGTTCTGGGGAAGGAAAGAACCGTTGGGCCAGTCCAGATGTGTCTAAAGGTCAGGTCACGGGCAGGAGTGAGCCCATGCCCATGCAGTGGCACTTGGGGAAAGGTGAGATGTGGAGTTCCAAGGTCATGTACCCAGGTGCCAACCTGGGAAAGAAGTGAAGCCTCCAGGGTTGTGGATGAGGTGAATAGGTGTTGTGGGCTGAGTGAGCTCTGTGAGTTCATTCATTCCTTTAACAAATACTCATCAAGCAGGTGCTATGAACAAACATTACAGGGACACTGGAAATGCAGAGGCAGCATTTCTGTCAGAGATCAACGAAGCTGGACGCTAGTTAATTTGGGAAGGACAGATTTTAATTGGCAACAACTATTGCCGTACAGAAAAGAATCCAGTGTGACTGGAAGTCAGTTTCAATAAGCACAGAGGAGATGGGTGTTTGAAAAAGAGAATGAGGGGGTACATAGAGGAGTGAATGGGGGTTCAGTAGAGTCATGGAAGAAAAATATGACGCAAAGTGGGAGGTTGGTCCACGTGAAACCCATCTGCGTTTACTAACTGGTGTTTACTGAAGTTAGACTCCTACCCCGCTACAGACTAGGAGACGGGGCCCTGTCTACAGGTATTAGCTGGAATAAACAGTAAATTCTTTTGGTGGGCTTGAGTTTTCTCAGGAAGTGCTTTAACAGGAGCTGGGGTCATCGTGGGGGTGTGGCCTCCACCTTTTAGAAACGATGTTAGTGTTTGTTTACGTCTTTTCGGCCAAGATTGAGCCTGGCTAGAATTTGGTCAAGAAGTGACTGTCACTTCCCGTGTGGAATTTCATTCTTTCGGGAAATTAAAGAATACCGTTTAATTAAATTCTTTTTTGTAAAGTATATTTTTATTGATTTCAGAGAAGAAGGGAGAGGGAGAGAGATGGAAACATCAACAACGAGAGAGAATCATTGATCGGCTGCCTTCTGCACGCCCTCTACTAGGGATTGAGCCCGCAACCCCAGCTTGTGCCCTTGGCTGGAATCAAACTTGGGACCTTTCAATCTGCAGGCTGACGCTCTATCCACTGAGCCAAACCAACTAGGGCTAATTAAATTCTTTACAATGACTTTACAGTAAGAGTGTGTGTTCTGTACTTCAGATGTTCCTAGCAGGATTAGTAAGGAGGCAATCTGTTAAATTTCTATGAAATTAACTAACTTGGGACATTCATGTAAGAACTACCCCGGTCAGGTGTAATATGTAAATGAGATCATTCTGTTTTGACATGTTCATTTCATTGTCCTCAAAGAGTTCATCATGACGTCTGAGTTCTTTTGGCATTCAGAAAGTCTGAACTCATCCTCATTGATGGATAGTTCATGTCAAACACATGAACACATCTCTATTTTGACTTGACATGGTGATTTGGACACTTTCAGAACCAACCTCTGCCCCAAGTCTTGAAATAACTTCTCAGTCAGCCTCTCAGCACCTCCTTCTCACTATTTTTGTGTCTTCATAGTGGGAAACTCATAATATCAGGGCCCAATATAAAAATCTGAGCAAAAGTACAACCTGAGTTCTGGTTCCAATTCTTTCATACTTCCCCTATGACACAGGACAGGTCAACCCCTGGGGGCATCAACTTCCTGCTCTAGCTCAGCAGGACATAATGAGATGTGCCCTGACAGAAGAGTGTAGTGAAGATTAAAACATGCTATTCACATGCTAGTGTCCATGGAGTTCATAAGCATGGAGCACACAGCACTGGATTAGGTAGGTACTACAGGGGAGAGAAATATGTAGAAGATGTGGTTCCTACCTTTAAGATGCTGACAGTCAATTTGAGATGATGATATAAGGAATTAAAAGCAAAACATGGAAAGATTTCCATTGTTCTAGTTCTGTCATTTCAGGGGAAGGAGTTGAAAGGAGCATGCATACATTCTTTTCCCCTCTGGCTTAAGCCCTATATATGAGTGACTAAGAAACACATTATACTTACTGTGCTATTGTGGTTTATTGGAATATGAGATGCAAAGTAAGGCAGTGATCTGGCCACATATGCAAGGAGACCAGCCACCTGCTTCTCTGATGCAGGCCATGTGGTGTCTCCCCCAACAGGGCCTTTCCTGGGACGATGACTGAGCCCCTGGTGGGGAAACGTGACTGTTCAGAAGAGCCTTTTCTCCTTAGGGGCATTATGTGTCCAAAGTGGACCCAGGTTCCATTTCTTCTCTTCATCTTTAACTAAAAGGTTCACTTGAGTTATCTGTAAATTTAACAACAACTGTGGTTTAAAGTCCTGTTACTCCGCAGGCCTTATTCCATCTATTCTGGCCCTTTATCAGTACTCCAGAATTTGGGGCTTGCAGCAATAAAAAGAGCGGAGAAATATTGTCTGTCTCTCCACACATTCCAGACCTGGGGTCACACACTGCCTCCTCCTCCAACCGCTGCCCCAGATGGAGGGACAGCTCAGGACTGAGTCTGCAGTGAGGATGAGACACTCGGCGCTCTTCTGGTCCTCTTTCCTCTAGTACAGTGGTCAGCAAACCGAGGCTTGCGATTTGTGTAGCTCTGTTGACTAATGGGTTTGCGGACCACTGCCTTAGGGAAAAACACTTAAAAAACATTTTAATAATATACTAATGTCCTTTAACCTGAAGTCAAAACTTCTGGGTAAGGGTAATGCCTTAGCAGTGGTCGGCAAACTCATTAGTCAACAGAGCAGCAAACCACAGCTCGCGAGCCGCATGTGGCTCGAGAGAGCCGCAGTTTGCCGACCACTGCTCTAGTATGACAATTATGCTGCTGGGAGAAGCATTCACAGCTTAGTAAGGGCGTTAAAAACTCTCCCTGACAAGCCCAAATTGATGGAAACCCTAGGCCTGTGTTTCCTTTGTTTGCAATGCATGCTGTTGCAAAGTCAAGTGGCCTTCCTTTATTGATGAAATACCTTGAGCAGTTCTTCCACAGCCTGTTGCTGCCATGCCTGACCGAGCAAATCCTGCTCTCCCGCTCGGCTCCCTAGAGGAACACCTCAGGACCGCACTGGAAAAAGCAAATGATCAGTTGATGATGAAATTGGCCAACTTGCCAATAACGAGAAATGGCTTCGTTCTTCCCACTGCAAGGATGCCAGCTCAGTGTGTAGCCTGTGCCTGGAGGCAGGGGATGGGAAGGAACCCTGGTCAAAATGGACACAGATGAACTTTCTGGAGCGTTCCTAGTGAGCACAAGGACAATAAGAGTGACTCAGGAGTCTGTCTTGGTTTTGACCAATTTAAAATGTTTCACGTCGTCTATGAGCAGATATTTATATTTTCAGAAGAGATGCAGTGGTAAGAGTCAAGGTTTGGACAGAGCAGGCTTTTCAACCCTTTATTTGGGTGGATGAGAGTGTCGTGGGTGAGCATGCAAATTTTAACCTATATAAAATACTCCGAAGGCAACAAGACAACTAGAAGACCCACTAAGAATCTGTAGTCCCCTTGAGGAAACAAAATATGCATATGAAACAACGTGAAAATAAATATAAGACATGGCAAAAAGGAAAAATGGATAAAACAGTCATTTTTTATTTCATATGTTTGAAATCATAAAATTAATCCTTTTATTTTAAGAGGAATATTAATTATAAAATTTAGGATATACATAAAATAATACAGATACAAATAACTACTAATTGCAGTCCAGTGAAAGAAAACAATTACTTAACATTTTAATATAATTCTTTGTTTATTTTTTTAAAGCTTATAGACTTTATTTATAGAAGAGTACTTCACCCATACTCTTTCTAAAAAATAACAAAAAGAACAATATGCAATAGGGTTAGGTACATTCACACGGTTATACAATCAATCTGATATTATTAAAAAGACATATATACTAGTAGATAGATATAATAGATTTTTTTTATTAGACTTATTTTTACAAGCAATGTTTTGTCCTAGTATCATGAATAATCTATGTTCAGTACAGAAAACTTAGAAAATACCCATTATTCTAATTCTAAGAAATAATTAATGTTAACTTTTACAGTTTATCTTTCCAGCATTTTCCCATGCAAGTACATGAATATGTGTAGGTAAATATGTATATATCTGATGGGGCTGGCGTCCAGGAGCCTGGAGTGGGTGAGTAGGTGGACAGAGGTGACTACAGACCTAGGGTGTGAACTCTGAGTCCCAGCAGTGGTGGTCCAGAGGATAAAGTCTAGGTTTTGGGGGGGAGTTAGGAGAGGATGGTGTAAGAGGCAGATCTTGAAGGTTCCCCATATAACACTACAGGGAGACTGAAGAGAGAGAGAGGGGGACCCGCTACCCAATCTTAGAGATGCTCAGCTAGTTCAGACAGTGCAAATCATCCCCAGAGCCTGGGTGTTCTAACTCCTAGGTAACTTCTGAAGGCCACCATGGACAGCAACATGTTCTTCTAGCAGGACAATGTGCTGAGCATATTCCAGAAGTAAACAGCCAAGAGCCAAAGATCAGTGTGGTGGACATTGTGTTGGGCACCAGCCAGGTCTCTGTGCAGGAGTAGAGGACCCATTCCCCAGCTGGAAGACCCCAGCCAGTGGTCTCTGCTGAAGAAAACTCCCTCCCCAGTAGCCTGTTTCCCATGACTGTTCCAAAAAGGAGGATAAAGCCATGGCCCCCTCATGCCAACTAGGAGCACCTCCAAAGGGTCACTTCAGCTTCGGAGCGCCAGTAGAACTGGTTGAGGACCGCACTGAGATAGCATCACCTCATCCCTCTGCCAGTTTCTGCCACCTTCCTTCTCATTCCTTCCCCAGGTGTTCATCCCCAGGGCACTGCTAACATACCCCTGCAAGCCAGTCTCATCCCAGAGTCTGCTTTCCAGGGTCTGCCTGCTTCCCTGGCTGACATTTTGTCTTTCAGGAGCCAGGCAGGAGGTGACTGAGCTTGACAACAAGGTGTGAATGTCTATGTCAGGTTCTAAAGAAGAGGTGCAAGACCGGATAGATAAGCTAAGCACTTGGCTCTATGATGACACTGTCAGCTGACTTTACATCTTCAAAGCCTTTCCCACAAGGCTTTGATAATCTCAATCACCTGATGAGATAGGCAGGACAGGTTTGGTGTGTGCATTTTTTGTGCTCATTTTACCTATTTGGAAACCAACAGCAGACTGAGGGGTGGTGATGTGAGCAAAACCAGTAAGTAGCAGAATAGGGACTTTGAACTGAGATCGCTTGATCTCTGATTTACAACCCTTATAAAATACATGGAAATGGGACTGTCCTAAAAAAAAAATGGGGATTTATGGAGACACCACAAGTGGGAAGGCAGGAGAATTGCTGTAAGGTCCTGCCAAAGGACAGGTGGCACGGCACAGATGTGTGACCACGAAGAATTGCAACAGTGATGCTGTCACACCATTTCTGTCAAGATACTAGGTTTTTGTTTTGTTTTTATAGCAAAGGATAAGTCTGTGATCACACAGATTACACATATGTATTGATTAATCTATGTAATTATATATTTTATATACACTGAGTGGCCAGGTTATTATGATCTCTGAAAGCATAATAATCTGGCCACTCAGTGTATATCCTATATAATAAACGGCTAATATGCAAATTGTCCCCTTGACCAGGAGTTCTACCAGCAGGCAGGCTGGCCAACCGCCCCTGTCCCCTCCCCCTGGCCAGGCTGGCCGGACCCCACCCATGCACGAATTCATGCACCAGGCCTCCAAACACACACACACACACACACATACACACACACACACACACACACACACAAACACACACTAAGTGGCCAGATTATGCATTCAGAGATCATAATAATCTGGCCACTCAGTGTACACATGCCAGTTTAAACCATATATATGTGATTTTCCCCCACTGATTACTTTTTATGGCTCTTGGCCCTCAAGCTATTTTCCAAGCCTCTGGTGTTTTAGCCAGGTGGACGGTCTCCCACGTAGTCTCAGGTCACATTTATTTCTAAGGTTCATCTGTGTGCTATGAACAGGCACGTCGGAGCACAGCAAGGCAAGTCCAAGTTTTTTCTCACCGTTTTCTCCCTCCAAAAGCTTCCTTTTTGGCCCTGAGACATAGCAGGCATCCAAGGCAGTTTTCTTTAGGGTGTGCCCCGTGCCCCCCGCCTTCTCCTCCAGCTCAGACAACGCCCATCTCCTACTACCGGCCATACAGTGCAGGACGACCAAGCTGCAGAGAGCAAACAAGCGGCTTTCTGGTGCCTGTGGCCTGAAGGCCTCTGAGGAGCACAGGGTAACACTCCCTTTGGGCAATTAGCAGATTGCTGTGGCCCGCAGCCCGCAGGCCGCTCGGAGGGGGACTTCAGCGCCTGCCCACCTCTACTGCAAACAGAGGCACGTTCTGCAGCTTTCTGTGCAAAAGAGCCACAGCGTTTCCATAGCGAATTTCTCAGCTACCAGCATCATGGATCGCAGAATACAGCAACAATTGTGATGATGAGGCACTATTTTTAAACAGACATGCAGAGAAGTAATTGAAATAAGGCCATTAAATAATCGTCCTCATTAAAACCAAACCAAAGCAAACACAGCCATCCTTCAAAGGGTATTAAAGGGGGGAAACCCAAAATGTTCTAAGAGATTAATAATTTGCTCATTAATTTTATTGGATAATTACACATCATTGGTCCTTCCAGAATTGCGCATTTTTTAAAAATAAAAAATGCCTTTCAGATGTCTCCCTTCCGATGTGCACATCAGGTGTGCAGAGAGCTTTTTAAGCATGCAAAAGAAACGAATCACAATATTAGGCAGTGTGCTATTTTTCTTTAAGATGACAGCCTTTCCTAAAACATGAACCTGTTCCAAAAAGATGCTCCTAATTTAGAAGAAATTAGAGGCAGAGTCTACACAGCAAACACCTCTGCTAACACTTCATTAGTTTGTATTTTCACATAATTCAATTAGCCCAAAACACACACGCACACTAGCCATGCTGTTCCCTGCTCTGGGAGTGTCAGCGAGACTTTCAGCAGATCTGAAACAAAATTGCATAAATGGCATGTAAAGCTCCGTGCATACAAAGATACCTTCAGGGTTCTAATAAATTCATGAAACTTTTTAAAGTATGATTTCCTAGCAGGCAATCACTTTTAATTAACAGGATCACCTACAGCAACACATGTCCTTCAAAAACTTACATTATTTTTTCTTTTTGAATTTCAAAGTTTCTGTAGTAAAAGTTGAATAGCTGAGTAGCTTAACCTCAAAAGGATTCCAGGCTTTTATGACAGTTATAAATCACTGTGGTGCCTTCTTTATAAGAAAAAAAGATTCTTAACACAACAGAGAAAGAAGGAAATCTCTTTTTAGTCATAGCTAGAAGCAAGCATTTTCTCCAAAGGTCAAAAAACTTTTCCTCAGTTAAAGAATAATTTTAAGGACATTGCAGCTACTTGTACAAGTAATCTCTCCTAATTTACTTTATGAATTAAACATTCATTTCCAGGATTGTGGTTTGACACGGGATGGACGCACCTCTTTCCGCAGCTGGCTTTTGTAGAGTTTTTCTTCTTTGGTTTTTGGTAAATACAGGGCCTTGGCTGAATGTCGGGTCTTCCTTAATGAGCCCTCCTCCACGAGGAAAATGAGACTCTATCCACTCGCCAAAGAATTCAGTTGAGTGGTCCTTGCCATTTCTTTTCCAGGCCTTTGTTTGAAAGACAAGGACGTGTTCCTAGGCTGACCAGGGCTAGTGGTGAGATGGGAAAAATCTGAAAAAGAGGCCCCGGATGAGTCTGAGATGAGGGAAAAGGAAGGAACACCAAAAAGAAACCTGTTCACCTCCCCTCCATTTGTGCTTAGGGCATGTGGGCAGTTGGATAAGGGGATGCTGGCTCCAACAGTACCACCTGGTGAGGGATTTCCCTCCTGCCACTTTCCTGCACCCCAACCTTGATCCCCCTCCCCACAAGGCTCTTGTTCTCTTAAATAGGAAGCTGCTTTGGTTTTGTGATTTCCCCAAATGGGAGAGAGAATCCTTGGGCATCTCGGGAGTGGAGAATGAGGATGATGTCTTCTGTGAAGGTGGTAAAATACTTGCAGGGTGGAGATTGCACTGTCAGGACCTTTGGGCTAAGCCGAGGGGGTGAGGGCACACGCAGCTATCCAAGCACTTCTCCCCACTGCCTGGCACCCCTAAGGCCAGGGCAGTGTTCACCTGGGGGACTTTAGCAGTCGCCCTGCTGGTCCTCTGGCCTCTAGTGTTGCTCCTCTCAAACCCATTCTCCACATAGTTCTCTCACTGGGGTTTGAAGGAATTGACCTGGCCACAGACTCCAGCAGGTGTTAGGAACACAAGACCGTTTCAAAACATACATCTGACCACTTTTAAGTTCAATTCTCTCAATAGCTTCCTACTGTCCTTAAGGAAAAAAGAATCTCAGTTCCTTAATTTGGCACAAAATACTTTTATGATCTTCTCCTCTGCTTGTATTGCTAGCCCCCCTTTTATCTGCCAATCTGATTCCCAGCTATATTGTACTATTTATAGGCCATTTCCTCTGAATGCCAACCAAAGGGCCATTTTCTTTCTGAGATTTCTTTCCTTTTCTTTTTCTTTCCCCTCCCCAAACATGGTTTTTTAGTTAAAATCTTTGGACGATCCCTTACTTTATCCCTCTCTTTTTCAGTTTGAGTCAAAGGTCATACTACTTAATACCTACTCATTCATCAAACCCCACTTAAAATTCACACCTTCACATTCTTTTGGAGAACTCCTCTGGATCCCCCAAACTGTAGACCCTTCTAGGGTCTCTCAACGTATGCTCAGTTCATTCCAGTGACCCCTCCCCCACTTTATTCAGTGAAAGGATCCTCTCCATTAAGTTAATTAACACATCCATCACCTCACACCTCACAGTTACCATTTTTGGGGGGAGAGTAGATCCAGAATGCTTAGGATCTACTCTCATAGAAAATTTCAGTTATACAATACAGTATTATCAACTCTAGTCACCATACTCTGCATTAGATCCTCTGAACTTATTTATCTTATAACTGAAAGTTTATACCCCTTTACCAACCTCTCCCCATTTCCCCTATGAGTTCAACTTTTTTTTAGATTTCACATATAAGTAATGTCATATAGTATTTGTCTTTCTCTGTTTGGCTTATTTTATCTATCTTAGCCTAATTCCCTTGAGATTCACCCATGTTGTTGCCATTGGCAGGATTTTGTTCTTTCTAAAGGCCAAATAATATTTCACTGTAAATATACACAACATTTTTCTTTATACATTCATCCGTTGATGGACACTTACCTGTTTCCATATTTTGGCTATTGTGAATAATGCTGAAACAAACATGGTAATACAGATGTCTATTTGAGATAGTGATTTCATTCTGAAATACTTCTTTTTGTAAAGTCTTTATTTTGCCTTAGTTTCTGATGGTTATTTTCATTGGATATAGAATTATAGATTGACAGTTTTTTCTTTCTGTACTCTAAAGATGTCATTGCATTATCTTCTAACTTTTATTGTTTTTGTTATGAAGCATGCAGTCATTTTTATCTCTGCTTTTCTGTTAATGTCTTTTTGCACAGGGTCCTTTTGAAGATTTTCTCTCTTTCACTGGTTTTTAGCCACTTACTTATATAAAGTCTTGATAATATTTTCTTTTTGTTTATCATGCTTGAGGTTTGTTGAGATTCTAGATAATTGGATTTAGTGCTTTTATCAAGTTTGAAAATTTCCAGTCATTATTTTTTCAAATACTTTTCTGCCCTTCCTTGGCACTTCAGGTACACTACTTGTTATAGTGTCACAGTTACTGAAACTCTTTTTGGGGGGTTCTTTTTCCATGTTTCATTTTAGATAGTTTTATTGCTCTGCCATCAAGCTTACTGGCTCTATTCTGCAGTATCTAATCTGTTGATAACTTCATCCAGTGAATTTTCCATTTCAAAAATCTGTTTCAGTGAGAGAAGTTTTATTTAGTTTTTTAAAAAACCTTTCATTTATTTATTAATTATAATTTTTTGGGCATTTTTGTAATAGCTGTTTTAACATCTTTTTTTGCTAATTTTTTTATCTCTGCCATTTCTGCATCTATTTCTATTGACTTATTTTATTTCTGTCATCACTTTTTTTTCTGGTTCTTGGTATGTCTTATATGTTTTGATTGAGTGCTAACCATTGTGAATCTTATATTGTTGAGGGTTTTTTTTAATAGTATAGTATTCTGTTCAACCAATTACTTAAGCTAAGTGAAGACCATATTGATTTTTGGGGGGAGCTTTAAACTTTTATAGGGTTGATCTAGAGTAGATTTTATTCTAATGCTATTTTAGCTGTACTACTTAGATGAGAAATTCCTGGACTCTGTACTAAATGAAAAAAGTCATCAACAAGGTCCCTCATTTTTTTTGGGCAGAACTTGAAATTCTTCCAACACTGTGAAATCTGAAAATTATTCAGCAGATAGTATCTTGTTTTTCCTCATCTGGCCTTGTACATTTTCATCCTATTTATAATCAGTATATTTATTATTCAGGAGCAGACTCAAGGGATCTCCTATGCAGATTCCTGCACATCTTTTCAGAATTGTTCCCTCCTCTCTGATACTCTGTACATTCTACTGCTTCAGCTTCTCTGAACAACTGATGACAATGACATTCTTAGAACACTTCAAAGATCATGTATTATACTAGTGGCCCAGTGCACGAAATTCATGCACATTAAAAGGGGATTAATTAGAGAAAATAACTTAATATTGCTATTAGCCCTTTCTCTATAATAGAAGTGTCAGAGATGAAAGAAAATTAGTAAAATTTATATGAAAACCTTCCTCTTATCAGAGTCTGGGGTGCACCATGGGACCCAGAGTCAAGACCCCGCCCTCCCACATGTGCCTCAAAATCGTGTGAGACCCAGACCCGGCCGGCCCCCGCCCCCATTGGGTTAGATCCAGACCTGGCTAGTCCCACCCTTGTCAAGCCCTGCCAGGCAGGGGACATAGCCTCAGGTCACCTGGCCCTGCGCCAGGATGGGGCACGTGGCCTGAGGTCCCCCAGCCCAGACAAGGGTGGGGGTGTGTGCCTTGTGGTCCCCTGTCAAGCCCCACCAGGTGGGGGACATGGCCTGAGATCCCCTGTCAAGCCCTGCTGGGTGGGGGGCATGGCCTGAGGTCCCCCGTCAAGTCCCGCTAGGCAGGGGCTGCAGCCTGAGTTCCCCCAACCCAGCACTGGGGTTGCACCTTGAGGTCCCCCATCAAGCCCCGCTGGATGGGGAGCATGGCTTGAGGTCCAGCCCTGCCAGGCAGGGGGGTGAAGCCTCAGGTCCCCCAACCTGGTGCTGGGGCAGGGGGAGCCTAGCCCAGCACCAGGAAGGGAAGTGCACCTTGAAGTCCCCCATCAAGCCCCGCTGGGCGGGGGCCATGGCCTCAGGTCCCCCAGCCTGATGTCAGCGCAGGGGGCACGGCTTGAGGTCCCCTGTCAAGCCCTACAGGGGCAGGGGAGGGTATAGCCTCAGGTCCCTGCTGATTGCTCATTAAGGCTCCTTATGGGAACTTGGCTTCAGCTGTGGGTGCAGCCATCTTTGTGACAGAGTGATGGTCAATTAGCATATTCCCTCTTTATTAGATAGGATTTTCCAGATCTGTCTAATGATGAAATATCTTGATAGAAAATATAAAATTTGGCTTTAGGTCTACCCTTAGACTCACAAAGGGAAAGCTAAATAAATGCTGTTAAAAGAATTGGATTTCATTTAGGCAAGATAACAGATTCACTGGGAGAGTTAAGCAAAATAATAGAAAATTCTCAAATAAAAGTAAATGGTAAACTTTTCATAATATTTTCTGCAATGAAGATGATTTCTACATGATTTCATTATAATGATACATGAAATTATGATGTATTTCTGTATCTAACATACTTTAACATGTTTTTATTGATAATTTCATTTACTACTAAAAACATTTTCCAAATTAAAATGAATTTAAAAAATTATTTGAGAATGATGTGGCTCAAGCAAGGCTGTCTATTTGATGTTACTAAAAATGGAATGTAGATTATGTGAACATCTTAATTATAAAACACAATCAGTGATTTTGCTGAAATGAATGCAAGAAAAAGAAACTTTAGGGATGAATACGCTTGCAGTGTATGTGTCTTTATTACCAGCCCAAATATTTCTGGCCCATGATATGCTCAATATTAATTTGCTGTCTGATATTTAACCTGTACGAATGTGTGTACATATGCATTTTAGCTTTACATATGTTTTTCCATTTTGTCATTGTGAAGAGATGTTTGTCAAGATAGAAGGTTAGAACATATTGCATTAAACATTTGTTAGCTGGATTTATAACTTTTAAGACTTATGGTATGCGGCTATCACTTGTACACTTATCCTGGACCTGCAAGTGATGGGGGTGCTCTTGGTCAGAAGAACCATTTCTGAGATGTCATTTTGCTTCTTATTAACTGTGTCACCTTCAACAAATCACTGAACTCCTCTGAATCTCATTTCCCAAAGACATTGGTTTATGATAATATATTATCCACTTGTCTCCAAGGGATCTTTTGAAAATCAGCTGATATGATGATGATAGCAGCAGCAGTAGCAGCAAAAGCAAATATCTAATGCCTCTTGTGTGCTATTTATTAACTCTAACCATTGCAGTAACCCTGTGGGATAGTGCTATTATTGTCTCCATTTTATAGATGAGAGACCTGAGGCACAGAGAGGTTAAGCAATGTACCCAATGCCCCACCGCTAGTCAATGGTGGAGATGTGATTTGAACCGAGGCGGTCTGACTTATATTTTCTAAACCATAAAATTCATAGGAGGTATTATCATTATCAGCTATGGTCTGTGAACGTATTCACTTGGGTAGTTGTCATAATGGCTCACACAGCATCCACATTGTTAGTTTGATGCTACATTTCTTGCCTTCCAGCTCCTTATGGAAGAGTTAGGGGTTGTGAATTTAAAGTGCCCAAATTTTCCTGCTGGGGTTCATGGTGTAAATAGAAAATCGATCTTAAAAACATCAATTATTATCGCTTTGTAAAAATAATTAAAAGGTTTGCTGGAGACTGATATAACCCATATGTTGAAACAAGTATCATTAGTCATGTAGTTCAATGCAGTAACCCCTTTAAAAATATTCCTGATACTTCAAGTTTTCTCAGGGTCTACTAATTTGAATTGGTATGTAGAAGAAGTAGAAAATTGATAGGAGAGAACCAATGACAAGTCAGATAAATATCAATCAGATAAATAGCTAAAAAATTGTGAGGAATAAGAGATATGTAGCCCTTAACCCCAATTCATAAAATATAACCTATCATTTTTTCTCATAAATGTAGTAATGGATAACTGAAACATTTAAGTCCCCCTCAAACTCCAATGATTTTAGAAATAGACAAGTAATTTATAGTTACTGTCCTGACAACTCTGTATTATATCTTATTGAGTCTAAATATAAATTCATCTTCATCTGAAAAGTTTTCTAATTTCTATAGAATTTCTGACTATGGAAGGGAAAGAACCAAACTTCACAGACGTGTGGATGCTGGTGAGCTTTGGGCTCACTCACTAGATAGGAGACATGCTGCGTGGTTATCAGCAGGTCTTGGCAGATTGGAAAAGTGCTACATGTCCTGGACCTTTGGGGTCCCCTGTGAACAGCTGAATTTGTTCATTTTACTTCCAATAACTCCATATTGGAGCCAGGTGTCTGGTGTTTTGGTTTTGTTTATGTTTTTGTGCTGATGCTTGAGAAACTCAAGGAAAATCTGTCACTATTTCAGCCACAGTTGTTTTGGACAATGGCACTGGCGTTGGGTGCTTGGCTCCCCAACATGACTGCAGGAGCCGCGGGCTATGCAGTGCTGGGGTGCTCATCAAGGAAAATCCAGAACATTCCTTTGCAGCAGCCACTACAGACTGGGCTCTGATAGGAGGCTACTTGGTGTTCCATGAAAAAAAAAAGGGGTTACATTCAAACAAATTTGGGAAACTGCTTAAGAGAATCAACTGTGTAGATTTTCGTATGCTGCGGGACTTCTCAGAACATTTAGTCTTTTAATGTGCGCTGTGACTTGGGGAGGTTTATTCAGAGCATCTAGCTGATGAATGTTGTGTGGAGCACACTTTGCACAGGGGTGCTCTGTCATAATACTTCAGACCTCATAATCAGTGCCACCTAAACGCACCCAGTTGTTTGAGAAAATTGGGGGCGTCAAAATTTAAGGTGGCACCTGAATGTGAAAGGCATAAGCAGAAATCAGTGAGCCCACTGTCTGTCCCTATCCCCTTTTCAAATGCAGGAGCATGGACGGCTCCCCTGCTGCCCCCTCCCTTTCTTCTCCCCCTCCAAGAACAAGAAGCAGGGCACTGGAACAAACACAACTGCTTGTGCAAAGAATCGGGCACCGTGGTTCCAAGTGGCTCCAAGGCTTATGCCTGAATTAAAGGCGAGGCCACATAAGAGGAAATAAAAGGGTCTGCTCAGAGATCAAATGAAACATTTGTATAGAACCTTATTCAAAATGGATACAAATGCATCAATTCTTCAGAATTATAGGTGAATCAAAAGAAAATTACATCCAAGGAGATAAAGCAGCAGCCAGCAGTCGAACCACGTACAGTGCAGAGAGGCCACTTTGAAGCTTCTGGCCTGGCGTGCCAAAGAGCCAGATGTGGCAGGTGGAATTATAGCGGCTCCGGCTCAGCATCTGGAGTGGATAAATCTGTCCCACAGAAAATTGAGAGGTACACGAGGAGGTGGTGAGAGTGACCGGTTGAAAATGCATTTTTGAAAGAAAAATTGCTTTGAAGAATACTGAATATTCTTTTTTTTATTATTATTCAACAAAAATTAAGTCTAGGCTCAATATTACTCTTTCTATTGGTGGTGGTGGTGTGAAAGAATCATAGATGAGGATTCTTCAAGCTCCAAAATAGCTAAACCCCTATGATTTCTCTCTTCTCTGGTAGAGAGATTGGGGAGGGGGGAGCAGAGGGCAGCAGAGATAGGGATAGATGGATAAATAAATAGATAGATGATAGATAGGTGTGTGGGGGGGGAGGGGACCCAAGGCAACATTACGTTATTGTGTATATATGAAGAAAGCATGATGCTCTGAGACTGAGTCAGTCATTCATAATTAGGACCCTGATTCAGTCAGTCTACAGGCCGGAGATTTGTGTGTGTGTGTGTGTGTGTGTGTATGGATGTATTCTTCAAGGCTTCCTTCTACCGACTGGAGAATCGTGATTTCTTTCTATTACCATAAAGATATGCAATAATAAAACAGCTGTCACAGATATGAACAATTTCATGAAGACAATAGGCAACACAGCGATTACTCATAAGCTTTGATCTAGATCACAGAATCCTCTGGCTCGACAATCCAGTCAGCCTCATCCCAGTGTAGAAGCTGCGAGGGAGGAACAGCAAGGAGAGAGATCTGCTGAGGAAGGTCCACTTGGTAGTGGAGTCGGGGTGGGTGTCTGGGGTCCCCATTC
Source organism: Corynorhinus townsendii (assembly GCA_026230045.1). NCBI lineage: Eukaryota > Metazoa > Chordata > Mammalia > Chiroptera > Vespertilionidae > Corynorhinus > Corynorhinus townsendii. The sequence goes on from JAPDVU010000013.1 coordinate 28,669,104, forward strand.
CTGGTGCAAGGGCCTCTCTTTGCCATGCCTCCTGGGTTGCTTCAAGTTCTCAAAATCCTTCCCTCCCGTGTAACCCTTTCACACCACCACATGATGGGAGGTGATGTGAATATAGACACTTGGCGTCTTCAGTTCCAACAAGTTGTCCCTTGCAGTGGGAAGTAACTGTCTGTGCCCTTTTCTGGGAAAACAAAGTGAGGAAGGGGCTTACACCAAGGAGATGGGGGAGGTTAATAATGCAGAAACACTCTCAGGGACATTCTACTGGGAGGTAATGTAGACTTATTCTCTGGCCATCTGCTATCATTAGGTGGAATCTGAATGTGGAGAGTGGATAACCAACCAGCTTGATAATGGGTACTAAGTCATCATCTCCCTTGTACTTTAGTGAAGATGAAAAAGCAAAGACTGGCCCTCCAGCCTATGGATTACAATCTCAGCCATAATCTCATCAGAATCCATTCTCCTGCCATCAGCACCCACTGCTGGTACCTTGGAGTCCTCTGACAAGGACCATCTTTTAATCCTCACCACTGGCCCAGGAGGGGCAGTGGGCAGGCAGGACAGGTGTTACCATGCTTATTGGCAGGTAAGGAAATGGAGCATCTGACTAGTTAAATGCCTCGTCCAGAGGCAGGATGCAAACTGACCATCTGCCTCCCAAATTGGTGCGTTGCTTATCCCAGCACCCAACTCCTGGGTATTAGATAAGAGGAAGGGTGACTGCAGAATGCCAGGCTGGTGCTGTCCCTGAGTGAGGTCCCTGTCACCAGGGGTTGGGTGAAGAGTGTGGCTCCTGCTTCTGAAGAAGACGTCTCAGTTAAAGAGATGATAGAAGAGGGGTGGCGGATGGGTGGAGGGCTCTTGAAGGCGGCCAAGAGTTTGAGGCGCAATGTGGCCAGCGATGGAGATTGCTATAGGGGGTTCTTGACAGTGCAAGAGACTCAGTGGCACTCGAGGAAGATAATTCTCTCAGATAACAGCAGCACCGCCACCCACAATAACATCAACATCCTTCCTGTGCCCCATCGCTGGGGCTTCCCGGTGCTGCTTGTCACTATGAGAAAGATCAAGAGCCCTCTGGGCTGGAACCTGGCCAGCTAATCTCAGAGCTCCAGTTCAAGGAGCAGCCAGATGTGTCCTAGCAAGGAAACACCGTGTGTTTGGACAAAGGCTTGTTCAGGTATAAAATATGGCTCCGGGGAGGTGACAATTCCTACCACATGTGTGGGAAGAGAGACTCGCCAGCTGGTTAATGTTGCTGCTGCCTTTTCTTCCTATGGGAACAGTATGCTCTCTACGCTGCACATCCCGGGCAATGCTGTGTGCGTTCAGTGTTCTCAGCGTCCAGGGATTAGCACGTTTTTATTTGGGATCAGCAGCCACTTCTACCTTGTAGTTAAACCTTATTACCTAGCAGGTACATTGGGGCTCCCTCGATGTTATCGTTTAGGGCATGTGGTGCTAAGGAGAGAGCACTGAGTCTGGAAGCAGATATTCGGAAATCTGCCTGTGAGATTATCCCCATCTGTAAGCCAAGTGTTTATGAGACAGTGAACGTTCACGAAGTTTGTGTTTTTGGTTAATGGTGAGTCTAAGAACTAACATGGGAGATTTTAAAAAATATATTTTTATTGACTTCAGAGAGGAAGGGAGAAGGAAAGAGAGATAGAAATGATGAGAGAGAATCATTGATCAGCTGCCTCCTGCATGAACCACACTGGGGATCGAACCCGCAACCAGGGGATGTGCCCTGACCGGGAATCGAACCGTGACCTCTTGGTTCATAGGTTGATGCTCAACCATTGAGCCATGCCAGCCAGGTGGGAGATTTTTTTTGGTGACATACACGCTCATCCTTTTCCTGTCCCTCCACAAAAGTTGTCATGGAGGATGTCTGGAGTGAGCCTTGGCATGTGTATTGTGAAAATACACTGGGAACTTTTGATGAACAGTTCTGGCTAAGAACCACTACAAAAATATTGTCCCTGTGGCTTTAGATTGTTTATGAAGAACTCAGCTAAGGACTTGGTACTTAGTAATTGTCTGCATTCAAATAATAAATAGCTTTAGCTATTTATTAAAGCAGATTCTCTACTTGAAAATGATTTAATATTTCATTTCCTGCAACCATTAATATTTTTAAAAGATTTATACCTCATTTCCTTTCAAAAAGGATTTGAAATGGTTTTGGTAAAATTTTTCTACGTAAGATTTGATCTCATTCAGATGGACCTCCATACCTAATGAGTTTGAATTAAGGACGTTTTTCCATTTTTGTGTTAACATTTGTCCCAAAGTTCAATTCTCTGGACCTGCTTCCCATCTTCCTTGAATTTCTCTCCAAGGACAGATATGGAAGAAATGGTGAATTGTAATGGATCTTGGGGTCATCTTTAAAAAACACCCACAAACCAGAAACCTCCAGATTGGGGAGGCTGTGTCAGATTCTATCAAAGGATTTGGCTAAGCAGTCAAGAGTAAGGCAGTGGAAGGCTGCAAAGGAGGATACAAATGAGCTCATTATCACGTCAGTTTCCCATCATCTAAGCCTGCTCCACTTTCATAGGTGCCATAGGTCCACCAAAAGTTCACCTTCTCCTCCTCAGTAGTAGAATAGGCTGCCAGGATCCCAAGATCCCATCTACCTTTCTTTCCTGAAATATCACTTTAGAAAGGAAGAAGAATCAGAATTACCATTTATTGAGCACCAAGTATTCTAGGGCTTATATTAGTTTGAAACCTTATTAAGAAATCAAAGAGCTATGTGATGAGAAGTAATACAATGAAATGGACCAAGTTAAAATTACAAAATGCAGCTTAAACACTTAAACAATTAAGACCCTCATATGAATACATAAAATTGCAAATAATACATGGGACTCAGTAGAGTGTGGCCTTGATCACAAACATAAAAATGAGCTGTTAGTATTATTACAGTTTTTTGCACACATTGTTTCTCCATTAAATATGGAAAATGAGGTTCAGTTTTAAATGAAACTTTAAAAAGAATTGTAATACTTTCAATATTTTAATTTGTTTGTATACCAACTAAAATTCAATAAGAATCCATGGCTCCTTTTCAATAGCTATTTGATTCTTCTTTTTTTCTTTTATGAATTGTGAAAGAAGACATTTGTGAATGGCTTGCAAGATTTATTCTGCCTTTCTTTCCCAGATCCCAAATGCCTGATTTTTTTATTGACGTTTAAATTTTTTCCAAATGGCTTTTTGATGAATAAAGAAGGACTGTTGAAAGGAGCTTAAAAAAATAACAACACTTGGTTCAACTGACTTGTTTATAATTTCAGTGTCCTTCTCAGTTTTGTTTTCTGGCATTGTATAATTGCACAGCAAATCAAATGAGCCTTCTATGTAATATTTCTCTCATCAACACTGTTTAAGAAGTAGGAATCACAGTCCAGTCACATCTCTATCCATCCACACCTATAACATTTACCAACTCCCCCCCGCCCCCACACACCTCGAATGTCACAGAGAGAATTCCAGAGATGGAAGGCACCAAACATTCAACCTGCCCATTCCAAGTTTAGCTAACAAGGAGTTGTTTCTGTTATTAAGATTTCAAATGTCACAAGTTGATAATTGCCTATGCTTACCTGTTCTAAATAATCACATTTACAGTGAAGAAATTTAACATAATTTTTGACCAATTTGTATACATTTTTTTCCCATCTAGATTGGTGTTTTTCTAATGTGAGTTGCAACATACTATTAATGGGTGGTAAAAACAATTAAGTGCATCATGGTTGGTATTAAAAGGAAAGAAATAGAATAGAATGGAACAGACTACAAAATGTACAGTTGTCTTGAGAATTTCGTTTTCGTGTGTGTGTGTGTGTGTGTGTGTGTGTGTGTGTAGTGTATAGGGAGGAGGAATGATTTTGTGTTTCATGGTAAAAAAATATTTGAAAAACACTGATTTAGATGACTTGTTTTAAAATTGCATCCTTCCAACTCTAGGGTTTCAGAAAAGATGCTTGAGATGGTTGGAAGGTTGGGGACCCTCATCACTACTTCAACCATTAAAAAACTCTTTTGTTGTTCTATGTATTAGGGCTACTCAGTCAGATTCCACTGGGAGAAGCTATCCTGTGTCTCAGTTCAACAAGTTTGAGAATCTCAGGTCTAGATATGCTGATCATCTCTCCATTTAGAATTGCACTCCTTCTCCGAAGAAATAATTATTCCATGGCCCCGAGCTTTCTTCAAGGCCATACAATCCCCTCCCCTTTAATGTTTCCTTGTGGGCTGTTGCTTTGCACCTTTTCATCCACTTACCCCTGGGGTAATAGCCTTTTATTTTGCTTTATCTTCCAAATCAGAGTAAAGAGGTTCTTTATTCAAATAGCAGCCAAGTAAGGAGGAGCCATGCCTACCCAACGTTCTCTGCATCTCCCTCCTCCCCAGTGTGTGACCTAAAGGGCCTATAGTCCTTCTGGCTATTCCGATATTTACCAATGATAAAGAATGTTGACTTGAATCACAATCCTACTTAATAGCAGAATTTTAGACTTGGAAGGGATATGCACATTGTGTTCTCAAATGCTGCCATTTCGCATATTAGGAAACTGAGGTCTGTTCAGTTGCTTTTCTTCTGGGTGTTTAGTTCTCTAACTCTATTTTAGATTATTTTGTCAAGTGTCTGGTGACACCCATCTGTCTGTTCACATTCTAGAATGGGACTGTCAAACTCCACTTGGAAACTGTGTACATGGAGGGCTTCCCTGTAGGGTGAGGTGGTTGGGACTTTTCTTTGGGGGAAACCCAGATGTTAGTATCTCTAGGTCCTTTCCCTTTGGCTGGTAAGATGCCTTGGACAGAAGTCTCCCAATTCCCTGCTGCCAGAATTCTGGGAGCCACGTGGGGAAGAAAAAGGGGTGAGGAGGCAGGGCAGGAGGGCCTCAGCATTGATCACATGCACCTTCTCCTGTTCGTTCTGTTGTCACTACAGTATTCCTCCCACCTCAAATGTGCTTGTTTTCCCAAGTTTAGGGATCTTCTGTAGAGAATAAGCCTTCAGTCTTCTGCTGGATGGTGTGGGAAAAGGGCAGTTGCCAAGCTGAGCAGAGTGTGGAGGAGATATGTGCTTCTTAAGTAGACTTGCCACCGATCCTCCTGTTTTGCCCTTACCTTTGACTCTGCTTCCAACGGTACCTGGCTCCTCAAAGTCTTGTTTTAAATCGGGGTGTGTCTGTACTTTCTTTACTTTGGGGCAAGAATGCAGTTTTCTTGAATCTGCTGTCCGTTACTACTTAGACATCTGCTTTACAGACTCCAAAATATTATTTTGTCTCCCCCCCCCCCCATTTTATTTGTCCTTGTGGGTATATTTCTCAAAAAGATAACACCTCAGGTTTTGTTTTGTTTTTCACATTACTGGACTTCTCAGGGAAGCAGAGTCAGCGCATGTGTCCTGTTGCTGTATAACCGCTATAATTTAAGCCTCACTAATTACTGTAGACAGATACCTTTAGCCCTTTCTTTACTTCTCCTCTCCACAGACCTTCAAAAATAATTAAGTAGTATAGTTGTCTAATTTAATGTCATTTCTACAGCATTATCTTTTTTTTTCTTTCTTTAGTAGAAATGCTTGGAACTTTAGCAGCTGATATGTGGATAGTACAGGGGAATGAGGGAGAAAATGATGGCAACTAGTTAATCTTCAAACCGAATCATCATGTCTGGAAATATGGAAAGGTGGTGTAGCTAACATTTTAGAGGATGAACAAGTAAAGAATGACCTTAACTTGTATAGCCTACCCTCCCTCCCTTCCTTCCTTCCTCCCTCCCTTCCTTCCTCCCTCCCTTCCTTCCTTCCTCCCTTCCTTCCTTCCTCCCTTCCTTCCTTCCTCCCTCCCTCCCTCCCTCCCTCCCTCCCTCCCTCCCTCCCCTCTCCTTCCTTCCTTCCTTCCTCCCTCCCTCCCTGCCTCCCTCCCTCCCTCCCTCCCTCCCTCCCCTCTCCTTCCTTCCTTCCTTCCTTCCTTTGCTGGCTGGCATTATAAAATATTTAGGGGGAAAAACTTGAAAACTCTGCTTTTTAAGGTGTCTGACTTTGGTTATTGGTTCTGAAAATATGTGGCTAGAAGTTGCTGCATAGTTCCTGGGCCTGACCAAAATCATGGCCGTGGATGTGTGGTTTTTCTGTTTAATCAGAAGAAGAGATAGAAACTTCAGACGGTGACAGTGATAACAAAACTGCTCGATTAAGTGGCACCCACATATCTAGTATTCACATTCTCACTGCAGCGTCCCAAGGAAATGACATTGCCCCTTCCCATGCCCTGAGAGGCAGCAGGGGATGGGGTGGTGCTGCAAAGGTGTGTGAGGGCCTAGACTCAAGTCCTGGCCTCCTCATTTTATAGCTGCATGAATTTGTACCAGAGAGCAGAGCAACTCTGAGCTCATTGCCTCATCTGTAATGTAAGGCTGATAGCATCTTCTTTGAAGGATTAAGGACAGTGCTTTAAATCTCCAACCATCGCATCTGACACTTAATTAGTGTCCAGGGAGAGGTACACATCACAGAGAGTGTCCCCCCAAAAGTATAGACTCTTTAACAGCTGATAGCTCTAGATTCTATTACATCTTAAAAATGAAATGTGTTTTAATACACACTGCCTTTATAATGTGTATACATTTTTGGGGGGACACCCTGTATTATTATGGGCAAAAACATGGAAGTGTCTCACCAGATATGAGTAGATTTTTTCTTGTGATTGAGAGAAATAGACAGACTAGCTTGGGGATACGAGGTGTAGGAACACAAACAAGAAGGAAAATAAGAAAAGGTTAAAACACCCACACAACCAAAACCAGAATAAGCAAGGCCTGAGTTGGGAGTGACATCTCCCTTCTGGTTAAATGGCTCCACGTGAGCCGTCCGGATTAGTGAAGCAGGGAGGTGAAGTAGGGCATATAATTCACGCTGCAGCCCATTAGGATGGCTCAGTCTCCTCTGCCTCTCAGACGCTGTCTCCTGAGCTCCGTTTAAATAGTTTGCTGAGCCCTCCTGTCCCTAGTCACTGCCAGCAAATAACCTTTTTTTCCAGCAATAAACTCCAAGGCCTCCAGAAATTAACATGGAGTTAATTTTAGCAGAGACATAACAAATGAGGCTGCCTGAAAGGAAGGGAGGAGCTGAACACGCAATGATGACATTAAATAGGGCAGAAGCAGCAATCAAATATGCCAAGAGATTTGAAACCTCTCAATGGCACAACGTTGGGTGTGTGTGTGCATCTATATAAATTCTCTGTGTGTGTGTGTGTGTGTGTAACACACGTGTAGACACATCTCTGCCACAGGCAGAGACCTGAATTGTAGGCAGTCTGGGACCCAGACTTCCATCCTTCGCTCCTTTCCCTTCCTCCTGCCCTTGACTTATTTATATTGCTTTCGATACAGAAAACCCATGTCTCCCACACCATTTTAAACCGTGAAAAGTAACAAGATTGCCTTGATCTTTTGTTCAGAAAGCCTTGAAAAATAATCTATTTGTGAAGCTGAAAACCAGGAATTAAAAAGGGAAAGGAAAAAAATAGAAAACAATCCTGGGTGTTCCACAGCCAGGTATTAACTCTTGTTTCTCTCCTTCTAATACTCGTAAACTACGCTTCCTCTGATGGAGGTGCCTTTGCTCGGAAGCCACTGGCTTTAACCAGCGACAGCTGCCCTGTAGAGAGAGCGGTGGCACTCCGGAATGGCTCCCCTTTATTTCACCAAGCAGGCTTATAATCTAAGGCCCTTGTGAAGCACAGACACGAAGGTGGAACGTCTGTCCTTAGAGTGACACAGGGGTAGGCCACAGCCTGTGTCTTCAGGTTGAAGTACACGGTGAGGTCACGGGGTTTCCAGTCCTACTTCAAGTCGGCGTTGGCGGTTTAGTGGTGCGCATAGCTGCCTTCCAGTCCTACTTCACATTCTTTTGAAAACCTGCAGCATTTATCAGGATAAGCGTGGCCCACGTCATATAAGTGGGAACACATCTGGCCGTATGGCGGACACAAACCTCCCAGTGTGAATCAGTCTGATAGTTAAAGCTGAGAAGGGAGGAGACCATTATTTAGAGTGATCTTTGCTCAGTAAATCATTTAAAAAAATGACTTTCTAAATGTAATATTTCCCTTTTAAGAAGCCCTCCAGAATTAAAGGGGCTTTACAATGGAACATGAACCATATTGCAGCGAGAGAGACAGAAGCTGCCTTGATTAATGCCCACGATTAATCAGCAATGCAAATCACTTTCACTTATTAATTCTTGTTTAATATCCTAATGAAGGCTTCTGAGCAGATTTGGTAAGTCCAGAGAAAGTGACTGCGAACTAATGCCCTTTCCGCGTGTTGAGAATGAGCAGGACTGTAAAGAAAACCCCATTTACCATAATTCCTCCCTCCCCCCCCCCCCCCCCCGCCCGCCCAGGGCCCTTTTCTCAGCTTCTGCTTCGCAGCAGGAGACCATTAACCTTTTCAGTGCCAAAGTGATCCCTGCACGTTCCCGCTGTGAAGGCCAGCAGGGCCAGGACTACAGAAGTTCTCCTTAGTTTCCACTTCCATAGCATAGTCCTAAGAAACTGGACTGCAGCCTAGGGGTTTGCAGGGTAGCTGCTGGCTGTGTTACCTGAAGTGGGCACATCTGGTACCTTGCCACCTACCGAAGTCTATTAAAATGCCCACCCCAGCCAGCAAGGCATTGCTTACTCAGCTCAAATCGCAGGTTGCCAGAAATGAAAGCGGATATACTAAAGAAAAGCCCTTTTCACCCAAAATGCTGGGCTTCCTGTGTGATCTGTGGGATACTTGGCTTTATTGAGGTTGAAAGTCGGGAGGTTGCACTGGGGGCTGGTGATTAGGGATTTGCATTAGCTTTCAGTGTTGTTGTGGCTCTGATGGCACTTGGGGCCGTGAGAAGGTCCAGGGCCGGGGCCTGTGCTGAACCTTTCTCTGTCCAGTTGGCTGCACACAGCTGTGGACACATAGTGACTCCCTAACATCACCACGTCTCATTTTCAGAAGCAATACACAGAGCTGAAGGAAAGAAGGACCCTGCTGGGGCAGACGGAAGTGAACAAGGTCATGCAGGTTCCTCCTGCCCCTTTCAGGGCCACACTGGGGTGAGCACCACTGAACTATCCCCTCCGACCTTCAGGAATGCCCTTGCATACCTTCCCCCACCTCAATCTGGATGTGTCATCCTATGTCTTGGTACAAAGGAAGGGCTTTGCGTTTGGGTAAAGACAGAGAAAAAACTAGGCAATTTCCTGGTCCAAACTTACCTAGGACTAACATGACTCCTCCTTGTCCTATTGCTAGTGCAAGAAAACCATCGCTCATTTTATTCTTCCTAAAGATTTTCAGGCCAGAGAAAGATCAGTAGGGGTCTAGGGGAAGAGAGGAAGATAGAGTTTGGAGGATGAAATGCTGATTTCAAAGGACAAAGGATTGGGATGGGTTTGTGGGCCACTTTGCACCCTACAGACTCCAGGTGGAAAGGACACAGCCCACTGAGTTCCTTCTTTGGAGGTGGAGGAGGGGGATCCATCCCACTTGGGTGCAGGCAGTGGGGTACAGGGAGGCAATCAACCTCTCAGGCCTCCGTCATCTGATAGATAATGAAAGAGTTAGCCTAGAATCTCTAGATGCCTTTCAGCTTTAACATCCTGTGACTTGTGAGTGAGGTTTATTCATTAGGAGAGCAATGTGATCAAATGGGCTTGAGAGCATCTAATCACAGTTAAGCTGCCTTCTGGCTGAGTGACCTTGGGAAAGCCCCTCTAAAAATACCTACCTCAGAGACACACTTATCCTATATAATAAAGCCCTAATATGCAAATCGACCAAACAGCGAAACGACCAGTTGCTATGATGCACACTGACCACCAGGGGGCAAACTCTCAATGCAAGAGCTGCCCCCTGGTGGTCAGTGCACTCCCACAGGGGGAGAGCCCCTCAGCCAGAAGCCAGGCTCTTCCACCTCCTCGGCAGTGCTAAGGACCACTTGGGGGATGTCCACCTGCTGGCTTAGGTGGACATCCCCCAAGTGGTCCCAGACTGCGAGAGGGTGCAGGCTGGGGTGAGGGACCCCCCTTTGCACCCCCCCCCCCCAGTGCACAAATGTTGTGCATGGGGCCTCTAGTTATAGAATAAAGGAGGCACTACAACTTGAGAGAGTGTGGATTATATGTGAATACATTAGGAAAGCTGGGTCACTATATAGAGGAGAGTAAAACTGGATGGATTAAATTCCTGTGAGAAAGACTAAATTATAAATGTATAGGAGAATGAAGAGTGATAAGTGGTGAGAAAGGTCTTAAAAATGTTAAAACACAAAACTTAAGAACAATAATAAAAGGAGAGATAAAATTGATTCCATCATAGATGTATGCCAGCAACATGGATGGATCTGAGAAGTGGGGGGGAAAAAGTAGAAAACAAAATATGATATGGAACAATATCATTTGCAAAATTAAAAACATATTCACACAAACCAGCAATACACATTTTCCAAGCACACATTCAAACGAAGGATAGACTTTGAGAAGATTGCCTATGGAGAGCAGAGGAATGGGAATGGGAAATAGGAACAAAAAGGGAAACATACCTAAATAAACAAATGCAACCAGAGAAGGGCCTTGCATGGTTCGCTAATGACCATATGTCATGTGTGTGTGTGTGTCTGTGTGTTTATATATATTTGAACACACATACATTTTAATTATATGTTTGCGTAAACATCACCCTCCCTGAACTGTAGACAATAAGGTCCTGAGGGAAAGAATTAACATGTAGCTCACAGTAGGCATTTGTGTTGGTGAGATGGATAATGAATGCACATGCCCAACTCGTGTAGCTTAGTCAGTTGAGCATTGTCTCATGCACCAGGAGGTCACAAGTTCAATTCCCAATAAGAGCATATGCCAGGGTTGCAGGTTTACTTCCCAGTAGGGGTGTGCAGGAGGCAGCTGATCGATGTTTCTATCTCTCCCTCTCTCTTCCTTTATCTGGAATCAATAAAAACATATAAAAAGTAATGAGTGTACATGGACTGTTTCTGCAATAGCTACTTCACTGCAGTTTTCTGGGGATAACATGAGATAACAAATATGCATTGAGGCTTTAGAAGCTGTTGGCCTGGTATGATCCTTTGGGTCCAATAGGCCCAATGATTTCCAGACTTCTGGATTTCGTAGATGGGCTAAGAAGAGATGGGTGGACTGAAAAAATAAAAAATTAAAAATATTTTTTTCCAACCCACTCACCTTTTCCTGAACCCATGGATGGGCTGAAAAACCCATCACTATTATTTTACAAGGAAAAAAAAAAGGCTTTTTAACATCATGGGGTAAGATAAATATCAAGTGCTATGGAAATTCAAAGAGCCATTGAGATAGATTGAGAGATCAGCACAGGCTTCTGAGAGATGCTAATAGTTGAACTCAGCCTTGAATGATGGATTTTTTTTAACATCAGAAAAGTAGAACATTTAAGTAAAATTTGGCACTTTGATGAAATATTTTAGCTTCATGAAAACTTTACTACAGTCTTCCCATCTTTTCACCAATGGCAATTTCATTGCAACCTGGACCAGAGCCATGAATCACGAGCTGATCTAACTTCAGAGTTAGTGTTTTCACTCCTCCCGTTAGGTTCTGATCAATCTAGAGCTACAATCCAAGCTTCTGACTCACAGGAGAGCTTTTTCCAACCGAACACACTAAGTTCTTCTGAAAGAAGCTCCCCAAAGCCTACTAAGTCCTGGTGGAAAATTCCTTCTCATTTTGGCCAGCTCTGGGTCAGCTGGCAAATATTCAGAAAGAAAATATCTCCTGAACCATGGAAGGGCAAGAGGTGCTTTGAACTTGGTCTGGAGAGGAACTTGAGTTCATTGTGCGCACATCCCTGACCTGTCGCTGAAATCAATGAGTCACGGGGGAAACACAGTGGGGAATGGTGACAGGTATATGTGCAATCGACGGTTGGTCACCCAGCCAGCCAACGACGATAAGCTTCCCTGTCGGCCATAAACCTGGCCCAGCTGTGGGGTGTGAGCAAACCTGTGTCAATGGAGGGAGAAGGTTTATTTCCTATTGGCATTGAGCCCTTTTGAACCCTGACCTTCCTCAAACTGTCCTTATTTGATAAGTGCAGCATAGCAGAAGCTGAAAAGAATAAGTAAAAAATGCCTGTGCAGCAGCCATCTAAAACAACAGACCTCAGCGTAAGATAGGGGACAATTGCACTAAAGACAGGTGTGCAGTGTAGAAAGTGCACCAATTCTGCGTCCGCCGAAACCGTTTAATGTGGATAAATAAATAGTGGATGTGATTCCTGAATCTCCTTGGACACACTTTTGAATGTTTCAGTTCATCCATAAGAAAAAGAGTAAACCCACTGAGTAGACCTTCAGGTGTCCTTGAACCATGGAAGGGCAAGAGGTGCTTTGAACTTGGTCTGGAGAGGAACTTGAGTTCATCGTGCACACATCCCAAACCTGTCATGTTTCTGACGCATCCGGATGGGGCCTAAGAAAGAGAAAGCCGAAGCATCCACGTTAGTGGTATTATAGCTAGCTATTTCTTAACCATGCTAACAGCTGGCCCAGTTACAGCTCTGAGGAGTAAGGTGGCCCATAGTCTTAAACTACTGGACAGTCTAGTAGAATCAAATAAAACTTGTATAAAGAAGCACGAAGAACTCAGAAAGAGACATAGTAGGCCCCTGGGTGCCCATGCACACCTGCTCACGTGCAACCTCCCTCCCACAGAAACTGAGTGGACAGAGGAGAGGGAAGGGAAAGCTAAACTCAGGAGCCAAAAGAGAAACAATGAGATTTTGGTCTTGCATTATTCAAATTGGATGATTATATTTGTAACTTCCCTCTGTAAATGTACTTTATTTTTTGAGGGAAGAATATATGTTTCCCAGATTAAAAGCTTTTTATAGGATGCAAAGAATGAATATAAGAAAATCCGCCAGTGGAGGGAAATGACCACATGAATAAGGAACTGATTTTGAAAGGGGCAAAGGGGATGTTGCAGGAGGGAAGGGATCAGGCCAATAGGGACTTAGTGCCCTGAATTCCCACGGGCCTTCATAGCCACCTCTCCCTGCCCCACCTTGGATTCTGAAGGGCAAGGATAATCTCTGAAACCTAACAGCCTTCTTGTCACGTGCTCCCATCCCTGCAGTTCTCCCAGTAGATTAGCATCCCTTAATTCTTCTACATACCATTCAAATACTTAATGTTTTCTATGGTCGTCCTGTATCCACCGAGTAAAATACTTTTCTAGCTCCACACATTCTTCTCTGTGCTTGAGTTAAACTACTGCCTTCCTTTGATTGAGGGGGTCTTCCCTGGACTCTGTTTTCCTTCTGATCCTACTTCCTGATCAATGCCCACCTCCCAGGAGCTCCAGCTCTACTGTGACATTGGGCCTATCTTTCAAGGCCTGTCCCAACTATTGCCCCATCTAGGCTGCCTCATCTGATAATCTTGATCTACCCTGATGGGTCTTCCAATTCCCATAGTAATTTATCCATAGTCCTAGAGTAATTTATATTTATATAATTACATAATATGGATAAATGGTTAGATTTTTCTGTAATTATATATCTACATTTAGCTATAATTATTATTTCTATGTAAATTTTGGCATTCATTACACCTCATCTTGCATTATAAGCAAGATAACATTTAGTATTTTTTGTATCTTGTAGTATCTTTTCTACTAGATTGAAAACTCCTTGACTGGGACATTCATATTTGTCTCTCTTTTCTTTTTTTCTTTCCTTCACCTTTTGAATTGGGAAAAGTAGTACGTGATTATAAAAGTACACACAACCAGACCTAGCTGGTTTGACTCAGTGGATAGTATCAGCCCACAGACTAAAGGGTCCCGGGTTTGATTCCTGTCAAAAGGCACATACCCCGGCCCTGGTTGGGGCTCATGTGGCAGGCAACCAATCGATGTGTCTCTCTCACAATGATGTTTCTCTCCCCTCTCTTCTACTCTTTCTAAAAACCAATACAAAAATATTCTCAGGTGAGGATTAACAATAACAGTCACAACAAAAAGTACATACAATCTAAGTATACTGCTTACTACATTATTACAAAGAGAGTAGCAAGTAACCAGCACCCAGATCAAGAAAGAAAACATTGCCCTGACCGGTTTGGCTCAGAGGATAGAGCGTCGGCTTGTGGACTGAGGGGTCTCAGGTTCGATTCTGGTCAAGGGCATGTAACTTGGTTTCGGGCACATCTCCAGTAGGAGGTGTGCAGGAGGCAGCTGATCGAAGTTTCTCTCTCATCGATGTTTCTAACTCTCTATCCCTCTCTCTTCCTCTCTGTAAAAAATCAATAAAATATATTTAAAAAAAAGAAAGAAAATATTGCCAATACCTTAGGAGCCCCATCATTTGCCACCATATGACCTTTTCCTTCTCCCTCCACCCTGTTCACTTTCCTCTCCTTTTTAATTCCTGCCTTTGAAGCTGGGCTTTGCAAGTGGCTAGGAAATGTTAGCAGGCTAGATGTAGAGATGAGGAGGATGGTGCAACCTACGGAAACATCAGCTGGATTCATTCTTCCCACTAGAAAAAGAGCCCAAACTTCCCTCACCCAATGGTGGCTCAGCATACACTTCATATGTGACAGATGCATGTTCTGTGATCAGAATTGTTATGTAAAGAGCACCTACAGAGTGAAGAACTCTGCACCACAGACTCCAAGTCCTCAGCAAGGGAAGTCAGTGTTTGGTTAGGTGTATTGTGAGCTGTCAGGAAGGTAGATGGGTGGCTCCCTTTGGGGGGTTCTTACAGGGGCCTAACAGGAGCCACCCAGGCTCCTGAGAACAGTGGGGGTGGGGGAGTGGGAAACAGTCTGTTGGGAGCCTGAGGTTGAATCTGATCTTCAGGATTTCTCAGAAGCCCCCAAAGTGGGAGAATATCTAGAATGGTCCAAGGGTAATAGAACCAGGGAACAAAAACAGCGTCTCACGTCATCTTGTTGCTGTGACCAGTGCTTTTTTTCAATATTTATGTTTTATTTTTATCTCTGTATCAGAGAGGCATTACTTGCGTGCAGGCTGTTAAAAACAGTTCATAGGGAAACACCCCCAGCTGCTTCCTCCAGTGTTCCATCCACAGCATTTACGCGTCTCCATGTGCATTTAACTGTCACTTGTGGGTGTCATTGGGATTTCACTGAGGACGGGGGGGTGGGGGGGGATCCCCTATGGGTGGGATGTCAGTTCCATTGATCTGAGATTATCTTGGTTAGTCACTAATACACATGACACTTCCAAGTGGATCAATAAAAACACCAAGTAACTTCAACTTCTAAGAGTTAACTTGCTCCATTTATATCTTTGCATCCCTATATTTAGGCATCCCCTGCTCTTCCTCCCACTTAATCTTCAATATGTAAATCCTCAATTGATCTGGAGTTACTTAGTGGAAGGCTGACGTGTGAGTGTGGCAGATTATAATATTCCGTCGCCACCCCTGATCCTCTTTACCTCTTACTCTTTTCATAGCAGATCAAAAAAGCTGTGTGCGTGCCACAAGAATATATTATTTTAAGAGACTTGGACTTAGAAATTGATTTCCTTGATGAGACAAAGAAAATTCTCTTTCTGACCCAGAGGGTCACTTCATAATCCTGTCACTCGACATCAAAAAAAGCCTTTCTTCCCCCCTCTTTTAGGAGAAGATGAGAATATTTCTAAAAAGGAATTAATTATCCAGCTACAGTAAAAACAGTGTGACTTACAGACATGGCCGGCCTGAGAAAGGGACCTATTCAGAATCCATCCCCTGCGATTAGTTAGCACCAGCTCCTGCTGCATTTTTAGGGTCAGGCAGTGCTCCATGGAAATCAGGATTTGTACCATGGGATGAAATTGATATGATATTTTATTGCCGATTTTAGGCTTAAGTTAGAGTCTTCTATTTTTCTTTTTGTGAAAGGATTTCACTGCTTTCAGATATGTGATAACTAGAGGCCTGATGCAGGAAATTCGTCCAAGGGGCTCGGCCCTCACAGCCCCAGCTTCGTCAGGAAGGTCGTCCGGATGGTCGTTCTGCTGTTCGGTCCAATTAGCATATTAGCTCTTTATTATATAGGATGACAGTTGAAGTGAGCTGGCTCTCCTTTTGGACCTGGATTTAAATGAACAGGCTTCTGAGTGAAGTTGGAGTCACACCACGTTAATGTGCATTTCAGGAACGCCCCGCCCCGTGCCTGTTACTGGACTTGCTTAATTAGGGCAGGGGTGCCCAGGTCTGCTGCCTCAGCCATACTTCTGGAAATGTTGATTCGGTTGATCTGGAGCCCCAGCCTCAGTGTGTTAGAATCCTGACAAAGTGATGCTAATAAACAGATAGGGCTGAGAACCCCTGAACTACAGTACATTCTGAAACCATGTGGCATTCTGTTGTAATGTATCCATTACAGCCGTCTACCATTTACAGTTCTGGGATCCGCTGTTACAGTGGCTTACCTGTAAGGTGTTCTGATAGAAGATTTCTATTCTCTTTATACTATGAAGCCTCAGAGCATCTATATGAATCCCCCAATTTTTAGAGTTCATTTGACTTTTGGATATAATGAGGTTAGAAAAAATTCTTCTCAATTCAAGATATGTGTGTGTATTACATATACACCAAAACAGAAGCCCAGTGTGTAATGAGGTATTAGCAAAATAATGGAATTTAAGGTTTCTGCCCATCCCTTTAAACCCCATCCAAAATGATCTCTGCCCCAGGGGCCAGAAATTCCACCATTCCTGATTCATTTCTTAGTCTTAACCTGGTTACTCCAGTGGTCATCTTAACAAGTCATTTGATTCCCGAGGAGACAGTTCCTAGATCCCTAGCGGGAAAGCATGTCAGACCCTCTGCAGATAGGGTCACGGGGAAATGCGTTGGAGTGTGACCCAGCAGCAGCACAGGACGCTGTGCTTAGATGGACCCCGTGCTTGGCTTCCCACTCTACTTTTATCACTTGGAAATTCTTTATAATAATTTTTAGACAAGGTTCCTGCTGGTCCTGGGTGTGGCCTCCAAAGATAAAATGCCCTTTGCTCTCCAGTTTGGCCTCTGCCAGGGCTCAGAGTGTGGGGGGTTGCAGAGTTGTGAGGCCTATGGGAGGACTAGAGTCCTGTGGTAGTAAGTCACCGGGGATTAGGGGCTTGGGAAACACCCACCAAGGCTCTAAGGAGGGCGTATTTTGTTCCGTCTCTATTTCACAGTGATATTGAGACAATCGCTCATTTAAAAATATTCACCAAGTGCTGACTATATAGCCAGACACTGGGCTAAATGCTGGGGACATCACAATGAGCCTTCACAGAGCATAACACTCGAGCAGGGAGGTAGGTCACAACAATCACGTGGGAGAGTGCTCAGGCACAGGGAGTGTGAGGTGCCATGGGGGTCCCGTACAAGGGCACCTAACTCAGCTTGCCAGGATCAGGGAAGGTAGGATGTCTAGGCTACAAAGGATGGGTAAGTAGTCATCTTGCCCCTCCTTGGGTTCTGTTTCTTACACAGGGAGTTTCCTACTTGGGACCTTCTTTCCAAACCTCTGTGGGGAGTCTCCATCCACCTGCCCCATCTCCTCCCCTTCACTTTTCCCAGAAGCCATTGTCTTTTCTTTTCTGAGGCATTAGATGTCTGATGTTCTCAACTTCTGTGCTTCCAAGAAATAGCTTGATTGAGGTCGGCAAGTCTCAGGAATCTTCCACCTCAAGACTCTTAGTCTCCATTTTCTCATTATAAAATGCTGGGTTACTATCAACCAGGAGGTTTGTTGGTGAGGAAGTGAGACAGAGTCATTGAGGACTCTCTAGGTTACCTGTTAGTTTCTTTTCCTTCATTCCCACTAGGACCTCCGTTCAAGTGACTTGTCATCTAACATTTCTCTCGAATCCAACTGTCTGTCCTCATGAACCCTGACCCATACCCCTCCTCACTCCCTGTCACTTAGCCATCAGAGGCCCTGTGGTAATGCCTGGCTTTGCAATGGTTACTCCTTTTCATGGGTATAATAGGAGCCTGCCTGGTCGGGCTCCTTGGGGGCAGAAGCTAAGTCTGATAACATTTTTTGTATCCACTACAGGGGTCTGTACATGGACAAAAAGTCACACATGTAGCATTCATCGGCCACCAGGCAGAAAGGGCATAAGACACCATGCAGGGGACAGAATGGCTTCCCGCTGTTAACATGAGTGAAACTATAATTCACCGGAATTCCTTAAGCTTTTTATTTTATGCTTATTCAGGGATAGTGACTTTGCCCATGGCTTCTTATTTATCAGTTAATGTGTTGCTGTTATCGGGTTCCTTGAAAGCTTGTTGAAATACAAGCTTACCGTTCTTCCTCCCACAAGAGGCAGATGTGGTTACACTTGATTTTTATAGAAGAGTCCTCAGCGAATCCCTCAGGAGGCAGGGCTCTCACGAACTCTAAAATAGAGACATGCAAATTTTTGTTTCTTCTCTTATCTAACCTAATTCTTTTTAAAAAAATATATTTTATTGATTTTTTTTACAGAGAGGAAGGGAGAGGGCTAGAGAATTAGAAACATCAATCAGCTGCCTCCTGCACACCTCCTACTGGGGATGTGCCCGCAACCAATGTACATGCCCTTGACTGGAATCGAACCTGGGACCTTTCAGTCTGCAGGCCAATGCTCTATCCACTGAGCCAAACCAGTTAGGGCTTGAACATAATTCTATTAGAGAGGAGAAACCAAAAGAGGGGCAGTGGAAGGGGAGTGTAACTGCTGAGCTCCAGTGTCTGACAGGCTAGGAGCTCAGCAAAACCCACCACAACCACAACAGCCCTGATGATCACACACAGGATTCTTACTCAGAGCCAGGCACCATGGGCATTCTCTTGACCTTCCTAACAATCCAGTGTGCCGGTGCTCTTCTCCTCACTGTACAGATGTGAAAACTGTGGCCCAGAGAGGTTAGGTAATTTGCCCAATTTTCCTCAGCTACGAAATGGCAGAGCCAGTGTGTGTGACCCAGACAGCTGGTTGCCGAACATGAGCCTGTCATCTCCGGGTGGTGCTGGCCGTGCAGTACAGTGACATAATAACATACTTTTTCATCACCGATACGTACATGCGAATGTGTTGACTGAGCCTGGGCCCTTGTGTCACTTGAATAAAGACCATGAGAGGGAAAGGCCAGGACTCCTGGAGCCATGGGCTCTCCAGGGCTATGCCAACCACCTCTCTGATCGTTTGTATGTTCCTGGGAGGACGGCAGGAGAAGGTTTGAAAGCCCTTCACACAGTGCTCTGTCTGTACTCCCTGGGGATTCAACAGATAATGGGGGCGAGGGACATAGTCTCTATCCTTAGTATGTGCCACCTACCACCTTCCTGCTTCCTTGATGGATTTCAATAATCCTGGGAAAGCTCTTCTCTCCCTTAAGCCAGCCAGTGGCCTCACAGTGGCTCTAGAAAACCACCTCCAATGGATGACAGTTGGCACAGAGAATGAAACCTGTCTGTTACGCTTGCCCCAGCCCCCAGGGGTACAGATCACGTCATATTTGTATTTACCGCTCAGTATATAGTTGTCTTCAGTGAATGAATGGCTAAATGAATGAACACTTATGGGAACTCAAACACATTGCATTTACCATGGATTCTGCTGTGACTCCGATTGAAATCGGTGGTTTCAATCAAGGCAGAATATCTTCTTTAAACACAAGGATTAGCCTCTATGAAAAGAGAAAAGTAAACAGGACTCTAATTAGAGAATTTACCAATTATTCTTCCCTGCTGAGGACATTAGCTGGGGTTTAGTCTTTAGCTGTGCCAGCCATATGACTTTCTCTTTAGCTCCAGAAAGGGAAAAATTGACTGGAAAGATTCATTTCAATACCCCTATTCCTTTCCCACTTCTCTTTCACCCTCAAAAAAAGATATTCCAGCATGAAAGATCAGACTCAGCCCAAAACAGTGAACCCAGGTTGACGGCATTCAGGGACCAGCACACTCCTGGCTCCCCAACCGCTGAGGCAAAGATAAATCGGCAGGAAGATTTCTTTGGAATGATGTGAATTTAATGAATCATGAAAAATATCCCCAGCTGTTCTTAAATTTAAGGGAGATTGAGTGATAACAAAAGATAGTTTCCCTCCCTCTTAGATGTAGGTTGGAGCGGAAAGAGCCGTTAAAAAAAAAAAAAAAAAACCAACAAAAAACCCTGAGGCCGCAAGCTTGCCTTTTCTTTTCCATCTCTTCTATTGTTGAGGGGGAAAAAGCTGTCTGCAGTCAGCAGCCACTGCAGGGCATGGTGAGGAGTGTTTGCTATTACCAGACTTGAAGAATTCTCCACTCTGATTTCAAAGATCCGGCTGCCCTTTGCAGGCGAACGTTTAGAAAGTGATGGACTTTTCTCTCACCCCCCTTCCACCCCCAACCACTAACATGTTCACATTTCATCCAACCCCTTTATTAATGCATTGACTTGCTGAAATTAAAAATAATGATTCTCTCTTTCCTCACTCCAGCTGCTGCCACCCTCACTACCCCAGACCCGGAAATCCTTATTAACCCATTGATTGGGGTGGTCTCCCGGGCCGGTCCCCAGCTGGGAGAGCTGAGCCAGGCCAGGCCGCTGTGCATTTGCCTAAGCTTCAGATCGGTGCTGGAGGGCAGAGGAAGGCTTGAAGGACGTGAGTGACTCCTCCTCTTCCTTCTTTCCCCTCCAGCCCTCTGCCTTGGCTGTCCTGGGTCCCCTAAACACATCATCACAGGCCCACGAGGCCAGGCCCTGGGTACAGTATCTAGGTACCCAGCTTCCTCCTCCTTCCCTGAGAAAGCACAAAGCAGATGGGTAGCCGTGAAGGTCAGGAGGAAATGCCTGCTCACCTAAGCTACCGTGCGGTCTAGCACCTGTCTAGATAAATTTCCCTTTCCTTCAAGGTGGGTGAGAAAGGCTAACAGATGCTAAGCCAGAGTTTTATTCGGGCAATTTTTAGCTTCTAAGTGTAGGGGAGAGGTGTGCTTGAGGGATAGAAATGTTTGCCTCTCTGTGTAACCACTAGGAAGGGTGCAGCGAGGAGAATGGGTGATGAAGATAATGATATGTTGAATATTAATGACAAACAATAAAATTGAGGACTCACAATGTGCCAGATACATTGTTAAATGCTTCTCATGTGTGATGTGTGAAACCCACACACAAAAAATCAAGCCCTTTAAGAAGTGAATAATTGTAATTGCCTATTGAACAAACGAATTGGTGAGACTTTAGCAGGGGGAACATTTACTTAGTGCTTTGTGCCTTGTGCTTTCTCAGGTAAGTGTGAAGTGTGAAGTTTAGGTCTGTTTGCTTTTAGCCTATGGATGTCCAATCACTCCAGCATCACGGACTTTTTCTACCACTCTCTCCAAACCCTGTTAGATCACTTTCCTGTCTACTGGCTGAGAAGTTAGGCAGACCCACAGCCTGGACTAGCCATTTTTAAACATTAAAAATAATATCCATTAAGACTCTGCAATACTGGCAGATGAAAGATAGGTACGTACATCAATGGAATAATGTAGTCAACCCAGAAATAGCCCCATAGACATACAACAATTACATTTTGACAAAGGTGCATAAGCAATTCACTGGAAGGAGGGCCTTTTCAGTCAATGGTGTTGGAGTGATTGGACATCCACAGACTAAAAGCAAGCCGGCCTAAACTTCACATTTTGCACAAAATGGATCATATATTTACTTATTAAATTTTATTCTATTAAATAATCGGGGTAGCATTGGTTAATAAGATTATATAAGTTTCAGCTGTATAATTCTATTATTGGAGCATATATTTAAATGTAAAATGAAAACTATAAAACTTTTAGATGAAAACACGAAATCTAGGCCATAGAGGGGATAAATGATGATAGAAAAAGTAAAATAAAATTAATAATAATAAAAGAAAAATTGATAAATTGAATAAAAGCCAAACTACAGACTGGGAGAAAATATTTGCAAACTATGTATCTGAAAATGGATGCCGATTTAGAATATCTAAATAACTCTCAAAACTCAACAGTGAAAAAAAGCAAACAATTCAATTATAAAATGGATAGACAGCATGAAGAAACATTTTATCAAAGAAGATATATGAGAACATGAATAGGTGTTCACCATCACCAGCCATCAGAAAAGTGAAAATTTAGATTGTGATGAGATCTCACTGCACACCTATTAGAACAATTAAATTAAAATATAGTTGGGCCCTATATATTTGGTTCAGTGGATAGAGCGTTGGCCTGTGGACTGAAGGGTCCCGGGTTTGATTCCAGTCAAGGGCACCTGCCCGGGTTTCGGGCTCGATCCCCAGTAGGTGGCGTGCAGGAAGCTGCCGATCAATGATTCTCTCTCATCACTGATGTTTCAGTCTCTCTCTCCTTCTCCCTTCCTCTCTGAAATCAATAAAAATATGTTAAAAAAATAGTTGGAGTACAAAATACTGGCGAGGACATGGAGAATCTGGGTCTCTCATACACTGCTGATGGGAATTTGAAATGCTTGCAATCACTGGAAAATAGCTCAGCAGTTTCTTAAAAAATGAACAAACAAAGCAAAACATAGACAGTACGACTTAGCAATCACACTCCTGGGCATTTCATTCAGAAAAATAAAACCCATCATCATCAAACCTGTGCATGATTGCTCATGGCAACTTTTATTTATTTTTGTTCAAAAGTAGAAATGACCAAAATGTCCTATAATAAGTGATTGGTTGAACAATAAGTGGTATATCCTTGTTTCATGGAATACTACTCTACAAAAAAGACAAATGGACATGCAACAACTTGAATGGCTCTCAAGAGCATTAGGCTGATTATTTTTTAAAAAGCCAGTCTCAAAAGGTCACAAGATGTATGTTTCTATTTCTATAAAAAATATAGAAATGGAGACCTAATTAGTGGTTGTGGGAGGTAGATGTGGCCATAAAGCGGTGGTCCCAGGAATATCTTTGGGGTGATGGAACAGTTCTGTACCTTGATTTCCCTGGTCACTGGTATTTACATGAATTTACATGTGTTATGAAATGATATAAAACTATCCTATCAACTAAAAGAGAAACATGCAAATTGACCGTACCTCTGCTACACCCACAAGTCACGCCCACCAGCCAATCAGGAGCAAGTATGCAAATTAACCCAACCAAGATGGTGGCAGCCATGGAGCTGGAGCAAGCAGGAGGCTTGGGTTTCCCCCCGGCAATGGAGGAAGCTAAGCTTCACTCCGCCCTGGCCTGCCCTGGCCTCTGCTCAAGGCTATAAAGTTTCAATTATAGAAGATAGATAAAACACAGATACCTGCTTCCAGCCTATGCTTGGGTCCCCGGGGGGCGTGGCTGGCCTGCAAACCACCACAGGCCCCTCGCCCAGGCCGCCCTATGCCCTAAGGGAACCCCGATCCTGATCTGGGACACCCTTCAGGGCAAACCAGCTGGCCCCCACCCATGCACCAGGCCTCTATCCTATCTAATAAAAGAGTAATATGCAAATTGTCACTCCAACACACAAGATGGCTGCCCCCATGTGGTCAAAGATGGCTGCCCCCATGTGGACACAAGATGGCTAGCAGGGGGGGACAGTTGGGAGGAATCAGACCTGCAAGGGAGGGCAGTTGTGGGCGATCAGGCCAGCAGGGGCGGGCAGTTGGGAGGGACCAGGCCTGTAGGGGAGGGCAGTTGGGGGGACCCAGGCCTGCAGGGGAGGGCAGTTGTGAGGGGGAACCAGACCAGCAGGGGAGGGCAGTTGGGGGCTATCAGGGGAGGGCAGTTAGGGGTGACCAGGCTGGCAGGGGAGGACATTTGGGGTGGACCAGGCCTGCAGGGGAGGGCAGTTGGGGGCAATCAGGCTGTCAGGGGAGGGCAGTTAGGGGTGACCAGGCTGGCAGGGCAGGGCAGTTAGGGGCAATTGGGCTGGCAGGGCAGCAGTTAGGCATCATCAGGCAGGCAGGGGAGTGGTTAGGGGGTGATCAGGCTGGCAGGAAGAAGTGGCTAGGGGCTATCAGGAAGGCAGGCAGGCGAGCAGTTGGGAGCCAGCAGTCCTGGATTGTGAGAGGGATGTCTGACTGCCCCTTTAGGACTGACCCGATAGGATTGGGCCTAAACGGGCAGTCGGACATCCCTCGAGGGGTCCCAGATTGGAGAGGGTGCAGGCTGGGCTGAGGGACACACACCCCCGTGCACAAATTTCGTGCACCAGGCCTCTAGTATGAACATAATGCACCAATGCCAGTTTCCTGGTTTGGATGTTGTATTGTTATGGGAGGTGTAACACTGGGGGAAACTGGATGAAGAGAACCTGAGAGCTCTCTGTGCCATCTTTACAACTTCCTGTGAATCTATAATTACTTCAAAATTTAAAAAATAAAACAATGCTGGTTAAACACCATTTTTCAGAGTAATGTAAAAACTTTGGTATCTAATCTTATAAAAGCTTCTCCCCTTCCTAGCTCTGCCTGATCAGAACTACCTCAGGCACAGACATCCGCTGTATTATTAGGGCATACTAAGCCATGCTGTAATAATAAAAACACAACACAACACAACAAAAATCCCTGAAATGAGGAATTAGTTCTTTAGCATAATGCAATTTTGTCACACATCCATTAGGTGAGGGTAGCTCTCTTCCAAGCAGTGACTCAGGGATGCAGGCTCCTTTCATCTTGTGGCTCTACCACCTTCAACCTGCGGCCTCCATGATCACCCTGGGAAAAGAAGACAAATAGTGGAGAGCCATGCAAGGGATTTTGTGCCTAGGCCTGGGAGTGCTACACAGCACTCTCACCTGCTTTCCATTGCCCAGAATCTAGACATTGGAACCAGCTTAACTGAAGTGAGGTAGAGAAATACAGTCTTCCTGCATGCCCAGCAATAGCAGGCCTGAGTGGTGTAATATGGGGTTGGCTCCCTGCAGGGCCCAAATGCTGGCCCTCTTCCTCCTTAGGCATCTTAGTGACACGGCTCCCTCAGCAGGGACTCTCATGGTATCCTTCCTTGGCACTCTGACTCACCTTTCAGCCGACTGCATGTGACACTCACCTTCTGCATCAAAAGGCATGCCCAAGTGTTTTTTTTCCTATTGAAATCATCTTACTCTGCCAGACAGGACAGGCACGGTGAGTCCTGTTGGCCAGAGTCCTTTGAGATGACTCAGACTTGATTTATAGGAAAACTCAGCACCACCAAAAGCTGGAAGTGCAGGCTGCTCCCCCCACAGCCCTCTGCACTTGTTTGCCAAGAGAAGCTTTAACTAGACTCTCTTGCCTTGCGGGTTGTCAGGCCAGAGTCAGGCAGCACAGGCCATCTGTTCCCAAGAGCTCTATCCCTTTCCTGCGTGCTCAAGCCCACAGGGTCTCCTCACTGGTTTTGAGGAGGGAAACCCCCTTTCCCTCTCTGTGTGGGTGAGCAGGAAGGGAAAAATCCATCTTCTCTAATCTTATTAAAATCGATTTAATTTTCTGGGCCTCCTGTACATAGAGGCAAGAGGGGGTGAACGGCAGGACGCATCCCCAGTTTTGCCCTCATTAGTAGGCACTGCATGGGGGATTGGATTTCTTTCTCTAGAGTTTCTTGCTGCTTAACACCTATAGTCCTCAGCGTCGGGGTCTCAGCCAAAATGCAGAGTGAACTGTGAGAGTTGCATTTAACACCCTGTTCAATAACATTAGATCCTGAGGTTCAAATGGATGAGTTTGTGCAGAGCCCCACAGCTCTACACTGGTATGTGGATTCGAGGGCTGTGGGCTGGGGTGGGTGAGATATAGTCCCTGGGATGAAGAAAAGGCACATAATTATATCTCATTTTGGTTAAGTCAGTAAGTTCCTAGAAAGTACAGGAGAATTGGTTCAATGTGGTGCTAAATCAGGGACCAGAAAGTCAGTAAGAAGTGAGTTCTCTTTGTACTCTGCCCCCTGCTCTCCCAAGTCTCTTTGCCCTCTGATTCTAACCTCTCTGGCTTGGAGCACGTCTTCATTTCACTAACTCAGGAACACCCATACTTCTTAAGCAAAGTCTGGCCTCACCACAATGTCCTCCTGGCCTTGGTGTGTCCTCTTACAGTGGGTGACAGCATTCCAACTGTAACAGCTGTCACTAAGGGGCTCTGTAGGGAAGAAACTTTGTTTAGGGAAACAATTTGAAAACGTGATGGTATGGTTTGGAAGATACCTGCAAAACAAACAAAATTGTCAAAGTATCATATATAAGCAATAGAACAGGAATTTGGGGATTGGAGACCAGAGATGGAGGGAGGTAGAGGAGAAAGAGGGGCGAGGGACAGCAAGGTGGGAACGGGATCCTGCAGTGTGGAGCCCTGATGAAGGACTTTAAGAACAATGTCCAATGGCCATTTTTTCATCACTCAGGGTGTAGACCATCTCCGTCTCTTCCCCTTCAGCTGCAGCTTCTGAACATCAACGCCTTTGTGCACACTGGTGGGGAGGGGAGAAATCAAAGCCAGAGAAGCCTTTTTCTGTCCACATTGATGAGGCATCCAGAGGAGAAGCGATAGGCAAAAACAAAGGGAGTAAGGCCACGAGCTTAGAGGCCCAAGTGGCCCTGAGAAGGATGTCTCGGGAACGTGCAGCAGTCTTGAGGAGGACATTCAACTTCCTGCAGGACATCGCAGAGTCAGCTTGAGCTAATGTAACCTAAACGTCACGGGACGGGGCGAGAGCAGCTGACCTCTGGGTTGCACTCATTTAATCCAAAATCCTTTTAAGGATATGCTTCATGCTTCCTTTCTCACTAAACTTTTTACCCAACTTGCTAAGAAGACTAGCTGACACTATTTTTACTTCATTTGCCATTCGGAGCCTTTGAGAGGAGGTGGTGCTTAGAGAGGAACCAAATAAACCAATCAATGCGAGCGAGTTAGACTAAGAGAGAATCAAATGGTGTGAGTAATAGGATAAACTGATGATCAGCTCACAGTAATTAAGTTTGGTCTGTGATTTAGCAAGTGATTCGATTTGTTCTATGTGTGTATGCCCGTGTCTGCATTTTAGAGCCGGGATTCCCAAACTTGAACATGCCCACCAACACTTACGCTCTGCGGTGGCGTGGACAGTGGTTAAGGAGATTCCACATAGTCAATAGCTGGCAGGTGATGCCATGGCTGCCGGCCGGAGCAATAAGGTTTTAGAGGCCCAGCCAGTAACTTTCTAACCCAGAGGCCATTTGTGGGCCCAAAGGAAAGAGGGGCAGATGGAAAATATAAGAGTGTGGATGAGGGGAGGAGAGTGAAGGGAAAACGGAGGAAGAGAAGATTAAAAAAAACAACCACAACAACAGAGAACCAGGAATCTCCAGTAAAGGAAACAGGAAGTCACCAGTAATTGTCCAGAACTCCTCGATGTTTCTTTCGATGACGTAGGTTGCTTTGCCTTCTGTTAAATAGCACACGTTCTTCAAACTTAACAGTGCTTAAGTTTCGGGGATGAAAAAATAAATATCTGATTTCTCTGGCCATTCACTAGTATTTATTCCTTTGCATTATATAACACCAGGGCTAGTATTAATAGATATCCCCACCAGCATGGGCAAAGCCAGAACTATGATACACCTGTTTCCTGTACGGATGGGATCTACAATCTGGTGAAGAATATCAGACACAACACATGTGGAAAATTAAATTACAAGTCAAGTAAAATATGCAGGGAGCCTAGTACTGTACATTTGATATGTAAAAAGGAACTTTGCCACCCATTTCACCATTTTTTTCCTACAATTTGTTGATGTAGGGAAGGCAGATTCATTATCATGATTTTATGGATGAGGAGGAGGAGAGTGCAGCTCAGAGAGGCCAAGTGACTTGCTCAAGGTCATATCGCTGGTCAGTGGCAGAGCCGGCACAAGGAGTCTTCTCTTCTGGTTCCCAAGCTGGAGTCCTTTCCATTAACCTCCCCAACTTGAGGGCAGTGAAGTTGACTGTAGTCCACTCCACCCACTGGGCTGTCTTTCTCTAGCGTAGGGAGCCAGGCCTCCTCAATAGCTCAGCATTTCATTGGTTTTAAGTTTACAGTTTCCTCCCTCATTCAAAATCGGAATCAGTTACACAGATTTCCCAGAAAACCAAAATAATCTTCCAGCAAAGTCCACTGCCAGGTCACATTTGTCTAAATAGAAGGTGTTTTCGGAATACAAGTCATTGGAAACAGTGGGGAATGATGGCAACCCCTATGCAAACGTAAACCCTGCTGCTTGGGTTCTAAAACTCACACACAGCCCAGCTTCTCTTATAAATATGCATGTTCATGAGAAATGTGTATTTATACTATGTGTATATATTGGGGATATCATTTTGCTAATTGGAAATAAGTTCTTCTTTTATTGTCATCACATGAATTTGACCTTACTGTTATTGTAACTTAATAGTTCAACCCTAAATACTTCTATAGTCTGGCAGACAATAAGTGTAACGCAGCTGAATTTCCACTTACATTGCTCATGCAGGGTAGAGGTTCTAAGGATGTGAGTTCTTGAGGGTTGCTTGGTGTTAGAGGTTGGGGGTGTGCTAATCGGTCTTCAAGACTTCCCCCTTCAGTTTAAGAGAGAGAGAAGGACACGTTAGGAGACAGTCGCAGAGGTGGGGAGCCTTTTTTCTGCCAAGGGCCATTTGAATATTTATAACATCATTTGTGGACCATACAAAATTATCAACTTAAAAATTAGCCTGCTATAATTGGTCAAACATTGAATTAACTCACCCCTAATGCCTTGGCAGGGCCAGACCAAATGATTTTGTGGAGTTTATATGGCCCACAGGCTGGACATTCCCCACCTCTGGTCTATAGCAATGTTCTGACAATCCCTTTCGGGAGCCTGGCATGGGCATGGAGTAGTGACGTGTTTCCAGAAGCCTGTGAGTGTTCTTTCCTCTTCTCATGCTGCTATGGAAAAATATCAGGTTGGATATGCCTTTTACAACCTCTTCAGTTCTGAGATGGGGTCAAGGGAAGGCCAGGAGCATTACTGTCTCAGGCCCCTGCTCTCAGACCTGTGCCCTAGTTGGGCCCTGCTCTGGTTTCCTCTAGGAGTGCCCTTCCCCATGGGATAAGAAGAGGATCTCATTTTAAGACCACACCCTCCTGGGGAATATCCTGCTGAAATGGCCCTAAGCCCCAACCCTACCACCCCTGAACATGTGTGGCTTCAACCTTGGTAGGTGCCTGCCCTTCTGCTCATGTACTCTGCCCTGTGGTTGGATCATGTCACTTGTGTGTAGGCCTGCAGGACTGAGGGATGGCCAAGGGCTGGATAAATGCTGTGGAGGAGGAGGTTAGGGGTATGATGGAGTTTGTACGTTCCAGCTGGGGTTGCAGTGTTGCAGTATGGGGTGGAGAGGGAGATAGAGATGGGGCAAGCAGGCAGACCACAGGCTGATGACCAGTTCTCCCAGAAGTCCATGTTCCAAAACAAGAATTCTCAGGAATATGGGAATTTTAAATGAGAACCTTTCAGGTTGATATAGAGGTATTTTTATCTATGTAGTATGACAGAACAAATTATATTTAATATTTTGTTAGGTTGGCCTGTTAATAGTTTTTAAAAGTTCAGACATATGGTATGTGGGCC
Organism: Corynorhinus townsendii; assembly: GCA_026230045.1. NCBI lineage: Eukaryota > Metazoa > Chordata > Mammalia > Chiroptera > Vespertilionidae > Corynorhinus > Corynorhinus townsendii. The sequence goes on from JAPDVU010000013.1 coordinate 28,698,745, forward strand.
TCTATCTGTATTCTTGCCATAGGCCACACACATGTTAGCAATAGGAACAAGGAGGTCTCAGGTCTGGCTCCTGTCTAGGCTCTAAGGGAGAGTGGAGAGCTTTACAGGCTGCATAACAAACCACCCCAAACTTAGAGACAGCTGTCTTATTACGCTCCCACTTCTGAGGATCAGGAATTCATAATGGGCCCACAGCAGGGACAGAGCCTTGACAGATGGAAACTCCATTGGTAAGACCTGAAGGCTGGTGGTGACTCAGTGATTGGGGGTTAGCATCACTGAAGACACCCTGACTCACACGTCTGGTATTGCTGTTGGTTGTTGGCAGGGAATCTGCTGAAGTTGTCAGCTGCAGCCTTTACAGAGGGTCTCTCCCTGTAACCTGAGCTTCTGCACAGCCTCATGTCTGGGTTCAGAGTAAGCATCTCAAAAAGAACCAGGCAGGAGTGGTCATGCGTTTTATGACTTAATCTTGGAAATCATATAGTGTCACTCCTGCCATAGTTTTCAACCCACCCAGATCAAGGTGGAGGAAACATGTCTTATTGAAGGGAAAAGTGTCAAAAAGACATTGGATGAAGGGCCTAGAGGATGGAAAATATTGTTGAGGCTACTGTTTGAAAAGGCTACTGCCAGATGTCCTTTGCTCAAGAGTTCACAGTAGGCAGGGATTTGGGAAAAGACCCTTGGTCTAGGGTTTCTATGAGGTTTCTCACATATATACCATGATATTTTAAGTGAACTTAAGTCAAAGGCTTAAAATAGTGCCTTGGCATATCAGACTAAATAAACAGCAGCATTATCATCATCACCATAAATGCCATCAACATTATCATCATCATCAACACCACCACAGCCATTATCACCACCACCATCACCACCAACATCATCATCACCACCATTGCCATCAACATCATCATCATCATCACCATCACCAAGGAACCTATGGTGGAGGGAGGAAACTGAGGCCTGAATAAGTTAAGTGATGTTTTGGGTGTCCCCAAATAATTCAGTGATAGTTCTGTATTTGAACTTGAGCTTCTGACTTCTTCCTATCAGGGAACTATGTAGTATTGGTTTGAGGACATTGTGAGGAATGGATCTCAGTCACCGCTTTTGCTGCTAAGGACTCCAGAGAAGATTAAGTCAATAGATTTTTCAAGTATACAAAGCAAACAACTTTTAAACGAATGAACATCTTAGTAATATGATGTCTGCTAATGTGGATAATTTAAATGTAAAAATCAGACTTTTGTTTTTTATTTTGAAATCATGTTTCCTAGGACAATTAGCAAAACAAGTTTGTAGGAGACAATGTTTAACTATTTGAGGAGCCAAACTTTATTTATCCAAATATTATATGTGTGGACTAGGGTAATGATAAGATTATGCCAGTTGTTCATTAAATCTATACTTCAAATCCTCATTTAATAATGCTTTCTTATTTGGTGGTGTGTTAAGTATTTGAAAATTAAGCAATTTCTTAAAGACACACACACACACACACACACACACACACACCTCATTTGTAATTCTTATCAGCCTTGTGAAAACTCCCCCCCCCCCACCCCCAATAAATATCTGATATTATAAGCTTTTGTCTACCCTGTGTGTTTTATTTTGGGTTGGTGTTTAAATAGCTGGTCTTCCCTTAAGGGAACACAGGTAGCAAAACCAAACCAGTCAACAGCCACTGATTCTTAGACAAGCTAGGCGCAAGAGGGTAAGGAGAATCCGACATCAGTCTCTGCCTCCTGGCAAATCTCAGCGCTGGCTCTGGGAACCTAGAAGCAACTGAGAGTCAAAAATGTAAGTCAGTGTTACTTTATGTAACTGTCCCCCTTTCTGCTTTCTGTTGGGAGGCCAGGGCAAGGGTGACTGTTCGTAGAGGTCATCCATCCAGATTAAGCTTGGGGCTTGTCCAAGGAGACAGAGTCCAGTTGATATTGGACACTCACTGACCGGTGTCAGCAGAAGAAGGGGACAGTGATGAAATCGTCCACTCGGGTTTTTTAGGCAAAAATTACATGTCAACTATTTAAACCAACAAGTAGACCTTCCTTTCTAAGGAAGTCTTTGAAGCCAGACAGCCTGGGTCCACCATTTACTCTGTGGTCAAGTCTGCCTCCGTTTTCTCACATATGTACCAGGAGAGTAAGAACAGTGGTTACCACATAGGATTCTTAAGAGATGAAGTGAGTAATATATTCAAAGAGGGTCTTGCCCATAGCTGGTCCTCACCAAATGCTCTTGTTTCTCTTGACCTAATACCAGTAGCAGCTTTTTGTTGAGAATTTGCTATGCGGCCGGCACTGTGTTAAACTTGCTATGGATATGACTTCATTTTATCCTTATGACAACTCTATATGGTAGCTATTTTCATTCCCATTTCATAGATGATAAAAGTGAGGCACAGGGAAAGTTGCACAGTTTTCTCAAGGTCACACATCAGTGGGTGAAAAACTGGGATTCTCACTGGTTTCACCTGATACAAAAACCTGTGATCTTCACCACCACATGGTGCTGTGATAGAAACAAAATAAGACAAAGCAAACATAACCTTGTTATTAGTATATTTGATGCTCCCTGAAAAGGCTATTAGGTAATTCTTAGGCTGTAAATTCTAGTCGGCAGACTTGTAACTGTGATTATTTTCTATATTGTTTCCTATGGTGCCATGTGCAGAGACACTTAATAAAGGCTTTCCGTTCTACTTTTGACTGTTACTGCCCACCACCCTTCAAGTTGGAAACCTGCACACAGGCCCAGCCTGTGCGTTACAGAAAGCTCGATGAAGGTGGCGGTGGTGTTTTGTGTGTGGGGAGTTGAGAGAGCCCCCACATGAATCCTGATCCTCCCAAATTTCCTTCCAATCTTCAAGAAAAGTCAGACCAAGTTCCTTATTTTAAGGTCTGCTGATATAGAGCCAAGTTACCTTTCTGATTAGGCCTCTTTCCTCCAGTGCTTCTCTGTTTTCTCTTGAACCACAAACAAGGGAAGATTGATAACTGGAATGGAAAAACCCATGATGTGGTCTCACAAATACAGGTCTAGGCTGGGGAGGGGAGGAGAGCGCCTCCTTCCTCATCTGTTTGTTTAAAGATAAAGAGGTCCTTTCAGTCCACATGGGGTCCAGCAATTTAACTATAAACTATGTTAATGGATGTCAGAAAGTACCTGCTCTGCTGGGCTGAATGGGGAGGGGCATGAACCCTGGGCTCTAACCACTCTGGTCCCAGCTTCTCCAAACCCCTTAAATTAAAAGTGTTGCCTTTAAGTGCCTATTCCACTGTGTCAAACCCATTTTTTGTTTTGTTTTTAATTTTAAAAAGACTTTTGTGCTTCTAATGTACAGAGATCCTGGAATTTCAGGTCTGCCAATAACTCTCCCTTTTCCTTACTGGAATTTTTTCATTCCTTCCTACCCACCCCACCTCCATTTCTCATTTCCTCAGGAAACCATTTAGTTGGAGACAGAGGGAAAGTTTTCCAACACACTTCCCCCGCATCCCTACAGACTCATGCACACCCAGAGAGCAACGGAGCACCAAGAACATACGTTGTGATATACTCAACCTTGCCCCAAAGAGTTCCCGGGAGCATTCGCCCTGTGGTGAAGGCAGCCTTCATCCCGAACGCCAGTCACCCTCCAGGAACCTGGAGGTGGCAAGGCTGCCTGGAGGTGTCTGCCCTCTGTTCTAGGCTGTCGCTCAATGAGACAACTAGAGATACATTGTTGGGCGGCCACGGTGTCCTGCACATGACCCACCTGTGGGTTTTCTAGAGCAAAGCAAGGTAGAGCCAGGACTTCTCTTGGTTTTAGGAGGAACTATAGGACTGTGTTGTCATTTTTCCTCATTGAACAAATATCTGAGAACATTACTATGTACCAAACAATGTTTCAGGTGCTGGGGATATACATGGAGAACAAGACAGGCAGAGTCCCTGCTCTCAAGTTTACTTTCCAGTTTGGGATCGAGGGTTTTGAGTAGAGAAGGCAAAGCAAGAATAGACATGACAAATAAAAAAAACAACATATTTATTTAGGGATAAGAGCTATGAAGAAGTCAAATAGCACTTCAGAACAGTGACTGCCTTTGCCTGCGACTTGGAGAAGCCTTTCTCCCCAGAGTTACCTGCCATACCTCCTGGCTCAAAGAGTCTCATTGGTGGGTACCTCTGTCCCACCCAGAGCAAAAATCCCACGTTTCTCTCTGGAGATGGAGTTCAGAAAACTTTTGTGAGCAGAGATCGGGGTCCACTACACTCCCAGAGGAACTGGTCTCACTCTGTGTGCCTCGAGGCAGAAGAGTAGAGGAATTCCCCAAACTAAGGGAAAGCTTTCTAAAGTGATAGAATGGCAAAGAGCAACTGAATTGAGGGGAATTTTTTTCAGCTGCAACAACAACAAAACATATCCTTAACCAAAAGGGAGTGCCCTGTGCCACTCACCTTCCCTGACTCATCAGGTATGTTGGGACCAATCCGTGTCCAATCCAAGGAGTCTTAGATGCCTCCCGGGAAGCTGATGTCTTATTCTGGTCGCCCACACTCCTCTTCTCAGTGCCATGGGAAATTGTTTCCCGTGCTTCTTAGTTTGCATTCTCGGTTTCCCTTTGGATACAAAAACGTTCGCCATTCAAGAGGAGGCCTCAGGGAATTGAAGGCTGGGGAGTTTAGTGTAACCTGGGGTGGAAATCCTTGTAAAGCTGAGTTTACACTCTGCTTAGCAACCACCAGATGTCAGCAACTCATCTGGTTTCAGTTCCACAGCAAAGAAAGGGAAGGAGGACCCATGAGAAAGGGAAGGAGGGCCTTGGGCTGAGAAGGCTCTTTGAGTAAGTGTCAGGTGGGACTTCAGGAAGTTGTCTGTTGTTAGGAAAAGTGCTCATTGCTCAAGCAGGACCCACATCTGAGGACAAAAACACCACTCGAGCACACTCATGGGATAGAATTCTTGGACTGACACTTTAATTTGATTCTTCTTTATCAGAACCATTTACAGACAGCCAAGAAATTTGTTGGGAAATTAGGGAAGATTCACTGGGAAGGTTTTTAAGGCCGAAGTAACTAAATGGACAGATTTGCTTTCAAGTTTTTGTTTGTTGGTTGGTTTGCTTGTTTTTAAGAATCCTGCTAGACTTATAAGAGAAACTCAGAAGGAAGGGAAAGAGAAATCTGAAAAGGCAAGCATTATGTAAAAAAGGGAGCATAAATAAGTATCCAAAGGGCAGGAGGTAATTACAACCAGCCCCTGGATATTTATTTTGCAAAGCCAGGTTAGGCAGCTGTCAATATAATGACACCCGGGACAATGGGCCTTTGGTGAATTAAACATCAATGTAGTGAAAGCTGCTTCCCGTTTTGGGGAAGAGGCCTCCTTATTAGCTTGTGGGTTTCGCAGACCTCTCATCATGTATTCTTCAGGGAGCCCAGCTCAGGGTGCAGATGCCACAAGGTCACCTTTATGAAAAGTTCTCAGATTCCCAAGAACCCTGTGGCAATGATTCCCAGGCGTTCTTTTCTTAGCCAACATCCAGGGTATCTTCTCTCACTTTTCACTTTTCACCTTCTGGTTCCTGATGTTGAGTCTGGATTGCAAGGTCAGAAATCTGCATCGCGCACTCTATTGCGGGCAAGTCTCCGTGTGGTTAGAAGTGCAAGGGGAAGGGGAAGGTGTCCTTTGCAGCCAGTCTCTCTGTGTGAAGGCTGGTGACCATAAAATTAAAATATGTGACCACCTCCAAGGAGCCTGGCATTTAGGCTGCAGTGGGGGCTTTCTGGGGGCTTCACAAGCAATGCCTTCGCTAAGGCCCAGTGGAGGGCTTGGCATGGAGTGAATGCTAAAACCTCCCATTGACAAAATAGGGCACAGCCCACCTCTCCAACCTACTTCCCACTTCTCATCAGCCTCACCCATCTCTTCAGTCACCTAGACATGCCATGACTTCTTCCTTTGACTCTCACCTCCAGCCACTACTCCACACTGTCCTCTGTAATTCTCTTCCATCACATTTCAATTCAACCGATGTTTCAAATTCTGCCTCCTCTCTAAGACCTTAGTTGTCATCCAGCCTGATGTTATTTCACACCTCTTCATTCCTAAGCACTTGCATAGCATATCTTTAATTCTTTTAATTAACAATTTTATATTCTATGAGTAATTATATATCAATAGTTAATATAAAGTATAACACATATCATATTGCCATCTACATTATGTTAACCCACGTCTTCCATATTTTCTTCCAAAGTAGACTGTAAATTTCTTGAAATTGAAAAATAATTTTTAGCCAAGCATTATACAGATGGTAGGATACCTAACAGACACTTGGTAATTGAAAGTGAAAATGTTCTATTTGCTGATCTCAGTTTATGCTCCAACTTTCAGAGTATATCCATGGAAGTCATTTCTAAGATAAGTGAGGAATTGAACCTGGAACCCTCTACTCCCCCCCTCATTCACTGCTCCATTTGCCATTTGTGATCCTTACATGAAGAAAGGCCCAGAGAAATGTAGGTGGTTCTGTCTCCTCCCTTTCTCAAAGGCTACGGTTCCTCTTGACCATGAGGAATGCCAAGCCTCAGTTCCCTGAGGGTAATTTGATCTGCTAATTATATGCAAAGACTCAGATCCCTAAAAGAGAACTTGACTTTGTTGTCACCTGGGAAATGTCAACAAATGACATTATCTCCCTTTGAGCAAGCACTGTGGCTTCTGGCTGGGTGAGCAAGGTCAATAGGGCAGCTAGGTGAATCAGGGGACCTTCAAGTCACTGGGGATTGGGTGGGTGAGGCACTTAATGATTCTCTTCCTATAACTTTGTTCTCGAAATTTTAAAAATTCATCATTGTTTCTTCCCGGAGAGACTCTTGAAAGGAAACTCCCCTCTTTGTTTTCTACCTTGGAAATAGAGGAAGAGCTGAGCTACAGCTTTGATCAGCATATATAGCATCAAAACACTGTTCATGTCGGTTAGACTAAGGCCACATCCAAAGCCAGTGGCGCACAATGGGAGGCTGCCCCTCTCTGCCGCCTGCCAGCTGAGGATGAGGGTGGGTGAAAGGCAGTGTGGTTGGTGATGTTGATTATGATAACATTACTCCATTTAGCCAGTGATTCCTATGGCCTAAGTGCTTTACATCATTTTCTTATTTAATCCTTAGCACAACTCTTGGGAATGTATTATCATTTCCATTTTATAGAAAAGGAAGTTGGAGCTCAGAGAGGTTAGGAAATTTCCCTGAGTCACACAGCTAACGAAGGACAGGGTTGGGTTTTACACTCCGGGGTCAGGTGCCTTGGATTCTGGTCCTGATTTTGTCACTGTCTAGCTATGTGACATAGAAAGGACAATTCATAAAACTTATTTGAGCCTCTGTGTCCATTCCTTAAAATGAGGGGGGGCAGGGCTAGATGATCTAGAGCTACTCTGTTTAATACAGTGGTCCCTTACCATATGTGGCTATTGAACACTTAATGTGGCTGGCCGGGGCTTGAGAGACGTTGTCAGCATGTAATATGTACTGGATCTCAAAGACTAGGAAAAAACATGAGATATTTCAATAGTATTTTAAATATTGATTACATTTTAAAGTGATAATATTATAAACACTACATGTAAGTGGTTAAATAATCTACATGATTAAAATTATTTTCACCTCTTTATTTTTACTTTTTCAAATGTGGCAGTAGCCCTGGCCTGTTTGGCTAAGTGGATAGAACATTGGCCTGAGGACTGAAGGGTCTTGAATTTGATTCTGGTTAAGGGCACTCACCTCAGTTGCAGGCTCAATCCCGGCCCTGGCCCCAGCCCTGGCAGAGCGCCTGTGGGAGGCAAACAATTGATGTGTCTCTCTCACATTGATGTTTCTCTCTCTGTCTCTCCCCTTCTTTTCCACTCCCTGTAAAAATCAATGGAAAAATAACCTTGGGTGAGGATTAACAACAACAAAAAATCTAGACAAGTTTCTAGAAAATAAACAAAACTAAAATGTGGCAGTAGAACTTTTAAAATTACACATACGGTTCACATTGTTTGTTGTCTCAGACAGTACTTTCTAGACTTTTCTGATAAATTGTGTCTGGAGGTCACATGTCTTAAGAATCGACACTTCTTTATGACTCCTCAGTCTGGAGTCAGTGATGAGGGGAGGGACTGAAGGCGAGGAGGGACTGAAGCCGAGGAGGAGAGCACAGACATTGCAGCCACCCGTGGAAATGGCACAAGCTCTGACCATCGGGGCTCAAACTGGTCACTCGGCTTGGTTACATGCAGACTTGCCAGCACGTTGACTGCACAAGCAGGGAGGAATGGAGTTTTGTACTTTTTAGCAGGCACAGCCACCATCACATTGGCACACGCCAGGTGGAATTCTTGACCACGTGTGTCATTTCATTTAACCCTCACACTAGCCCCGTGGAAGTCCACTTCCATAGGTAAGTATCACAGATGATAAAACTGAGGCTCAGGAAAATTTAAGTAACTGACCTGAGGTATAGAGCTAGTTTAATGGAAAGTCTCCATGACTCAAAAGCTTAGAGTTATAATCTTTAGGTCACACTACCTAATCCAAGTGGCCACAGTTTCTCCAGTTGAAAATCAGGTAGAAAAAAAGACAAGAAACTATCTACTTTGTGGGAAGGTTATTGGTACTTCTAGGTGTGTGATGATGTATGTTTCAGTCAGGTCTAATCAGAAGAGAGAATCCACACAAAAATTTGAACATAAAAAAGTTAATGGAAAAATCACTAGCTATAACAGGGGTACTCTGAAAACCTCAGAGTCCTGGGATCCCCACACTCCTGTTCCGAGGATCTCAGGTGGACTCTGGAATTGGTGGTTTGCACAGGAGCTCCAGGTAATTTCGATGGACGACCTGCTATCATCAGTATTTATGTGGATTATTGCAGTAGCCCCTTAACTGGCATCCCTGATTGTCTTCTTATTCCCAAATCAACTCTTTTTCACACAGCAGCCAAGTGATCCTCTTAAAACATAAGTTAAAATATATCTCTCAACTGCTGAAAATCCTCCAGTGGGTCCTCTCCCACAAGAGAGAATGCTCAAGTCCCTGCAGAGACTTGCATGGTTTGGGGCCCCCTTTCCCCTTCCTTGCCCTGGCCTCCCACTCCCCAATCACTCTGCTGGGCCACACCGGCCTTCTTGTTGTACCTCGAACATTCCACGCACATTCCAGCCTCAGGACCTGTTCTATTGCTGTTCCTTCTTCCCGATGAACTGTTCTTCCAGATTTCTGCAAAGCTCACACCCTCCCACCTTCTAATCTTTGCTCAAATGACACTTTTTCAATAAACTCTCCCCTGACCACCCATTTTCAAGTTATAACCCTCTTTCCATCACTTCACCCAGAGCACTCCCTCTCCTCCTCCTCTGGTTGTTTTTCTCCATATCACTTATCACCATCCAACTAATTATATGTTCCACTTATTTATTTAGTTTGTTTTCAGTCTTGTCCCACTGGAATGTAAAAAAATGAGAAAAATAATTTTGATCTGGTTTGTTCACTACTGTATTCTCTAGGGCCTTGAATGGTTCCTTAGATTACAGGTGCTCAATGAATACTTGTTGAATGAATGAATGCAGCCTACGCTTTGAAAAACTTCTTTATAGAATACTAGAGGCCCGGTGCACGAAGTTAGTGCACAGGTAGGGTCCCTAGGCCTGGCCAGCGAACAGGGCCCATGGGGCCTTACAGCCACCAGCTGGGGCCTCCCTTTGTTCCGCACTGCCCCCTGGTTGTCAGCGCATGTCATAGCAAGCGATCGAACTCCCAAGGGGTCACTTTGCAAATTAGACTTTTATATAGAGAGATATAGATTGTGAAGTTGTACTAATGAGCAGCTGAGATCTACAACGGTTCTCAAATATTTCACAGGCTTCACCTATACACATACAGACATAGGCCTTTTAGAGGATCTGCCCTTCATGAAAAAGGAGCCTTCTAAAGCAGTGTGGACGGGATGGATAAGGAGAAAACTTCTGTGCCTCTTCAGAGGGGTGGAGGAGCAGCCCAGTTCATTGAAAAAGCATGTGGTGTTTTAGAGAGGCAGCATTGCACATACTCAAAATGGCTATTTTTGAGGAAAGTCTGTATTCTTAGTCATATTGCTTGTGGAAAATTTCTAGAGGCCTTTGCATTTAGAAAATAAGGCTCCAGATACAAATAAAGCAGGTCCGCCCATCTTCTTCCCAAAACCAGCTTTTCTTGTATTGGGAGGAAGGAAGCATGCCGATGATTGGCACTTCCTTCAGGCTCTGGAAATTCTCCTCTATCACCATCCGGATCAAACCTCTCCAGCCTGCTCTTAACACTGAAGGACTGAGTGAATTCCAAGTGTGGCCTTGCTGAGTGAGTCATATCCCGAGGGCATGTGATTTAGACCTGATTTAGCCAAGGACATTTAAGAGCTTTTGGAAGAATTATTTAAGGAGAGGGCAAAGGAAGACTGGGAGGTGAATCCTGAGATTCAAGTTGAATTCTGCAGGATGGGTTAGAGGCAAGAAAACAGGCTTAGCACATCATATACACATGTGATTGCAGAGCCAATAGTCTGTAAGACTTTCGATGTATTTTTTAAGATGGAATTGGAAAGAAAACTTCAAATCTTGTTATTGTCAAAAGACAGAAGAAATGAAGCAATTGGAATTGATTTTCACTTATTGGGGTTATTAGGCTTATTTATGAAATCTGGGCAATTGAATTCTAGTGTGACTACTTCATATAATGTAACACTTATACAAGTATCAACCATATACAAGTTATAATATTCCGCTGTTGAGATACATCCTCTCCTGGGTAGAGGCATGAGAGCCTGAATATATCCTGCTTTGTAAGTTCAAGGAAGGCTAGAAAATATATTCCTTCGTCTGAGAGATGTCAACTCACAGAAGTATTCACGGGTGCATTGGGTCCTGAGAAGTTCAGATGGGAAACTCACCACCAATCATTATTAATTTTTTTAAAAACTATTACTTGATTGTGATTCTATCATCAGTATTTCTAGGGTGGTAATGAGATTATATGTCACATAGGAAACCAAACTAGACTAGTCAGAACATTTTAATGAAGCTAACTGACCCTCTTGAGTCCCTAAGAAACATGATACAGGGAAGATGAAAGGGTATAGGTTCATTGCCTACCTTTGTTCTTGACCCAGAGTCCTTTCCAAATGAACTCTTGGTTTGTCTCACTTGTTTATATTGGTCATATATATGCTTTCCAGATTGCCAAGTCCAATGGCCAGTTCTCAGTCCATATCATACTCTCTCAGCAGCACTTGACAGGGTTGATTAAGTTCAAGTCCCTTCAACTTGAAAATTGTTCTTGACTGGCCTGGATACTCCTCTGTTCTGGTTATTCCTGTGCATCATTGGCTGTTCTATCCACTTCCCTTTTGCTGTTTCCTTCTCTGTAAGATCTGCCGGCTGGAGGCCCAACGATTTAGTCCAAAGATCTGATCTCTGTTGTGGTTCATTGCAGCCAAGATAACATCATTCAGGGCCACGGTTTTGAGTACCATCTACCTTCTGAGAACTTCCAAATTCCATCTGAAGCCTAGACTATTCACCAAACTCAGATAATATACAGCTTTTTTATTGATAGGAATTCCAGACTTAAAATACACCCAAACAAGTCCCTGATTTCTACACTTGCTCAAAAAAAAATTATTGTCGTTTTCCTATCTTACTTAGTGGTAAGCCCCTCTTTCTGGTAGCTCAAAGTTGAAAAGCTTGGAGTACACCTTGATACTTTCTCTTATAGCCATATCTGATCCATCAGCAAATCCTGTTGGTTCAGTCTTCAAAATAGATCACTTGCCCCCCAAATATGTTTTTAAGACAGCAGCTAGAGTGATCCCATTAACATAGAAGTTATATCTCCTGTGCTAAAAGCCTTCCAGTGGCTTCCATCTCATGTAGGGTAATAGCCAGAGTTTGCAGTGGCCCTAAAGACTCCGTGTGAGCTATCCTCATCCGGGAAAACTCTCTGAAGTATTCATGGGTTTTGTTCTAGCCCCCTGGCCCCTTGACTTTCCTCAGACACATCAGTCACACTCCCATCTCAGGGACTTTGCTTTCTCTGCACATTCAGTCCTGGACATTTCTTCCAAATAACCTCTGTTCAAATGTCACTTTCAATGTCTCTCCTCAAAGTCTCTCAGGGTCTCTGCTCAAATGTCACCTTACCTGTGCAATCTTCCCTGACTCCCCTAAAAACAACAACAATCTGGCTTAGCCAGCTTTTCCTATGTAAGGCACGAGTAATTGCAAATAGTAATGTAACCTACCACGTGATTCTTACCACCATTCCCTTTCCATTCACTTTGTGTCCCCATCGTCCAACTCAGTCTTTTCCTCTTACTGGTTTGTCTCACTTACTGTCTGACATAATATCTATTGGCTTGTTTATTTATTGCCATTTCCCTAAAACTGAATTATAAGCTTAATGAGAGCAAAGTAACTTTGTTAATTGTGTTCTCTGCTGCATTCCGATTGCCTAGAATATTCCCAAAGTGTCCAATAAATATCTGTTGAGTCAATAAATCTGATATAATAAAAGGCTAATATGCAAATAGACTGAACGGGGAACAACCAAACAACTGATCGCTATGATGTGTGCTGACCACCAGGGGGTGTGCATGGAACATGGTAGGCGTGGGCAGCAGGAAGCAGAGCATGGAACATGGCAGGAGTTGGCTGCAGTGGGATGGTGGAGCAGCTGAGTGGGGGCACCAGACCAAGGTGGGGTGCTGGTCACTGTTATCAGGGCGAGCCTCTGGTGGTTACTGAAAATTCTTTGCTCCTGTACACCATGGTCCCACCTGGTGCTCGAACCTGCTGCTGGCGTCCGGCACCAGTCCCAGTTGCTTGGTGCCATCAGCGGGTACAAGTGGCAGCTGCTGGCTCCATCCACCCCTGAGGGCTTCTCCACCTTCCCCTGCTCCTGAGGGGTAATTGGGGCAGCAGACACTGCTCACACCTGTTGCTGGTGCCGGCCCCAATTGCTCAACACTGTCAGCAGGTGCGAGCAGGGCCGGCACTGTCAGCTTGTGGGAGCGGCAGTGGTGGGAGAGGGGCTACTGGCAGACGGGACCAGGAGCCATGGTGGGAGGGGCTGGGCTGGGGCACAGAGGATGGGCTGAGACTCGCCCCTGTGCCCACCACAGCTTCACGGCCCACAGTTCCTTTCAAGGTGCACAAATTCGTGCACTGGGCCCCTAGTATATAAATAAAAAGCAGATACCAGTAGGTTAGGACATGCATAAAAATGGTACTGCTATAGACTGAATGCTTGTGTCTCTCCAATTCATAAAGCCTAACTCCCAATGTGATGGTATTTGGACATTGGGCCTTTGGGAAGTGATTAGGTCAAGAAGGCAGAGGCCTTATGGTGGGATTAGTGCCATTATTAAAGAGACAACCACAGTCCACAGTGCTCCCTCATCCAACTGCCATGTGAGGACACAGAAAGAAGATGGCTGTCTATGAACTGGTCCTCACCAGACACTGAATCTGCTGGAAGTCTTGACCTTGGACTTCCCAGCTGCCAACACTGTTGTCAACACTGTTGTCTATACCCACCCAGCCTACGGTATTCTATTAGAGCAGCCTGAATGGGCTGAGGCAGGCACTGTGAGTTCAGGAGGGTTGCCTTTAAGAGAACAAGTTCATGAGGGAAGTCCTAGTGTCTCTCTCCTTGAGTGGTTATTGTCCAGGGCCCATTTGGACTTGCGTTTAACTGGCTCAACCACTTAAGCTGTTTGTCTTTGGCCAAGATATTTAACCTTGCTAAGTCTCAGTTTTTCTCAATTGTAATATGGGAGTAATAATAGAATTTACTTTAGGATTATTATAAAGAACAATACGTTAAAAATGTTCAGCACATTGCCTGGGCACAGTAAGTACTCAATAAATGTTACAATTATTATTTTTGTTTTACAAAATAAAATTTTGGCAGGATACACCCTAAAATGTCAATAGTAGCTAGCAAGAGTTGGGATTGTGGATGTTTTTTATTTCTTCTTTTGGCTTCTATTTTCCCATTTTTCTACAGTGATTGTATATATTTACTGTATGAAAACAAGTGAGAAGTATTGTGTGTTTTTAAAAAAATAATTGACCAATGCAGCCATGTTTTTTCAGAGTTGGGTCAAGTGGACCGATTCAAATGGGTTTGATGGTTTCCTCGGGTTCTTACCGGCCTTTCATTCCGCTATTTCTAAACCCAAAGGCAAGCCAGGAAGAGAGGGTGCTCTGAAGGTGAGAGTGGGAGGAGGCAAGGGTAAGTGATGAGGAGGAAAGACAACGAACTTAGAAAACGAAAGGGGTCCAAGTGTGCTGAAACAAAGAACTTCTGAGTGTAGCTTTCCATTTCACGACTTGGGATAAGTCTACCTTTAGGCGCCCTGTGCTGGAGGAAAATACACACACATCAGTTGCACTTTGGTTTGGTTATGAAAAGGTTTCATAAAGTGGCAAACTCTGAAAATGGGTTCTCAAGAGAACCTGGATTAACATGCGCGAAGCTAACGATTCTCTAGAGTTGTCTAACAGAAATAGAATAAATATGAGGAGGTGCCGTTCTAACTTTTCTAGTAGTCACATTCTAAAAAGGGAAGAGAGCAGGCAATATTAATGTTGATAATGTATTTTCTTTAACCCAGTATATCCAGAATATCATTTCAACGTGTACTCAGTATACAAAGATTATTAATGAGAGAGCTCACGATTTTTTTTTTTTTTTTTGTACTGAGCCTTCAACGTTCAGCATGTGGTTTGCATTTACAATTCATCTCAGTTCAGCCTAACCACCTCTCAGGGTCTCATTGGCCCCCGTGGCGAGTGGCCACTGTACTGGAGAGAGCAGTTCTAGACCGTGAACGGAGATCCCAAGAGTCAGCGAAGCTTTCTCTTTCTTCTCCTCTATCTTATCACTATCTCTTCTCGGAGGTCCTTGGATGAGGCTGGCCATTTCCTGCCAGGATCGTTCTCTGATGCTGCCAACCTTTCCCAGAAAAGGAATGTTTCCTGGAAAAGATAGGGCCTGTTGAGAAATATAGAGGGGCAGGCCATGAGCCGCTGAGGGCACCCTGTGTCACTGTGTGCCGTGGAGTCTCCGAGGATACTGCGTGTTGGTAGGAGATCGTTGGTGGCCAGCTCAGCTGGGTTAACAGAAGGCCTGGGCAGAGCTGGGCAGGGAGAGGTGTTGCGGTTTGGCTACCTGACTGAGAAGGTGACCTTCACAAGCTTTTCCTACCTTACAGTGAACATCGCCCCCTCCGGCCCCTTCCCCACCAGGCCTCCACCCCTACACACCAAGGGTAGCCTTGTGTTCCTTTTCTCCCAACTAAAGGGATTTCAAGATAAAGAAATATGTTTATCTTGCCTGGGGGCCTCAACTGGTACATTTGTCAGTGCTGAAGCTGGGCTTTCAATGTGACTAGCTAGTTCATTTGTCACAGGGGTATATTTATCTGTGTTTGGAAGGTTTAATTTTTCCCAATGAAGAACTGTATAAATAGGTCTAATGAGCCTTGAGGGCTCTCATTTGCTTTCGGAGTTTGCAGCAAGCTGGGACGTCTCTGAGCACACCCGCCTCTCAGGGTTCTGTGCTGCTCACCTCGAGGGAACCGGGCAAAGGCCAGCACCCTTCTCATTCTGGGGATGCTCTGGTCTTGGGATGCCCAAGTTTTCCCATTTAGGGGCTTACATTTTGGGATGTTTAGCTAAGAAGATTTTTTTTTTCTGCATACTTATGATAATCTGCATAATCTTTTGTTTGTGTAGCTGGCAAAGTGCTCTCCAGATAAAAGGGAAGGGCACCGTCAACACACAGTGTATAGGAATAAAGAGTTACACTGGGGAGTGTGTGCTCTGAAGATCAGCCTCTCCATCGAGGCCGTGTCTGCTCCTGGCTTTCCTATTTTCTTTCTTTGTTTTATTAGGAGAGTTTTTATCTGATTAGTGGCCAGTGTTGGTTCCAGTAGTATGTCTGTATATGGGGGCAGAGAGACAAGGGTAGAGAGAATGAAAAGGACAGAGAGACAGAAAAAAGGGAGACTGAGGTACAGGAGTAGGTGGAGGGAGAGGGGTCGGGGAGAGAACGGGGGGGAGGGAAGGAAGATAATGAGGAAGAAGGGAATGAGAAGATGGAGGAAGGGAAAAAATGGGGATTAAGAGAGAATATCATAGATGTCATTGCTGGAAAAGACCCCAGAAATAATATTTTTTCTTTTTTATTGAATTTACTAGAGGCCCAGTGCACGAAATTTGTGCACTTGGGTTGGGAGAGGGAGTCCCTCAGCCCGGCCTGCACCTTCTTGCAGTCCTAGAGCCCTTGGGGGATGTCCTACTGACAGCTTAGGGAGCGGCCTAAGCCGGCAGTCGGACATCCTTAGCGCTGCTGCAGAGGTGGGAGAGGCTCCCGCCACAACCACTGCGCTCACCAGCTGTGAGCTTGGCTCAGGGCTTTTGGCTGAGCGGCGCTCCCCCTGTGGGAGCGCACTATCAGGGGGCAGGTCCTGCATTGAGCGTCTGCCCCCTGTTGGTCAGTGCACACCATAGCTACTGGTCGTTCTGCCATTCGCTCGATTTGCATATTAACCTTTTATTATATAGGATTGGAGTGTCACGAGTTAACAATATTATGCAGGTTTCAGGTACACAAATCTACAACTTATCTCCTGTACAGTGTTCACCACCCCCTCAAGTCAAGTCTCTGTCCATCACCATTTATTCCTCCTATATCCCTCTCTACTTCCCTCCTCCTCCCCCACAACCACCACACTGTTGTACCCATAGTTCTTTCTCTTTTCTTTCCCTCTAATCCCCTACCTCCCACCCAGACCCACCCTCCCTCTGACAGCTATCAGCTTTCTCTCTATCTGTGTGTCTGTCTCAATTCATATTTTTTATTTAAAGCTTGGGTAAGACTGGCAAGAGGGAGGCAGGGACTTGCCCCTGGCCACACAGTTACTGGCAGAACCATGATTCTGTCCATAGTTCTGTCCTCTATGGTAACTTCTGGAGGGAAAGAGAGGACAGACTTATACAGGTGTCTTCTGTGAACTTTGTGCCTCATTTCAACTCATGAGTCAACACTGCTCATCTTCCCTAAAGAAAAATATCCTTCCCTTGTCCCCTTCCCATGACTACCTCCACCACCTGCAGCATCACCTCCACCAGCACCACTACCACCTCCACCACCACCACCTCCACCTCCACCACCAGCACCTCCACTACCACCTCTACCTCCACCACTACCACCTCCATCATCACTACCACCACCACCTCCAGCATCACCTCCACCAGCACCACCTCCAGCACCACCACCACCTCCACCACCACCACCACCACCTCCGGCATCACCTCCACCCGCACCACCTCCACCACCACCTCCATGCCACCACCACCATCACCTCCACCACCTCCACATCTACCTCCACGCCACCACCACCGTCACTTCCACCACCACCTCCACCTCTACCACCACCACCACCACCACCACCACCTCCACGCCACCACCACCGTCACCTCTACCACCACCTCCACCTCTATCACCACCACCACCACCACCACCACCTCCACCACCACCACCACCACCACCACCACCACCACCACCACCACTACCACCTCCACCACCACCTTCACCACCTCCACCTTCACCACCAACACCTCCACTCCACCTCCACCTCCACCTTCACCACCAACACCTCCACTACCACCTCCACAACCACCACCACCACCACCTCCACCACCACCACCACCACCTCCACCTTCACCACCAACACCTCCACTACCACCTCCACCTCTACCACCACCACCACCACCACCTCCACCACCTCCACTACCACCTCCACAACCACCACCACCACCACCTCCACCACTATCACCACGACCTCCAGCATCACCTCCACCACCACCACCACCACCACCACCACCACCTCCACTACCACCACCACTACCACCACCACCACCACTACCACCTCCACCACCTTCACCACCTCCACCTTCACCACCAACACCTCCACTTCCACCACCACCACCACCACCACCACCTCCACCTCCACCTCCACCTCCACCACCTCCACCAACACCTCCACCTTTACCACCAACACCTCCACTACCACCTCCACCTCCACCACCACCGCCGCCGCCACCACCACCACCACCACCACCTCCACCACCTCCACTGCCACCTCCACTACCACCTCCATCACCACCTCCACAACCACCACCACCACCACCACCTCCACCACCACCACCACCACCACTGCCACCTCCACCGCCACCTTCACCACCTCCACCTTCACCACCAACACCTCCACTACCACCTCCACCTCCACCTCCACCACCACCACCACCACCACCAGCACCACCTCCACCACCTCCACTACCACCTCCACTACCACCTCCACCACTACCACCACCACCTCCACCTCCACCTCCACCACCACCTCCACCACCTCCACCACCAACACCTCCACTACCACCTCCACCACCACCTCCACCACCACCACCACTACCAACACCTCCACCACCAACACCTCCACTACCACCTCCACCACCACCTCCACCACCACCACCACTACCACCACCTCCACTACCACCTCCACAACCACCACCACCTCCACCACCACCACCACCACCACCACCACCACCACCACCACCTCCACCACCACCACCTCCACCACCACCACTACTGCTGTTCTGGACACTGCTTTGTAATCAGTGTTCACTGTTCTGGTTAAAGTTTTCAAATCACCTGGGTAAGATCAAGAAAGCAGAAACCCTACTCCAGACTCACAACACTTTGAAAAATATGACCAAGCTGATGCATACCTACCTGATATTGACTTGACAACACCCAGGGGCGCACACACACTGGGTAGGAGTCAAAGATACAGGTTCTAATCCCAGCTCTGCCAGGAGTTTGCTAACCTTTTTATTTCCTGCCTCAGTTTTCTCTTCTGAGGAATGACAGGTTGACCTGATGATCGCTGATCTCGGAAGCCCCTTTGGCTTCCATATTCAATGACTGCAGAGGCTGACTGGTTTGGGGAAAGAAAGTGGGATTTGGGCTGGTTTAAAAGCTCTGTGACTAGACAATTTTAAAACTCTCTCTGACCCCATTTTCTCCACTTGTTAAAAAAAATGGGACTGACAATTTCTTCCTCCTAGAATTGTTAAGAGGTTGAGATAACGTGTTTGAGAAAGGGGCCAGCAAAGTCTTGGTATAGTAGAGTGGAGGTGGGTTATTTCTTTTTCATTTTTCTTGCTTGCTTGTGGTCTCTTTCTTCAATCCTATGACTTTTAGGAGTCTGTGCTGAAGCTGGCTCATGCTGATTTGCCATAACTGTGCTCATCTCTTCCCAACTCTGCATTCAGTCATTGGTAGCTTGAAATAGGCCATGGTGGGAGTATTTACACCAGGGGAATTGACAAATGTTGTAAATCAAGATTTATTTTTCCCTTGATGAGTCAGTTGTTAAACATTACCAGCACACCACAGGGCCTGACCTTCCTATTTTATTTAAGTTTACTTTGATTTTTCTGGATTTTGAGCATATTATCCATTCATACAGTAATGATTTATTTTGAGCTTACTCTGCATAAGGACTATGGATAAGGTTGCCAGATAAAATACACGACATCCAGTTAAATATTCATTTCAGGTAAAAAATGAATAATGGTTTCCTATAAGTATGTCCCATGCAACATTTGAGATATACTTATACTAAAGGAAAAATTCAAACTTAACTGAACGTTCTGTATTTTTATGTGCTAAATCTGTCATCCTTAGCTATGGAGAATCCAGTTATACAAGACACTATTCCTACATGCATGTTGCTTATGATCTACTAAGAGTGCTGACCTTGGGAAATTTGAAATCAGGAGATTAACCTGGAACTTTTTACACTCTGATCTTCATCATCACTACCTGTCCTTTATTTAATTTTTATTAAGCAACTATTTATGCAAGGCACTATTCTAGGTTCTGGGATTCAGCAGTAGACAAAGCACACATATCTTTAATCTCACAGAGCTTTCCTCTGGTTTGGAAGAGACAGGCGATAAATAAGATTTAAATAAGTAAAAAGACCCTGGCCAGTGTTGCTTAGTGGTTAGAGTGCCCACCCATGCACAAAAAGGTCACAGGTTCAATTCCTGGTCAAGGGCACGTGCCTGGGTTGCAGGTTCGATCCCTGCCCCAGTCGGTCAATGCATATGTGGGAGGCAACCAATAGATGTGTCTCTCTCACATCTCTCTCTCTCTTCCCACCCCTCCTTCCCTCCCTTCTACTCTCTCTAAAAATCAATGGAAAAAATATCCTCGGGTGAGGATTAACAACAAAAAGTAAAAAAAAAAAAAAAAAGAGTAGTATATGAGATTGTGGTGAGCACTGAAGAAGGAACCCATAGGAGATAAGGGAACAGGCCGGTCTCAAGGAGCGTGCTCTAGGCAGAGGGAACAGCAAAGTGCAAAGGCCCTTCACTGCGTGTTGGCCATGTGCCCGGCCTGCTGAGCGCTTCATTTCCATTATCTCGTTTGGTCCACGCAGTGGCCCTGTGTGGTGGGCTGTATTATCATTCCCCTTTTGCATGTGAGTAAACTGAAGATTTGGGGGGAGGTTAAATCTCGTGCACAAGGTCACCCAGGTCACTCCAGTGGTAGAGCCTGCACTCAGGGCTGACTGGGAACCACCTGGATTTTCTTCCCCATGGAGAGCAGGCTGTAGAAGAGGCACTTCAGAATTCTCTCTACATTCACCCCGCTCTGACTCGGAGGCCCCAGGAGGAGGCTGGATAGCTCTGAGAAGGCTCCTACTGAGGGCAGCGATGTGCCAGGGTCTGTAGGGCCCTTCCCTCCCCCATACCAGACCTGGGGCCTTAGTGCCACATGTCACTGGGTGTCCTCTCTCTGCAGGCTCTGCTCCAGGGGGTAAGGGAGGCCTGTGTGCATGGGACTCCCCGTCAGATGGCCAGGATACAGGATACCATCTTGCCTCCGTTGTCCCTGGCTAAGCGCACTTCCCTCCGCCCAGGAAGCTCCTTGGCCGGCCTTTGGAGCCTTCTCCCATGGGTGGGGGGCTGGCAGTTACCCCGAGGTCCAACCAACGCTGACCCTGCACCTAAAAAGAATACATTGTTTTCAAGCACGGCTTCCTATTCCTGCCAGATAAACCCGCACATTAACAATGCGTCCAGGTTGTAAAATGTTGGCCAGGGTTTCTTTTTTAGCAGCAAACTTTTTGTCCAGAGCTTGGCATTTTCCTCTCCATTCACCAGGGCCCGGCTCTCCTTTCAGGGCTGGCGCGGGCCCCTGGGGACCCAGACACACACACATGCACTCGGCTAGCTCAGCCTTGCCGCCCTGATAACACTGTTATTATTAGACATGGCCTCTGGAATCCCGGAGTTCATTCCCAAACAACGGCTCTTCTGGTGAAATGAAAGAGCGGCTCTGGTTATCGCGGTGGCCGCTGGGATCCATTACCTCCCAGGCCTGTGAACGCAGATGGCCCGCGACAAGAAACCCGCCCCGGAAAGTTAGCCCGGAACTGCGCTGGAACCTGGGCCAGGCCAAGGGTACCCACCCTCCTCACTGCCCTCCTGCCACCCCACCCACCTCATTCCTCGGGTACCCCCACTTGGGCGGACCTGACACGGGGTGAATGGGATCCTGGGCCTCCTGGTTCTCTGACTCCTTGCTTCTGCTCCAAGCCATTTTATGTGTCCCCACTGTCCCCCTCCTCTCCCCATTGGGGGTGCACTTATCCTGTGCTCCCCAGAGCAGAGCCTGTAGAGAGAGGACACCCAGGGACATGTGGCGCTCCTGTGCGCGCCCCTGAGCAGTGACTGTGAGCATTGACTGACTGCCTGGTCTTTGTAGGTTTTGTCCTAAGGGTGATTTGAGGTTTGTGTGTTTTTATCACAAATTAAGTGCCCTTTAGTATTCTCATGTGCCTTTCCAGCCAGATTGTAAGCTGGGAACCTTCTGATGCCCTGTCGCCTCTCATGTGTTTAACACCAGACTGGGAGGTCCTTGTCGGGGCGGGGGGTGGGGGGGAGTGTTTCTTTTCCCCCATTGAGGTATGAAATATTTGTAGTCAAGTTGGTAAAGTGCACTAACCTTAAGATATAGCTCAGTGTATATTTGCAATATATATGCTAACCCACCCCAGATCAAGATTCAGTGTTTTGAGATTCCTCCTACCCCTTCCCAGTCAATGCCCATCTCACCCCCTGAGATAACTACTGTTTTGATATCTAAGAGGTGTCTTAAATGTCTTTCCATCCCACATAAAAAGTGCTTGATAAAGGTATTTTTTAAGGAAACCGTATTATGCCTTGCACGCCATGAATGCCACAGAGCGCTATACCCAGTGGACTGCCTGAGGTTGGCTCTTGGTTATTAACGGGTTAATGAAGTAAGCCTGGGGTTATATTTCAGTAGCTTTTCTCTGTGCTGGATTTAAACACAGTGGAAACCAAGTTAAGGGCAGTGCTGTTCTGTATATCAGTATGCCCACTGAGCCAAGGAGACCCATTTATTTTTAATTGAATTAAATTGCTCACAAAATGAAAGTAGCATACTTTCATTAATATTTAATTACATACAGTGTTAAACAATGATCACAAAGAAAACTTTGCTGCTTTTTTTTTTGTCTCTCCTTTTTTTTTTTATTACTTTGTTAAACATGATACTCTTATTAGCTACTTTATGCTTGGAATTTTAAGGACCCTGCTCTTAAACCACTCAAGAAGTTCTTAATTGGCAGGACTCAGTTGAGTGAGGCAGTAGGTTGGCTGTGACGTTGGCCACTGGCAGGTGTGTGTGTGTGTGTGTGTGTGTGTGTGTGTGTGTGTGTGTACTCACATACTATTATATGTTCTAGCCTCAGTCACTGGGCTACGGAGAGATAATTGTGGGAGCAATCAGGGCTCCAGCGAGGAGAAAAAAGTCTAAATTCTGGATATCTTGAGGTCAGCCAGTCATGCCTACTCCAAAAAATTCTGTATGTACTGAGAAAAGACATTACTCCAAAGGAAGAAGAGTTCTGCATTGCATGACAGTATATTTCGGTATTTTATCAGATGTTCTCACATCATAGAGCAGTGATTCTTAAATGTTTGAGCACGTAAGAAGCCCCTGAGTTGCTTGTTAAAATACAGAGTTCCTGGTCCCATGGCCAGAAATGTTAATTCAGTAGGGGCCCAAGAATCTGCATCTTCCGGGTGCCCAGTGTTGTGTTGATCCTGCTGCAGGGAGTTGGAGGTCACACTGTGAGAAATATCACCATGAAGGTATAGAGAAGTCAAAGAGATCATCTAGTCTTATATGTAGCGGTAGAATTGTGTTTCAAACGAAGTCGTATGTAGAACCCCAGTAGATAAAACAAATGAAAGGATTGTTGCTGTGATTAATGATGATGGGGTCCCTTGCCTTTCCTTTTCCTCTGTCTCCCCTTGGCCTTTTCCTGGGATTTGGAGCCATGGGGCTATTGCACTTGGAGGCATAGTTTGAAAAACCCTGGATTAGTCTTAGTGAATAAATAATGGAGGTTTTGACTAGTTAGGTAAATTCCTAATGTCTTGTAGGAATTGACTAAGATGTGTCAAAAAGATAAAATAACTTCCCAACAAAGTTAGAATTCTCTGTCATAAGAGGAGTCTAAGCAGTCACTGGCTGAGCCTTGACAGGGATATTCATCTGTTCACTCATCCATCCAGTAAAAACAGACTAAATGAACACTCCGCAGTGGACACCGGTGCCAGCACTGGGGATGCGCAGTGGACAAGGTAGATCAGGTCACTGCTCTCACAGAGCTTGTGCTGTAGCGGAGGAACCGATGGTGGACGAGAAAGCAAACAAGTGTTATGGAGGACATAAATGGAATCCTGTGTTAGTCAGGAAAGGTCTCCCAGAAGAGGTGATATTTGAGCTGTGACTTCAGTGATAAGAGGGAAGCCTCCATGGGCAGAACTGAAGGAAGGGGCATTTTGTGCACAAGTCCCAAAACTCTGAGGTAGGAATAAAGTAAAGAGAGGAGAGAGTATAACTGCAGCATAGCAAGCAATGATGTGAGATGTGGGCAGACACTCCAGCAGGGGCTAGGAGTTTAACTGACATAGAGGTCATTCTAACTTGAGCATGCTATTGGACTAGTGACTGTGGCCAGTTATATTTTCCAAAGTGAACATATCTCTCAACCCCCCCTTTTTTTCTGCATGTGACTTTGCCTCTTTCCCATCCCATCAAAGGTAGAGTTTATTTCTCTGCCCTCTTGATTCTGGATAGGATCTGTGACAGCTTTGACCAATAGGATACAACAGAAGTGATGCTGTGACAGTTCTATAACTGGCCTGGCAGCTTTTGTCTCCTACTTCTTGGGCCGTTCACTCTTGGGACAATCCCTCTTTGAACCTAGCCACCACACTGTGAGAAGCCCAAGACTCATGGAGAGACCATGTGTAGATGCTCTGATTGATAGCACTAAGTGAACCTCCAGTTTTCAGTCAGCATCAATTGCCAGCCATGAGAGCAAGCCATTTGGATGTTTACCCCATGAGCTTCAGATGGCTGCAGCCCAGCCAACCCCAGGCTGTAAGTGTAGGGTTAAATCCTAAGAGAGAGCCACCCAGGAGAACCCAATCAACCCTCAGAACCAAGAGATAGGAACATTGTTGTTTCAGGCCAGTATATTTTGGGGTGGATGGTTACTTAGGAAGAGAGATCCAGATTAGTAACCATTCAACACTGAGATGCCCTGACAATGTGAGCCTGGAATGCTAGCCCAGTTGTTTTCCCCTCTATTATGTTGCCGTAGACCTCTTTGTGTAGAAGCTCTGAATTACTTAGGAGCTAAGAAGGGCTTGTAAGACAACTGTTTTAAGATCTAAGTTGTTCTAACCCCTTGTCCCAAGAATTTTAGTAATTTTGGTATTTTAAATACTTCTTTTATTACGTCCTCCTCTTACTCTAGGACAGTGGTTCTCAACCTTTCTAATGCCGCGACCCTTTAATACAGTTCCTCATGTTGTGGTGGCCCCAACCATAAAATTATTTTCGTTGCTACTTCATCACTGTAATTTTGCTACTGTTATGAATCGTAATGTAAATATCTGTGTTTTCCGATGGGTCTTAGGCAACCCTGCTAGCGGTTCTCAACCTGTGGGTCATGACTTAGGCTGTAGAGCCTAAGACCATCGGAAAACACAGATATTTACATTACTATTCATAACAGTAGCAAAATTACAGTGATGAAGTAGCAACGAAAATAATTTTATGGTTGGGGGTCACCACATGAGGAACGGTATTAAAGGGTCGCGGCATTAGAAAGGTTGAGAACCACTGCTCTAGGAGCTTAAGCATCACAGAGCAAATGAGAGCTTGACTTCAGGAAATTCTCCCAAGAGATAATTCTTCTTGGGAAGAGAAAAGAGCTTTTGATGAGCTGTACACCCCAGTATTTATTAGGAGGGACCTGGGCATTACAGTCAGAAAGAGAAGGGATTGGTTCTGTGTCCTTCCACGTCCTGATTGTATAATTTGGGTTGAATAACTTGAACTTTCTGTGTCTATTTCCTCATATATAATGTCAAAGTACGGGGAGGATAATACCAAATAACAGTGGAGTGAGGACTCAATGGGATCTTTGCAAAGTTGTCTGGTGTGCATCCTACTCTCTTCCACTCCTCTCTTATTTTCTCCCTCCCTTTTCCTCTGTTCCTTTCTGGTAGGACACAGAGGTTTGGAGCACACACAAAAAAGGGAAGCTGGTGAACGGAAAAACTGCAAACAGAGCCTGGATTTGACACACGTGATGCTTTGCTTAATTATAGAGGTTGGAAGGAGGGCAAAGTTCCTCCTCAAAAGTCCTTGGAGGCTTGTGTTTCTCTCTTTGCTGGGTGATTCATTGTCTTGAGGCAATTTCAGGTTATTGTTAATTAGCCTTTTAGTTTGCAAGGCACTTGCATACATCTTATTGCATTTGATCTTCACAATAACCGCAGGGCAATTATTATTTTTCTCATTTTACAGATGAGACAAGTGAAGCTCACCATGGTTAAGAATGAGCCTCCAGCTGTGGCCCATGTGGCTCAGTTGGTTGGGTGTCATCTCGTGCACGGAGAGGTTGCTGGTTCGATTCTCAGTCAGGGCACGTGCCTGGGTTGCAGGCTCGATCCTGAGTAGGGGGTATGCAGGAGGCAGCCAATTGATGTTCTGCTGTCACATTGATGTTTCACTCTTCTCCCTTCTCTCTTTAAAATTCAATAAGCCCTTCTAGGAATATCTCCTAAGAATCCTAAAACACCAAGCAGAAAGAATATATGCACCACTATGTTCACAGCAGTGCTATTTTTAATAGCTAAGACCTGTAAACAGCCCAAGTGCCCATTGGTAGATGAGTGGATAAAAAAGCTGTGGTACATTTACACAATGGAATACTATGCAGCTATAAAAAAGAAGGATTTCTTACACTTTGAGACAGCATGGAGGGAACTGGAGAGTATTATGCTAAGTGAAATAAGCCAGTCAGAGGAAGACAAGTATCACATGACCTCACTCATATGTGGAATCTAATGCACAAAATAAACTGATGAACAAAATAGAGACATAGAAGCATGGGACAGACTGATGAATCTCAGAGGGAAGGTGGGGAGGTGGTTGGTAGAAAGAGATAAGCTAAAGAACTTATATGCAAATATGCATAACCCAGGGACACAGACGATAGAGTGGTGAAGGCTTGGGGCAGGGGGTGGGTGCAGGGTGCAGGGGGTTAATGGGGGAAAGAAAGGGGACATCATCTGTAATACTCTCAACAATAAAGATAAATTTTAAAAATCAATAAGCTATTCTTTAAAAAAAAAAAAAAAAGGGGGGAAGGAAGAAATCAGCCTCCAAACCGAGAACAAGAGGCAAAGTCTAAATTTGAACCCAGATAATCTCCCTCCTTTGTTAGTGCAGTTCCACTGTTCTCACCCCGTCACTTGAACATAATTGTCACATTGGTAACACGTCAGTGGTTCACTCATCAAGAGATGTCTATTATATGACCTTTTTATAAAGGTGCTTCTGGGGCTAGAGAAATAAGGAGAAATCACACCCCCTGCTCTGGAATAGAACTACCTTTAAGGAGAGAGGAGAAAAGAGCTTTCTGACCAGCCCTTCGTACCTTTCCAGATCCCTCCTTGTAGTAGAGGTCCCCACTCCCCCTCTGCCCCCCCCCTCCACTTTTGGAAACTTCACATCATACCCCTTAGCTTTGACCTTTAGGACCTGTTTTCACTAGGTGAAAGACATCTGAAGGGGCTTTTCACTTTTTACCCAAAAGAAAGGTGAAAATAGTGTTCAGCGTTTGTGTTGCATGAGCCGTGACAGAGGTAGCGCGCACCCCAGGTGTTGAGAGGGCCCCCTCCCAGGCTCCTTCCCCGGGAACTATACTCAGCATCCCAGCAGCAAGCCTCCACAGCTGTGAACTGTGGCTGTGAGCATCTGGGTTTTATCTCACTTTATCTTGTGCACCTGTTAGCAAGATGTGTCCCAAGGTGTCAGAAAAGCCTAAGAGAGCTCATAAGGATGTTACACTTCACATAAAACTGGGCATAATTAAGCATTTTGATCATGGTGAATGAAGTAAAGACATATACCAGTAAATGAATGGTAATTGTTTCTTTGATTAATGCCATTTCGGCCTACTAAAGGTTTTATGGGCACCCTTTACTTGTGGATAGTGGGAGGAACCTGTACTCTGACTTCAGCAATTCCAGTTACCCTAGCTAGCAGGATGTGTACCCCTTGATCCTACTCCCATATCACCATCCCTGATGTAGATCCTTATTTCTCTCCTTCCCTAATTGAGCGTTTAAGGTCCATCATTAGAGCAACTCCCTATGTGACATTCTAGCTCCCTTGTCTCTTCTCCCCTCATTGGACTTGTCTGGCAAAGCCTTGGTTAAATTAAACTCTCAACCCAGAAGGCACCAGCACCTTTCTAGCTGCCTATGGTTGGAGAAAAATGCACAATGATGGTGAGTGGTTTTGATTTAAATTCAGGATGACTAACTTCAACTTGGCTGTCAGTGTTGGCTGCCAATTCTATAATTCCCCTAGTCCATTCACTTTCCTTCTTACCTAAACAGCTATTTCACACCCTTTCTTTCCCCCTTGATATTCAACATCTCCCCTCCCATCTGTGCTCAGAAGGGAAATTCCATAAACTTTACAACCATGTCTACCTTCCTTTATAGTATGTGCTGTACCTTCAGTACACAGGTTCGTAGATAAGAAAAACCCCTTCACTTTTGCTACTTGATATGACAAGCAGCCTTGAGCCTTGCTACTCAAGGACATCACCCTAGCAATTCTCCTGTATCATCCATTTCTTCCTTTGTAATGTGTCAGTCCCATCAGAATACAAGCATTGCTATTTTTTACCATCTTAAAAAAAATCTCTGCCTTGACCTCTTTTACCCTGTAGCTTTTGCTTTTTTTTTTAAAAAAAATTATTTTTCAATTACAGTTAACATCAATCAAGAAGTTATCGATCAACAGTATCAACTGTAGCAGAGATATGATGGAGGAAATAGGTAAGAGGAGACCTACTGGATTTGCATTAACATGTGCACAAAATATTTTACTTTTGTAGACAGACGTTCAGGATTTAAACATTATGATCATAATCAAATAATAATCCTGTTGTGACAAATGCAGGGGCAATAGAAAATATTTATATTCTTAAAGCTGTTCCTAAAGAGTTTACCATCTGAAGGGTAAGGCAAAGATTTGACCAGTACAAACACATACACAGATTGAACAATTGTGACAGCATTGGCACAGCATGAGGTATTTTCAAGTTCTGGCTTAATGGTCTCTAAAAGAATATTGGACAAAAATAAATTTGAATTTAACAAAAATTTTTGGACTGCTCCTTAGAGTTCAACATGACAAAAAAAAAACAAACAAAAACACACACACACACACACAAGCAAAAGCACCTCAAGCATAATATCAAAGACATATTTAGAGAGGCACTAGTATTTAACCCCTTCATCCCCCAAATCTACATCAAAAAACTTAGTAGGAAGTCGGCAATTTGTATATCTGATGATAGTGCTTTGCACAAAAATAACCCTTTTTCTTATGAATGGTCATTCTTATTCTTCAATTGGGACTTTCTTCGTAACCACTGTCTCTGAAGATTTCTAGGTTTCCCCCGACTTCCCCTCTTCTTTCTTCTTTGCTCCTCTCCATCATCCAGTGCCTGTTCATTTCTTTGTTTCTTGTACACAAAATTCCAGCGAGTTTTCTGTTTTACAAGCCTTCATCTTTTACCTGAGGGACTTAGGAAAGTTATATAATCATTAACCAGATGGAAATGCTTTCTTTCATTATTTGAAAGTAAGGTACGCAGTTGCATAGAACTTATGGAAGCAAGACACCAAGCATTAAGCACAAATTCCCTCTCTATTTTCTAATTTTGTAATCCTACTGAGGTCCTATCTGCAGATGAGCTCACTGATACTATGTGGTGGTAGCCTTGACATCAGCCTAGTAGGCTTCTAACTCTAGAGAATGTAATTGACCAAGACCTCCAGCTGCCATGCTCTGCAACCTATGGCCATATTCACATCAAGGCTGTGCATCCCGTGGGCTTCTCCCAGTCCGTGACTGAGTGTGGCAGGAATACGAAGACAGATTGGACCCTGGGAGACACGGGGCTCCTCTGATGGCTGACTTTGGTTCAAGGATTCCCCAGGGTCCTGAGGCTGCATGGCAGTGTATGATGCTTCTATACAAGCTACACTCATTCTCTTCTTTCCTTGGGGTCAGACTTGCATGAGTGCCTGGCAGCTCTTCCACCTTTCCCTACCACAGAGCTTTCCCCTAATAAAATGTTTGCACATGTAAAACTTTCTTGGTCTCTGACATGGTCTAATGCACGTGTCTAGGAGAAGAGCAAGGCTTATAATGCCAGCTCCTAAGCCTTGGTATTTTTTTAAAATATATTTTATTGATTTTTTTTACAGAGAGGAAAGGAGAGGGAGAGAGAGTTAGAAACATTGATGATAGAGAAACATCAATCAGCTGCCTCTTGCCCACCCCCTACTGGGGATGTGCCTGTAACCAAGGTACATGCCCTTGACCGGAATCAAACCTGGGACCCTTGAGTCGGCAGGCCGACGCTCTATCTATTTGAGCCAAACCGGTTAGGGCAAGCCTTGGTATTCTTAACAGCATTTGGTTCTGCTCACACAACCTACATCAAAATAGTTGCATGAAACTCATCTTATTTTCAAAGGGGATGGTGGTGGCTATACAAGCAAATTTGGTGATGAGTCAACAAGATTTTTATTGAGATTTATGATCAGAAAGTCAATTGCTGGAAGAAGATCTTTGCCGAAACTGTATACTTAACTGCACTCACGGGTCAATGTATTTCTCCCTCCTATTCACATTTCACATAAGAGATAGGATTGAGTGAATGGATGTTGGGTGGTTAAGGTCTGATTCTCTGATCTCCAACATGTTTATTCAACACTGCCTGCATATTTGAGGGGAAAAGATTGACTCGGCATTACTATGAAAATGTCCTGACTCAGACAACAGAAAGTTAGAAATATTTGGTTTTCTACAAATGATCTGTAAAACTGAGATAAAATTTTTCACTTATCAGATTGGCAAATATTTAAAAGATTGATCTCAGTGTTGGTGAGGGGATAAGGAAATAAGCAACTTCTTTATACTTGCTAGGATTATAAACAGATTAAAAAACCTAATCTTTCATAAGGTTAATTTGTTAGGAGCTATCAAAATTAAAGATGGGCACAATCTATGGTCCAGGAATCCCATTTTATAATCTTTCCTACAGGAATGTTTGTACAAGAATACAAAAATTGATATACAAGGATGTTTACTGTATTGAGGGTTGTTGCAATAATAACACAGGAAGCAATCTATAAATGGCCAGCAAGATGAGGTTGGGTAAGCAAATTAGAGTACACTCAGACCATGGACTATTATGCAGCTGTTAACAGGGCTGCCGCTTGCCCAGAGGGCCTTAGTGTAAATTATGGAAAGATAGCCTCTCCTCTGGGTAAGCAAAAGCAAATGCCAGTAGGCACTTGTATTTTAACTCCTGTCAGGTGCTCCTTTGCAAAGCACAATCTGAACAATACTTAACAACTATGGCTGCCAAAATAATGAGTGTTTTATATAATGAATGGAAGTTTGTCCATGATACTATTAACCTCCTCCTCTATAAGAAAAGAAAAACATAAATAAAAGAAGAGAAGGTAGGAGAATGTGTTATTTACTTCGGCATAATGTGTATCTCCCTAAAACTTAGCATCTTGAAAAATCCAAGTATATATTATCTGTTTCTGTGGGGCAGGATTCCTGGCACAGCTTGCCTGGGTCCTCTGGTTCAGGGCTTCTCCAAAGGATGTCGTCAAGGTGTTGGCTGGAGCCACAGTGATCTCAAGGCTCCACCTGGAAAGGATCCGCTTCCAAGCTTGTGCATGTGGTTGTTGGCAGGATTTAGTTCCTTGTCCAAGGAACTAAATCCTGCCTCAGTTCCTCAATGGCTGTTGGCAGGAGGCCACCCTCAGTTTCTTGCCACGTGGGCTTCTCCATAAAGCAGCTTGGAACATGATGGCCATCTTCCCTTAGAGTGAGCAAGTGGGAGGAGCCAGAGACACAGTGTGAGCAAGTGGGAGGAGCCAGAGACACAGTGTGAGCTAGTGGGAGGAGCCCGAGACACAGTGTGAGCAAGTGGGAGAACCAGACCAGAGATATAGTGTGAGCTAGTGGGAGGAGCCAGAGACAGTGTGAGTTAGTGGAGGAGCCAGAAACAGTGTGAGCTAGTGGGAGGAGCCAAAGACAGTGTGAGCTAGTGGGAGGAGCAAAAGACAGTGTGAGCTAGTGGGAGGAGCCAAAGACAGTGTGAGCTAGTGGGAGGAGCCAGAGACACAGTGTGAGCAAGATGGAAGCCACAGCCCTGTGTATAAACTAATCTTGGAATCTACAGCCATCACTTTTGCAGTATTTTATTCATTGGAAATAAAGTCACTAGCTTCAGCCCACACAGAGGGGAAGGGAATCACATAGGGGTTGAATACCAGGAGGCTGGGGGCATTTGGAACCATTTTAGAATCTGCTTAGCACAGAGGATATGCATTGAACTGTAAATATGTATTTCTGAGGCAGAGAATTTAAGTTTTTTAAAAATAGTATTCCAAACTTAAAGAAAAGTTGCAAGAATAGTACATGACCCTCCTATATGCATATTTACTGACACTAACCAATTATTTCCATTTTGCCCTAATGCTTCATCAATCTTTCTCTCTATATACACTGAGTGGCCAGATTATTATGATCTCTGAATGCATAATAATCTGGCCACTCAGTATATATATTAGAGACCCCGTGCATGAATTCGTGCATGGGTGGGGTCCAGCCAACCTGGCCAGGGGGAGGGGACATGGGGGTTGGCCGGCCGGCCTGCTGGTTAAACTCCTGGTCGAGGGGACAATTTGCATATTAGCCTTTTATTATATAGGATATACACTGAATGGTCAGATTATTCATATAGAATTTGTATCCAGATTTCATCAGATTTCTTAAGAATTCCTTTTTGGCTAACTATTTCTTCTTGATCCAGGATCCAATCCAGGATCATGCATTTCATTAGTGGTCATGGCCTTTTAGTCTTATTTAATCTGGAACAGGTCCTCAGCTTTTCTGTGTCTTTCTCGACCTGGACATTTTTTTGAAGAGTACAGGATGGCTACTCTGTAGAAAAGCCCTTAATTTGGGTTTGTTTGGTGTAAATTTAGCTCACACTAAATTTAAGTTAGGCAGGAGTACCACAAATGCATTGTGCTTTTAATAAACATTACTTGACTTCATTATAATAAAGGTTACATTTTGTATATAAAATGGAAGATTTTAATACTAGAAAAAAAAGAAACCCTTTCTCCATTTTCACCAGTTGCAGTCTTTCCTGTGATAAATGACAGGATATTGTTTTTGATGTTGACATGGATGCTGACCATGGGCCTACTTATTCTCACCATCCTCTGATCCTGGCATTCTCTTGGATGCTCTAAAGAAAAAGCCAGACCGGGGGGGGGGGGGGGTGACAACCATCATTGAAATTAATAAATACTTTGAAAATGAAGTTTTAACACGGAATGACCTACTAATCTTTAATGGCTATGAACTGTGATGTGGATTTCAGCGGCAGAGGCCAACAAAAATTTAATTCTGGTTCATCCCAACATTACCTGGCCAATGATAATATTAGTTAGAGATCCAGCTAATCTTCAAAGGACAAGGAGAACTTTCTAATTTTAGAACCAGCGTTTATTAGTGCTTCACATGAATGGGTGATTACTTTTCAACACTACCACCAGAGCAGCGATTTTCAACCTTTACCATCTCATGGCACACACACAAACTACTAAAATCCTGCGGCACACACAAAAATATATTCTTTGCCAATCTGACAAAAATAATAGGTATAATTTTGATTCATTCACACTGGATGGCTATTGCATTGGCTGTTGTCATTTTCTTATTTGACAATCTAAGGGAAAAGAGGTCAGTGCCCTGACTAAATAGGTATTGCATGATTTAAAAATTCTTGCGGCACACCAGTTGAAAATCGCTGTGCTAGAGGAATGATAACTAAACTTAAGGCAGCTGCAGTGAGTAAAAGAGAGACAGGAAATAAGGTCGAAAGAGGTAGAGATCGCACTGGAGTCTGAATCTGAGAACACGTATCATTCGAAGATGTGCTGTTTCTCTGTGATCTCTGAACATCTTCTTCATCACTGCTGTTCACGTAACTTTTATGAAGCCTGGCCGTGATAGCTTGGCCTTCTGGAAAAATGCAAACACAACAAAAAACTCTCCCAGCCCTAGCTGGCTTGGCTCAGTGGATAGAAAGTCAGCCTGCGAACTGAAGCGTCCTGGGTTCGATTCTGGTCAAGGACACATGCCCGGGTTGTGGGCTTGATCCCCACTAGGGGGCATACAGGAGGCAGCTGATCAGTGATTCTCTCTCATCATTGACGTTTCTCTCTCTCTCTCCCTCTCCCTTCCTCTCTGAAATCAATAAAAATATATTAAAAAACAAACAAAAACCCTCCCAGGTAAACCATTCATGACAGATAAGCAATGCAGCTGGGGAGTGTTTAAGCTCTAGTCAGCTTTTGATTTTGCAGTTGGAAAAAAGTGAGGGAGCCTTTTCTGGAATGTTCCCATGGCGCTCGGCATTTGAACCCATGCTGCCCTCCTTACACCGTTCGCCACCCGGATCTAGACCTCAGCCCTTGGTGCCACAAGGCATGCCCATCGGGAAAGCTGAGTTTGAAGTGTGGCTTGCCTGGCTCAGTCGCACACAGTTGTTGCTCTCTTTCTCTTTCAGGAGCACAGTGCCGGATTTTTTACCCCCATTGGCACAATTTCCCAATATTCTCTTCCCCAACTGGCTGAGTGCTGGGTCTGGAGCCACTGAACTCCGTCTCCACCCCCTTGGTTCTCATCTTCTCATCAGATTCTCTCCCCTCCTTAACGGGAGACCCGGGGGAGGAGGGAAGGGATTGTTTTGGCTGGAATTTGACAAGGCACAGGTGGTTTTACCAGCTGCAAGTTCTTTAGTTCTTGTTGGCCGCCCACCAACTCTTGGTCTTTTCACAGCTCTTTCTGCGGTGGTGGAGGAGGAGGGGGCAGGAAGGGCCAGGAGGTCCTTGATGTTGTTGTTCAACATTAGCAGCTGTCTCAGGTTGGCACTGAGTCCAGAGCTATTCTTCAGGAGGGTTTTTCTTCTTTTATTCCACGCGCACCCCCACCCCCGATGTTCCTTCCCCGGAGACGGAGATCTGGAGAGAACAGCCACAGACATGGCAGCTCTGCCTGCGTGGTCAGCGTGCCCAGGGCTAGAGGGCCCTGCCCTCCTTGACATGTCCTCCTTGCGGTTGTGTGTGGCTCCCCATCTCCAGTCACCACTTTCAGCCTCAAATTTAGACTCCACTCGGCTGCAGGCCCCTTCACTCCCGGGCTGGTGGGAGTCCACTGACACCAGCGTCGCCGCCCCAAATAGACTAAAATAATCTTCAGTTCGGTGTCTCATGCGCCTCTTTCTGAGGAAAGAAAAAAGGAGCTCAGACCTTAAAAGCATTTCTCCTTCTTCCTTTTCCTTTCTGAGCATCTTTTTTGTAGCAACAATGAAACGCTTGCCCGTGCCGCTCGACCTCCTGTGCTACCTGCTCACTGGCCCTTCTCAGCCTCTTTTATTTTGAAAACATTCATTGGACCCCTTTCCTGAGAGTGGTTCCAAGCCCTGCTTCACAGTCCTTCCTGCCAGGCTCCTTGATGTGTGTGGGCGCTGCCTCCCCCATTCATCTGAGCCCACAGGAAAGGGGACGCCCAAATGGCCCTTTATTGGCTAATTCCTCTCCCTCTTCTTTCCTGTGATCCTTCTGCTTTATTTCTCCTCGCCCTCCTCCCCGCTAATCATCTCATCCCTCAGCACTAGACAGACCCAGGGATCTTCGTGTGGCCTCAGCTGATTACAAGCAAGGGCTGCCTAGCAAACCTCCATAGAGTGGGGGCGCAGCTCCAAGACCAGGGCATCTTCTTATTCCCCTGCCCCTTCACAGCTGCAAAAAGGCTGATGTCCGCCCAGCCCCTGACGAAATTGCCAGGGACTTTCACACCACAACCCCCGCTCCCCCTTGTCCATCACAAGCTGTCTGCATCCCTCACAGGACTGTGCCACGCCCTTCCAGTTCTAACAGGTGCTGAAAGCGCCGGGAGGCACATCTCCATGAGTCTGTGTGTGTTGAGTCCGGTTCTCCCAGCCCAGATTCGGCTCCTCCAGGGACTATAAGTCCATTAGCTGTTTAATAAAGCTTTGTTGATATTCCACGGCTTTCTGTTTGCTTTGCACACAGAGCATTTCTTTGAAACCCAAACAGCCTGCCATGAGGTGCAGAAAGATATTAAGGTGGAAGTGTGTGTGGGAGGCAAAGGTGGGAGATCAGAACTAGCAGTGGTGGGAAGGAGATGAGAACAGGAAAGATGGAGAAGCTGTGCGCCTCCCAGACGTTCCTGAGGGAGGATCCTGGAGCTGCTACATTGGTACCTATAGCTGCCTGGAGCCCCAGAGACACTCATAACTGAACTTAAGTACAAACACACTTTCTAAAACCCAGTGTAAATGAGTTTGGGGTCAGCCACTGCTTTGGAGTTTGCATACCTCTTTTTTTTCTCTCCTTCCTTCAGTGGACATTATTTGATTTGGCCAGCGCCAGCACCTTTTAAAAGCCACAGTTCTGTTTTAGATGCCACTGCAAAGTATTCATCATACTTAAGGGATGCTGCAGACACCTGTCAGTTCAATAGAGAGAATGTGTATCTTTCCTGTCTGTCTCTCTTTGCTTCAGGGGCCCAGCAGTGCTGATCTTCAGCAATACTCTTTCCCCAATAAGAGCTCACATCCAATCTGAATGCTAAATAATGTTGTCACGAGGTTGCATGGGCACTGGTTAAGATCTATGCCCAAACTATAATGAATCTCTCTTCTACATAACTGTTACTGTGGCCAAAATTGGTGAACAGCCCATCCTCGAGGGAGCAGTGGGAGGAGACCAGAATATTATGTTGGATTCTGTCCTGGACATATCTTCAGCTAGACTCCTGGAGCAGTTTAAATCAAGGGCTGGGCTGAGCAGGCCTGAATGGCTTTCAAATGACAGATTTATGGAGGGAGGCCTAATTAGATCATGGTAATTTGTAGTACGACAGTATCTTTTGCTCAAGATCTCAAAGCAAATTTCTGCCTTGATAGGTGAACCAAACAAAGACCCACAAATGTCAAGAGAGAATCTCAATTGCACAAAATAAATCCTTGGGCAGCCCAGAATAAGAGTCACACCTTGTATTTGGAAAACATTCTATGGTTCGGCTACATGTTCATGTAATTTTGTCTCATTTCAGTTTCACAAAATTTTATGGCGGAGGTAGGAAAGGCAGCCAGTACTTCCTCAATTTTGGAGAGGGAAAACTGGAGGCATTGACTCATGGAGAGACCTGCCCAAGGTCATAGAGTCAGTATTAGGGTTGACCTCTTTGTACTACTCATATGGATGGAAAGGATTTCTGGAGAAAAGAAATGATGTGACTCTAAGCAGTAAGGAAGGAAGGAAACATTGAGATACTGAGATTCTGCTCCTAATGACCTGGCAGAAAGGAGCATGGCCAAGGAATACAAGCCACAAAGAAGCCAAATGTGGACCAGTAACAGGAGGATGGGAGATTCAATTAGGTCAAAGACTCCCAATGGATTTGCAAACCCAAGCATTAGGAGTATGTGAAAGCCTTGAGTTTGCACATATGGTGTCACTTGGCAAAAAGTACTGTTATATGTACATAGCCATGAGGAAACTGTGATGGCACCTCTGTCCTTTTACAACTGCCAACAGAGGTGGTGATGCCCTGAAAGAGCAGGAACAACAATGGATGGAGTTTCCGAGTGTTCTCCCCAGGGCCTCTCCATCCTGGGATCACAGTGTTGCCTGATCTGCCTGATGAAAGTGTCCATTTCAGGTGACCATTCATTGAATTCATTGGGAATCTACTTCCTGTTGGTCCTTATCATTGAGGTTGAGGTGATGCACGCATGGATTTTGCCTTCAAGCAATTTACCTTCCCGCAAAACAGGTGCTATGTAATAAGGAGCAAGGGGGAAGCTGATTACCCCCTATAACAAAAAAAGCTTCTCTTGGTCCCTTGTGGCCTTGCTGATTGTCATAGGCACCATTTGGGTCTTTAAAAGGGAAAGACTGAGCCTTATTCTTTGGTTTCCCCAGTAGGATTCTGCACAGAGCTGCCGCTCATAAAACTTTGCTTACACCCAAATGATGATTTTTATTCTCCTTTTTGGTTTCTTGAGACCTCTTACTGAAAAAAACCTTATTTGACAACTGGCCGACACCAGTTGTTTGGGTATTGGTTTATTTTTCTTTTTCATCTCTCTGTCTCTCTCTCACTCTAAATAATGAATTATCTGCCATTTTGGAGAAGGAGCCATCATTAAATGCAAATGGCAGAGGAGTTTCATTTTGTAATTCTTAAATATCGCCAGCCTGCTAGGGAAAAATTTAAATACAGTTATATATGTTTCAGCAAACCCAAATACATGAATTTCTAGGGAATAAATAAGAAACAAGTTTCTCATTCTCACTGGGGTCATATGCTGTGGTCCTCCGCTCATAACTGTTACTGTGGCCAAAATTGGTGAACAGCCCATCCTCGAGGGAGCAGTGGGAGGAGACCTGCCCTGCCTCCTCCTTAGAATGAAACCCAAGTGGGCAGATAATGGGTGGAGGGCAGCTTCGGGAACCTGCAGAATTTTGAAACAGTCTCCCCTGACTATTCAAGCACATGGATTATGACAAAACTCACAAACTGTGGACTTGGCAGAATCTGCCAGAGCAGGAGGGGAAGGTGATAGCCTTCTCCAAAGTCAGAGGAAGGATGGATATTGCATAAATCACAACAAATATGCGATATGTCCTGCAAATGATATGAAAAATTAAATACAAAGAAAAGTGAAGACAGGGCTTCTCAAGTGACAGAGCCATGGAGAGGGTGAAGGGGGAGGGAGTCAGGGAAGGGGCTAGGCAGGGGGGGGGGGGCAGGGCGGGGAGGGGGGAGAGGAGGGAAGGGCAGAGTGCTAAATTTGTGGAAAGAAAAACACTGATGCTATGTGTAGTCTGAAAGATGACATGTTTCCCTGGTCCAGATGGCAGTTTTTTTAGAGTTTTACTTGCATTTTCGGATTGAGCAGACTTTGCTTGGATACTGTTATCCATGTTAGAACCCGGGGCTTGGGCTCCTGCATTCTCACCAGTGCGGGTCGACACTGCTGTCCAGGTGAAGGGGTGCAGAGTCTCAGGGGGCAGCGGCTTGTGCTTCTGGGGACATGGAAGGGTGACTCCAGCAGCCAATCCCACCACTCCATAAAATGGGAGAACCTTGGCTCCCCGTTCAGATTCTCTTTGTGATTTGGAAGACAAATACCTCCACTGAGTTGTCTACGAACAGGTGCTGCAGATGGTTGGGCCCTGGTTCTTACAAGCTGTGTTGGAAGCAAGGGAGGCTAGTTTACTCTCGTTCCGCCCGCTATGTTGTGAGCTAAGGGTGGGCTCTCAGAAGCTACTGAGTTATGTGTACAATAAGGGCACATAACTCTGAGGGCAGTGTGGGGGATGTAGGGATGTAGACTGCCATGTCAGGTCTCACTGTGAGTGAATAATGTATTGCAGAGAGTTGCTCCTGGGATAAACTCACTGTGCAGCTTGGAGGTGTGACATGATTCCCTTTGCTGTAAGATAATTGCTGGATACCTGTTTTTAGGGAATCCCAAGCAATAGGGAGCTCCTCAGCATCTGTTCTCATCTTGATACTGGAATCCAAGGGATCTCTTTCTAAGATCAAAGGACTTCAAGGGAAGCCAAAAAGGGAATGCACAAAAATTACCTTCCAGGGTGTTTTGCTTTTCTTGAGATTTCTAGATAATGATGGACACCTAATTCCTTTGTTCAGAGATGTCAGCCTGAACCAGAGGCAGAGCTCCCTTTGGTTTTAGTTGTCACTGGTGTCTATTTATAGTCATAGCCAAATGTGACCTCATCCTCTAGGTTCTGCAAGCTCAGCAATGTGAGGCCAGGTTAGCCTGGCCACAGGTCTCAGAGGAACACCCCAGATGCTGCAGTGTGTCTTGTCAGCAATGCCAAGGTTTTTCTCTTTTTGCTGCTCCTCAAATGCCTTTCAGCTCAGCACATTGGAGAACAAGGTGATTGGAGGAGCCGTCTTTGAAATCAGAAATAAAATGGAAGTCCCTGAATGTGTACAAGAGTTGCTGATTTTTCTTTCTTTCCCTTTCCTCCTTCCTTTCTTCCCTCTCTTCTCTTTCTTCCCCCCTTTAATCTTCTGCTTTCCTTTTTCTTTTCCATGTTTTTAAGAATAGAATGGAGAAAGGAAAATATGGTAAAACAGTGAAGAATTGGACCAGTTTGTAATGGGAGAGTCTCCCTGAGGCTATACCACGGAGAGTTTCCAGGGATTCAAACCCTGGTCCTTTCTCCTAAGTACTTAAAGAGTGAGAGGCAGGCAGAAAACACATCTGAGAAAATGACAGCTCTCATCTTGGGAGGAGCCATGGCATAAGCTCTACCAAAGGCTGGAGCCATTTCCTGGGACCCCTTCTTCATCCCGCCAGTCACATTCTACCCATTTTCCTGGAGTTTTTCACCCTCTGTTTGGGAAAAACTGGCTTAATGTTAAAGCTAGAGCTTTACTTTAAAAAAAAATATTTTTATTTATTGAAAAATTTTTTGACAGAGAGAGGAGAACATAGATTTGTTGTTCCACTTATTTATGCATTCACTGGTTGATTCTTGTACGTGCCCTGACCGGGGATCGAACCCACAACCTTGGTGTATCAGGATGATGCTTTCACCAACTGGGCCAAGGCTCAGAGCTTTACCTTTGAAGAGAAACTCCGCTTCTGTGACATAGTTTGCTTCGTTGAAGTCAATGAAAAACATTTTTCCTCCTACTCCAAGTCTTTACTAAGCTGTTGATGACTCCACTGACCCCTTGCTTCATATTTCATCCAATACGTATTTTTTTGGGCGTGATTGAAATAGGGCATCTTCATGTCTACCGGATCAGAGAGATATGTTGATTTGGTTAATTCAGTTATAAGATCTCTGAGCCTATTGTTAAAGAGATATGAATGTTTAGTCAAGAGCTGTTGTTGTTGGCTGTACAGTGGTGTTGCCAGGCTGGGTGATACTGTGTGAGGCCCTGTAGGTACAGTTATGGTCCCTTCCCACCAATTAACCAACACAGATTAAAGTGTAGGGCACTCAGAGAACCCCAAGAAACTTGGGAGAAAACAACATAGTACTGAAGAGACTTCTGTAGTAATGGAGGGAAAGCCAAAGGTCTTATACCTGGGGACAGGGCCCAGGTTCTGCCTTCAACTTCTACCAGGAAACAATATTTAAACCACATTCATGCTATAACATACACATATACATAACAAAGACATATACTATGATGAAACCTACCTCAGTCTTTTTGGTGTGTGTTTAAACTTTAGTTTTTCTAAGATGGAAAATCACCTGAAATAAAGATGAACAAAATCGAGGCGTAAACATGTGCAGGAAGAGAAGAGCAATACAAATATTCCTCTCTCACTAACATTCCCATAAACTGAAATCCCAAGCAGCTTCTTTGATTTCATTTTTGGTAATTGCAACGGAAAATTGCATCTGGGCTGACAATGTGTGTACCACGCTTCAGCCCAGCGTGCTCACAAATTGCCAAGCCATAGCACACCCCCAGCAGAAATGATGGAGAAATACTGGCAAACCTTTAAGAGCAGTGCCATTTACTGACACTACGTCCTAGAAAAAAAGAAATGAACTGGAAACTGTACATCAGGGTGATCATCAATGTCAACTGAGTCCCGATTTTTCTTCTCACCCCCCCTCCAAATAATTTGGCTTTCAAAATTGCATCTGCTGTTCTCTCTTTAGTAGATACAAAAATTATGCAGCATCTAATTGGAATTCTCCTTCTTTCCCCTTCTCCCTACCTCCTGGACATTTGTTCATTTCGAGATAAATCTGGATATTTAGAAGCAGTGGGAAAAGTATTACAGACAAAGCTATTTCATCCAGGTGGGGAAAGAATCCATTTTTGAAAGCAAGAATATAAATATTCTAGGAAATATTTAATTCTAAGCTGGTTTTTCTGGTCCACTTAGAACTCCTTGGGTTGTATCCCCCAGGCTGCCAGTAACTGTGCTTTAAATAAAGAAATCCAAACTTACTTCGGTATTTATTTGAGTGAAACATGAATACTCCTTAACGAAATAGAATTTATCTTGCATGCTCACTGGGTGGGGTTAACATATCTCTGTGACTATGAAAGATCTAGAGGTAATTGGAGCTAGGAGTGGATTTTGGTCGCCAGCTCTGGATCAGTGACTCCCTGTGTCCATTAAGCGTCATCTGTGGATAAAACGGATGTCGCAGGATGCTGATCCCGTAGAGGGGTCCTCATCCTCTAGAGGCTGAGGATATGTCCTGGAACGCAGAACGTTCAGGGTCTGATATTGGGCTTTGGCTAGGTTCGCTTGAAGAATTAGGAGTCTGGTCGTCTTCATGACCAAAGGCAAACAACAACATGGTATGGATACATCACAAATGCTGAGCAGCAGAAGCAGGTTTTGGTGTGTACGTGTGTGTTTGTTTTGTACTTAGGCCATGTTTATGCATCGGAGCCAGCTTGAAAAAAAATATACCAGTATCCCCTTCATCTCAGACAACCATTTCACACTACTATTACCTAATGCCTGTGGTGTTTTTAAGATAGAAGTTGTTTGACAAAACTCAACTATCATTCCACGTTATTCCCCATAAGGTGAATAAGGACTGAGCCTTTCTCTGTTTTCTGTAATTCATAGCCAATAATAGGTGTTTACTAAATGCAATTTCATTTATTTATCTGCTTTAGATAATTATACCACAATAAAAATAACTAATCTTTACTAAAATATAGTAGTGTGCATATCTTTTTAAACATTAATCACTACTAGAATATTAAGTGGTCATGTGATCAACATTCCCACTAAGACAGGAAAACAATTGAAAAATACACACAAA
Source organism: Corynorhinus townsendii (assembly GCA_026230045.1). Lineage (NCBI taxonomy): Eukaryota > Metazoa > Chordata > Mammalia > Chiroptera > Vespertilionidae > Corynorhinus > Corynorhinus townsendii. Next base: position 28,741,524 of record JAPDVU010000013.1, read on the forward strand.
GTCTAGTGCTCTTTAATTACTCATCGCTGCTCAGGAAGCCCATGTCCAGTCGTCTGAATAATGATCAGTCAGCATCATCACGCTAACGTGGGTTTCTATCAATACTGAGGTTATCTAACTTTGCCTGGGCTGACCCTGAGTGGGCAAGGAAGACTGGCCAGGGCACACCTAATGGCTACTTGCCGTCAAGCAGCCGTGGGAAGGGCAAGTGTACGGAAGCAGGGGAGTCAATCACCGGACTCATTAACCCCGCAGCCTCCCAGCCCTCCCACGAGCTCCCCAGCCTTACAACTTGCCACCACCCTCCCTCGCTCTGATCCCAAACTCACCCACATCTCATCACCTTCAAGGGGCTGTACACTTGCTCACGACACCTGACTTCCCTCCCAGCCCCTGGTGAATGGGCAGCTGAAACCTAAAAGAGAGTGTTTCCAAAATAAAACCTTCACTTGGCACACAGCACACACACACACACACACGCACATGCACACGCACACCTGCACATGCATGCAAATGCACACACGCACATGCTGCACACACACTCGTGCCCTGCTGAGATTCCAGCAGCGTTGATGTTGTGGGCAACCCCCCTACTCTGTTCATGGTTGCTAGCCCCCCTCCCCTCGGCCCCCACTATCCCAAGCCCTTTCTCCCGGCCCAAGGACGCGCACAGCCCGCACTCTGAGACCCGCGGCCACTGCCTTCCCTCTCTCCGGCTTGGAAGCGGCAGCCTCCCATCAGGGCTCTGTTGGCCGACCCTGTACTGTACTTCATTAGGCAGCTCTATTTAATGGTTTCAACAAAAGCCATCATTTTAGCCCAACTGCCTTGACTAAATTAAAATTTCCAATCTCTGTTTTAGTGTTCTGCAACTGATGTATACACAAGCAAAACTGGTCAACATCTGCCAGGGGGTTGGCCAAAAGTTCCGTAAAGATGTCCTTCGCATTTCTGAAGCATGTGCAAAGTAACAGCGTCCTTATCCTCCCGAGAGCTCTCAGGGTTTTACTCCGCCATTTGTTCAAACACACTTGCGCTGCGCCGAAGCCATCCAGTTCATTCTCCCCTTGGTTGCCGTTTTATCTGTAGTGTCATTTTGAGTAATTGGGGTATGGTAGCTGATCAACTTACAGGTTTCTCATTGGCAGGAAGGGACCATATTGGCACCAGGAAAGAATATGATGGGTCCTCTCGGTGCATAAGCAAGTGTCCCTCTCTTGCACTTGGCTACCTAAGGCCATTAGGAAATCGGCTTCTGAGAGCCTCCAAGTGTATATGTCTTCAGGCTTCCCAAGCCAAGGGGGCACCTATAGGAGAAACACCACAAACCAATGCGGAAAGATGGTCAATGTACATATTTAGTCAGTGATCTGTGAAAGTTTCTGAATTAGTTTTTAAAGCTTTGTTAAGACCAGAACGCACAGATGTTGAAAACAAGTTCAGATGTAGCGACAGATGGTATTTGATTATGAAGCAGACTGTTCATATAATACAAAGATGCTGCTTCTGCCATACACAAGTCACTGCAGAGAGTGCCGCAGAAATGTTGGAAGGCAGGCGGTTCGAGAGGGTCTTTGTGCAGCAATAACTTTCCCATTTTCCAGCAGTGCTAGAATTGGGATAATTTCCCCTTTTCTTTTCATTCAGGGCCTCTCTCCATTCTTCCACGCCCCGCCTCACTTTCCAGCCTCTTTTACTCCAGCCTCCAACCTCCCCTCTTCCTTTGGTGAACTGTCTTACTTCACTATCCTGTCTTTCACAGCAAGGCATCAGACAGTAAACGTATGGCCGCATCAGAGGTGGGCCTGTGCCCAAAGTTAGGGGCAGGTAGGAAGCGGTTGCCAGTGCGCCCACAGTCTAAGCAAAAAGACTTCTCAGTGTTCACACTTTGCCATGAGAACTCCACCCTGAAGCAGAAGCCAGGACCGTGGCTTCCAAGGTGCCGCCAGACCTGTGCTGAGATTGCTGGCACAGCATGAGCACCGTGGAGACTCAGCTGCCCCTCCTGTAAAATGGGTAGAACACTTACCCTGCTTATCTCTCTGGGGTGCTGGGACGATCATACAGATGCCGTCTTAGAAAATGTCTTGAAAAAATACAAAGTGCTGTTCACACACATGCGATTGTCATTGTCAAGGTTTGAGAATGGAAGAGTGGGCTCTTAGGATGAAAGGAGAAATTACCCTGTACGTTGGGAGCTCTGAACCAGAAATCCATTCTCTTTCTTCCATGTAGGTCCTGAGAAGAATGCTGTGGTATCAGGCGTGGTGCTTATTAAATGATGTGAGGCCGTAAGAACCACAAATGGTTATTTTATGTTTACAAACTAGGGACTCTTGTGGCTCAAGACTTTGAGATCATGGTGCCATCAGATCCTGGAATGATGGTTTCTCATTGGAGTTTCTGAGTGTAGACACGCTTAGAAAAGAATGTGATTCGACGGCCTCCATTCCCGCCTTCTTCAGAATCCAAGCTTTTAAGTCTAGCTGAGTTACCTTTTCCAAAGCTTTTCAATGGCTTTATCGGCATTCTTTCTCAACACAGTTGTGCCCTGATCTGTGTGACGGTGTGGATGTGGGTGAGGGAGGGACGGGGGTGTGCAAGGGGGGGCAGGGCGAGAGCAGCCTCAGCATAGTCTCATTCCTGCGGGACTTGACTCACAAGCCACTGCCTGTCCCTGCACTCCAAGATTCTTGTTTTGAAGAGCTTACTATGTGTGAAATAACATTTAACCAACACAGACGAGGCATTGGATATGAGGGAAAGAACCAGCGTGCCAGGATGTTTGGGAGATCTTGATAAAGTGTCCATGGGGAAGGGGTGTGGGTAGAGTAGTTCTAGGTGGGTTCACAGTGGAGGTGGGTGAAGGGGACAGAACAGAGTTTTCAGGTGTCCTTCTGGGGTGAAAAGCCAACCCCGATGTTTTATATGCTGCTCCTACCAAAACATTTTTTGTTAACTTTATTGGTTTACTGGTCAAAAAAAAAAAATCAACCTAGTTTCATTGAAGGTAAAGCTAGTAATGATGCTATGTTATCATAAATGTCTGGGGCTTAATTTGGCAATAAGAAAACAGAGTTAGATTCTCTCTTCAGTGCCATAGCTACTGCAGTGATAACTGGAGAGTCACTGGTGCTTGGAACCAGGCTGGTGGATCCTCTCTCTGAATATTGCATTGAGTATTACCCATTCCCAGACCCTTTAAGTGAAGGTATGCAAGCCCTTAGGAGGTACATACCACTCCTGAGTGTTCACATGGCCAGCTCTGAAAGAGGCTATGTTAACCCATGAAAACTACAAATGACAGTGAACTTGATGAGCAGAAATAATATCTGTGTGCTGGTGAGCTGGTGCTCTTGGATTGAAGAGCTCCATTAAGACACACAGTTCCAAATCCAGAGCTGAGGGGTAGGAGGGTGTTTGGCCCTGGCTCAGGCTCTTGTCCCTGTCCTTTCTCTGACAGCTGTTTTTCATGATGATTAATCACATCTTCACACCCCACCCCCACCCCAAACCACCATCACTCCTACATTGAGAGCCAGAATCTCTAAAGGAAGTATTTCCGTCACCTTGGCTGGGACTATCTCTGAAGAAAGGAGATGCAAACAGCTTAATCTTCCCAAGTGGACCTGATTTGTGTGTCCTGCTTTTGGTTAAATTGCTCCTGTTTAAAGTGACAGCACCTAGCCAGCCTATGCCAAGACGCCTGCCCACAGAAACTATAAGACAATGAAGTTGTGTTGCTTTAAGCCACTAAATGTGTGGCAATTTGTAACGCAGCCATAGAAAGCTAATACACATTGCAATATTTTATTATCAAATAGTAATAAATACTCCCTTTTTGGCGTCTGCTGTGTAATTGGCTTTGTTCTAGGGTATTTACACACATTCTTTTAATTCCCACAACAATCTTGTGATGGAGATAGTTTAAGGACTATATTAGCGATGAAAACCCAAGGTTCAGGTAACTTGCTTGAGAGCTCTGAATAAGGGATGGGATGAGGTATTTGAACCCAGGTCTGTCTTATCTAGAGTTCATTCCAAGGATGAGGGCAACTTTCTTTTATTGTGATTTCTTCCAGTTTTTTCCCGGTCTCCATCTAGTTCATTGCCTTTCTGGTTTGGTAATACATCAAGATCCTGCTACATGCTTGAACTTCTCACTTCTCCCTCTCTACTCCCATTTCTGCAAAGTGCTTGGGGAACCCAGCTCATCTCCTGTCCCTGGGTGCCAAGCCTGCCTTCAGAGACACATGACCCCTGGGTCGAGATTCCCAGAGCTGTCACACTTCAGGCTACAGGCTTTCTTCACAAGAGCAGCTGTATTTGGTGCCTACAACCCCCTATGGGACACTGCCATTGATATTGTAATATGTATTCGTTTTCCATGCTGGGTGAGTTTCCCACAAATTTCATGGTACAGTGTGTAACAACATGACATAGTGCATATGTAAGAGGGCTTTTGAGTCAGGTATATATATTTGGATTTAACTTTTGGATTTCTTTTTTAAAAATATATTTTATTGATTTTTTACAGAGAGATAGGGAGAAGGATAGAGAGTTAGAAACATCAATGAGAGAGAAACATTGATCAGCTGCCTCCTGCACATCCCCTACTGGGGATGTGCCCGCAACCAAGGTACATGCCCTTGACTGGAATCGAACCTGGGACCCTTTAGTCTGCAGGCTGACGCTCTATTCACTGAGCCAAACAAGTTAGGCAACTTTTGGATTTCTTGAGACCCCTACTTACCACCACTTAACCTAGCTCTAGCATGTAGAAGACACTTATTAAAGTTTGTCAAGAAAATAAAAAGGGGGAAATTAAGAAAAATACTCATGATGATGATGATGTCAGTGAAATGGTGGAACAAGAATAAGCCTCAGGCCTTATTCCCCCACAGAGACATTGATTTAGCAACAATATATGGTCCCAAAGCATCTACAAGAACTCCAGAAACCAGTTAACTTAAACTCAGTGCCAAGAATTGGAAGTCAGAGTGTTGAGGACCAGTGACTGTTCAATAGAAACAGGCAGCAGCATGATCCTCCTATTGACTCGTGGTCTTTGGAAGATGCTCCGAAAATTCAGCCAACCACCCAGAACTTGAAGAAAGCCCTGGCAGCTCTGAAGACTAAGGGCCCCGAGAGGCTAGGAGGCAGCTGGTGTCATTCCTAATGATGCTTTGAAGAAACTTGCAGGTGGATATGCAGTTGTCCATCAAGGTAAAATATAACCCTGATGGCTTGGGGTCCCCTCGTTCAGAGAAATTGAGGACTTTCAGTTTACACATGCCCATACTTTTCAGTAACACATTTCCTTTGTTACTGAACTTTGTTTCTCTGACTTATATTAGGGCAAAATTTAATACTATTTTTTTTCCAGGAAAAAATTGTATTATAAGTGTGTGTGATTTTTCTTCTTTGCCCTGTTTTCTAAGAGGGAATGTGTGCTGCCTCTGGACACAGCTCTCAGGATCTCCTTTGGGGTGAAAATCAGGTGATGGGCATATGACAGAGAAGGTGAAAGAAACCTGAGAGAGTCGTAGCCCAGATAATGTAGTAGTTAGAGCACAAACTCTGGAGCCAGACAGACAAGGTTTAAATCTCACCTTCACCACGTACTAACTGGGTGACCTTGGGCAAGTACTTCCTAAGCCTATGTTCTCATGGATGGGATATAATAACAGTGTCTACCTTCCACGATTGTGAAGAGTAAATGAGTTGATAGATTAAAGTGGCTGGAACAGTGCCTGTAATTCAACACAAGCAGTTGCTGTTATTACCATTTACAGAGTAAAAGCACTGGAAGACGTTGGGGAGGAACACAGGAGTTGAGAGTTGGTGAGTTTCAGGGAGTTGATGCTGCCTTGTGGGAGGTTTTAGAAGGAGCAGAAATGGAGAAAGGGAAGTTTTTAGATGTTTGTTGTGCTCGAAGATTTTACTTTCTGTCTTGTAGTATTTTTATCGAGAGATTATGTAAAGGCTTGAAATGCTTTTAATGTAGCAGATTGTTTCAAGAGCAAATTTCTTTAAATGTGCTACTGGGCATCTGAAATTGAAATGTTCAGTGATACCCAAATGGAAATGTTGACTAGACAATTGGATTTAAGAGTCTGGGAGATCATCCAGCTTAAGCTACACATTGGGAGTTGTCAGTATAGATGGTATTTCAAGCCAGGAGCCTGGAAAAGATCATTTAGAGGTTGTGCATAATGGAGAGAAGTCTGCTAACAGCTCCTGGATGCTCCTGGTCCTACTACTGGTTACCTTTGTAACCTTCAGTAGCACCTTTCAAAATCTAGTTTTAATTCTATCACCTTTAGACTGTGTCCTCTGCCTCCCCAGATGAGGACATTAATACCCTCACCTTTTCTCTACCAGCACTTCCTAACTTGGAGCAATCATACCTTGTTTTCACATTGCCACAGTTGGTCTTATTTAAGTTCTTCCCTTGTAACCATCTTTTAGTGCTCGATTATAGCCATATGTTGATCCTCAATGGTCACAGAGTAAACTCATTTGTATTATTACAGTTACATAAATTGTGGACATCGCTAAGCTCGGCAGTGTCAAGGGTACATTTCCTTCTTTACTGGTTCAAGTCACTCATTAAATAAATCGGTATGACTCCCTGCTACAGGCTCTGTTTTAGGTGTCAGAATTTTATGAAACTAATTGCCTGCCCTCATTACCTTGTATGGACCCCAGATCACATGAGGCAGAATGTTTCTAGAGTACACTCCAAAGTAGTTTCTGTTTTTAATCCTCTTTTTATCCTTCCATGGGCCTACCTGTCTGATATTAATACCACTGCACCCGTTTTCTATTGGTTAGTGTTTGCATGGTGTTTATTTTTCTAAGATGGATTGATTTTCTTCACATAATTTATCAATTGCTTACCATCATGCCACATTTTCTTTTTCTTCCATCTCAGTTTCTTGTATGTTTGTTTTATTTATTCTTTATTTTCCTGGAGTTTCTACTGCCTCCCCCCCCCCCTTTATTATGACAAGGAACACATAATTGCATTACCATTTCACAAACACTTTCCAGCTTCTCATTCTGCCCATTGTGTGGAATCTTTTAAATTTTTCCAGGGACATCCTTTTGGAAACTATTGAGTTCTTGTTCCAATTGGAACTAATTGCGTTCTAAGCCTGCTACACAGCTGTCAACCTGTCTTCCATGGAACTTCCATGAAACGTTTGTTTTACTTTTCATTCCACATCTTCTTCTTCTTTTGTTGTTTGTTTTCACGTTCATTCTGTATCCCGGGTAAATTTTTCAGAAAGACTGAATGAAAAATAAGTTTTTGAATCAGTGCATATTAGAGTGTAAATTCTTCTACTTGATTGATAGTCTGGATAGATAATATAGGTTTGAATATTTAATATCGGAATAGTTTTAAGGAGTACCGTAGAGTTCAAACAGCAAATAAGAAAACAAAAACATTCAGGCAGAGGGAATATTTATGTAAATGTACTGAGTCATGAAATAACAAAGTATGTATGAGGAACCACAAGCAATTGAATGTCCTGGAGGTGTAATGGCAGGAATTAGAGGTAAGGGAGAAAGAAATGGGAAATACAGCAGGAGGACAAGGTGGGAGTAATATAAGAAGTGTCATCTGCCATGCTAAGGGGATAGAATATAATACCAAAGTGAAAGGGAGTCCTTATTAGTCTGAATCTGGGAAACACTAGAGATGTGATATGGAAAGATTGGTTGCTGATAGCAGTAATGTGGAGGATGGCCATAGTATTGGGAGAAAAGGGACCAACACAAGGGGGATGATAGAGTAATAACCAGGGACAGATCGTAAGAGGTGTTAAGCGCCAGCTTAAGGCATTTGGACTTTCCTCTGGAGCAATGGTAACACTCTAGAAATTCTGAGCAGAGAAATGGGTGAAATTTTTAGAAAAACCGCTCTGGATGCAGTATGGGAGAGTGAATTGATCATGTTGGGGTGAAAAGACTGGAGGTAGGGAGGCCAATTGTGATGATACAGCTTACTTCTTGTCATCGCAGAACCTGAGATGAGGGCTGAGGGCTGAGGGGGGCCTGAATTAAGTACTGCGGCCGGAGAAAAGGGAATGCATTTGAATGATACAAGAAACATGAGTGGACAGCCAAATAGTGATTGATTACACGTGGGGGTTAAGAGAAAAGAATGACTTATGGGTTCTCAATTTTGGCCAGTGGATGGCTGGATGACGACACCATTCACGTAGAAGAAGACATTCTTTGGGAAAGATTGTCATAAGATCTGTCACATGTGGATCTCTTTCCTTCTCTCATGAAATATCAATCACTTTCATCCATCTGGCGAAGTGAAGAAAAGAGTGTTGTGTTCCCTCCTCCTGTGCGACAGAATGCCCTCCCCATTCCGCACCCTGTCCTGAAACAGCCTCCCCTTGGCTCACTGGTTCCAGAGCATCTTTCAGGCTTTCGTGTGCGTCCATTTCCCCCAAACACAGGGCTCTCCCCCGCTGGAGTATAGTAGCTTCCACCAGAGCCAGAACTCTGTCTGCTTTACTCATCACCGTTTCCACAAACCTAGAAGGACTGGTTATTGAAGGAATAAAAGAGAAGAACATCTGGGAGCCCAGTGTGGCTGGGACCAGAGGCTCTCTGCCCCCAGAGTAAATGACTTCCCAGACACTCTCAGCAGCTGTTGGAGAACTTGTATGGCGAATTCCCAGACAACAGCTTATCACAGGCCACGTCGGGGTCGCTGCACACAGTTCAGGCAAAACTCTGACTTCGAGGCCTCCAGGCTTCAAGGTCTGAGTGGGGTAAGCCACACTTTCTGCCAGGTCGCTCTGGGGCATCACCAGGAGGAAGCGTGTAATTTTACCCAGCAGCCCAGTGGGCACGAGTGGTCGAAGTGCTCCCCTCTGGCGCATTTGCCATCTACAGACCGGGAGTTCCTTGAGGGCAGACTGGATCTTGTCTGTGATTTCCCCCTGGATCCACCTGAGTGCCAGGCACTGAAGATGAGCTCAGTATAGATGTGTTAGGTAAGCAAAGGTACACATTCTGATGGAGTTACTGGGCTGCCATCATTGCTTTTTAAAAGTAAAATTTCTTCTTTTAAAAATTATAAAAGCAATAATATTTATAAGAACTCAAGTAATAAAAGGAGACATATGTACTACTATTTGTAATACTTAAAACGATAAAAAATAAAATTAAATTAAAAAAAGAACTCAAGTAATAAAAATATTATACAATGAAAAATAAAAGACAGCCTTCATCTTTTCTCTCCAATCCAAGAATTCTCTCTATTTATTCACCTACCTATTATCTATTATCTATCATCTATCACCCCTATCTATCTATCTATCTATCATCTATCTATCTATCTATTGATCTATCGATCCATCTATCTATCTAATATGTCTGTCTCTGGTATAAATTGGTCCTAAACATTCAGAATCCAGCACTAAAAGCAAAAGGACTTTCCTTTTATTATGTGTGCCTGGCCCCATTTACTAGAACTGGCTGGATGTTAAATGTTGGTTATCTGGAGGGACTCTCTCTCTCTCCCTTGAGGTTGGTCAAGAGCCCAGGCTCCTCTGATCCAGGAAGATTGAGGATGGGCCTTGGGTCACTACTCAATTATGCTTCTGTTCTCAGTGTTTCCTCTTTATAGTTCTACAGGCTACTAAAGGCAGGTGGTTCCGCTGGGGCCTTTCTGTGAAATTCTTGCTTCTGTTTTTAACACTGTATGCTTAACACTTGGTCCTCCACAGATGCCCATGTAGCAATTCCACCCATCCTTCATCTTCAGGGAAGCAGATCTCTGGCCACCTAACCCAAACCCTAAATTCCTATCTCCTCCTCGTCACCAAAGCATGGATTGATCAACATCCCTCTGTTTCCTTTGAGGCACAAAAGCATCCATCCTTACTTTCACAGGGACAGTGCTATCCACCCATAGATCTGATGCTTAAAGGCTTGTAAAGTCCCCTGGAATGAGTATACCAAATCAAAGGCATAAGGACCAATGACCCTGAACAGGAAAAGAAGAAAATTCACCTCTTCCTCGCCGTTCTCCATTTCACTTAAGACTGGTACACACACACACACACACACACACAAAAGGCATCAATTAAGTTCTCTGTTATTCATTCTGTTAGATATGTACATCAATAGAGTTAAAAAATTCCAGCCTCGCCCAGCTGCTATGGCTCAGTGGTTGAACATCGACCTTTGAACCAGGAGGTCACCATTCAATTCCTGGACAGGGCACATTCCCCAGGTAGGGGGCTTGATCACCAGTGGGGGGCATGCAGGAGGCAGCCAATCAATGGTTCTCTCTCATCATTGATGTTTCTATCTTTCTCTCCCTCTCCCTTCCTCTCTGAAATCAATAAAAATATATATATTAAATATATATTAAAGAGTTCCAGCCTTTCCCGTGCTGAGAGAGGAAGTGGCTAAGGGTTACATAATCTACCAGAATTTTGAGATACGATACTTTCAAACAAGAGGTAGTGTGTGGACCTCTGGGTAGAACATTGCAGCTGAGGCTGCTATGAGTCTAAAAGTCTTATCACCTCTCCCTGGAGCAAACTTCTCGGGAGATTTATCAGCTCACTGGGCAATGAGACACAGCAATAATATCAAAAGAAGAATATGATGGCCTCTATGGTGTTCAGATAAAAAAAACTTCCCCCAACAAAGGTCTCCACATGGAGACCTTTTTGTTGGCTGTGTCCAGATCTAGGAAACAGTCACACAACTGAATGTTTATTTATATATTTGCATTCTCCCCCCTCCCCATGTCAATAGAGTTCACTCAGTTTATACTCAGATCATCTAAAAGTGAATATTGATCTTCTGAACATGGTTTAACCTTTTCTGTCCTCCAGTGGTGTCCCCTCAAGTGTCACTGGCCTGGTTCCACTATGTCAAATGTACGCAGCAGAGAAAGGGGATACACCAGCAGCTGGAGGAGCTGAGCGGAAGGAAGGAGACTAAAACATATTAATCCCATTTTAAGCAACAGGCACTGTGTGAAATGCGTTCAGATACAATGCCACATTTAATCCTCAGGGCAGCCTTGCAAGAGCATTGTTATGATTATTGTCACACAGGAAGAAACTGAGGCTCAGAGAAATTAAGATTTGAACCGGGGTCTATTTAACTCTAAAATCCATGCATCAGAAGTGCCAGTTCATCCTGAGTTCCAGAGATCTTAGGGCAGGTAGGTCTCCAGAAATCTTGAGAGAAGACAAGACTTGTAACAAAATTGAGGTCAAAGCTGAATCTGAATGAGTTGGACCAATCCATTTAGCAGTGGGTTTCTTTACTAGCAGAATACTCTTGTCAAGCTGTCCTATGACGGGGAAGTCAAAATTCTTCCCAACCAAGAAGAACTAGTGTCCTCGTGAGAATGTTGCTGTCTTGCTCTTCCAGCTCCGAAGTCCACTCCTTGGAACCAGGTGCTGGACTTTTCCATCTGCCGTTTTGCTTAGTGTATTATGATCAGAGGAACAGGGCTGAGGAAGCTGTAGGCAGACAGAATTAGTGAGAATTCTTTCCCACAACAGTGTACTCCATTCTTCTAACATACTTCAAGCACATGCCCGGGGCCAAAACAGATCTGGCAAGAGGAAGATTAACAATGATGACAAAAATAGTCCCTGACTCGATAAAGTAAATATCAACTGAGTCAAGGGACAAGCACTGCCCATAGCCAACCTTGGGATCTAATAAGTTCTTCATTAGGCCAGTATTGCACCATCTTAAGTATTTCACCTCATGCTAACTCTGAAGTTAGACCTTATACCACTGCCCTTGAACTTAGTCAATATTTGCAAACTGGGAGAGAAAAAAAGAGACTACAGATCAGCAGGAGAGGTAATGTAAGATATTCTGGAATAACTCTTTTGGTTTTCTGTAAGCTCATAATTCCCTATTTGTTGATCTTTCAAAGTTGATTTTTGGAGAGTAGGTTACTCAGGTGGATGTTTATTGGATATTGTGTGCACTATGTGGGGAGGGGTAAATTTTCATTGAATAAAACGTGGCTTTGTCTTGGTCTGGGCTCCATAACTTCCTCTCAAGGTAAAGATGAGCTCATTTGGACCTATCCATCTCTAGATCAGTAAACACTCTGCATGGGTCAAATTCCAGCCACAGACCCCGGGGCACTTAGGGAGCCCATTGATTTTCCCTTTCCTGAGGCTTCAGGGTGAGAGGTCAGGGCAGGTGGGGGTATGAGTGGCTTACATTCCCTCTGCCTTCCAGCTCTGCCTCCATACACCCTCTGCCCAAGTCTCCAATTCCCAGAAGTGTGAGCATTCAGTCTCACAAGCCCAGAACAGGTTTCAGCATCCTTGTTCACCAGAGTATGCCTTGTTCCCCAGTCCCCTCTGTTCCCCCATGTTGCCCTCTACCCAGACTGACAACATAATTTTTGTGTCGTTACTTTCTTTTCTGATCACTCACCTTAACCTTGGGTTTTACTAAATAAGTTATTTTTGCCCCTTTCCCCCACTCCTTTCTTTTCTGTGGTAGGGACCTGCAAACCCATTATCACACTGACCCAAGCAAAACATAGCATGTGCCTTCTGTGTATTTGATGCCTCCCCCTTTCATCTATAACACACACCCATACACACCACCTGGAGCGTGCTCCTTTTGAAGACGGGGTGTGTAGCTCTCTTCTGTTTGTGTATCCTGCTTGCTTCCTCTACCAGGTGCTCAGCGAGGGTTGATTTGGGCTGTCCAATAGAGGGAAGAAGAGAAAAAGAAATAAGGCACCAATGGTGGCATTCAGAATGTCAGTGCCTGCTTTGTGGGGGCAACCATGCTTCCCACTCCCCACGGATAACAATCATTCTTCCTCCCTGACTTCCTCTCCCCCTGTCATTCATTGAACACATTCTATACCAGGCATTCCACAAAGCACGTCTCATTACTTAGAATGGTCTATGACTCAGCAAGATGAAAACCCTAACAACCATGGACGGGGCTTGGGTGCAGGTCTGTCCTGCTGTGCCTCCTACCTTCTTCTCAATCCTGACATCCAGGTGAGCTGGGCACTGCAGACAGCCCACCTGAGAGCACAAACAAGCCTGGAGCATCAATCCAGGTGAGGACCTCGTTTCCTCTCTGCTGCTGAAGGGCACACTCTTCCTCTGTACTTTTGTTTCTTAATGTGCTCTTACAAACAAGAGTTGTGTCCCCTGGCTGAGAAAAGTCTAAACACTTCAGAAACATATAAAGTAAATGTAAAAATTACCCCCTTATCTGTTTATTTCCACTCTTCAAAAGTAATGTTTACTATGGTGGTGTGTGTTCTCCAAATTCTGTGTGTGTGTGTGTGTGTGTGTGTGTGTCTGTGTGTGCTTTCTTTTTCTTAATAGAAAAGACTTTTTCGTTTCAAAAGTTAAGTACCAAAGAAATCAAGGCATAAAGCCTCATCCACAACAAAGAACAGAGAGAGAGGTAACAGGTGAGGAGGCAGCCTCGCTCATCCTCACTGGCTGGCAGTATTCTTGGACAAGGGCAGTTTGCCAACCACTGGGCTAGGGGACAAATGGCTAAGAGAGGAGAGACTTAATCAGACCCCATCTCTACAAAGGGACCTGCTCCTTATGTCCTGGGCTGAGTCTGGGATTTGGGTGGAGGTGACAGAACAGTGACGTATGTTCTGGGTCTTGAAGAAGGAATTTATATCTATGTTCTTTCTGGCACCTAGAACATAGTAGCAATGCAGAAAGGCCTTGGGCCCGCCATCTGTCGCTGCAGAAGGGCACAGGTTTTATGAGCGCCTGGAACAGAGGGCCTCAGAATCTGAGTGGCTTGAGAAAAGAGTCAAACATTCATGGGTCCAGACCATGAATTATAATGGGAAAGAAACTGAGCCAGTGATGACCTGAGAATGCCTCAATGGAAAGTGGTGTGAACCCCAGAAACCCAAGGCAGTAATGGCTATATTAGTAAACAAAGCATGGCGCCCCAATGACAACTGGGAACCAGATGGCTCAGGACTCCTGCTCCAGGACCAGAGGGGCAAGCATTGTTAAGCATGAGCCAGGGCCCAGGAGCCTCCTCACAAACACCCAGGAGCCTAGATGCCACCCTAAGGAAAGGAGCAGAAAGGGATGGACGCTGGTCTGAAAGTGACTAAATTATTTTCTACCACCAGACAAAGAAGGAACTTGAAGTAGAGATTAATTTGAGTTGGGGGCGGGGGGAGGGGACGACACATGTTTTAACCTAAGCAAATATGTGTTTTTGTTATTCTATCTGCTTATAAGTGCAAATATTTCTAAAATGTTGACTGCTAGATGTAGTCTGGTAGGGCAAATGCATGCACATTTTTAAAATTAAATCTTCATTGTTGAAACTATTACATATGTCCCCCCATTGACCCCTTTTAGCCTGCCCCTGTCCCCCGCCCCAGGCCTTCACTATCCTATTGTCAGTGTCCATGGGTATTGCATATATGCATTCAAGTTCTTTGGTTGATCTCTTCCCACCCACTCACCCACCCACTGCCGCCTTCCCTCTGAGATTCCACAGTCTGTTCCATGCTTCTTGCATGCACATTTTAAAACATTATGGATATTGCCAAGTTTCTTTTTCAATGTCCTGTTGCTCATAATTAAATTCTCATAAGCTTCACCAAATTGCCTGGGATTAGTGCTGCCCAAGTCAACACTTCTTTAGAGCCTGATACCTTATCCTGTCTCCTTAGGATATAAACAAATAGGTTTTTATTTTAAGTCAGTAGTCCAGAAAATGAAATTTTCAGGATTCCTGTTATATAGAATGAAAAGCCTATCTTTAATTTGCATTCCTTTTCTGGATTTCTTTTCTTTTTAAAAATTTACTGAGGGAAATCTTTAGACCCTACTATGAGAATCTGGCTTTTTCAAAGACTCAGAGTTCCAAAAAGATGTATTACAGTGAGATTTGGCCTTTGAATTAGGCAACCTGGCAAGCTAAAATGGCCGAAAGAGCAAAGGCTGCTTGGCTCCAGCAAAAGAAGGAATTAGGAGGCAGTAGCACAGGGGGGTTGAGTTAGCTGACAGTCCCAGTGAGAATATTTGTTTCCATTTTCATTAGGAGGCAGAAAAAACAAATCAACATATCAAGAAAATTGTTCCTGTTTTTTACCCTGAAGTCTAGATCTTCCTTTATCCCAGTTTGTTACAAGTTAATGAACCCTGCTATTTGGTAGTATAGTATTTTCCTAACTCTACTGATGAACTGGATTTACTTATATTTTTACTTAGGATTTTTGCAATGAATTAATAAATGTGGCCATCATAAAACAAATTGAGTAATTTTATGTAAACATGTACATTTATATAAAATAATATGATGTTTATCTAATATGACCTATTTTTTAATATTGGGTAGAACTCACCTATAAAACTATAAAGGCTAGGTGCCTTTAGGGAAGGAGAAGAGCTTTTAAATTTTATTTTGTGTTCTGTTTGGACAATGTTTTTAATATTTTCTATGGCCTTGGTTACTTAATGTTTTGGTTTTTTGTTTTTTGTTTTTTTTTTTACTTTTAGAAAAAATTTTGTTACTTTTTTTTGGTTTGTTTTGCTTAGAAATGCACCCATTTTGCTGAGATTTCTCACATATCTAACCATAGTGTTGATTTTACAAATTCTTGGATCTCAAATGAAGAAAAGAAGCAAATAATACTCAATTGGTAATCTCTAACTTTTCATGAGTTTTAATAGAATGCAGATACCTACACTCAGATGCCCAAACCACACTTGGGTGTGTAATCTACCCTGCTCTGTGTCGGACTCCAAGACTTTCTTGCTCAAGCCTAGGTCAGTTGCTGAGCTGAGAACAGGAATTTAGGGAAAACATGTCTCTGGTTACCAAAGATTTTTCCAGTTGCAAATAATTGGAAATAAAACCATCGACTTTGGAATTATTTCCCAACAGGTCAAGGGTGACAGCAATGACAAGAAATCCATAGCTCCCATTTCCATGGTCCAGAGCTACTCACACCAAGGAATTTCCAACACCAGCAAAGAGCAGAGCACTATTTGCACAAGCACTGGGGCAAACCCAGTTCTTTCTCCACCAGCAGATTTATTTGCAGAGACACAGGCATTTTTTCCAGGGTGGCTGCCAAACCATCTCCTGAGCTTGTCTAGCTAGCACCTGGGCCACTCAGCAGGGGGCTTTGCAAATAATACCCTCCCCTTTGCCAGGGTAGAGGTAGCCCTAGTGATTCTGTTTCAGTCTGTCATGGCACCTTAATCTTTCTAAGCTGCTCTACTCCTATCCTGGGGCCTGCTCAAGCGTGGCTGGCTGGAGGTGTGGCCACAGCAGCTATATGTCTGGGGCTGAGGGCTAAGGCCTGTGGGATAGAAGCTTTCCTTGTCTGGAGCATTTCTGTGCTCTTCACATTTGACTGTCCTGAGAAGCTGTGCTGGGTCTGGGTGTAATTCTTACATCACAACTTAAAAAGCATGACAAGATGGCAAAAGCCACCAACTGAAGGAGAAGAAAGGGAACAAATAGTGATTCACCCCAAACCCATGTGCCAGGCTCTGTGCTATTTCTAGGGTATAAAAATAATCTCTTTTGTTGAAGGTTTGATAGGACTCACATAACCTATTACTTGTTTTAATTTTTACATTCATCCTTAAAGATCTCTTCCTCTACCCGATGAGTATTGTATTATTTAGCAAAGAACTTCTTTCTTTCAATGAAGGTTTGACGGAACTTACCCACATTCATACTTAGAGATCGGTTCTGTCATACTCGATGAGGTTTTTGTTGTTTAAGCAGAGAACTGCTCTTTGTAAATGAACACTTTATTTCATGCCAATCTAAAGATGAAGCTCCTTTGGTTAAAGAGGTCCCAGTCTGGTGGCCCCTGACATGATACTGCATTACCCTAGAGATCTAAGAAATAAAAACCACTGAGTTAGATTATCTATAAAAGTTCTTCATTCTACATCATTTTCCTCGGCAACCAGGAAAATAAACCAGTTTCCAATAGAGAAGAGTCCTCCTTCTGTGAGTTCCCAGGAGAGATTTTGGGGACATTTGGAAGGGCTCTGTGACCAGGGGCAGGAAAAAAATCCTGGAGAGGGAGAGGAAGAAAGTCTGGGGCACAGAAACAAGGTGTAGCCAGGGGAGGTACCACTCCAAAGACCTGGCCTTATGTTTGGTGCAGAGCCCACCTCCAGCCCCTCATCACTCACAATCCGTGTCCTTGAACCACGGAGACTGTATTCCTGGGCACCAGGTATCTTTTGATGTATACACCACTGGAAGAGAACACCCCAGAACAGTGATGTCTTACTGTTGTCCTTACCTGGCGGCTCATCCCTGTGAGCAGGGGACGGGCTGGGCTTCCCGAGAGCACTAAGTGCTTGTCAAGGAGCAGAGATGCTTCCTGAAGGGAGATGGACCCCAGAGAGAAAAGGACCCAGAGTCCCACGTGGTCAGCCTCAGAGTTTTGTCCTCATCCTGTCCTGTATCTTCCTGCCTTTCTTATGAGAAGCATAAACTTTTTAATAAACTGGTTTTTGTGGGATTTTCCCCCCACATAGGAATCCTACCAAGTCAGCATGGCGGCTGCAATAATTCTAAGAGTCCTTTAGCCTTTTATAATTCTTTCCAGTCCCCTGATGCTCAAGGTTTAAGTGACTTACCTTGGTTTCCCCAGGTGAGCCCATAAAGATCTTAGAAATAGATTGATCAGAGGCAGTATTTCTTTGACACCCAAAGCAGTGCTCTCTTGATTCTTTTTAATTTAGTTTAAAATGTTACCCTTCCGGTTTTTACCCCTGTGTCTTGAATCTCCCTGCAGAGAGTTGTTGGTGAAGGTGGTATAGCACCATTTTTTTATTCAATAATCTTTCATAATTTTGTTTAGGCATCCTATCAACTACTTTCAAAATTTCTAAAATCAGCTGTTTTCTTTTACATATGCTTCCCTTGTATTTTATGCCTCTCAAAACATAGGAGTGTTCACACACACCAAAACCTGGTGATAACATGCAAATATTGGATGTTTCTGTCACCTCAGTATGTATCAGTAAATTAATTTTGAAAATACAATAATTTTAAATTGTCTTTAAGAAAAACAAATCATTTATGATGAAAAATGAAGAGAAGAGTGGACAAAACCAGCCCTTTCTTTACTATTAGCTTGTGAAGCTTACACTTTCAAGAATATCACATACCCGGCAGACATCGAGACAGACAGGTGTGGGAAAAGGTGTGTGGCCAGGGCTCAGGTCAGTGTTGAGAATGGTGCACATGTTATTTTAGACCTGCGCCGTCAGATAATTTAGTCAATTATGTGAAGCTACATTTTTAATAAACCTCCTAAACAGGAAACAGTACCACCTGCTGTGACTTCTTAGTGATTTAGTTACTACCTGGATGATCCAGTCTGCTTTAGAGCAGATCAGTATTAACTAAGTACAGACGATGTTGTCCCCTTCCAAGAGCAGGTGTGTGGGGGGGAGGGGGGTGGGGAGGGCGTGGGGAGAGATCCCTTTTTTCCTCTAATCGGGGAATAAACATGTTGGCATAGAGGACATAGGCATGTTTTCTGAATAATTTATTTAGGAAGACTGGAATTTAAATTTGTGCCATTGATAGAAAAAGAGCTGAAAGTGGAAAAAATACTATTATAACTTAATAGTTTTGATAATGCATTGATTCTAAGCATCCTTGTGTATAACAGGGTCAAATGTAAAGTTTTCATCATTTAAGCAAAAGAAGAAATCTGAAAGATCGAGACCTAGTCTACAAAGTGATGATAAACAGAAAGGGAGGTGCAGCTGTGAACGGTGTAGTAACGGAGTCAATCTCAGGCTCACAGTGATTTCTGCTAATTCTTCACATTTCCAATTTGCTGTGATTTTAAACCACAGCAAAAGAGACAAAGATTTTTTTTAATCCTCTCCCGAGGATGTGTGTATTTTTTTTTCAACTGATTTTTAGAGAGAGAAACATCAATGTGAGAGAGAAACATCGATAGGTGGCCTCCTGAATGCTCCCCAACTGGCGATCGGACTCATAACCTATGCAAGTGCCGGACGGTGCTTCAGCCACCGAGCCAGGGCAATAAAGGCAACTTAAAAAAGCCATACAACCAATGTCCTTAGTATAAAGCACGCTGCCCATTGTGTCCAAAGGAACACTTTAGCAAAGCTTTGACATTTTACGTTAGTACTTAGTTCTGAGTTCAGCCAGAGTAGAAACAAGTTCTCACTCCCCGTATTCCCAGTGAAACGTATTTGCCATCTTAGTCACATCTTTCCTTATTCTTCGAACCATTAGGCATTAGCCACTGAGCTGACTTTAGCTCGCATTGTTTCGAGCCAAAGCTGTTGCTGTTTGGAAATTTTGAGGGCGAAAGTTAAGTCTGTGAGAAGAGGACTCCGAGAGACATCTAGCCAGTTACTGTAAGTGTAAAGGAAAGGTCATTCATAGGAGCCTCAAGCAGTGACGTTAGGGTTGTGTAATTAAGAACTGCAATGAAAAGGGAACATCCAGAATTGATCTTACAGTCACAGCTAGCCTCTTGTCCTACAATTCGACACAGGTCCACAAAGTGAAATCACATGTTTTAACAAAATCAGACGGCACTGAGCTTGTAATGTATATTTTATTTTGCACAAGCTTGCATATATACTGCACATACATTCAGTTTAAGAGAAGATGGAAGGCACACAAGGCAATTGGACTACTGTATCCTTTAAGTGGTACAAAGAAAAAGGTAAAAGTTTGGAGAGTATACAAAAGCTTAAAACACACAAAGGAAAACCCCCCACCCCCCCAACAACTGTTTATCTCCTGTTTTAAAATTTAGTAGCTGCCAAACTAAATTTTTTACTTTTACTTTAAAATCAATTGTCTACTGCACCTTTTTATTTTCTTTTTAATATGGACAGGGAGTCTCATTTTTAAAAAATCATATTAATTAATATTACAGTACATCCTTGGTAATACAAAAATTGTACACCTTCATCAAATAAATTAGGATAAATTAAACCAATAAATTATGCAAAGTCTTCAGAACAATAGACAACAACAAAAATCCACAATTGAAATTGCCTCTAGCTAAAAAAAAATAATTGACTTTATCAGTTCAGTTATTGTACTATATTCAAATCAAAGGATCTTTATTACAAAAAGAAAGAGCTTAATAATGCTATTTACAACATATTGCTAAATAATATAAAGGCAGTGTTTTGTCACGGCTTATACTATATACATATGAGAAATGGCTGGGACAGTATCGGGAAAGCCACAACCTTTGATTCTTCCAGGTAGTGCTGAGACCAACCCCAAACACAGTTGTTTCTCTAATTCTCATTTTGAAGTGGTAATATACAATTTTAAAATACTTTTCCCCCCTGATGTGGAGGATCACAATATTTTAAAAATACAGAATGAATACTTTTTCAGCAAAGAAGGCCAGTCTGTTTCCCTTTTCTGCTCATGTTTGTGCATTTGGGGGAGGGTATCAGATTTGAAAAGGGGAAAAGACTCAAAGACCAAATGCTTCCAGATTCTGTTATATTCTTAGAAGGATAATTATAAGAAGATGCAAAGGTTGAATACCAGTTTTGATCCCAGCTCTGACTAGGAGCATTTCAGCTTTAGTTTCAGGGATGGTGTACAACCAACAGGTCCACAGAAAACAAAGCTGCATTTCCTTCCACATAACATTTAAGTGCAATACAGTCACCGCTTACTCATATCAACCAGTGACATTCTCTTAAGGGGAGCTTTTGGAAAACAGTGCTTCTTGTAATTTGCAAACACAGAGTTTGTACCAGAAGGAAACATTGTACTATTCACACCAATGAATATTCTATAATATACATGGCAAAGGATTCGCTCTGTCCTCACATGTACACTGCTTCTTTCAGGGGAGTCTGTAAATCGCTTTTTCTTTGATGAATTTGCTGGTTCCTGGGGGTCATTCTCTTTTTAAAGCCCCCAAATGTTCAGCTTTATGACTTCATATTAGACTGCATGTGTGTGTGTATGTGTGTGTATAGGGGGAGGGGTTACATACTATATGTCTTCATGTACATAGAAAATAAATTTCATAAATTTACAGAAATGGCATCACCCTTGCCCTTGACATCTGATGAAAGAGACTGTTATCTTTTAAAAGTAGAGAGCAGGATTTTCAAGAATGCTTTCAACTGTCTATACAGTCGTTGTAGTGTTCGTAATAAATTCAACAGATGTTGTGAGAATGTAGTTATTTATTAAAATCTCATGTCTTACGTAACAACAGCCATGAGGTTAAATATTTACATTGCTTTATAAAAGTTCCCCTCTTGCTTTAGTGTTTTTGTTTTGCCTTTTTTTGTTGTTGTTTTTAAAATTCTTAAAAATGATAGTCACCCACATCCCTAGCACAGGAACAGAGATTCTCAAACATAAAACACTTTAATTAAATAATACTCGGAGGCACAAAGCAAACTTCAGGAAAATGTGGGTGAGCGTTTCCTTAAATAATTACTACATTCTACCAGCTTCCACATTGTTTTACCACTTAATGAGAAACATCCTCATCAAACAGCCGGAGATACAGTAAGAATTAAAGGTTTTGTTGATGCAAATAGAACGTTCTTTTCACAAAACATAACAAATGTCTTAAATAGGTCTTTAAATCTAGATAGGAAAAGGTAAGCTTTCCACTTCACACGCATATATATATATATATGTATATTTTACATGTGTGTATATGTGTGCATGTATGTGTTCTTGTGTTCACACATCTGCACACACATATATAGCACATGGTATGAAATATTGCTTCTATACTACTTTTCATTAGGCTAAGAAAACACAAGATTTGCACCACAGTTACAAAAAATTGGCTTCTACAAGAATTTTCAAAACTCGAATGCTGCTCAAACAATTGAGGAAAAAATAATTTGCGGTATCAAACTGTTCTAAAAATTCTCTTCTTCAAAAACGTATTTTCCCGCTTTGTTTTAAAAAGACACAAAATATGCATAGCTATCAACGTTATGTCAAACAGCCAGAAAAAAAAATCTAGTGTTTATTGCAGCTGTAGTAATTGGAAATAAAGTAAAAAAGATGAAATCGAAAGCCACAGAAGGCACAAGAACAATTGTACTTGTGGGGAAAAACTGGTATTTTGAAGGATTTTTAAAAATCCCCCCGCTGGTGCATTTTAGGTCTAGGCACAGACTATAACCTCAAGTGTAAATGCAAAAATAATTTAGCAGAAAATAAGTGCTAATGTGGTATTTCAACATGGACTTGAGACTTGTTTCCTGTGCAAACTGTCCCTCGTCCTTCGCTCTCCCACCATAGAAAGTTCACTTTCTCCCAAGTAACCAGTTTTCACTTATTGAGAGTTGAGCTAGAGTTGAAAGATAGTGGTTTGAAAAATCAAAACTATTAAATAGGAGTTTTGACAGACAGGTTTTTGCCATTTTCCAATGCACTTGGAGGCACAAGATTCTATGATTGTAAAGGGGGGGAAATCACCTAAATGCATAGTGATCCAATTCTATTTTCAAAACAATGAGGTGAGTTTATCCTCATGCTGCAATTTCTACTCTGAAAGAATTTCTATGCCTCAGTGAACACTGAGCGGATATCGGTGTTGATACGTGCATTGACATTTGGTTGTGAACATACACTTTTTGCTTAATTTGGCTATTTAAATAAGAAAGGCAGGGAAGAATACTATGAAAAACCCAACTCTGGAATCAGTATGAACCCAACTCTGGAATCAGTATGAACTCAGGGGAGAATACTATGAAAAACCCAACTCTGGATTTAGTAGAATCAGAAGATTCTAGCAGTCTGACTACATATGTGAATACCCTACGGTTTTGCCTTTTATCTTGCAAATGGCAGTGCCTTATTGACATGAATCCCCTGGAACAGCCAAGACCCAGAGGTATCTGACGTGAACAGTGCAAGTCACACTCTTTCTCTTGAAACAAGGCAAAAGAGCGTGACCGAGGGTTGACAATGCTTCCCTACTTGTGCTGATTGGATTTGTTGTTGTTGGTTTTTGGTTTGCATTTTATTCCAAGGTAATGATTACCTGAACATTTTTTTTTTCTCCTCCAGAGCAAGCTGGGAGGAGAACAAATGGGAACTGATGGCTCTGTGTGCCTTGTGGAGAGAGAGCGAGCTGGGTGGTGTGCTCAGCTGTGGGGGGTGCTCCAGCCTATGTCCCTGCAGGCTGTCCACCCGGGGAGAGTCCCCTCAGTGGTGCAGGCCATCACAGGACTGGGCTGTTTCATTTAAAGTCAGCAGGTTTTAAGGCTCTGTGCTGACAGTAACTGCCTTCAGACATTCCTGTCCATCAGCAGAATTTATAAACGACACTAAATTACAACGTTTGGGTCAGCTAGTCAGTCACGTGGGTCAACCTGCATTCTCCAAAGTAAAATGTATTTTTATAAAAATGGAGGATAAATTGGTATTTATGTTCTGTATTATCTAAATTCCAGGCTTGTTACTGTGTCATTTTTGGAGGTGTGTATCAAATGACCTAAGGGGAGGGAAGGTTCTGAAAACAAAACAAAACAAAACAAAACCAAAAAAAAAAAAACCAAACACAACCAAACAACTACTGAATGACAAGGAATTCTTACTGCATCTGCACACAGAACCCATCTCACAAAACAAGTGCGAATGCCACACAAATTCTTAAGAGCAAGTATGGGACCTTGCATGCCTTTGAAAAACTGAAAAACGGGGGAAAAGAAAAAAGAAGAGGACCGTGGAAGAAAGCCTAAAATAGCAGCTAGCTTTCTTATGTGTGCTGAAATTGTGTCTTTGGGTCAGCCCCCAAACTTTGCTATGCTATCCACTCTTCTCACATTTTGGTCAATATTAGCTTCTTCCTTAGAAGAGACTTTATCCATTGCTCTGAAATGCTATACCTAAAATGAAGACACACTTAATTACACTGTCACCACTTTGCCTATCCTTCAGGGTAGTGCGGAATTGTACATGAAAACGGATAATTCTCATCTGGGATCCTCTCAGGAGGTGAAGAGCAAGTCATCTAACGGCTGTTAAGAAACTTCTCGTGTAGGCAGACATTTTATGGTCACATTGGGACGTCCTTTATTCTTTACTATAGAAAGGTATTCAGAAAATAGTATTTTTTGGAGGGAAAAGTGTTAAATATTATACAGAAATAATAATTCTCTTAAGCATATGAACAAAGTTGAGCAAAGAATAAGTGTGAAACTTATGTGCCTTTTAATATCTGAAGCAAGATAAATAGAAAATGATAAGTTATAGGGCTTTTTCTCTATGAAGAATGATACAGACTCACTATGAAGAGGAACCTATGGTAAAATTTAGAGAGGATCATGGGTGAATTTCCAGTCTCATCTTAAAAGAGTCAGTTTGGTGCAAAACTGTTTTGCCTCCTTAAGAAATGGGTACTAGTTTGGGGTGTTGGCCATTTCCCTTAGGAAAGACTTAACAGTAGTGATTATTTTTCTTTTCTAAGTTTGGCCTTCTGCAATACTTTTGAGAAGTCAGCTGCTCATCTGCCATTGGCTTTTGTTTTGTGTTTTTTAAAAAAACAAAACAAAAACGTGCCATCAAAAGCTACTGAGTTCAAACCAAACAATAGATCAAAGTTCATGAAGTGGTTTCATTGAGTTTTCTGACCTTCTTAGCAGAAAAAACTAGAGACATACATTGTAGACTTGCTGTGTCATGAGTTTCCCTCCGCCAGCCGCCATTCACAATAAAGCATCAGCCAAGCAGAAGCACCGCTAACCAATGCCCTTCCATGTCAATGTAGACTTTACACATGTCAGCACTCCTCTTTTCCCTGAAAATTAACCCTATTTTAAGTCTCCCAATGTTAAGGGCCTTGGGCAAAAGTAAACGGAAGGCAGAAGGAAAATAGCCATCCCCTTGCAGTGGAAAAACAAAAGAAAATGAGAGGAAGATGATGAAGAGGAACTACCAGCTGATTTCATAACCTATACATGCCTCCCAGACACATACATATGAAATCAAAATCTAGACACGTATAACTTGGACATCCAAAGGGGACTGCTACTATTCATACATTCGGAAAGAGTTGTTGAAATTTCTACTCATGAAGCAGCTCTTGTAGGCAGTTCGGGGATTTGAAAATCTCAGGGACTTCGCTGTCCAGCTTGCAGATGACCTTGTATATGGCCTTCTTCCAGGAAGGATCAACATCTTTGCCTGCAATAATGGCATTGAAAAACTCCCGTAATGTGATCTGCGCAACTTCCAGGAATCTCTCCGGAACCTGCTGATACAAGGAGACAATGGCATTAATGAAGTTTTCAGTTTCAAGTCTCCAGTTCTTCAAAGGAAACGGAGCTAAGTTCTTTCTTTCAGAAGGGGGCTTACATGGCACCTGCATTTTCTAAAAATGGTCGGCCTCTCTTCTCTTATGCAAAGGCGTTATATATAGTAGCATTGTAATGGGGGGTTGACGGCTTCGTAGAGGTTTGGGAAGAGACTTGTGCCAAGGATGCATGCCGACCTGTTGGGAAGCTAGGATCCCATTGCGAATGTTAGGGTAGGACCAGGGGACACGCTGTTGGGATTCCTCACTTCATTAAGCAGATGTGTTCCAAAAGCAAGTCTCTGACCCATCTTTCAGAATGTGAACCGGGTTTCCTCTTGATTCCCGTTACGAAAACAAAATATGTCCTCATAAGTAGAATAATAAATAATTGGCCTTGGATAGAAAATGAACCCATGCTCTAGCCAGTTTGGCTCAGTGGATGGAGCATCAGCCTGAGGACTAAAGGGTCCCAGGTTCAGTGCCGGCCAAGGGCACGTGCCTGGGTTACGGGCTCAATCCCCAGTGGGGGATGTGCAGGAGGCAGCCCATCAATGATTCTATCTCATCATTGATGTTTCTCTCTCTGTCTCCCTCTCCCTTCCTCTCTGAAATCAATAAATCAATATATATGGAACCCAAGAAAACCAAAATCTCTGTTGCCTGCCTGTGTCAGAGGATTGGCTCAAATGCTAACTTGTCCATTAAAATGCTAACTTGTACTAGCAAGTAATATACATACAAAAAGAAGATAATAACATTAACGCTGAGTCCCAAAATACAAAGTTTGTAATGAATCCTAAAAATTATACATCAGAAAATACTTTACCTTGAGATTAGAATTGTTCCATAAGAGACTAGTTCATGAAGGTGATAAAAATAATAAAACAAACATTTCTGGAGTGCTTATTATGTGTCGGGCACCGTGTTATGAACTGAATGCGAATTATGTCAGTCAGTTCCCCCAACATCTTTATGTGCTGTTATTATACCCATTTTATGGTGAGAAAACTGAGGCTCACCAAGATCAAGAGAATTGTTCCAAGTCATTATACTCCAAGGCAAACATTCTCCAAATACTCTTTGTAGAATCCCTAATTTTTAATCCTTTCTTCCACAGCAATTAGTATATATTTGTAGTGTGTGAGTGTATGTGTCGTGTGTGAGCTTTGTTTTTTTTAATAGTCTGTCCTCTTGTCTGAGTCGCTATTGATGCACTTAGTGTTCTAAAGCATGGCCTATCTCTCCCTACAATAGATTCACAGACTCTTCCCAGGAACGCATAATTTTCTGAGTATACACTGACACTCAGTAGATCTGTATTAGTGGGGTCCTTCTGCATTCCTAATATTTTATTTTTACAGTAAGAGCAAACATATGAGGAAGTCAATGCCCTGTGGTTGTACATGTAGACAGATCTGTCTACACATGTAAGAGGTGAAAGATTTTCATCTCAGTTCAGACATGCCACTTAACGAACGCAAGGGACGTAATGCCCGGTTGAACATATTTGGTCCTTTTCTCTCCGTCTTTCCCAATTTGGGCAATGGACAGTTCTGTTATTGATAGGAACTGTTAAAGAAAATTAGTAGGATAGCCATTTTTAAACATTTAAAATCGGACAAAGAAGTTCAGTGCTTCCAATGGTACATCACTTGTCCTTTGGAAGAAACCTAATACTTTCCCAGGGGGTGGAAATAAGCCCCTAGCTAGCGCTGATCTACGAAAAGTGAGAATTTTGAGCAGCCCCTCCCAAAGACACACACACTGGCCAGTTTCTCAGGACAGTTCCCAACTGGAAACTGCTTCCTGGAAAACCATCAAGACACAACCTTGTCCCCCATCAATGTGCAAACCCCATCTACCCCAATGGCCATTCCCTGCTGAAAAGTCATCTGGCTTTTCTATAGATCTTTGGTAATTTTCCCTCAAATCTCCTGCATATACTAGTACGTGAGTATTTGTGGGACAGGAGGGGCCAGGAGGAGAGATTAGCACTCCCACTCACCTTATACTAAGTAAAAAGTCATTAAACAGTTTTGCTGAGTACTCTCCCTTCTTCCCCAAAAAATAATCCTTCCCATTTGATCAGATGGGCATTACTGAGAGAGGGAATCTGGCTGGAGAACAGTTAGGCAGCGCAGCTACCCACTCTAACTACTTGGTTTGGGAGCTGTTAGCCAAATGCTGCAGAAACATAATCACAGGCATTTATTAAAATAAACATTTCAAGAAGTGTGGTTTTACTGGCCATTGGCAACAGAGCCATGACGAAGATCTATGTTCCTTGAACACACAGGGTTGCACACGCATAGATTGGAGAGAGCTGTGATTATAGAAGGTATGGCAGCTGCTCCAGGGGAGGGCAGAGAAGGCTGGAAGCCCCGCCCATTCCCAGGACTCCACAGGAGGTCTGAGGAGCCAAGGGCCAAGGGGGCAGGGGCACTGTTTAAGAGGGAGGAGATACATCAACCATAGCCTCAGCACTGGAGGAGGGAGGAAGGAATAATTCTAGGGTTTGCCTAAGAACAAATCAAAGTAACTTCTTTGGGGGGGGAACGCGGGGGAGAGGCCTCCACCTTACTGTTCTTACCATTTGCCATGCTTGTTGATGGTTTTCAGGGCTTTTATCCTGTGGTAAACACTCTTTTTTTTTTTGGTAGTATTCTTGGGCTGTCCTTTAACACCTTTTGTATCTGTCTTGATGTTACTTAACTTTTTACCTACTTATATCTAGTTGTGATGAATTTATCATAAGATGCCTTTAGAAAAAAGAGCCATGGTTTCTATTCTGCACATCCCCCACAATGCTTAGCAGTGCTCTTTTGAAAAGCCTTTGATAAATAGTTCATAATGAGATCTTGCCTTCTGCTTTACTCCGTATTGCTTTAGCATCACACTTAATCTTCTCGCTCAATACTTAAGGAATTTGTAAAATAAGATGGAACTTAAAGAGTTGGAATAGATCTCAGAAATCATAGTTTCTCAGATGAAGAAACTATGAGCTGAAGAAATTATGCAATTAGGAGATTACTGAAAAATAAGTTGTGCAGGTGTCTTTCCATTAAACCATGTTGGTTCCTTTTTAATGCATTTTTGTTATTACTACTTATCTGAGGCATCAAAACCTTGACAAACTGTGGATCTATGATTGAGAAAAACCACGGAAGAGTTAGTAACTTAAAATAAATGGGAATGGTACCAAAGATCCCAGGAGGGAACTTCAGTTTTGGGTTTATGTTTGGGAAGGGATGAAATGGTTTGCTAGTTCAGTATTTGCCTCGAGACAACACTCATACAATGAATTGGGCTAGATAAAATAAAGTTATAATGAGATCTGTTAATACTAGCGCAATTAATCTTTTTTTTTTTTTTTTTTTGGTGGCTCCAGAGAGGTAAACTGATGGGTAGCAACTGATCTTCCAAAAGAGTGGGAAGGAATTCCACCTACAGATAGAAATATCATCCATGAATAAAGGAGACCCTTACCTCTCCAATACGAAATTCCCCCTATTCCATTTAACAGAGTAAGTTGGGGGAAGGGGGTTATTTTCTGATGTTTTGGGGTATACCTGAGAATTCAGAGAACTATATTGTCCATATTTTTCTGTACCTCTCCACACCTAATGGATTTCCAATCACTAATAAACATCTGCAGAAAATCCCTTAGTGACAAGTAATCCCTTATCTAGGTTTCTTTTAATAGAACCCAACAATGTGCAGAATGAACCCTAGAGTATCTCCTCAGCATCAGGTGGCAACAGTCAATCAAGCCCCAGGAATGCAAGACAATGCAGGCTGCCGGGAGGGGGGAGGGAAGGCCATGCCTTTGGACATGCCACAGGGGAAAAACAAAAGGCTTCCAAAGTCTCTGGCTGGGACCCGGAGGCTATTGTGGGAGCGGCTGAGATGAGTGTTCTTCAGGAGAGGAGAGTGGAAACTTTGCTCTGATAAAAGGCATCCCAATATAGGAGCCTCACCCCACATGGTCTTGCCTCTCCTTGCCTTGATATTCGGAGGGGAATAAGATCGCAGTGAGGTACTTGAAGGCACTCAGAAATGTGAAGGGGCTGGCTAGCAGCATCTACCAATTTCATCACAATTGTTTGTACTTGAGTCTCCTCACAGCAAAAGAGGGCCCTGTGGTCTTTGATGAAATGGGGAAAATGTGAAGATGTTTTCAAGTCTTCTCAGTCAGTGGCAGGGTTATGTGCATGAGCGCGCGCGCGCACACACACACGTGCACATGCACACACGGTGTGTTGGGTGGGTGGTTATTTTGCACCTCTTATTTTTCTTTCTTTCTTTTTTTATCAGAATGAGTGGCAAAGACACATTTCCCCCCCTGTCTTCCTCCTCCTCTTCCCAGTTGCTTTACCTTCAAGGATGATTTGTTTTATTAAACTGACTGTCCCCAGCCTCTGCAGTACATAATAAAAGCCTGACATAGCAGGCTGCCTGCCTTCTGTGTCCTGCAGACACTCATCATAAGTGTCAGGACATACCAAGGTTAGCGGTCACTGAAAGTGTGCTCGCTGGCCCAAACCTTGCCAGACGCTCTTGGCAGCTGAATGAATGTCACAGAGAATAGAAGGGGAATTAGAAAGGTTAAAAAGAAGACAGCCTCTCCTATTTTCTGGACAGAGAAGCTGATTTTTCACACCTTTGAAACATCCACAAGCTCATCCATCGGCCCCTTGCAGGGGACCTAACCCTTGCCCCTTGCACAACTCCCCATGGACACCTCTCCCTCTTCAGTCCCCTTAGAAAACGGTCACTGGCCCAGTTTCATCAGTGAAATGATCTTTGCTGAAATGGACAGAAAACAAACCAGGCATAGATAGACCTCTCTCCCCTCTCTCCAATCCCTCCCCAATGACCGACAACTCCAAGAGCTTGTCTAGCTTATCAATACATTGCAGTCTAATCAAAGGAGATCATCTTTTCAGTTCATCTTCTAAGCTATTGTTTTTCTTTCAAACTTACCTGAATGGGGAAATGGAAAAGGAAACCTATGTATGGGCGGGAGTGGCTAACTGATGGGGAAGTAAAATGCTGGCTAGTATCAGGGTGAATTAGTTTGTGTGTGGATTTTCTTTCTTCCTCCTCCTCCATTTTTTTTTTAATACTATAAAAGGGCAATAAAATGCTGACTGTCAGAAGACAATGTCAAGGAGAAAAGGGTACTGGTATTTTGGATACTCTTCACTGCTCGCCTTGGAGAGAGAGTTATTCTTGTCACAAACCCTTTTGTCTGCATCTGCTGACTGCTTGCCTGTAGCCAGCAGCATACTTTAACTGTTTTGTCACCTCCTAACATCACATGCATCAGCTGTTGGGCTTTTGTTACGGGTATTGTAGAACTAATCCGCTGTGGCTGTTCTACTGTGCAGTAAATAAAACAGAAACGGGCTTCTCAGACAATTCTGCATGAATATTTCAGATGGCTTTACAACTCCGATTCACAAAATCAAATAAATAAATAACTCCCGCCGCCCCCCTCCCAGCCTCAACCCACACACAGAAACAAAACCCCTCCAACCAGACCCAGATGCCTCCAAGTCCCCAGCATTGAAGGCCCTGACTTGAGCCTTCAAGCAATTGTTTCAGTGAAGTTGAAAGAACAGTGCTCTGGAAACTTCCACACCCCGCCATTCATTTTATCCTGAGAGTTAAACACAGCTAATGCTGAAAATGGGGTGAGCGGCTGTGAAAATATGGGAGCCCCCTTTCCCCTTGGGCTTTCTGGGGTGGGGGAAGCCTAATGCCATCAGAAATCTATAGTTCGAGTTCCTCGCCAGACTGCCTTTATTGTTTCCATGTGCATTTTCTTCCCTCCCGATCATCTGCCAGGGGTCAGAGGAAGATGCTCGTGTGCCCAGTCCATCCTGAGAGGCTTTCTAGGTGTCTCACCTGTGCAGGAGCGCAAAAGGAGAAGGAAACCCCGGGGCTGGGTTTTTCAAAGGGAGTTCACACCAGGAACCCTCAGACAGCATAAATAATGTAGTGATCACACCCAAGGAGGCATTTTGCTAGGTGACTTCTAAGCTTCCTTGGAGAAGTTAAAAGAGAAAGGGCATGTGCCCGGGGATGCGTGCGCACACCCACGTGAAGATCCTTCCAGGGGAGACAAAGTTGAAGTGCTTCCCCGAGCATTCATTCACCCTGGTGCGCACATGATTCCGCTAAGCAAACGCTCCCATCCCTGCTGTTTGTTAAGTAAATATTGATCAAGGAGAGACACATCTCCTGCGGGGTGGGAGGCCACAAGCTGGGGACCTTACCGCAGACAGAGTGGACATACATGGATAAACTCAGATGGGTTAGTAAGTCCTCACAGAGATGATCAGGTGAAAAGGAAAGAGCAGATTCGTTATGGCCGCTCCTCTCCACTGTCTGGCTCTCTCTGAATTCTCCTGCCAGAGGCAGAGGAGAGAACGCATGGAGCTATGAAATATGGGTACAGGCCGCTGCTCCTATGGATCTCCCTCTGCAGCCATGCGTGCATTTACCCTGAGTGTGCAGCCGGGGACCCGCTGGCCTCTTTTCAGAAGGGGAGAGATGGTGCAGGATGCTATCAGAGACGAATCGGGGGATTGTGTCCTGAGGCCCCCTCATTACGGGGAAAGCTCAGGTGGGAAGGCAAGCATGGCTGTGCTTTGAGAAGCAGAAAACACCGTCCGAACCTAAGGCGGTGGGTTGCACCTTTAAAGAAGAGCCCGGCTCCTGGGAGGCATTCCACTGCGATTAATAAATGTGCGCAGAGCAGCGTTTTGAGAGGTGCTTTGAGGAGGTTCGCTTGGCTGACTTTATTGGCCCGGCCAACAAGTTGAGAAAAGTTGCTTTGTGTTCCCAGAGTTTTATTTCGGTCATCTCACACATTGTGACTTGAAGCCCTGTCAAGAGCTGAATGGGCATGGTGCTTCCCGGGGAAGGCCAGCTTTAAAATCATCTCTGGAGGTTAGGTTTTGTGTCTAAGACATGGAGCACCACGGGCAAAGAGCGAGGTGTTATATTTAGGGTGCCCATCAAATGGCGACACAGCGCTTGTATTTTCTGAGGACGCTCGCACATACTTCTGGAAGGACTGGCATCACCCTCCAGGGCACTGGCTGCGAAGCCGCCCGCAGACGCCACCAACCACTGAGGTCCAGACTAAAGTCTCTTTCATTCTGATGCTTAGGCCGCATTCCATTTTCGGGGGACCTGACGGGGTCAGATTAATGTGATGCCCATGCAGTTTTAGGCCTTTGAGTGGGCTCACTTCCTAGTTCCATGTTTGCTCCTTAAATATGTGAGGAGCAAATGCGTTTAGGAAGTCGCTAGGGTTCAAGGCTGTCCTTAAAAAACAAAACAGAACAACAACAAAAAAGAACCATCAAAAAAAAAAAAAAAAAAGCCACGTTTCTTCCGTCTAAGCAAAGGAACACATGGCAATAACAGTCTGTATCATTGTTTTTATAAACCTTCAAAAGAACAATGTTCTGTTGAGCGAAATTCAGTAGCATTCTGTAAACATTAATTTAAGGAAATCAATAGACCCAGTGAGCTAAAGCCATATTGCAAGATAAACTGGCCAGAGTGCCACTTTATCAAATAGATTTTCGTTTTCTCAGCTAGATAAAGACAGTTTCAAAACGGCGCAAACGTGTTGCAACCAAGGTTTGAGAAGTATGTGGCCTTCAAACAGTCTGCTTGTTCCTACTACAAAGCTGGATAAACACACTTTAAAAATGATAAGATGGCTCGGCATTGATTCGGCTCTCCATTTTTACAGATGGATTTCTTGGTTGTCTCACAGGAAAAGAACAAAACAAACACCATGCATTCAGAATAGAAAAGCAGACGTGGGAGAAGGAAGGGGTTAAATTGTCTTGAGAAAGGGAGCTCTGGGGGCCTTCAGTTGATGCCCGACTTTAAAAAAGAAAGGAAGAAAGAAATCTTTATTCATGCTGACCTGATGGGCAACAGGCCTTCTTGCCAAAATCCAAAAGCCAAACTCTCTCGTGGGTTTGGGATCAGAGGTTTCAGCTGGTGGAAGCTGCCCAGGTCTGTGGTCTGTGCTGGCCATGCAATGTCATGTTAATGTGCGAGGGGGTGGGGGCGGGGAAGTCAGCCCAGGGAAAGGCTGGGAAGGACGTGAGCGAGCCCCACACAACAGCCCCACGTTTCCCTCCACCCGACGGAAAGAGCTGCTGGGATAGTTAGAAAAAGTGGCAAAAGGAAAGCAGGTCTCTCCTGCCCCCACACTGCAGGGACCTATAGGCGCATGTACATTCCGAAGTTAGGCCACCTGACACCCCCCCCCCCAATGCCCCACCCGCTCTTATCAATGCCGGCAGAGTAGCAACCAGACAGGGCCCACTGGAGGGAACGCAATAAAAAGAATGAGCAGTCACATGGAAGCTGCAAGGAGGAGGGAAGGTAAGGATCTACCTTGAGTGGACGGTGGGACTCCATGAAAAAGGGCCACAGGAAGTGGACTCTGGTCTGTGTGTGGGCAGTGGAGGCCGCGCCTGGCCATCACCACTTGTGCCCTGAGTATTTTCTTTGTTACCTCACCTGAATTTGCGTCTTTGTCTTTAGGAGTGGCTATTTAGAAAACACAGAATCCACACAGAAATTTGTACACCTTTAAAAAACTGTTGATAACACATGTCTCGATAAAAACACCATAGATTATCAACAATGTGCTAGAATTGAGCACTTTGACTAATGGTGACTTTCGGGGAATGTAAAAGAATGTCTTATCGTCTCCTACTCTACCTGTTAATAATTTGTGTGTATTCATTTTACACTATGTAAACATTCCACTGGCAGCTCTGCATATAGACATCAATAAAATAAAACCACCTCTCTGTGGCCCCCCGCGAAGAATGCGGGGAACAGAAAGACAATTGTATAGTAAAGTCTATGAGACTGTCCAAATTATTGTGTGGGGCTGAGCGTTGATCAGTGAATACGCTTAATGCAGCTAGTTTATTTGCTCATTGCTTGGAAGTCTTGGTGTTATATATGTCAGGAAACTCAATGATTGTCATGTTGTTTGTTGTCATGGAGGAGATTTTCCGTCTTTCTCAAACTCTGCGCATGTTTGAAAGAGTGACTCCAAGTTTAAACAACAATAAAACAAACAAAATAAAACAAAATCAGAGAAAAAAGCATCGAACACTAAAATGGAATACTTTCTCCCATCCTTTTACCCCTGAGATACTACAAAGACACTTTTAGATCTTGAAAACAATTGGAAACTCCCTGCTGGGGTTATGTGTCCGGAGGGGCTGTTCAGGTTAGAGCTGGACCCAGACTATTCAATTGAAGAATCATAGTTTTGGAACTTCAGACGTAGAAAGGATCTCAGAGAGTATGTGCTCTACTCAAGAGAGAAATCGCCTCAGCCAGGGGTCAGCAGGCTTTTTCTTTCTTTTTAAAGTAATTTTTTTATTGATTTCAGAGAGGAAGGGAGAGAGAGAGGGTGAGAGAGATAGAAACATCAATGATGTTTGATCAGCAGCCTCCTGCACGATCCACACTGGGGATTGAGCCCATAACCCAGGCCTGTGCCCTGACCGCAAATCAAACCATGGCCTCCTGGTTCATAGGTCGACGCTCAAACACTGAGCCACGCTAGCCGGGCCAGCAGGCTTTTTCCACAAAGGGCTAGACAGTCAATGCATAGGCTTTGTGGTCACATTTACTCTCTGTTGCATGTTCTTCTTCTTTTACAACCCTTTAAAAATGTAAAAACTCTTCTTATCTCAGGGTCATAAAAAACAGACAGAGAATCCCACCTGGCCTGTAGACTGTAGTTTGCCAACCCCTGCTCTTAGCCAAACTTGGGGGCTGACAACTTTTCTGAAGGCCTAACATCCTTTCATTCTTCACTCCGCCTGGGTGCCTCACTGGGTCAGCACACTGGTGGTTCTTGCAGGATAGCTGGGATCGCCTCCCCTGAATTCAACCTGCAATGTCATACCATCTTTCTAGTGCATCTAAGGCTTGTCCATGGCTATGGAATAGAGTCAATGGACCACACACAGAGATGGGCAAGAACCAAGAAGCCTTCAGTCTCGCCCTGCTTTGATTAGGAGATTTTCATGGGGTGCTTTCCTGCCAGTAAATATTTAAATGGACTCAGTGGAGGAAACTGTCCCTCCTTTACCATACATCTGATGAGTCAGCTCAGATGGAAAAAGAAGCAGTACACCAGTCACTCTGTAGTGTTAACTAACTTCCCTTCAAATCAGCCCCTTGAAGGATGTGCCATTGGTGTCTCAGTTCTACAGGCGGGTAGAGCCTGACGTTTCACTTTTGCTGCAATTCCTGGGTAAGGTGTTACAATTAACGGGGCCAAGCGTGGTGCGATTCTCGGATGGGAAATTATCCAAAAACAGCTCGGCATAAATCTCCAGCGTTGCACGAAGGGAAACTGGGGCACAGATAATCCGGGTACTCCTGTTCACTGGAGAACGCATTACCTGATTGTTTTCCACAGGAGATTTACCTTCCTAATTAGGCTTTGCCTGGGCTAACATTAAAACGTGTCTGCGTGCCCTGTATGCATGGATGGGGCGCGGTGAGCATGGGGCCTCGAGAGGAACTGCTAGGAAGCAGGGTCAGGCGGGACCACGAGAACATCATCGCTCAGAGTGAGCAGCAGAGAAAGTACCATGAGCTATAGCTGACAGACTGCTTCGGAAGTCCTGGGAGACACTGCCTCTCTGCTGACAGCAGCTCATCCGTCCACATAATCCTGGGCTGCCTTGAGAAAGGACTGGGATTGACGACCTCAATCCTATCATTTGGTTTTGACCGAAAAGATCTTGGTTCTGTCAGAGAAATTCCATTTTGTCTTTCTAGAGAATTCTGTTGGGTCTCCCTCTACAGTGACCCTTCGCAAAAAAATAAGGATGAGCTATATTTCAAAAGCCACCTAAGAGCTTATGAAGGACTTTGAAATTGCTTTTTCAAGAAAGGTAACTAGTTTGGGGAGGCCGAGAAACAGGTTCCAGAAAGGCCCAGGAGTCTTTGGAAGTCCCCTGCCGATGCCTAATGGGCCTTGAGGTGCTGTTTGAGCGGAGTCCCAGGATGCTACCAGACCTAGGACTGGCCCTGCTGAGAGCCATGCGAGGAGTCGTGCAGGTCACATAAAATGATAAATCTCTGAAAATAGTCTTTGTATGACAGGAAGTGGAGTGACCTTGAAACCATAGCCTTTCATCCCCTTCCTCCTCCTTCTGCTGCTGGCAATTTCTCTGCCGTTACCCCCCGCCCCCAACACACACACACACACACACACACACACACACACACACACTTGTTCTCAGTTAATCTATTACCTTTTACTAAAAGCCACTTTTAGTACCAGATTTTAATTAAAAAAATAGTCTGTTCAAAACAGAGGTTTGGTACAATAACCACAAGAAAGATGAAAAATACATATCTAAGTGACTTGTGAGGATTTCATACCTACCCACCACACTCATACACACCCACAAAACTCCAGTGGAAAAAAACTTTTACAACTTCGGTTACTATCATTTGGGGAATACTTAAAGGAAAGAGTGGTTTGCTTTTGTAAAAGTTACTAACCAAGCCTAATAGTGAAGGTAGTTATACCATCTAGAACAACTAATTCTGTCTTGAAATAGGGGAGATGTAGCATATTATTCAGAGGTTAGTAATATACTACGAATGCTGATTGGCTGAGTTAAGGTGGGGGCACGAGCAGAATGCTTGAGGAGACGGGTGTGTAGACCCTCCATTAGTTCAGGTCTGTACCATCTTCTAGGAAACCCACAGGCATGAGGGCTTCACAGATGAACTCCTTACTGTTTGGCCGCCCTAGCCAACGCAGATAAAGTGAGCAGCAAGTATAAAGATTAGTGCTAATTCAGTCAATAAATTGTTTATGAATTTGAAAGATTAGTCTCTATAATCCCAGCGAGGGAGTTGCCATGTCTCCAAAGGTACTGATGAGAGGTCTGCAAAGGGGCCTTGGGGGAACACCAATGTGGGCACCCTGGAGACTGTTCCTGAGATAATTGAGCCACAGCAGAGCCGCAGGGTGGATGTGGCTCTGGGTGGATGACATCTGGATTCCCAGGCGATCCACAGTCACTGCCTAAAGCTTTGCATCACCCCAAGGATTTATTTAGAGAATGCAGAGGGCCTTCTATCCTCAAATCACAGAATTTCAGACCTAGAACACAGCTCTGTGTTTAATCTTATCACTTTACGGGTGAGCAAAGTAGAGCCTCCTGAGGCAGGTGCTGCCCGAGGCAGACCCTCCAATCTGGTGCTCCTTCCACAGTACCCTTCTCATCTGGGACCTCTGACTCCAGCTCTGATCGAGGCTGGTGCCACCTTTAGGGGCAGAGAGACCACTTTCTCTTTTTTAAACCAGTTTTGCATTGACTTTTTGTCCCAGTTCTGATGAGAACTCTCTGTTTGCTCATTTGTTTGTTTTCCTATTTAGGGTCAGCAGGAAATGATGCAATAATTGGACAAGGTAACTTTCATTTGGCTCGACAGATGAATAAAAATAAATGCTTATACAGCACTTACTCTGTGCTAATAAAGTCATGTGTATTCATTTAATTCTCAAGACAGCTCTGTGAGGTAGATGCTACTGTCTTCCCCACTTTATAGATGAGGAAACTGAGGCACAGAGAGGGGAGGACACTTGCTGAGGGTTCACTGCTGAAAGTGGCCAAGTTGGGATCAGAACTCGGGAACTGTTTCCAGAAGCCTTGCTCTTTTAAGCTTTACACTATTAGCCCAGGACCACTGACCGTGGCCTCACCAAAGGATTTCCTTTTTAAGATTTCAAGGTAATGCTTTTATATAAAATAACATCTACTTGTAAGTAAAGTTTTTGTTTCCTTCCTGAGAATATAATTTAGAGACCAGAGCATTCCTTTCCCTTAGGCCAGTGGTCGGCAAACGGCGGCTCATGAGCCACATGCGGCTTGCGAGCCGAGGTTTGCTGCTCTGTTGACTAATGAGTTTGCCAACTACTGCCTTAGGGAAAAACACATAAAAAACATTTAAATAATGTACTAATGTCTTTAACCTGAAGTCAAAACTTCTGGGTAAGGGTAATGCCTTACAGCAGTGGTCGGCAAACTCATTAGTCAACAGAGCAGCAAACCACAGCTCACGAGCTGCATGTGGCTCGCGAGCCACAGTTTGCCGACCACTGCCTTAGGCTGTCCTTTTTATAGACTAGAGCCCAAGAATAAGGCTGGGTCTTCAGGATGTCAAACGCTTCTCTATTTTTATCTACAAAAACATTGTGAATATCTGGATAGCATGGTGGATCTGCCTACTGCTTATTTGGCTGAATATGTCCTGTAGACACAATCAATTCAGATTTTCCAGAATACTCGTCAAGAGTTCCATAGACTGGTCTATAGGCTCTTTTCACCCAGAAGTGCATCTGAGAAGCTACTCAAGAAATCCAACTTCCCAGGATAAACTTCTGGGGCAAGCGTTCATGAGGTGCCATTCCACACCTGGGACTCTGCTCAGTCGTCTCCTAACTGTAACTGGCGCTGGGAAAACACAGTCACGCTGAAGCGCATTACAGAGGGCAGCTAAAACGACCAGGGGCAGCCTGCTAACTGTATGAGATTAGACTTTTAAAAAGGATTAGAGCTCCTTCATCTGCAGAGATGAAGATTAAGAGGCGGTAATGATCAAAGTCTATAAAATGAGAAAGGAAATGGAGAACATGGCCACAGCCCTGTCCACAAATCCTAGGATATTATAACAAGGGCTATCCCTTCGGAGTTCCAGGGAAATCACTTACGAGCCATAAAAAGAAGATACTATTTTCTCAGCGGGTAATAAATTTAGAGAATTATTATCTTGAGGAGTGGTATATTCTGAGAATGGGGCTAGGCCTGAAAAGGTTTAAATAAACCTGTGGGTAATAAAACCATAATGATCTAATAATGGGAAGTTGGGAATGTTCTGGGGACATCCTGAGTCTTTTGAAAACGATTCAATCAATGCCAGGTACCTGACTCTCCCAACACGCTCCCTGCCCAGGGCTGGTGGCCTGCTGATCTGGCCACCTCTCTCCTCATTTTCCCAGCTGGATGGTTCCTAATATTCAGAACAGGGCTCAGCGACAGGGGAACCCAGGAACCTATACAAGATGGCAACTCACTCCTCGGGAGAAATGCTCTTTAATCTTCTCCAGGGTCTTCCACCTAGGAGTCTGCATTAGAATTCTGGACAGTGGTCTGACCATGATTGCTAAAAAAATCAGAACTTACTCCTTTGGGCGTAAAACTAAAATCGATGTTTTACTCAAAGATAGAGACATTGAAACTTCCCATGTTGGCGTGGTTGGGGGACAAAAACTGCTTAAATTCTCTGTGGGGAAAGCTGCTCATAATACGCTAACACAGATCAATTAATTCCATTTTAAGGAGGAATTAAAACATACCAGTTACAGAGAACCCATCACAGCCCAAGATACGGAGCTCTAACATTTACTGCAGTTAATGTTGGAACCATTACACCTTCTCTAAAGCGCTGGCTCCATTAAATGCAGAGTCAAACTTCAGAGAAATGTTTTAGCTTGTTTCCAAAACAGCCCATGGTTAATCACTTTCAATATCTAATAATAGGTCATTGTCAGGGGCTGGGGAGGTGATGACAGCAGAAGGAGCAGGCAGGGCACTTTGGTTGGGGGCGGAGGGGAGAAGACATTTCCATTCAGGTGTCCCAGAGGAAAGGGACCTTCAGCTGACTATAACGTGCACAGCGAGGCATGAAGAATCTTTGCTCGATTCCCAGTTTGGACCACTTTCTGAAAATTGGTAAAATGAGGCCATGCGCTGAAGCAAATAAAGGAGCCAAGGAGAGCGAAGGGATGGTGGAGAAAGGCATACACAGAATAAGCAATACCTAATAAATCCGTATTCTAACCCTACCTACCATCCTACTGAGAGCAATCGCTTGGTATCTTTTCAAACTGCAAGTGGGAAAGCATCAGTCTGCACATTGGGGAGTGATTCAAAGACCTCATTCACTGGGCGGCTGGAAAAGTGGGAAGGTGGGAAAGGGTGAGAACGGGTTAAGGAGCAAGGAGTTTTTTTGCTCCTTGTTTCTCTTTCGAGTGATTTGGGCAAGAAAACTGGGACATCTGGAGTTCAGAAGTCGAGGGGAATGGGGAAGAACTGGGAAGATGAATACATGATCATCAGCTACACAAAAGAACGGAGCAAAAAGGAGCCCGCATTTGGGCACTCGCGTCTGGCAAGGAGGCCAGCAGCAGGGCTAATGAAGCATTTGCGGTGTGGGACGTCTGCCAGCGCAACAAAGAAGATGTGCTTGGGCTCTGCAGATGTGCCAGGGCCCCC
Organism: Corynorhinus townsendii; assembly: GCA_026230045.1. Classification (NCBI taxonomy): domain Eukaryota; kingdom Metazoa; phylum Chordata; class Mammalia; order Chiroptera; family Vespertilionidae; genus Corynorhinus; species Corynorhinus townsendii. The sequence continues at coordinate 28,782,231 of JAPDVU010000013.1, forward strand.
AGAGCAAAATAATGACATAATCACCATCAGTGTCACAGACCAGACTGTACACAAGGTGACAGCGGAGGGAGGGCCAGGAATACACACACAGGGAGGACTCTCCGTGGCCCGTGGCACCGCCGCTCTGAGGCCTGGTAGGCAGTCAGGCAGGGCGACCCGTCTATCTCTAACTACATCTTCAATCCTAAGGCCAGGCTTGTTCTCGCTGTGGGTGGGTGTTTTTCACGCAATCCCAGCTACTCCTGGGATGAGGCAGCAGAAATGGAAAAGCTTAAGAGAGATTTGGACTGGTTGGAAAAGGCTGAACAGAGAGAAGCCAGGGGAGAAATCAAAGGAGTTTCGAGTCGAACTCCCTCCGCCTTCTGCTAAGTTCTGTGCTCAAACTTTTACCGATCAGACCCCGGCCATGCAACCCGAGGTATAAATATTATCATGGATGTCCATGTTTCATGTTATAAAGAAAATGCAAGCAACATCTTGGGGAAACTTCAGGGGATTGGGGACGCAAATTAGCAATAAATGGTCCCTCTCCAGGTGAGTACAAAAGCAACACAGGCCGCTCTCAAAGGTCTCTGGCCCCTGTCACCTGCCCCTGGCTGCTGCTCTGTGAGGTGGGTGTGTTAGTACAGCTGTCTGGCTTCTAAGTGACTTTTGTCAGCTTGAAAGTGAAAGTCTGTTTGAGGAGCTGAAAGAACAATAGCCCGGAGCCCGGAAGAAGGGCTTGGAGCACAAAGGACTTAGACCAATAGTGTCCCTTTTCATTGCTTCTAATGAAAGATTCATAAGAATAACTTTAATTTTTTATGACCCCCTTTTTGGTATGACTATATTTGTTGTGTCAACTTCCACAGATGGGTTCTCTTTAAATACCAAGAGGTCTGTAGTGGAAGTGTTTTCAAAGAGGTATGGGGACAGACTGTGGGTCCCTTCCTCCAGAACAGACTGCTCCGAGGGACCCAGAGATTGCCTGTAAATCTGGTCTCCGTCAGCCTTGAAGTCACTGTGGACACTACAGTGAAGTGACCTTAATCCTTTCTCGTGTGCTAGTTTAAGTGCCCCTTGGAAAAATGATTGTATTTGTTTTTCTTGGCTTCACTCTATTTACCAGGAACAGGAGTATGATCATCATTAGTGGTTCTGCTTTTCCTATACTTCTCAAGTAGCTGTCTCCACACTGCGTCTTAATTTTGTGTCTCAGCCCAAAGCGGGGAGGGGACCAGCTTGTGTTTGTTTTATGTCATGTTACCAAACAGCACTGAAGGTCGGCTTAAGGCAGTTCCTGAAGGTGAAACGTTATTTTTAAACTGGAATAATCTACTTTCAAGAACCAAAAAGAATGTTTGCAAAAATACTTATTCTTGCAAATTTATAACTGAGGTGGTTAAGAGACATGAATGAATGATCGTGAAAAGTTCTGCTCTGTGTCTGAGGAAGACCCAAACAGTTAAAGTGAAATAAGACCAGGGGTGGGAGAGGGGAAGGAGGCAATTTGATTTCCATGTTATCTGCCCCGTGAAAACGGATCGCAGAGTTTGGAGCAAGCATCGGTTTGCTAAATGAGTTTGCTTACTCGAGACCAAATAAACAGGCCCCTTTTCAAAAGCTTGTTAGAACTTCCTCACACATTTAACCCAAGATGGGCCGAACACAACGATAACATCCCACTGAAAGCTCTAACCACCACCAGAGGCTCTCAGCTGAGGACCTGCCCCCTTCCCCCCCTTGATAACCCTTTGTGGGACCAAGAGAAAGAGCCTAGGCAAGGAGAGCCGAATGTCAGACAATAGGCATCACTCCGCACGCTGTCTCTGAACTTTCCTCATCTCTAAAGGACAATTAATTACGAAGGCCTTAGGGGTAGGTCGCAGCAAGGGAAAACCCACGGCTGCCCCAGCGCCATGGCTGCTGCCTCTGTGTTTGCTAAATGGCTTCGCCTGTTGGGGTACAGCCACCAAAAGAGCCAATAGATCACGGGGAGGGGGGGTAGGGGGGGCGGGAGGGAAGCAAAAGATTTTTTTGTGTGTGCGCCTGCCCTTGTATAATTCTATTCTCACTGTGAACTCATCCATACACAAAACACAAGGACGTTTTTTTTTTTTTAAAGAGAGAAAAGCCACAGGGCAGGTTCCCTCCGAAACGGCCTCTCAGTGGTGTGTTAAAAAGGATGGTCTTTTCACCAAATCATTTCACAGAGGCAAAACAGACAAACACAAAGAGTTGAGACTTTTTCTGCGACATTAAATGGAGTAACTGATAAGGTCAGACATATGATACCTAAAGACATGAATCTGTGAACTCTTGAAGTCAAAGGCCCTCTCTGTGCCGAGGAACAATCTTTCAAAAGAAATAGATCATAGAACTCCACTGAATCCGCTTTAAACTTTATGAAGCAGGAGGAGAAAAAGCTCTAAGTAGGGAAGCTTGACAGAAGAGCCTTGAACTATTTTCTGAAGGAAAGATGAGACCCTCCCTAGGCTGCCACAAAACATCTTTTTTTTTTTTCTAAAGGCTCCTCTGAACTCTGATAGGTGCCAAGACACTGCCATTGAAAGCTGTATAATTATGTGCTATAGCCACTGTAGAAAACGCTTTGTTCGCCACAACAAAGGACAATAAGCAAAGTAAAGCGACATTCCGCTGTATCTTTTTCTTTAAGAATGTTGAGAAAGGTCACGGAATGCTATAACTAATAGAGCTGTTGAGTAAGGAGGTTTTCAAGTTGATCTTACTGTGCTTGAATATAACCCAATGACAAAAAAGACACGGGGAGCTAAAAATGCAATGGCATTCCCAAATAGATGGTAAATCAATGGGCCCGTTTCATTATACTGATCAACACCTTGAATTCCAGAAGGACGGGCGGTGCAAAAATGAAGCTCCGTGCATGCACCCAATCCCACCTCTGCCCCACCCCCACCCCACTTGCACCTCGGAGTCTCGACTGCTCTCTCCTTCACATTTCAGGCGATCATTCTATACAAGGAATAGGTTCCCAGACAGCCATGTGTGTACGTATATTTGGAGAACATTCATTTTGTCTCTTAAGAGATCAATTTGGCTTGTCAGTAGTGGGGCTGGCAAGGAAAGAAATAGTAAGCGTTTCTTTGCCTCCCCGCCACCCACCAATAGTGTGTTGCGCGATCATTTAAACAGCTCAGCGGCTTTGAGGCCAAAAGACTGCAAGAGCAGTAAAAGGTTCTCACTCATGTGCCAGTGCTCCAAACGATCCTCATATTTAAATATCTATTTGGAACAGAGGGAAGTGCTTCCTAAATCCACCTGTCCTCATTTTTCTCTAAAGACATGGTGATGTGAATGACAGACCTCCAAATACATGCAGTCTTCTTCCACGTGTGCTGTGTTGAGAGCGAGGTGGGTTGGGATGGGGGTAGGCATGGTGGAGAGAATGCATCCTGTGTGTGGATTCAAATGGGCCTGTGTTTGGGAGTGTGTCGGGGAGTGGGGTGGATGTGAAGGGTGCTGCTTTATTTTCTCTTTCTAAGAGTGAAATCAGAAAGCACAGAAAGAGATCTGCAGGAGTCTTCTTGCCTGTCGTATGACTCCAGGAAAGAGCCGGACCCAGGCTTGATGATGGATCATCTGCCCAGTGAGATGTTAGTATCTTAGGAAATGGCATGTATACACCAGCTAATCAAATTCCCATTTTATTAATTTTCAAGCTTTCCATCTCACAGTTGTGAGAGCAACAAAAAACCTGGGTCTTTAGCAAGGGCAAGGGCGTTCAAACACTCTTCCTGAGAATTTGAACCCTGCCTACAGATAAACAGCTAGGCCCGCATGGGGCTAGGTGGGATGCCTGGCTGACCATAGGGCGGGGCAGAGGGAAACAAAACAAAAACATCCAACTCACATGCCCCAAAAGTCAGAATTATCTACCTGGATGAAGGTGTCGGTCAGCGTGCACACAAGACCATCTCCAGCCTCCCAATCTTGGGGCCATTCTGCCTTTCTTAGCTGAACCACATCATGTAGCTAGCCGAGGTAATGGAGCCAGGCTGGGGTGGTAGGTAGGCCTTTGGGCCCCTTAGCTAGTGTGCTTCACCTTGCTGACTTACACAGGTCAGTGGCTTAGTTGCGTTCTTTGCCCAAACCTGTAAACCAGCCTTGGAAATTGACAGCGATCATTGCCTTCTTCCCTGCCACAGTTGTGAGAGCAACAAAAAGCAGTAAAATCCAACTGGTAGGCCCCTAAAGTCAAAAGTGTCAGTATGATTTAAAAACTGGGACAGAATCCCAAACCCCCCTTTTCCCTTCCTATTAAAAAAAATTTTTTTTTGGAAGCTCTTCAAAGTGAAGTGAAAATGAAGCATGGAAATATATACCATAACACCTGGAAAGACAAATTTATTGTTGCTGGTCTCATTAAATGTGCGAAGTAGGAGTGAAGGATGCAGTTATAACTGAACACTCCTCTTCCGCACACTTGCACAAACTCACGTTCGGAGGTTCAGAGCGAGAGCCCCACTCCACACAACGTGGCCAGCTTTCTGGGCTTTAGCACAAACCAAAAGTATAGTTCTTGTCACACACAAACACACACACACACACCCTTTCAGAGTCTTCTTCCACACCCCCTGGGTCTTCTCAAGCTCTCACCACCCTAAGTCTGAATGCTCTGCCAAGAATCTTGGCAATTGTGTAAATTGATACAAGAGGCAGAACCACTCTCCTGTCACTCAGAAGGTCCTGACTCATAAAGGCCAGGAAATGCAGGATCTAGAAGGGGAGAGAGATTCAAGCCACTCCCTCTTTGCTAGTGATAAACCTTGCCCATCTGCTCTGAGAGCCATCAGCAGCAGGGGCTGAAGGGGGATGGTGCTAAGAGTGACAGAGGCAGAGATGGAGCAGAAAGCTGAAAAAAAGACAAGAGAAGGAGAACAGAATGAAGGAGAAGAAAGTCTAGCGAAGGGGGGAAAACATGAGCCTCATTTTCTCTCATCTCATACCCCTCTCTACCCCTGCCTCTACCTGTCCCTTCCCATTTAGAATTAGTTTAAAAACAGTACAAATCTTTAGGCAAACTGAAGTTTTTCTTATCTTAAGGTCCATATTATTATTATTGCTCACATTAAATAATAGTGGTAAAACACTTAGAAGAGTATCGTAGACAGTCAATAAATGTTAGCTGTTTTGTTATTGCTGCCAACAACTGACTGAGAGATTTAAAATGCAGTCAGTAAAATGTTTTATTACTGGACCAGCTAGTACTCTGTTGGGTTAATATATTCCTCAGGCTCTTTGGGCATCATGCAGGCACAACTTCAGAGTTCCTCTACATGCTTGCGTAAAAATTAAGTAAGAAACAAGGTGTACAGTTCTCTACTTTGCCATCTGCTTCTCTAGTTCATATTAGACTACAGACTCATTTCACTCCGTCAAAGAGTAGAAACTTCAATGCCAAAGTCACGCAGCGCACACCCTCTCAGTTGAGGTATTTGGCTCGAAGTGCTGGGTCCACCTCTGGCTCACAGCCGGGGCCCACACTGGTAAAGCTACTGTGATAAGACTGGTGGCTTCTTAAGCATCTCACTTAAGCACTGACCTCCCCGCACACAGGCACAGAAAGGAAAGGATCGTCTTATCTGAAGCTTTTGGGAGCACATGCACCAAAACTGAGAGGTTAAATGAAAAACTGTTGGGTGATGTTGGGACCCTGTGTGGTGGTGGGTGTGTGCACGCATGTGAAAGCGTGAGCCTGTGAGTGGAGGGGGGCAGGGCGGGATACAGACTCCTGTTACCTTGTTACCACATTTCCAGAAAGAGCCTAGTTTTACTGAAGGAAGAATAGGACCCAAAATAGACCAATAACTTGTCCGAAGTCACATGGGAAGTGACAAAATTACCCCCCGGGCCCCATACTCCTTGCACTGAAGCAGTCTTAAAATAGACACTGCAGATAAAGGAGAGGTGGCCTGGCTGGAAGTGGATATGATTCAGAAAGAGAGAAATATCAGATGTTAATCATATTAAAGGAGGATTTAGATGATGCTAAATGGAGCAGCTTGTTGGGTATCTCTTCATGCCAGCCGTCCTCTGTGTCATTTTCATCTTTGTGCTGTGAGCAGGGGATTAAATTCTAACCAGGTAAGGTTTAAACAACACAAAAAAATCCTAATGTGTGCTGTCATGATTTGGTCACTCGAGTGTGTTACACAACTAAAATGCAGAACTCTCCCAGGAATTTTGGGTGATTCTTGTTTGAAGCTTGATGCATGCCACTAAGTGAATATTTGTCCTAATAAACTATAAAGAGTTCATTAGCACACAGATTCTCATAGCTTAAAGTTTAGGGCAATGGACTTACCAGAAGGGGGGTTGTAAATGAAGTTCTCGAGATTTTTAAAAACATTTAGCTTTAGGGGGAATCTGTTGGTGCTCTGTTGATACATAAACCAGTGCCCTGTGATGACAGACTTTAAAGTTGGGGAGCAGGACAAGGATCCTCACTTTTAATGTGTTCAGCCCAAGGAACAGTGTTTATAACACCTGTGGCAAGCAACCTCCATTGGTCTCAGATAGCAAAGATAAATTGGTGGCTTGTAGTTTAAGCATGCAAATTTTCAAGGCAAAAACCCATGACTTCCCCACTTCAAAGCTTCCCTAGTCAGTTCTTTCTAAGCCACCATAATCGAGCTGCACTGCTTAGAACAGTGGGAGAAGGGCCCAAAAAGGAATGGAGTGTGGGCAGTGGCAGTCAGTTCCCTTTAACGGCAAGGCCAGACCAAGGTGTCCCTCTCTCCTTTGAAGATGAGACCTTCCTGGGCATTTCAGGGCAGTGCCTAGCTATGTGAGGAAAGCAAGATTATTAAGATCCCTGCACGAGCAGGTGAGGGAGAAAACATTCATATCCTATCCTCGAGATACTAGAAGGAAAGGAGTATCTTGGTCAAGCCATGGCCTATCTACTTTCACATCAGGGGTTGTGGCCTGTGGAACTCTCCCACATTCCCACTTCCAGCGATTGTTGCCTCAGCCAGCATGGCTCAGCAAAATGCCTTTGTGAGTACTGGGAGATTCGTTAGCGTTTTCTCATAGTCATCGTGTTGCATGAAAAAGTTTGCTGAGACACCACGTTAGCCAGTAAAGAAAACCCTTACTCAGAGCCACATATATTTTATTGTTGCATAGAGTTTGCTTTCTGGGAATTGTGTATACTGCTTTGTGTGTCTCTACAATATGTCTGTTGTACACACATAAGTGTGTATAATAGTGTATGAACACAGAGTGACATGCTTGTGAAGTGACCCATATGCAAAATACGCACACAAGCACCTCCTCCCCAAACAACAGACATAGAAGCAAAACAAACAAACAAAAAAAGATGTTGATGGATATCTTAGAATATGCACTTAGTAAACTCTCATACCATTTCTTCCTAAAGGAAATAAATGCTGGTTAAAGTTAGAAACCATGGAATCTCTCCCCCATTGGCATTTCTAGACTTTCTTAGACAACAACTTTTGCTATTGCCATTCACTGCACATCACATATTTTCAGCTCAATCAACATGCCAGACCTAAATGTGGAAAAGGCCTACTGAGGTAGGGACCTCTTCTCTGAGAGGGGACCACACTGTGTGTTTCTCGCTGCCATTTTCTTTGGATTCTCCAGTTCCCCGTTCCCATGGTCAAACGGGAAGCAGCAGAGCCGGCCGTGGGAAAGAAAATAGAAGTGGGTCAGGTCCCTAGGACTCTGATGGGAACCACAGGTGGGGGGAGTGCTCCTCACTGTTGCTCTACCTCTTACCCACTGGGGGGTGTTTCCGTGAAATACCAATACAAAAAACAGATTGAGGGACATTTCTGAAGAAAATACACTTTAAAAAAAAGAAAGGGGAGATGACCAAAAGATAAAGAAGAGTTCCTACCTCAAAGTCATTTGCTTTATTGTAGTGCATGTTCAGAGCCCTGTACAGCTCACAGTCTCTGGTTATAGACAGCTCTTCAGTGCTGGTGACTCCATCGTTGATGGCCTGACGTGCGTACTTCTCCATCTGAATGTAGTAAAACTCACGGAAATTGCTAAACCACTTGATGAGCTGAGAGGTAATGCATCTGTTGAACTGTTAAATTTAAATATTGAAAGGGATAAGAACTCTGCCATTTTCTTCATTTATTCTTCAAGCATTCAAAGCATTTTTTAAGTTCCCCTCCCCCCTCCCCTTACTTGGAAAGGAATGTTTTTAATTCTACCAAAACGATGGCAAGAGAGGCTCGAGCAACGATATACTAACAGGATATTATAAAACCTACGAACAA